>BSBM01000073.1:11365000-12565000 GCA_027924585.1 Larix kaempferi
GTTAACTTGTCTCCAACTATATTCATGTAAAATATAACAACTCCCCTCACCTGCAAACATTCCTTTTGTGTTTCCTTGATTTCACCCTCGAGGTGAGAACTTTCCTTAGAAAATCAATATTATGAAGTGCCCTTGTGATGTTGCAACAAATTTTGTTCATAACATCTTGTCTAGAAACTCTGCTAGGAAGTAGGGTGATACATGCAACATGAATGAAGTTCATAGATCTATCCATATGAGTGGGATACTTGTAATGGATGATTAAATTCACATATTATAAAAGATTGAACCACTTTTAAATTCCTTCTTTCCATCTCTATACTAATTAATATTTGGTAGATATCTCTGATATTTTTTATTCATGTCCCCAAATATGCCATGGTACATAGGGTTGGGCTTCAAACTAATCAAGACTAGTGAAAAATTCCATGATCACTAACTTATGTGGCCTCGAATGGTGGATGAGGTAAATGAAGGTGTGGAGGAGAAGATCCCATTAAGATGTTGCTTTGGGGATCCCTTGTGTGATAAAGGAACAATATATGATGGAGAATTTAAAGGAATGATAGATGCAAAATAATTGGAGAGATTGTTATAAAATCCTCTATAAGTTTACCCCTTTTCTATATCACTAATTGGAACCCTAATGACCCTAATAGAACCATACTGATCCTAATAGCATTCAGGTGACCCTAATAACATCGTATCCTCCAAAAAAACATCCAATTATCCTTAATTTGTATTAAAATATAAAATACTATTAAAACATATAAAATATAAAATATAAAATAATATTAAAATATATAAAATAAAAAATATTAAAAAATATATAAAATATAAATATTAAAATATAAAATATAAAATATAAATATAAATTAAAAAAAAAAATTAGAAACAAAAACTAAACATAACAAACACAATACACATCCCATGCCTCGACCATTGTTCAACTCACGTGCCCCGGTCATTGTTCAACTCCTTGGAACCGATCATCGTTCATCTCCCCGATAGTGCCCTTGGACGCCGTTCATATCCCCGACAATGCTCCTGGCCATCATTCATCTCCCCTCGCCATCTTTCCTTCGACTTTGCAACTGTGGTCTCTGACGACATTGCCCCTATCCATCTTTCATCTCCCTGACACCCGGACTTCGTTCAACTCCCCTTGCCATCCTACCTTTGACTTTCCCACTATGGTCTGCTACGGAAGTGGCTAGGGCTCTAACCCCTATCTATGGTTCTCCCCTATCCATGGTTCAATTATAGGGTTTCCCTATCCATGGTGCTCTAACCTCTAACCCCTATCTATGGTTCAATTAGAGGGTTGGCCCCAATGTACTAATGAGTTCATGCTCTCTACGGTCCTTGACTCAAGAGTGAAGTTCACAACAACTAGTCTACAGAAGCATTGGGATCGCAAAGCAAGGGGAGCTTTGGGAGAATCTTCAACAAGCAAGATTATCATCAAATTCGTCCCACAATGGCATCAGTAAGTTCAAACCCTTCATCATTTTGGTAGAAAATTAAATGTCTGTATCTTTGCATTTAGGGTTCAAATTTGGGGTTCAAATTCAACAGAAATGTTCTTCTTAAGCATTCATGGAATGCTACATGAAATTTCTGGGCCTGCTGAGGAGAAGCCACTTTGCCTGTATATAGTTTTTTGTGAACTTATCATGGAAAACTGGAGTGCACACAGTTGAGTGACATAATTAAAGGAAAGCCTTAAATCCAGACTAGAAATTTTGTTAAAAATCTATATATTTCAAAGACAACCAATCATTGTCAGATCTTTGGTATAAACAGTTAGGTAAATCTTAAATACACATTCATAAGCTTGTTCCTGTAAAAAAATTGAACGATCATTCGATGGGCAGTAATCTCATGTTCATCGATTTTGAGCATCCCTTACTTTATTGTTGAGTCATCTTTTTCCATCTGGGAAGCTTTACTCGAACGCACACGTACCCAGAAGCAGTCTCTCTCCCTAATATTTGATCACTACAAACTCTCCTATTGGAAATTCACTAGTATGGTAGGTTTCTAGTTCAAAAATAAATCTAGAGTAAAGGTATGAAGAAAACTACGTAATCTGTATACTTCTAAATTTTCATTGATGCATTTTCGTTTCAAATTATTCCAGACTTGTTTAATATTTTAATATTTTGGTACTTAAAGTATTATAATTCTAACATGCTTCTTGGATGTTCTACATACTAAATTATTTAGGCTCATATCAAGCTTATGGGGTGCTCATCATTTGATGAAAACGGAATGTCCCATTCAAATGACTAAACTTATTCTAGAAAATGTGAAAACTATAAACCAAATGATAAATCGGTCACAAAAACTATAAAGTTTTCATATGTAATTTGGAAATAATTATCCAAGTGTAGACAAAATGGTAGTGGAAATAAAATGTTAAGGAAACAAACATTTCAAATTTTTAAATGATGGAAATACGAAGCCCAAAATTTCAAATGACATCAAGGTAAAATACCAGTTCAACATTCACAAGACTAGCACAAAGATATGGAATAACTATTGCGATGGTCCTTACAGTCTAAGGTTAGCTAGCTATTTTAATAATTTTGGGTGGTTATTTTTTGACCTTATATAGGGTAGGTTTATTTAAATATATTTTTTTCATCCCAAGACAACCATATTTTGTATAAAAGGGGAACCCCCCAATGGTTTATCAAACATCGGTCTAGAGCTCAGAAAACTTATTCGATGGTATGATAGAAGAAGCCCCTTGTCCTCGATCTACTTTAACTTTTTTAAATGTTGAAGCAAGCTTTGGAACAAGATTAGTCAACATAATCTTGAAACCAATCAAGATGGTGCTTTGAGTGTCTACTATATTGTGCACTCCCATCACCCCACCTAAATGAGTTTGGTTTAGGTGCGATATAAATGCATATTCAATTTGGCTCTACCCTTCTAATTAGAACTGTAGAAATATGAGATTTGAACAATGCAAAATCTACTGTGATGTTTGCAACTCAACAAATTTAACTCCATGCTGTACTTTACTTTCTTCTTGCTGGGGTAGGGTTCCAATTGGTGTTATATTATTAATAGGATTATAAATATCATCTCCAAAATTATTAACACTGATGGCTGCAAATTCCTGATCAAATGCATAAATTGTATGATACTTAAGATCTGCAAGAAGCATCTGAATTTCATTTTCCTCATTTTCTGTAGGCTGGTTTCACACAGAGATATTCCCAGAAATACTTCTTTATGGTTGTTTAGGAGGCTGAGATGTGCACCTTGGGAGTGTGTGTTGTATGTGTTCCATGAGATTTGAAAGCCACAAAAATGCCCAGGTTTGCTTGCTTACTACTGCTTGAAAGGGAAATTATTCCCAGGTGTAGAGGTCTGTTGCAATTCCATCCCACAAAATCATCCCCAAAGTTCCCAAGATGGATACCTTCATCCAAATTTATGCACATCATCAAGTTTCAACACCCTCACCACTGTTTTTCAACGATGCCCATAATATCGAATGAGGCATGTTATGACTTCAAGATTTACCCCATGCAAATGGGGGGGTAGTAGGTTCAAAATGCCCTGAGAGGATGCCAATGAGGCCAGGTGAAAATACTGACTCCTCGGTGACTTTGATAGAATAGACATGCTCCTCATAGTGTGGTGGCTTAGCCAAAGAGGAGATTCCTATAAGAAATATTTCTCAAAACATAAAAAGGAGAGTGAATAATGGAGTAAGCAGAAATGCTTAAGCCATTCGACAATCCATAGTTGTAAACTTAATTTACTCACTAAGCCATGTTCAATTTCTTTATACATATGGCCTGACAGGAAGAATTAATCTAAAAAAATAAGAAATAATTTCGACTAATAGAGAGAATGTAATATCAATGTCATTTGTATCAAGCCAGGGGCTACATTATAATAAGATAAACGTTCCTCTACAATCATATGTCTGCATTCATACTTTCCTATGGCTCCTAGTTTGAATTTAGATCACACAAGTTCAATACCTGCATCACCAATGTCCAAGAAAAAATCCCTGCTATGTAAGAATGGAGAACAATAAACAAGTCTTGTAAATATAATCACATAAACAATTAAATTCCCAATGGGAAGTTTTGCACTTTTTTATGGACAAATGACATCTTCCTCATGAAAATTGTATCCTTGTGGCTTCCCCCTCTTAGACAAGGGGCATGATAAATATCTCCATAGCATTGAGTTATATCTTATCCCAATAGAACATACCATAGGCACAAGGCTTTTCATTGATGGAAGTTACACCCTATGACATTTGCAATTTGCTACACAAGTTGGGCTCTTCATGTGTGGAAACAAATTTTTTTATTATATTCAGTGGAATCCACCTTCACAATGGTCCATATTCCCTCATGGGGGGTTCCCCACTTGGCGTTGACACAACTCAGGCTCCACTTTTTGTAGATCCCTGATTTTTTGTGGATTGGGCGTTTTGACAGCCATGATGGTGGTTTCTTTCATGCAGGGGCTTATCAGGTGGGGTCTCTTTTTTTCTGATCAATGTCAGTGTCTCCTGACATAGGTTCTTACAAAATATTTTTCTTCTTAACATAAGAACCATTGATCATTAAAAAAATATCACCTCTCTTCATGTTGCCTCGAAATTTTAAAAGTCACCATTCTTGCATTGGATTCCCCTCTTTATTTTTTGTCCAAACTCTTTTTTTTAATCTATTTCCTTGGTCCATATCCAATCTACAATAGTCACTAGTCGCTAGGTCCTCTCTGATCCTAGTCTGTTGTTTGTTTCTTCACCAACTCCATATTTTAAGAGAAAATAGTGATCTTTGTCTAGAAATAGACAAGTCAATCACATGACGAAATATGCCTCAAATTATGGACCATTCCTCTAAAAAAATTATGCCAAGTGTCTGAAGGGTCCAATAGAAAAAAAAAACCCTAGAGCGCTCCTCTAGAATTTGTGCAATTGACTCCTTGATTTGTGTTTAACATCTTTCAAGAATGAAGAAAACTAGTCTAAGTGTTCAAAATTCACACAGATAGCTTGTCCAAGTCATAAAGGAGGGCTAGCCCTCTCACACATGTCAATGCCATGAGAAAGTTTGCCTCCAAAGGCTCCCATACTTGCTCCAAAGGCTCCCATATTAGTCCCTTTTTTGTAACCATTGATTATATGGTTAGGGTTTGAGAAATAGCCATCAAGGAGTGTGGTCCATACAATATGGACTTGTATCCTCATACTGTCTGTAGCATCTATGTTTGATGTGGCTTAAAGTCAAAAAATATTATACTTTCTTTCTCATTAGGGTTTGATTCACATCCTAGGATTCATTTATCATTTAGATTTGTACAAATATTTTAACACATGCCCATACTCTAACACTACCAACAAGATAAGAATGTGCCCCCCCTAAATAAAATGTAGCCCATTAAGATTTATTCATTGCAAGTTACTACTCTAGTCCTTGTTAGCCTCGTTACTATTCCCATCTTTATTTTGTTGTAAGAGCAAGAGCCATGAATGATGTTTTTAGTATTGAAAATTCAACTAAAACACGTTTTCTCATTTTAATGATTGTAGGCACCACCAAATAGGTACTTGTCGGATCTATCTTCCTCAAGTGAGGAAGATAGAATCGAAGAGGTTGAAACCGAGACGTCTATTAAAAGATCTAATAGGTCAATATCAACTAGAGGTGAAAAGTTAAGGATAAAATTTCATAGACGTGTGGAAAATTTTCTTTTTGAAGGAGGATCATGTGATTATGATAATGAGAGCATAGGTGACATTGAGTTTCCCTTGAGGTATAGACATCTTGTCAAATGATGTCTACCCAAGGAGCTACCCCAAGTGGACATGAATTTCTTCCTCAATGGGAGGATTTATCGCATTGCTCCATCGTCTTTACATGGATTGGGGCTATTTTCCATGGATGGAATAAAGATCAAATATGGAACTGAAACTGAATTTATGGAGAATGTCTGACCATTCTACAAATACAACGACTAGTTGTTGTTGGTCTGATATACACGACATATGCAGAAATACGAAGTTGCAACAAATTATATACAACTACTAGACACAAATCTGAACAAAGGAGCTACTATATACATTGATGGAAGGCCAAAAGCTTCTGGAAATATCATAGGGTTTATAAATAGTACACAACCAAGGACAACACATAAGCTACTCAATTGCATATTTGAGGGGCGTGAAGAAAATCGTGTGTTCGTATGTGCAACAAAATCAATAGTTGTAGGTGAAGAGTTGTTTATCGATTACAATTTGAATTGAATAGATGTGGGGGTTTCTATTATGAGGTAATTATCTTATACAACATTTAGCTCAACCTTTGATCGATGACGTATTATTTTTCTCTTGCAACAATTTTAATTATATGTCATGCTTTTTATAATATACACATGGTTAATTATATGTCATTCTTTTCATTAATCATGTTTATTAGACATGGTTAAATATGTACTTTTCATTTTTAATATGTCTTAATTCTTATAGTGTGGCAGGGTGATCATGGCCATATGCCACAAGCAAGTAGATATGATGAGGTAAACATCAATGTAATAGTAACCACAATTCATTATTATATTACAACTGTTAAAATTTGACCTTTTTTATGCTTATGAGCTCAATATTTCAAGATGATATCATGCTTATTATATTGTGGAAGATGGGTACTAAGAACACACCTGCGGCTTCTGGTTAGGTAAATGTGATTGTCATATTAACACTAAATTTTTTCTTCATTAATCACGTTTATCAGACATGGTTCAAATTTTACTTTTCAAAATGAATATGTCTTTCTTATTGTACAATGGCAGGCTGACCATGGGAAGTCACCAATTGTTGGAACGGGATTAGAGCGCATAAAGTGCGGAAGCCGACAACAACAAAAGGAGCATTTACAGAAGAAAGGACCATTCACAAAGAACAAGGAAGCCGACGAAAGCGCAAGTTATGGTTTAGTTAGTGAGAATGGGTCATTTGGACCATTTTGTAACAACCTTAGTTGTATATAAATAGAACCATGATTGTAATCCTAAGGGAATCGATTGTAGACGGTGGGTGATTCCATGAACATGGCTAACTCTTTTTGGCCAAATATGACAGTGAAAAATAGAAATTTTACCCATGTATTAAATTGAAGCCCTCGAAACTCATACTTGGCACATGAATTTTGACATGCGGTTGAGAAACGAAATGTAGAGAATTATGTTGGATTCCCAATGATATATTTTTTTTAAATATACCAATGTCATATATTGTGTCGAATTTTCATTTAATGAAACATGTGTACTTAAAAATTTGAAGAGCAATTAACAAGTAGTTTGTGTGTGTGCACAATAATTTAATGTTAAAGTAATAATTTAAAAAAATGAAATATGTGAACATGATTTAGACAGAATGCACTAGGGCTTACATATTTTTCTTTTAATTTTTCTCGAAAAATTATATTTATTATTATTTTTCGAAACTGACCAATGAATATTTAAGTCGCATTTTGCACACATATGTGTGTGTGCACGGAATCTTTTGATTTTTTACATAATTTGAAAAGCTAAAAATACCCTTTTAAAGAGGACACGTTTATCTAGGGCTTTTGTATTTTTAAAAAAATTTTGGATGTGTATTTTGAATGTTGTGCATTTATATTTGAGCTCAATTGAAGTTGTCGCCAGGGTTTTTTAGGGCAAGTTTTAGTAGAAATTTAAAAACAAAAGACATATGAAGATAAAAATTCGTAAATTTTATGTATCTGGATAGAGGACTCGTTGATGAATCCAATGGTATCAAGTCTGCTCATTAATGAGCATTTAATGACATGGTTTAACATTTTGGAAGGCAGACACAACTTTCATTCTGCAGTGAAAAGGGCTCTCGGCCTATTTTTTAAGCCCTTGATCGAGCTATTTACTCGATTGAGGTATCTAAAATACCTCGATCGAGGGTTTAATTAGACCTCGATCGAGGGTTTAATTAGACCTTGATCGAGGGTTTAATTAGACCTCGATCAAGGGTCTGAACTAGACCTCGACCGAGGTATTTTAAAACCCTCGATCGAGCAAATTGCTCGATTGATGGCCTAAAAAAAGGTTGTGGGCCTTTTTTTCATTTTTTTCAAAAGCTAGATCTAGATTTTCAAAATCTAGATCAAGCTTTTTGAAAGCTAGATCAAGCTTTTGAAAAGCTATATCGAGGTCTTGTTTCAACCCTCGATCGAGGTATTCCCAAGCCCTTGATCGAGGTATTTTAAAACCCCCGATTGAGGTTTTAAACCTCGATCGAGGGCTTGAAAATACCTCGATTGAGGGCTTGAAAATACCTCGATCGAGGGTATGAAAAACAATTTTTTTGGGTTCCGCTTGCTAAAAATGGTGAATCAACTTCGTGGATTCACCTCGGAGATATCTCGCATCTATGTTTTGCTCTGCATTCGGCAAGTTTTGTTATGTTTGTATGGATTTTCAATAAGTCGCTTGTAACTTTCCTGCGAAGGTTGTACCGCATATTTTAGGATGAGTTAATGCATGAGGATGTTCGATTATGTCTCTGTTCCATGTTTCTAGTTGTTTAATAATGAATGTTATCTCAATGATGCGATGTGTTTAAGTTTTTGTTGCTCTGTGGATTAATCTATAATGCTAGTTGATGCGACTATCAATTATATAATGGTGATGCGAATGGTGATTATATATTGATGATGCAGATGTCTAATATATATATATTTGATTTGTTATCATAATGTGAAGACAAGATCTCTGGTTTCTGTAGTGATTGAGTAAGGTTTAACGCATGTCTTCTCCCTACTGTGGAAACTTGGTTCCTGCAACACCCCTTAACCATATCGGGTGAGACCTCACTCGCTATGCGAGTATTGCTGGAAAGGGTAAAACCTTTCTGGGCTGATGCTTAGGGGTGTTTGGTCGGTGGTTATTGATAGCAGTGCGACGTGAACCCCTGTCGACAGAACTGTGTCAACAAATGGTTTCATTTTCTGGAACGTAGTGCGAAGAGAAGAAGAGAGGACATGCTATGGCATCCGACGAAATCGGAGATCATGGATTGCTTCGACAAGAAGGAATGAGAGTTTGATGAAGAAGAGAATTGCGAACCCTAATGGTCGATGACTGAGTGGTTACAGAAATATGTATACTCCGACATCCACGAGATATTTTTCTGCGAATTCGCAATACTATTGCATGAGTGGTTGGCACAACTCACATTCCAAAAGAAGAATTTCGAAGGTGGTGAACCTGAACATTGGACACCTGAGTTGATCCAACAATTGAAGTGAGTGGATAACAAGGCATCTAGGGCCGTCGAAGTCTGGGTAGATAGTATTATGGAGGGATATATTACTGAATTTTTCATCGATACAATCAAGTCATATAGCGACGCATAAAGGAAGTTTTTCAAGGGACCCCGTGGAAGGTTTCTATTGTTGCTAAAATTGTGGATTAAGATGCTTATCTGCTAAAAGGGTATATTGAAGATGAATTCTGACGAGTAAAGACTGGTGTGCGTAGGTTGCGGGTACTGTGTGAATGTGGGTCTGGTAGAATGATGTGGGGTAGATGGACATGAGAGATGGCGAGTTCTTAAGGGAGGTTGAGGAAGATTGTGGTACCATGCAAAGTGGAGTGAGTTTCCAGCGACGAGAGAATAAGAGGAGGACTGAGATTGAGAGAGAGTCTCCTGAGGTGACCTGAACGAATAACTACGAAATGGGACCACAAGGGATGAAGCGACCCTACTATGACGAAGGAAGCAACCAGGATACCCCTGAAGCTGAAGCAGGACAGACCCAAAGTTACAACATAACCCCAACCCCACGCACTACGACAAATTTCATAGGAAGAAATATAAGTTCTTCATAGTGTTGTATGAAGTGTCAGAACAGTGGTAAGAGTAGTGGGTCCGTAAATAATCGTAGGGGATCAAGGATGGTAGGTGACGACGTGAAAATGCCTATTTTCCAGGGTAATAGGATGGAGGATTGTGAACAATATTGGTTTTTATGTGAAGTGGTGTGAACAATGAAGCAAGTCCAAGATGAAGATATAAAAAAGGGACAACTAGCAACAACCTTTAGGGGTCGTGTGCTATACTGGTTCATGAAATTCATACAAGTGCATACAAGAAGTACAAAGAAGAAACTGCCGCAGATCAAGGCATGATTAATTGATGAATTCAGGAAGCCGAAATATGATTCGCAATACATCACGGAACTGAAGGAGATTAAGCAATTTCCAAATGAATCAGTGTGGGATTTCAACCAAAGATATAAAACTTTGATGGTGAAAGTCAATTTTGGGATGAGCGACGTATAGCACAAAGAATGGTTCATCGCAGGATTAGTCCCACATATTCATGGGCCACTGATGCAGCATAAAATCACATCCCAAGCAGAGGAACTGGAAATTGCAATGAAGTTGGAGGCTTCACCAGTTGACGAAGCAGGATTAGGCATGAATCACATTCAAGCGTAGCTATAAAATCTGATGATCCAGCTCCAAGACATTAAGAAGGGAAAAGCGGTGCGAGAGGAAATATGGTGTAACTCCTGTAAATCGAGTGGAAACCATAAGGACCAGTGCCCAGATCTCCACAAATATTTACAGTCTAGCGCACCGAATCCACTGATCTAGGGAGGGATGCTGTGGTGTAGAATCTACTAGACGAGGGGGCATCAGGTGGAAGACTACGTATATTTACAGAAGATGGTGTCAAAACCGACAAATATTTACTGCAATTTCTGTCAATCGGTTGGGAACGAAGAAAAGGATTGTAGGGAGTACGACTTGCTCCAGGAAAGGAGTGCAGACACATATTTTATGAAGGGGGAGGAGAAACCCCCAACGTAGCAGCAGCCGCAGTGCATTCAACAACAGCCTCACTACAATCAATAGTATAGCCAAACAGAGATCCATTATAGCCAACCACAACCAGTGTACAATCAAACCCCACCACTATACGGCCAACCGCAATATCAGACTGTGCAATATAACCAACAACCATATGTACAACTGCAAGGAGGATTCATAGGAGGTCGAGGTGGACGTGTTGGTTGGGGAGGAACTTTTGGACGAGGTCGAGGGCCGGTTGTATGCTATAATTTTGGTCAAGTCGGGCATTATCAAAGAGATTGTTAGAGCCTAGTTCAGCAGTGTACATATTGCAGCGCACCGGACCACAGCATGGAGGACTATACCCAACTGATTGCGAAGTGGAAAAATAAGAATCCACCCCAAACTTAGCCGAATCTGAATCAGGGTCAAAATCCACCTCTAAACATACAGAATATTTCGGAAGAAATAAGAAGTCGACAGGAGAACATTGCAGTAGGGACCAGTGGAGGAGCTACGATAGGGGAAGACAGACCATAGTTGAGTGTCCGATCGACAGCGAGAAAACAAGTTCGATTCGATGTGGAAGTGGAAAGGGAGACTTTATTGGAAGTGCAAGAGACAATGAGATGGATGAGGTAGCCACCTAGGATTGCTAACTCCTTTTGCATTTCTTTTACTTCGTTGAATTTTGCATTTTTGATTTTGCTGATAAAGTTTTCATCTCCGCATTTGCGGTCTCAATCACCTATTGCCTTCGCTATAAATCACCCCTGACTTGCATCAGGGCGGGATCTTCACTCAAACCGACCACCGCCATATTTTCTTCTTCGAGCAAATTCTGACACTTCAAGACCTCAACTGAAATACTGTCTAAGGTGGCATGTACAACTTCTGGTGGAGCTACGCGCTCATCCGGCGGGGTACTTGGATGCCGAGCTTCCAGGTCTGTGATCTTCCCTTTATAAGAGATCTCCATATCCATCATTTCGGTCGTAAGGGACTCCACTTTGGCCCCCATCTCTACTATGACATCCTTGACATTTTTCTATTCTCTGCATTATGGGATGTTTGTGCATATCGCTGATACTGTCTCTTTTAGTTTGCGGTCTCTTTCTCTAGCCTCCGCTAACTCCCCGGTAGTCTACGCGAATTCCTACTTTAGCTCTTCGAGGCATTCTTGAACTTGGGTACTTTGTCATATGAGGCAATGCCTCTTTCATGAATCACTTCTATGAGCTTCATATGCAAATTGTTCAAATCTTCGAGTGGCAATGACCCAATGTTGAGGTTGAAATGTGCCCCATCCTTTGTTGCTTCACGCACCTTATCATTTGCGAAGATGAAGTGTGTCGGATCTAGATGCGCTACCCTAGGGTATGTGCTCACTAAATGAGGTTTCCTCTTTTGCGCGCTTGTCCCTCTTGACTTCCGCTCTGAGTCTGATCCGCGAATGTCCGCGACCATCATTTTCACAGATTCAACTGCCTGAAGTAGGGTTAGCTACAGCTGCGCTTGCCTTGTGTCTTTCTCTACGCGGGTCTCTTCCCACAGTTCCTAAACCTTTGTTGCAATGGATTCACAATCATCCTCATGCAGCATCGGTGCGAATTTGGGCTTAACAACCTTTTGCTTCACAGTTTCTTTCCATTTTCCACCCTCCTGGCCTTCCGGGTTGTCTTGTGCAGTTTCTTTGTCCTCAGCAATCAGTGTTGCTGTAGTTTTTTCCTTGTCTTCACTTTTGTCTTCATCCTTGTCCTCATCTATCTCCTCATCTGTCTTATCATCCTTCTCTTCATCTTTCTCTTCATCTTTCTTCTGTTCATAGTCGGATTCAATTTCAATTGGGTGGGCCACTTTCCAATCTGGTCCCTAGTCTTCGATCATCTATTCAATTTTCTTATCATCTAATCGATAAAATCCAAGATACCATAGCTCTTTATCGGAATCATCCCTTGGCTGAATGTACGATCTATGCTTGTTTGCCATGAATTTCATTATCCCCTTGTAGGTATCTGTCAATGGCTTTGAAACGCGCGGAGTGCGCCGAATTACATCACACAGTTGCTCATAGTAAATGTAAAATACTTCATTGATTTGGTGCTACCTTAAGGACTTAGGGTTTGACCAAAAATTGGCGAAGTGCGTCCCGTGGCACTACCCTTTGAAAACTGGAAGACCCTAGTAGCCGACTGGCTCTTTCCAACCGACAAAGGCAATGAGTACCAATAACCAACTATATTGGAAAGGGGTTCCCCTTTCCTGATTTTCTTCGACGTCTGCCAAAAATCATTCAGCAGGTACTGTGCCCAGTTGTAAGAGGTTCCCTTCAATCTCTTAGATGCAACCCTGATTGTTGCAGGCGATACCTCTGGCGGTCTGCTTTTGCGCAGTATCTTTCCCGTGAGCAATTCAACTGCGAACTTGGTCGCTTCATCATTGATATCTTTGGTGGGAAAGCCACGTTTTCTCTGAATTACGCCAAATTCCTCTATGACTTTGGCGGCGATCTCTTTTTCTTGAGCCTTCCCTACAAACACTTGTGAAGGGTCTTTGCCTCTCTTACTGAGAATCATAATGTGGTGTATCTTATCTATATTGATATTGATTTGCTTGTCCAGCCATATGTATCCGTCATGTATGTAGGACAAAAAAATGCACACTACGGTGTTGATTTCTGGACTTCTATCAAAGTGCAGGATGCGCAGCAAGTTCAACAATCGCGATGGCTCAAGCCCTTTGAGCCAGTCCTGGACGTACAGAGTGTCAGCACCAGATTCATCAACCTGCTAGCGCATGTATTGGTCCAGCTGAAATTGGGGGAACTTCTTCAGCTTCGACTGTGCTCCTTCTAGAAAGTCGTGGTCTTCAAATTTGCAGTCTTGTACCTACCCTAGAAGGTTTTCTAGAACCCACACCTTACTAGACATGGGTGGGAGTGGGATATCGTAAACAACATTTTCTTGAGATTGACAGGTGTTACATCATCTTTTCGTTGTGGAAAATACTCGTGGGAGAGGTGGATGGGTTGCTCGGGGAAGGTGACTGGTTTCTGTGGCTTAGTTGTCTTCAGCTCATCCTGTTCTTTAGCTAGATGCTTATCCTTCACCATCCCTGCAGCCTGTCTTACAGAGCTTCGAGATGAAGCACCTTTCTCCCCTATAGGTTTGGAAGCTTGAGCCGACATGAATCCCTGAAAGCCTGTCTGGATGAATATTTTCATGACTTCAGCATTGGTAATTGGATCGGACATGCACTCACAGTTAGTTCAGCTCTCTGGTTCTGGAAGCTCTGAAATCGCATGCAGACAAAATAGAGTTCCCGGTAAAACGTATAACTACTTGGTTGAAGGATATTTATAGGCCCTATTGGTCTTGACGTGGAGATCAACCATTAATGAAGTGGTTAATGCAACTTCCTTTCGTTGGATTTCTTCTGAGATCTCGGTCTTGTTGACCAATGATCATGCATGAACCAATGATGTTTCCTTAATTGCGAAAAGGTGTCAGTACTGTCAGTTGTTAAATCAGTTAAGTCATCATTTAATTTCCATCCTATTAGCCGGATCTGAGTGAGATCTCAGTCACTTTGCCCTTTATTATGTCTGAATGGTCATATTTGCTGTTAATGCTTGATCTCGTCGGTGCCGCCAATTTGGATAACATCCCACTAACCGACCATCAGTTTAACATTTCCTGTTGTGATGTGCTGGAGTTTTTGTCAAGGGAATCTTATGTGGTTCTTCTTCATACGTGTGCCTCTTCCCCTTTGACTGTTCCATCACATACCTCTTGCCGGACTTTTTCATTCTGCGCAGTTGTCCTTTTCTTTTCTTTTTCTCTTATGTTACTTTTTTTTTTAATCTGCGTAGCTTCACTCACTGCGCGGTACATATATCCTTTCTATCACACTTCGGATGTCAGACCAAAACTACATATAGACTTTGCCCAATTTCAACTGTACCTGACACTTAGAAATCTTCTTTTATTCTTCTTAATGCAGATTCTGCGAAGTAGGACAATCCCGATAGGGTTTTAGCCTACTTCCGTTCACTAAACCCGATATGGTATATCCGGTTAATGTGGCTAGCTAAACTGCGCCACCGTTAGTAACATGTACAATAGTATATGGGGCAAGCCAATGCATTTTAAACTTTCTAGGAAACTTCATAAGTTTGCTATCGTACAAGAGGACTAGATCACCTACTTGAAAAGACTTGTTCTTGATATGGCGATCATACGATGCTTTTTCTCGATCTTTCTGCACTTGCTGGTGAAATCCTGTGATGAAGCAATCCTCCTCCAACCCAACCAAGTGTAGAAGTCTTTCTTCTAGTGCCTCTTGATCTTCCATGCATGTAAACGTAGCTATCCTCAAGCTGGGAACAATGTACTCCATAGGCATTACTGCTTCTTGTCCATAGGCCAATCTAAAAGGTGTGTGGCCCGTCAATTTCTTGCATGTATTCCTGTATGCCCATAACACAGCTGGAATGGGCAGATCCCAGTCATCTCTATTCACATTCCATACCTTTGTGAGCGCATGCTTTAATATTTTTTTGAAAGCCTCTACAGTTCCATTTGCTTGCGGATGATATGGTGTACTTCTCTAATCCTGAATATGGAACTCTTCAGTCAGTGCCTCAATAGTTATGTTCAGAAAATAAGTGCCTTGATCACTCATCAAAATATTCAGGCATCCAAACCTCGTAAGGATGTTTTCAAATATAAAGTGCGCAGCTATAGCTGTGCTACAGTCTTTTACTGGCTTTGCTTATGCCCATTTGGTGAGATAATCGACGGTAGTGATGATGTATCTCGCACCTGTCCTTTTTCCCGGTGGGTTGATCGGTCCCACGAAATCAAACGCTTAATTCTCAAATTCCTGAAGTGTCAACTACAGATTCAACAACATTTCATCCTTGCGTGATGGTCTTCCTGTCCTCTGACAGACATCACAGCTCTGGAAATGTTCCTTTGCATATTTGTGAATCGTAGACCACCATAGCCATGCCCGCAATATCTTCTACGCAGTGGCTCTTCCTGCATAGTGACCTCCTGATACACCTGAAGCATTGGCCAATATGAATGGCTTCTTGTGCTCTAATACACATATGCACAACACTTCATCTAGTCCCAATTTGAATAGTTAAACTGCGATTATGGTGAAGTTTGCTGCTCTTACTACCAGCTGCTTCTTCTGCTACGTAGTAAACTCTGTCGGGGCCAACCCAGTAGTTAAAAAGTCTACAATATATTTGTAATAATCATCAGCAATCTGTATTGCAAAAAACTATGCATCAGGAATATTGTCATCAAGATTTGTGGGCTCTTTGCCTGACTCAATCCTTTAGAGATAGTCAGGTCCTAGATTCAATCTGCCTGGCTTAACTACGATTTCAAAGTCATACTCCTGAAAGAGTAACAACCATCTACAAATTATTCCCCCTAACACTGGCTTATAGACCAGATACTTCAAAGCTGAATGGTCAATGTACATAGAAAAGTATGCACCGAGCAAATAGTGCCTGAATTTCTGTAGTGCGTAGACCATAGCTAGACCCTCTCTTTCAGTGGTTGTATAATTCTTTTCAGCAGACGAGAGCTTCCTGCTTGAAAATGCACTAGGATGGTCAATACCTCCCTCTCCTGGCTGTACGAATACAACACCCAATACTATACATGAAGCATCAACATGTACATGAAATGGCTTCTCCCAGTCTGGAAAAACTAGGATCGACGGAGTTACCATTTTCACTTTTAATGTGTCGAAGCCTTGCTCACAGTCTGCATTCCAGATGAACTGCGCGTCTTTCTTTAACAATTTCTCCGTTGGTGCAGTTATCTGTGCATAACCTTTTATAAACTTTCTGCAATAACCCATATGATCCAATGTGGTGTGCAGCTGCTTTACTGATGTTGGTGCAGGTAAGTTCACGATAACTGCGATCTTCGTAGGATCAACCATCAAGCCTTGTTTGCATACTATGTGTCCCAACAGAATACCGTAGGGTACACAGAAAACACACTTATTCAAATTTAAGGATATCTGATGTTGTCTGTAATTTTCTAGCATCATTCTGAGGTTTGCGCAGTGGTCCTTTAGCAAACCAAAGACTTTCCAATCATCAAAATATGCTTCTAAAAATGTATGCATGAAAGCTTTAAATGCTGCGACCACAACTCTAGAAAATATGGTAGGCGCGTTCTTCAGACCAAACGATATTATTATATACTGGAATGACCCCCATTCGATGGAAAAATTTGTCTTGTGTCTATCTATTGGATCAATTCTTATCTGATGATATCCCGAAAATCCATCAGTAAAGGAATATGCCTCATTTCCTCCAACATTATGGAGCACCTCATCAGTGAAGGGAGTAGGAAATGGGTCATGCATCGAAGCATCATTCAATTTTCTGAGATCCACACATATCCTGATCTCACCCTTAGTTTTCTTGTCCTGGATAACCATAGGGATTATCCATTCAGATTCTTCAACCGACTCAATGATCCCCGCATCGAGCATCTTATCAAGTTCCGCCTTTTCTCTTTCTTTGTTTTGAGGATTCAGTCTATACGACCTTTGCTTGACAGGATTCGCACCTGGATTAAGAGGTATTTTCATAACCCCTAAGTCACCCAGAATACCTTTCATTTCTATAAAATTTGTCAGGAATAAATCCTGGTATTCATGTAGTAGGTCTGCGATCTCCGCGACCATCTGATCATCCCAGTAGTCCCAAGTAGATGCGAACTTTGGCTCTTCGCTTGTGCCAATGTTCACTTTTCTTGTCTTCACAGGTCCACTCATGTCTAGGATTTCCAATGGAGGTCCCTCTACATCATGCACACCTTTGGACTCAGGTATGTTGATCAAGGATAATTTTAGGGGCGAAATTTAGCCCATGGGCTATTTTTCCATGTTTTTTTCCAAAAAACGATTTGCTAATTTGCATTTTTTGAAGCCCCGTTTCACCCAATTTTGATGGGGTAAAATTTTTTACTCTAAAAATCGCCAAATTATTACATAAACTTTATAAAATCCTTATAAATTGAAATAATTTTAGAAAAATATCGCCAAATATTATATAGTTTACATTTTAAGAATTGGTAAGATTCGCCAAGGTTTATACACTTTTAAATACGTATGGGTCCTTAAAATTATCCCTGATGTTGATGTTCCATAGATCCTCCTCATCACTTTCTTCTTTATCTTCAAATTCTTCAGATAGATTGTAACATACAAGGGCATGCTCTATCTGTTTCTTCCATTCTGGCTGTAGGTTCATAGGTACTTTGATATCTTCAAACACCCTCTCTTCGAGTTCCTCCAATTCCTCATTTGTACTTGGGAATTCTGCTCTGAATATTCTTTCCTTAATGATATTCAAAGATTCATTTATACTCGGATTATCGTCTTCAAAATTGAAGTTTCTCTAGACGTTCGCAGTCAAGGTAGGCCAATCTGTAGTTCCTCTGTGCAACTCGGTGTCTAGGTACCAGTTCTTTGGAATCTTCTCCTCCAATGTGTGCACAAACAGATGGACCCATTCTGTCTGTGGTCTCTCCTTCCATGCTTGTGAACAGATTTCAATATGATCCCTTGGATCCGTTTGTCCATTATATTTTTCAAAGGGTAGTACAACCTTCTCAGCGAACCTGACTTTCATCATGCGTCTGCACTGATCACATGTTGTCAATGTTTCTTTATGCACAACCCACCATCTGGCAGGTGTATCGCATAGTGCCATGTCTAGTGCTAGTAAGCGATGCTCCACTGCAACTGATGCAGTATATTCCTGGATAAATGAATAAACATTAGATGAACCATCATAGGTGGGGATTGGACTTACCTCTTTCCCAATCCAGCGCAGTGACTTTGTAACCTACGCGCATCTCCTCGCAGATACTTCATGCATACAACTTTTCCAGATCTCCAGCCCTGCGTCCGAGTCTAAGATGCAAGAACTGTCGCATATCCAACTGATTGTTCCATCCGCAGTAGGATTAATATAGTCAACATCATTCATAGTCCTCTTGTAGATGCAGTCAAGGTCTTGAGCTGTGGATTCTTCTTGAATTAGCTCATGTATCTTTCTCTGTCTGAAGTGTCCAATGGTGCGATGACCCTTGTGTCCTGACCTTCAAAGATCATCTTCTTTGTCTTAAAATTTATAATGGTGACGTTATCCATTCCTCAGTCTATACCCAACAATTCTAGATACGGATGACTATCATCCACAATATCAATGACCTCAAAGTCTGCATAGCTTCACACTCCACCGATATTGACAATAACATTGGCCAGTCTCCCAAAAGGTATAACTGTCAACTGGTTGGCCAATTTGAACTGTATGGGTGAGCACAAAAACTTTGGTCTCCCCATATGCTGCCATGTCTGCTTAGTCAAGACATTTACCTCTTATCTGATATCAAGGATGATCTCGTCCATCTCATAGTCTCCTATCTGTGCACTGAGCTGCATTTCTCGGCTTGATCTCTTATGTTTCTTGATCTGATGAATTGCGCTCTAGGAAGTATCCATCTCACTGCGTGGTTCATATTGGTTCAATAAATTTTCTAATTCCACCATAGCATCTACACTCTTCAGTAATTTCATGCAGCTCCTTAGGAACTGTGCAACATTGGTGCCTGTTGCTGATGCATTGCACGTTCTGTCATATGCTGCTGGCATGTATTGTGTTTGTAATACTTCACTGCGCAACGAGATTCTTGGTGAAGTAGGTGGTGGTTCTTTGAAAATATCTCGCGCTTCTTCAAACACTTCTTTATTTTTCTCCATATTGAATGCAGGTGCCTTCCCAGTAGCTTTTATGATCCAAAATGTTTCAACAGGAGTTTGCTTAGTATCAAAGCCTCTAGAAGTCGAAGCTTCTGCTCCTATATCTCTTCTTGTTGCAGTTCCACTTCGCGTCACCACGTTGATACTTGGATCTGCAGTCCTTCGTTGTGCTCTGATAAACTGAATATTCAGGTTCGGCACATCTTGCTTTCGTTTCTGCATTTCTGTCGCTAACACTGGGCAGTATTCAATAACGTGATCGAAAGATTTACAGTAACTACAAGTAGTGCATGGGTTGGTACAATCTCTAGATATGTGACCTAACTGGCCACAGTTACAACATATTACCCGGCCTCGAACTCTTCCTTGTGTTGGGCCGACATTTCTTCCTCTTCTGCGGTATCCTCCACGGCCTCTGTATGGTCCCTGATTGTGCTACGCATTATCTTGTTTCTACGGAGTCTCTTCTTGGACTTTGTATACTCCTCCATACATATGCTCAATATCTTTCTTCCTTTCCAACATGAGCTCATATGCACATTAGTTGGACTCATCATGCCCAATTGACTTACAAAAATTGCAATATAGGTTTTTAGGTGTTCTTACATATTTTTGAATCAAGTAGCAGTCTTTTGGCTAGTGTCCTCGAGTTCTGTAGATCTCACACCATGGCCCTTGGTTCTGATTTAATGGGTTTGGTGCACCCATGTTAAGGTATTCTTGGAATAAAGGACAATGATCCTTAGTGTGTCCTTCTCCCTTGCATCCTGTACACCAGAATTCTTGTCTCTGTTCTTTTCCTTTCTTCATATCCCGCAATTGCAATGTTAGGGTATCTAACTAGGTCTGAATCTGAGACATACCGGTGCTAGTTTCTCCAATAGGTGAAGCTTCTAACTTCATCGCGATCTCTAAGGATTCTTCCTGTGAAGCGACTTTCTGCTGCATCAATGGCAGTCTGATATGGGGCAACAACGCAGCTATAAACCATTCCTATTGTTGTTGTGGTTCTATAACAAAACTTCCTTAGTCCAACAGTGTCTTAAATTTCTGGTCAAATTCCCATACTGTCTCATTCGGTTTCTGCTTGATTTCCTTTAACTCTGTGATACATTGGGATTCTGACTTCAGTTTCTTGAACTCACTCAATAGTGCATCCTTAATCTCCACTAAGGTTCTCTGTTATCCTTGTGAATACTTCATGAACCAATTCAAGGCTCTATCTCTAAATGTGGTAATGAGCTGTGCTCGCTTCACATCATCATCCTGCACTTGTTTGACATTCCATATGGCTTCACATAGAAACCAATGTTGCTCAGGGTCCTCTAGACCTGTTCCTTTGAATATCAGCAGCTTAATATCATCAATCATCCTTCTTCTAGGTGGGATAGGGTTCTGCACAGGGTTTTGAGTGTCAAAAGTAAAAGTGGTATTGTGCAAAACGTTCTGATTCAGAATATTCTAAGGGTTAGGGATATTCACAACTGGAGGGTTCTGAACTGGTGGGTTCTGCAGAGTAATAGGCTGATAGGTGGAAGATGGAGGTGCGGTTTGGCTATCAGGTTCAGATTGTAAATCAATATCTATGCGGATTCCATGGTCACTGGAAGTCTTCTTAGGAGTATATTTATATCTTTTTCCATTTCTCAAATTATGTGTCTCTTCATCAGAATCACTATAAATGCTATTGACCATTACAGATTCAAAAATTTCTGTAAACGTTTACTATATTCTTAAAGCTCCTTGCTCAGCTAAAATCATTTTAATGTATAAAACTAAATTGTTGAGGTACTTACCTATGAAACCCTTGAAAAATTTTGCTTCTGCTGCGTTGTAGGACTTTAGCATGTCCACAACGAATTCTGTCATGAAGCTCTCTAGGGTAATGTCAACCCAAAAGTCGTCTGCTCTTGAGATTGGGATATCTATCTCTTTAAGCCTCTGAATGAGTTCCGGAGTCCACTCGGTAGGTACTTCGGGATGGAAACAGTTCTTCCATTCTGCGAGCCTCGATAACCACTCGTGCAACTCGTTTCCAAAACTTGCCCAGAACATTTCGTGAACATTTCCAAAACTTGCCCAGAACATTTCGTGAACATATTTACACAGGTATTTGTTCAACCACTAAATGCCAGAGAGATGCAGGTGTCTATTCTCCTTCCTTGCAAAATCTCTTTTTGTCTTGTCACACTAGTCCCAAATCTCTTTCTTGTCTGGGTGCCAATTTTCTGCAATCAACAGGATCTTGTCTTCATCACATATCACTCTTTCAAGCGCGACAACTCATCATGGATTTGTAGTGTGGCAACGGAACCATTTGTTGGCTTAGATAACTATTCTATAGGTTTCCAATGTAGACCCAGGTTCTTCGCAGTTCAAGGAACCAACAAAACCCCTTTTCACTAGCCCTTTCAGCAATAGTCTACGAACAGACTGAGGTCTCAGCCGAGGAGAAGTTATGGGGGGCTATGGAATCCGGTTTCCAAAACTAGGTGATGAGTGCTTAAATAGATCTGGAGAGTAGCGCACTGCGGTACGTGTGCTGCAAACTGACACTTCTAAGAGCTAGGATGTTGTGCAGCTCATGCATCCAGGGATTGCATGGTTCGGGTCCTATTCAATAGCAGGACAACACCACAGATAACTGCGCTTCCTCTTTAGTACTTGACTACTTCAACTAACTGTACTTAACAGTTCTTATTCATCTATTACTTCCTTAGGTGATTTTTCTTAAGACTCGTGCAATATGATAACACAATATACTGCGCACTTCCGGTGCTGCTCACTGTGTAGATCTTCTCTATTTAAGTGACTGTCCAACCGATTCATACATTCATAGAATTATAAATACTTGTGCATCTGACAGTCATCCACATATGCGACACTTAACATATTATTCCCATCCTCATTCTTATGGCGAATACATATAAAAGTAAAACACATAAATTGACAAGTAGGAGCTCAAGCATTCATTGTAAGCAAATAAATAAGTGCAAACATATAAACAATACCACAACATAGGATTTAACGTGGTTCATCCCCAGGATGGGAGCTACGTCCATAGGAACTATTGTTATATTATTTCGGGAAGGGTACAATAGTTCCAGTCTATGCACTCAGCTGCAGACTCTCTTCTTTCTCTATAGGCCTCTGCGCACATAGCTTGCAGAGCCTTTACAATCTTCTCTCAACAGAGTTTAATGTTCAACAAATATTACAATTCATACTCAGAAGATTAAAAAATGAAGATTATTCAACCCTTTCCCTTTACAAAATGTGCCCATTTATAGATCATGCTCGTAGGTCATGTCTTTACAATGCATGGCAAAAACCCTAAGGTTTCCCAATTGGTGCGGTTACCTGACATCCTTCCTGTCTCCATCGACAGCTTGCTCCACTCGCTCCAGGCCGCTTTGATGGGCCACTCGTGGCTCTCATGCCCTTCTGATAGGCGCAGTCATCCTCAAAACGGTTACAAATGCATTGTGGTCTATCACTTTCCATCCCTTTATCCTGCCTGTCGCCGTCGACTTCGTGGCCTAGCTCCTTAACGGCTTGCCGCCACTCTCCTGACAGGTCGCATTCATCTGACTCCATGCTTCTCCATACCCAAAACAAGTTTATTTCCCGGATCGACCTTCCCTTGTACTATTTACCAAAACTAGTTGTTGCGCTAGCGTTGTGCACCAGCTAAACTACACAAAACGGACTATGCCATCCAAACTACGCACCTCCAAAACTGTTCCATCTGTCTTCGTAGCCCCAACTGCACAGTTCCCAAAATTGTACTCTGCCAAAATCATGCCCACTTGGGCCCTGCCCAACACTAGCCAGAAAGAATCCACCTATGACATGCCACCGGTATTCAACATGATGAACTCACAAAAAAAGATTAACACCTTAAGAGCCTTCCTAGAGAGCTGCTTGGAGCTGGAAAAAGATTAGGACGCATTGGTAGAGATAGCCATCCTACTACACCGATAGGAGGACGGACAACAAATTCGAACAGTAAATCGACTGCACAGGAGGAAGACGAGGAAAGAGATGAGGATTACTGCGCAAATTGGTGCATTCGACGTTGACAATATTATTCTCAACTTGGGGTCAGATGTCAACATCTTGACGAAGTAGACATGGGAGGTAATGGGGAAACCACAACTACAATGTTCCCCTATACAACTTCGATTAGCGAACCAGAGCAAGGTGACGCCTATAGGGAAATTGTGTCACATCCCAGTTGAAATAGAGGGCCTAAGGACCTATGCATATTTTTATGTGATAGAGATAGTTGATAACACAAGCCCCTATCCAGTGTTGCTAGTGATCGACTGGGAAATTGAAAATTAGGTCGTCATCAAGTTTAAGAAAAGAACCATGTCATTTGAGAATCGCGACATGAGGGTAGTTGCACCCCTGGATCCAGTAGAAGGACATCGGTATGCCGAACCAATGTAGGACAAATTCACATAAGGATGGGACAATGTTTACAATATCTCATAAGACTATGTCAACCCTACCGCTGATGGAGCGTTGGGATGGAGGAGTATTAGCTCGGCATCATCGGATTCTGATGAAGCACTTGAGAAATGGTAGAACCGACTACATGAAATATCCTTCAAAAGGTGCACACATATTACCCAATCGTTGCGATGGGTGGAAACAAAAGTACGTGAACTGCCAACATACGAAGGTTTTCCTAACTTGATGGAATTTATCGCCGAGTTCGAAGAAAAAGTAGCAGAACCATAGAGACTTCTAGCATTGGAGGATGCATTGAAGGCTACACCAGCACATTGGTGGGTGGCGCATAAGTCGACAATAACAAATTGGACACTATGTCGACAACTAATTGAAGCTAGATTCGAAGAAGATAAAGGATAATGCGGAAAGAAGTACAAAAGATGAAGTGATCCCAAGGGATCACTTGGAGGAATTCCAAAGCTCATGGGGATTTAGACCACAACAAGAATGGGTCCATGCATTCATCCATACATTGGATGAGGTACCGTGAAACTTGTACTTCATAATAGAACTGCGACATGGAACGACTACGTGGGAGGAGCTAACTATAAACTTTAGCTGGACCTTCAACTTCTCAGATGAAAACTCCTTCATCCATAGTGCACTATAGGTGATATGGGAGAAGGTACTCGAAGCAGTTATGAAAGAACCACCAATAGGATTACAGTGGACTGTGACACCAGAAATGTTGATGGAATACTGCAATGTGACAAGAGAACCCGATGACGAGGATGAACCATGAACCACTTATATACCAGAGTCGGAAGGAAGCCGGAATGTCGAGGCACCTGAGATACCCTTCGACAAATTTCAACAGCCGTTGCACATCAAGAATGTTAACATTGGGTTGGAGGAAAACCTAAATTTCGTAAGCATAAGAGATTATTGGGATGATGCGACAATCATAAAAGTCACGGATCTACTACACGAAGTTTAGGATCTGTTCCCAACAAAATTTTCGGAAATGAAAAACATTTCCGGGGAACTGGGCGAAATGAAGATCCCACTAAAGCCTGATGCAAAACCAACAAATCAACGAACTTATAGAGTGAATCCTAGGTACAAGGAGTGCCCAAAATCCGAAGTAGAGCGAAGGGTTGGAAATGCAGAGTCAACTACGGCCCTATCGGGTTAGCGTGAAAACAAATTAAAAATAAAATGCGACGACGATATAAAGATAAGGACAGGATCACGACAAGGGTCGAACGGTGAAGACTCGTCGACATCGGATGGAGTATCAATGTGTCAAATCAAGCAATAAATATCATAATTAAGATGGCGCAAGCGGATTAAAACCATAATTAATAACCATTCGAGTCGACAGAAAGGACAAATGAAGGCATACCATCAGGAAAATCAACCGGAGATTTAGTGAGTTAGTGGAATATTTGGTCATTATTGCTCAGGATCGATTCTATTACCATGGAAGAAGCGACAACAGGCTATAAAAGCAAGGGGAATCTAACGGCTCAGCTCATTGAGCAGGAGAAGAAGCATAGTAGAGAGTTTAGAGGATATGCAGAAAGAGTAAGTAGTTTATGATGGCGCAAGTGATTTTTAGTACAAGTACATCGGAGGCACCATAGGAAAGGGCCTACATAATCTATGAACAACCGAAAATTGGACCAGGATGCATAGTAAGGAAGAAGAGAAGTGCTACCAATCCGATCGTCTCACAGCAAAGACCGAAGGAGAGTCGTTGGAGCACAACGGTAGAAGGAGAGGCGGGCACATCAACCACCACAGAGGAAGAAACAATAGAGAGTGGAAGACCAGTAGGACCGACCATGGAATATATTCTAGGGTATGTGCCCCCATGGAAGGTAGGAGCACCAGCTATCAGGATCGGGAAGAATGCCAAGTATACTATCAAGGAACCAACGGTTCCAAAGGGGGTCCGAAAAACGAGGAATATCATACCGCAACTTCGGAAGCTGCAATATAGAGACCGCGATATATTACTACACCCATAATGCATGATTGCGACAAATGAGCTTGTAACACATGGAGAAAATGGTCCAGTCATACGACAGACTGCACAATGGGCGCTAGGACTGGAGAAGTCAGGTCTGCTAAATCTAACCCAAATGCCACATTTCATAATAGGGGCTGAAGTGAATGCATACGTTAAAAATATCCTTGGTTGATTTCACGATGGTTACTTATGTCTAGGTGAGAATATCCCGTTAACAATCGATTTGATAGAAAAGATAACAGGGTTACCCAAAAATAGGGAAGACCCTTCGCAGTATTTCAAGGGAAAAGATAATGACAAGCGCTTAGCGGAAAAACTGAAGGAAAAGTATGGGGTGGAGAAGGACACCCGGGGATACAAAATAAACACCATCAATAACCAGGAGGTAAAGGTTGCAGCAAAACTATTATCCATCAAGATGCCAAATATTGCAGGTATTATTTAATTAATTCAATGTTTTTTCATGTAATTCAAAGCCACAAACCTCAAATTATTTTTAATTAATGATCATATTGTTTTTGCAGGAAATAATGTTTTTAAAAGAACCTACATGAGAAGGCGTTGGATATTTTTGGGCCCACCATTCGTACATGGTGGAATGCCCAAAATGAAAAATTAAAAGATGATCTGATGAACCACATGGTCAACTTGTTTGGTGATACCTTCAATAGAAAAGGTGTCACCATAGCAGCTGGCTTAAATTTGAAATATGTCAGGGCAAATTATAGGGACAATTTGCAAATTAACCATAAGTATGAGCATCCTTCGATGGTTCCAGAGAAGGAGTGGAAGGCCCTCATGGATGATACAAAGGAGAAGGAATTGAGAAAACAAGGAAAGAATCGGCCACTCGGTTAAAGAAGGTATGACAAATATCATATTTTCAATGAAAATTGTTCATTTTTTTTTAATTTTTAAATATATTTAAGTTGCGATATCTAACATATTTGAAACCTTTCATAGGCTCCCCGACACCTCTTAAGCGACAAAGGAAAGAATAGAAAAACATGGGCAACACAAATTGGGCAAGGGTGGATATCGGAAACTAAGGGCATGAATTGTAAGAATCAAACGATCATTATTGCTAGTCAAAATTTTTCTAACTGTAGCGAAAAAATAATTGATTTATCACAAGCAATTTTGATGGTGTTATGCATTGCAGGGAAATGCTTTGCAAGAGGCAACCACTGAAGAAGACTTGAGGCTCGGCTTCAAGTACGGTTTTCAACATGTACTAGAACGTCGAAAAAGCTTCGGGAAAACCCCAATTTTCCCATTGATTCACACAGAGGTAAATAAAACCAGTAAGGCCATCAATATAATGTACTTGTGTAATCTATTCATGAATGATTACATTGAAAAATAAATGTCTTTTTTTTGTTTTCAGGTTGAGAGAAACAAAAGAAACGAGGGTAGTGGTACCAAACATGTACCACATGATGGTGGGGAGCTGCCTCACGGTGGTGGCGAGTAGCCTAGCCATTCAGGTATGTATGCTATAAAAAAAAGTATTTAATATGATTTTAAATATATAATTGATGATGTGTACTAATAAATTTTCTTCTGTGAATGGAAGAGCATGTACCTGCTCATGCTCAACTGGAAGAGGAAAAAATGGCCGAACCAATGAACACACCAGTTGTCTCAGCTAGCCATCCAACAGGTAAATATCATTGTAATGATATTGGAAACAATGAAATACGTATTTGAATAATAACTACGCATTTATATCTATATAACTGTCTTGGTTTTTGCAGATGATGCTCCACTCCAGCAACCTCCATGGCCTACTAATCGACGTACCAGAAGTATGGTACGAGAGAGCATGCCCACATAATCAACAAAAAGAGAGGGCACAACAACTACAATGGATCAACACGATGAAGATGATGTCGCCATTTTGGAATTTATGAAAAAAAAACAAAAAAAATGTAGTTGTATACATTTAATATTTGTATTTGACTGAGTAAAGAAATGAAATACTTATAGTTTTGTTACAAGTTTCTTGATTTAGTCGTTGCATGGTCATATTTTAGAATTGAGGTTTATAATTTGAATGTTATTGCTCAGTTCATATTTCTGAATATGTGTGACATCTTTTGAGGACTATGGTTATCCTCAAGGGGTTGGCCACCCCTTCCTGAGTTAACTTGAGGAAGATGAGATGACCATATTGTTTATAATTGGTTTAGATCTAATATATTCATGTTATTGTTATTTCAACATTGTTGTATTTCATTAAAAACTTAGATATGATATATATTGCTACTGTTATTATTGTTTTTGTTTTCAGTACTTTAATGGGTATTGAAGCTCTTTGTTTGATAGTACTGTGCTAATTAAAACAATCAATATACCTATATTTGTTCTTTTTAAAATTTATATGCAAAATGTTTGCTCACTGTGTTGCATAGCTTATTTTTCAATATGTGTGACATCTTCCGAGGACTATGGTTATCCTCAAGGGGTTGGACACCCCTTGCTGAGTTAACTTGAGGAAGATGAGATGACCACATGAACTTCCTTATCCAGTGATGATGATTATGAGCTTCCACTCTTTGCATGAGACACATGAGATGTATGAACACATAAAGTTGATAGGGCCGGGTAACTTAGCCTCATGCTGCTTGATGTGCATGATCCTAGTATGATGTCATGTTACCTTGTTATGTTACATTGAATTGCATGTTTACTTGTATGTAATGTTTATCCTTGTGGTGACTCATGATTGACCCTTTCATGGTAGCGTTGAGCTATAGAACCCTTAAATGTTGATGTACATCTTGTTGATGACTAGCGTGACCCCTTAGGATTGTTGTCCACCCTTGCATTGACCTTAAGAGCCCTCATTAGGTGCCATACACCATAGCGCTACCTTATATGAATTTTTTGGAGTACTTTGCTATCATTTTTTATTGTGAGTTGGTCATACTGCTGTGCTGCTACAGTTTTTTATTTGTGAGGGTTATATGATCTATTTTAGGGTTTTCTCCTTTCACAGGTATGTTGGTCTAGTTGAGTCTCATGCAAGTAACCTAATGCTAAGAGGTTGAAGTATGTTTAGAAGCATTTTTTCTGAGGATAAGGGAGGTCTTCCCTAACATCTGATGTTGAGTTTATAATTGGTTCAGATGTGATATAAATTTCTACTGTTATGTATAGATTGCTACTGTTATTACTTATATTTTTTCCAGTACTTTAATAGTTATTGTAGCTCATTGTTTCTGGGACATACTGGACATGAGGGATATTGAGGTATGGTTTTTATTTTCCACAAAAATGACATAATTTTATTGTACTATAGTAAGACATACAACATGACAATTGTGCCATATTGTTTTTCTTCATAGGTCCTCTATCTTGTAGACCTAATTGATGAGGTTTCTATTCAAAATATTCACATGTACAAAGACATAGGTTTCTATTCAAAATCTACCTTGTGGTACTCTGTGAGATGCCCAGTAGATGTACATAAGGCATGTAGTCCATGGCCAAAAGCGATGACTCTTTTGAGGGATACACCAAGTCCAACAGTTTGTTGGAGGCATCACGAAGATTGGAGGTTGGATCACAAGGTTATATTTTTTCTATCCTTCCTTGTGGTGGCTTACAAGTGTTTTTAATCATTTTTAGTCTGTAATTAAATTGGTTTTGATTTTTACTATTGTCCAATAATTTACCATAGTAGTAGGTGAACGGGATTCAGAAGTATATCAAGCATAAGTACATAGTGGATTTTTTTTTAATTTCTCTCCATCTAAATAGGGGGTTAACACACCCCAAGTCATGATCCATCTAGAAACATAATCTAACATGGTTGGAAACCATGACAAGCTACTTGCAATCATATCCACCCCATTTCATCCTATGAGGAAAGCATGTGTCACAGTATCAAATTCCGCCAACTTCTATCCAAGAATCACATCACCACAAACCAATTCACCTTCAAAAACAAAGGATATACTATATGCCATAGGTGATTGGGCTTGCTACTCAATCTTATCACTTGTCCTTCCCATCAGCATGCCTTTCTGACATGTTAGAGAAACCTTACTAACGCTTGGGGAAGGAGTTGTGTGGTTGGGAGCGTGGCAATAACCTTTATTCTTCCCTCATGTTCACTTATCCACTTTCAACTATGTTCCTCAATTTTGGTTCTTTCCCCATTTTGGATAAATGTTGCTATTAATTATGCAAAAATGTTAAAAATGTAGAGACTAAAGTAGGCCCTTGAAGGTACATTGGTCCCATTCCCATAAACAATAGAGAATATTTTGTGTTGATTCCTACCTATTCAGGTAGACATAAGGAAAACAAACAAAATGAATAAAAGAATTAAACTGACTTAAGATTCTACTTATAATATGTTTCTGATAATATATTATGGTTACTTGAGTTGAAAATGATATTTGAATTTTCTAATTTAAGCTTGTACAAGAATGGATTTGGATGGTTGTTGAAGGTGTCACCTCAGAAATTTTATTGCTCTGAAACAAAAAATGCAAGGATAGCATTGCCACCAACAGAGTGGAGTCAATAATTCCAGCAGGCCAGATACATTGATTTGTTGATGAAGTTGTTGCACCCTCAAATTTTGATGCAACATTGCCAAAATAATCCTTTTGAAAGAATATGTCAAAATGATTCACACCAAATAAGCGATTCCTAAGAATAGACTATTACTTTTTCTTTTTTGTTTGTACTCAAATAGAGTTTAAGCAAGGTTATTTTCAATCTAGCAAATGCTAGCTTTCTCTTTGTAAAGCTCTTGCTCCTAACTTTGGTCAATTTCCTCTCATACCCCAAACCATAAGAGGTAACATGGAAGAGGGAATATATTATGCATACAAATCCCTTTTATCCTTTGATACTGATCAAATATGTTGGAAATAGACCTCATTTGAGATCTAAGAGCATGATAGATTGAACTAATCTCAAGATCCTATAAGTATAAGAAAAAATGTTTCCTAACCTCATTAGTATCCAATTAAACACATTTAATGTATTTTTTGAAGTTATATCAATGCCAAATGAGTCATGATATACCTAATCCTTTCATCCCTTTACCTTATCTGAAAATAATGTAAGAAAAGGCCTACTAGGTTAGTGTGGCAGAACTCCCTTATGAACTTGGTGATTTTATGCAAAATTACATAAATTTAATTTAGGAAACGACCTATACAACTACACTACTCTTGGTAATGATATCATCTCATCACACTCATAGATCACTCATGCGAGGTATAGGAAATTAATTAGTTTGTCGATGTCTAAGTATATGAAAGTTTCTAGTTTCAATTGTTTGCAGAATATGGAGGTCCATCAACATGATTTATGGAGAGGAGGTATGTTTCTATTCTTTTATTCTCACCTTATTGATCCACAACCCCTCCATGAGATTTCTTGGTTCACTTCCTTGATTCCAAGATTCACTTCCTCGAGTCTAGGGTTCTCGAAACACTTTGTCTATGCACTCATTTGGGGGGAATTCTTGGCTTAAACAGTATTCTATACTTAGCAATGTCATTGCATGGCAGTGTTGTACAGAAAAGGCTATGTCTAGTTTGGGTCATTGGGTGAGGATGTAGTCATGAAAGGGAGGAGCATTCCCCATCGTGTATAAAGAAAAGGGAAATCCCTTATCTAGGAAGATGTAGAAGAAAAAAATAGATTGCAAAGGTGAGGTCATCCTAGGACATCCCAATTAAGGTAGTCCATAAGAATATTACTAGACTTCAACATCAAGCAACTATTGCTGCAAATATGTACTTTCTCAAGCAGTTTGAGGTAGTCAAAGCATAGATAAACAACTTTGAGAAGAAAGCCACCGAAAAAAGAGGGATGACCCCCACTAAAGCGGTAGATATAGAGGCTCTATAGTGGATTATTGGAGCTAGATTTTCCAATAATAGGGACATGAAAGTATCTAAAATGGATAATATTTACTAGCTTGTAAAATACCTAATTGCACAGGCCATTGAGGAAAGTGCTACTCAACGTCAATCAAACATACTGAAAAAAAATTGGAATTTATGGAAGATAAATATGATACTCTTGTTAGAGTCCATTAGGTACTGAAAGTAGTCATAGTTGAGGAAGACGTATATCCTATAGGAAAAGGGCCTAGTGAGCAACATGTTGAGGACAACCAATAACACTCCCAACCTAATTTCATCATCCTCGACTTAGGTTCCTAAAATTATCTTTTATTTAGAGTCCTAAACTACAATTTATTTTATTGTTTTGAAATAACTATATATATGTTAACAGTAGACTCTTAGCATCTACAATTTAATTACTATTCACTTCTCAATGCTAATCCCAAACATTCTTCCTTTGAGAAGAATATGAGGTTTGTAACGTTTTAACTCATTTTTTATAAAATATCTAAAATTTTTCTTTGTAGTAATGATTAATGTGCAACCTATTAGAATATATAGAAATCCCATAACGTTTTCCTTTGAATATTGATTACTACATAACCATATGTTTTAGGTGCTTAAAGACCTTGAACCTAGTTCTTGATCTCCATTGAAAACCTTAATAAGTTGAGTTTCACGCTCCACTCAAAATCTTATCCACATCATTTATTTTTTCATCAACATCAATTTTTTTTTTTTTAAATACACAGAAATCGTCGCAATAGAGACGGAAAAGACTTGGTCATTGCTTTCCTGGGAAACGATATTCTGTGGCTATAGCAACGATAATCCATCGCTTGTATTTCAAATTTGTCGCTTTGTTCATGACTAGCCATTTGTCTAGAAATAATTGGCTGTCGCTGCAGTGACGCCAGTACGTCACTGTAGAGACACACTAATGTTTCTATAGTGACACAGTAACGTTTCTATAGAGACAAAGAGCTATGTCTATAGCGACATATTAACGTCGCTATAGCGAAGAATAGAGGTTTTTTAAGCAGTGTCCACTCACTCCATGTGTCATCTCTTTCCTGTCTCCATATCGATGAAAGGTTCGAAGTGTGGCTACAACGACGAAAATGTTTCCACGAAAATATGGGGTCATGTTCTTCGGTATAGAAACACAAAAGTGTTGCTATAGCGATGATTTGTCATCGGAAAAATGTGCACATGCACTAGTGAGCTTAGGATCTGCAAAATGTGTTGCAAAATTTCTATCCAAGTTTTATTGAAGATGAGGATATAATCCATATATGATCACAATATACTTTGTGAATGATTATAGGTTATTGTCCATTATCCTCATGAATATTGTCAAAGAATTAGTCAAGACAAAAGGTGTGATCAACCACCTAAAAAGGCCTGCTTTAGACTTGAAGGTGGTCTTCCATACATTAGTTTTCTCAATTGATGCTTGGTAGTTTCCTAACTTCATATCATTCTTATTGAAAACTTGGCACCCTTGAGCTAGTCAAGAATGTCATCAATCTAAAGGATTAGATACAAAATATTGGCTATGATTTTGTTCAAAGCTATGTAAATAATACAAAGTCACCATGTCCCATCCTTCTTCTGCACCAACATAAGTGGTCTCTCACAAGGTGAGGAACTTGGTTTAATATGGCCCCTTTTGATGAGATCATGAATCTAAGTTTTGATTTAAGAGAGCATTTCTATATTGGGCCATTAGGTAAAGGATCACCATGTATCAAATTGATTGAATGCTTGAATTGGAAATTCAAAGACACCCCTACAAGTGAAGAGAACATATCTCTGTAGTATTCAACTATATTGTGCACCTACTTTTGTTGTGTAGAGATACCCAATGCATAGGTCATGGATGTAACAATGATATTCCATTCACCTTTCAAATGAATTATAAAAAGGACAAAAATCATAGTCTAGGAGACTACCTTGCTACAATACTTTGGTAAGATCAGGGAATCTATAGTATTTGGAAATACCTCTAGTACCCTATAGAGCTTACCTCTAAAAGTATCAATGACACGATGGGGCCTAGACTTGTAAACAACATGTCATTTCCACGTATAGGATTGTCCTAAATGAACACCACACACTTCAATAGGGGGAACATGTAATAATCCTAACTAGTTATTACACATGTTATACATACTAATTTATTAATTAGTAGTTGTGTTAATTAATTATTAATTATTATTTATTAAATGGCATGTCTAAATAGACATATCTCTTCCACCATCGACCATATTTAATGTATTCCATTCTCTGTATTCATCATCACTTAATTATCAATATATATATTTATAAATAAAATTCATGTAAAGATTGTTACCTTACAAGTGATATCAGAGCTCTCGGTCTTCGTCCGACATTCTCCATTCTTATTTCCATTATTCATATCCTTTTTCCTACTTAACGCCTTTCATCCTCTCCCTTTTTTCCACACTCCATCCCTAATCACCCCCATCTCCACGGTCTTACCCCATGCGCTCCAAGTTCTTACCACTTGCGCGCTCCTCCATTGTGCCATACCTCCATCTCTCCTTCCATTCCCCTGCCCACCCTTCCACCAACCCCACGCATAATCAACAGTGGCTTCCCTCATTGTGCTGCAATCCCCAACACTCCTTATCATTGTGTTAACCCGCGCTTGCGCCCTTCCTCCAACTCGAATCTTCATGAGCTCACAAATTCGTCCATCCGCCACCTCCAGTCTTCCCTTCTCCTTCCTCCCTACGCCCTAAAATACTACTTCCCTAAATTTTGCACTCCTCCACACCTAACTCCACTCATCCCACGCCCCATCATTTTCCAGTCCCCCGTCCTCCTTGCTTCCTCCATCCCTCTTCATCTTCTGCTACGCTCACTTTCTACCCACTGCAGTTCTCCATCTTTGACATCGCCCCTCTGCCCCGTAACCACCAAAAAACTCATCCATTCCACACCCTCTGCATCTCCCATCCTCCCTTTCCACCTGCACACCCTCACCTCCCAATTCCCTCACCTGTGATACTACTTCCTCACACCATCACTCACTCCCACCTGCGTGCAACTCCAATTGCTCCTCAACCCATTCCCTCTACACATCCTTCACTCCACGCCCGGATCCTCCCTCCCCTAGTGACCACGCCCTCTACCATATGAAACCACCACTCCTGCGCCCTCTTCCATCCTTCTCGCCTCCACCCTCCGCCTGCAACCTCCTCCCAGTTAGTGAACCAACCACCTCGACTCTCCCTTCCACTTCCCTCCACGCCGGTCACCTCCACCTTCATCGTTGTGGCGTCTAAACCCTAAAACAAGAAATTATAAATATTATAACAATAGTATTGTTTAAAATAATAATTATTCTTATGATTCTTAAAAAAACACAATTCAAAAAAAATATTATAATAATAATATATTGTTATGATATTTGAAAAAAAAATTCAAAAAGTCAATTTTTTTTAATAATGTTATTATTACAAATAATAATATTTAATTTTTAAAAACGACTATATATAAAAAAATTATATATATATAATTTTTTATATATATAGTTGTTTTTTAAAATTAAATATTATTATTTGTAATAATAATATTATTAAAAAATTTGACTTTTTAATAACAATAATTATTAATTAATTATTATATCTGTATATTTCTTTTTAAATTCAATTTTTATAAGTTGGAATCACTATGTTCCGGTCAGTCAACAAGATCATTATTTTCCCATTCCAAAGACCTAAAAAGGATGGAAAAAATGAAGTTGAAAACAAAAAAAGAAGCCAGATTGAAGAAATAAAAAGCAAAGTGCTTGAAGACATAAAAATAAGCCACCTTAAGAAAAGGAAATGTATGTAGAACTAAAAACGATACTTTTACAAATAAAAGAAGAAATACCTAAGAGGAAGAAAGAATAAGAAGAAGAAGCGATCACGACCCCTATATTCTTAAGTGAAGAAGAGCAAGACACTACTACTACACCTACAACAGAAGAAGCAGTTACAACGCTTGAATCGTTAAGTAAAGAAGAGCAGGACACTACTACCGCATCTACGATAGAAGAAGTGCTTATGACCCTTGAATCTTCAAGTAAAGAAGAGATGGAAATGGTTACTGCACTTATGACAGAAGAAGTACGAAAATCATAGACATCATCTCCTTACGTTCCCCCTCACAAAAGTTTTGGGGCATTAGACGCAAGAAAGGATTGTTGGAATATTCACACCATCATTTTTGTATTTTGCATGCTTGCATGCAAAACTGCATGCTGCATGCACATGCATCTAGTCATCATCATGGTTGTCTCCCCAACACCTAGAGCTTGTTTCTAGCTCTCTAGATCCCGTCTTTAGCTCTCATTTGGCCTCCTACCTACCTAATGCGCCCTCCTTGACTTATCTTCTTAGCAAGTGCGCCTTTCTCACCTACCAATGTTAGTTAGAGCGCTCACTCACCTACCATCAGTTATCACTTAGTTAGGGAGCCTTATCTCACCTACCGAGAGTTATCATTAAGTTAGTGCTTTGATCGAGTAGTTCTTCCACTGATTACTCATACTGACTGCTTGTAGCTCCTAGTTAGCTAGTTCTGGAGTTCCACTTGACTATTTGACAGCCTCATGCGCCCCCCTTGGAGTCTCCATTCCCTGATTTATGCCTAGATGGTTCTGTTAGACTCAGTTAGACACACTTGACTAACTATTACCATTTATGACTGATACTATTGACTGGATGATGTCTCCATTGTTATCCAAGATAGACTTTGAGTTAGACAGCCTCATGCACTCCACTTAGAGTCTCCATTCCTTGATTTATGGATAGTTAGTTCTGTTAGACTCAGTTAGACACACTTGACTGACTCTTACTACTCATGACTGATACTGCTGACTAGTTGATGTCTCCGTAGTTATTCATGCTAGACTTTGAGCTCATAATTCGAATTCCCTACTTGGCTAATTCGAATCCTATATGATGCCTCATCATTGATTATTGTAACACATTCTCTACATTCATTATTCATTGTATGATATTGACATTGTCCATTATTCTGTGTTTATGAGTGATTATTGAATGCATGCTTCTTCTTCTTTGGAAATAATCTTGAGAGTTAGATTTTGAGTTTGTTACAGTTGCTAGATCCCTGCAGATTATCACATGGTATCATAGTAGTAAGAAGCTATTCGAATTGCAACCATTGCAGCAGCAACAGTTGCAACATTTCTTTGAGAAGCTATCTTTTCACTTATGCACCAGAAGCCTTTGAGTTTCCACAGCAAATCCTGGTGCTATTACTTGAATTCATTGGAGAAATCTAGTGAGATCTAGCCAGGTGTGAAGGACTTAGTCTATGTGCCAAGTGTCCTTAAGGTAGTGTTCAGTCGAAGTGTAGCATTCTCCATCAACAAAAATTCTCTTGTTTTGCAGGTTTATTCACTCGTTCAGAATCTTCTTCAACTATTCGACTTTCTCTGTTTCAGATGGATCTAAAGCTTACATCTTCCAACTATGTTGAGTGGAAAGCCAAGATGGCTCTCTTCATGAGATCCAAAATATTCACCCGAATACTCAACGAAACGATGGTAGAACCTCTCAGTGTAGTTGAAAAGTTCAAGTACTTGGATAGGCTTGATGAAGCAGTTGGTCTCCTCCTTCTATCAATTTCTAATGATCTTCACTTCTGTGTCATCAATCTTACATCTCGTAAAGAGGTTTGGGACAAGCTCGAATCCCTCTTTGGACAGAAAGATGATATTCATGGACACAAATTGGAGAATGAGCTCATATGTTTGAGGCCTGACAGTTTCGAATCTATCAATACCTTCCTCACCAAGTTCAAAATATTGATATCACAGTTGAAAATATATGAGATAGTGAAAGAAGACAAGCAGCTTATACTTTCCATTCTCTCAAAGTTAGGGGCAAACTTCTCATTTTTTGTGTCTACTTTCTAGTCAGCTAGGTTTTCCATTCCAAAATGGAAGTTTCCCTCACTTGATGATTTCATACAATCTCTTACTCAAGAGGAAGAGAAGTTGATCTCTATGGGAATGATCAAACCCAAATTGGATTCAGCTCTTACAGTTGCAGAGAGAGCGAATGGTCAAGGCAAGAAAAAGATTTCTAACAAGAGATCGAATGGTACAAAGCATACAGATACTCATATCAGTCATATGGGGCTTCGAACTCTATGAAGATCAAGCATTCTCAGAAGAAAAGAACCAAGTGTACCTACTGTCTTAAAGGTATCCATCCCGAGAGTGATTGTATGAAGAAAGCTATAGATATGATGGCCGAGATACTTAAGAAGAACAGTATTCCTATGCATGCATGTACAAAGAAGAAAGATCCTGATACTGAGCTTTCCATATCTGAAGGTAAGGAAAGATGTCATGCTCTCATGGCAAGTACATCAACAGATTCTACTTTCATCATATATTTAGGAGCATCAAGACACATGTCTTCCTCCAAAGATCTCTTCTCTAGTTTCACAAGCTCAGTTGGCCCTTCCATCAGATTGGGAAATGATTCAGAAGTGTCCTCTCAAGGGAGTGGAAGAATCGATCTTGACTCAGGTTACTTTTATAATGTGCTTTATGTTCCTTCTCTTGCAGCAAATTTACTTTCAGTGTACCAAATGACCCATGTTGGAGAGCCCAAAAGAGTGATATTTTCTCCAAATGAAGTCAATGTACAAGACATGGTTTCAGGGGAAATCATCTCAAAAGGTGTTGCAAATCATGAGACAAAACTCTATGAGTTTTCTCACTTCTCACCTCTCTCAAAGGAGTCTTCCCTTCACTCTCATATTCATGAAGAGAGTAGACTGTCTCATCTCAACCACAATATAGCTCAAGATGTGGTTGAAGGTCTTCCCAATAGCAAGATTGCTCATGGAACCTACAAAGATTGTTCTAAGAAGATTGAGAAAAAGAGGAATCTTGAAGAAGTGCAAATGCTAGATCTAGATCCACAAGAACCTGAAAATCTAGCACCTATTGGTTCAACATCCACTATTACATCACTGGGGATCTTGTTGAAGATTCTAGTTCTGTTGGTATCACCTATGATGGGTCAAGGGAGATATTAGATATCTACATGTAGCTTCAAAAGCAGGTTCATGATGCTCCCACTTCATTAGATTTAGGGTTTAAAAGTGATGATGAGGTAGAGTCACTTGCTTCTTCACATGAGCTTCTAGATTCAGAGTTTGAGAGTGATGATGAGTTTCAAGAGAGCGAATTCCCATCACATGATAGTTCATATTTGGAGTATGAGACATCAACCTCACATGTTGCTCCTCATGCGATTTCAAATTTAGAGTTTGTATGTGATCGTGAGCTAGTTCTACTTGATTCTCCTCACGAGAGTTTAGATTCAGAGCCTGAATATGATGAGTGAGTTTTGGATACATCTCCACATGATATTTTAGATTCAGAGCTCGAAAGTGTTAACAAGCTCCAAAAGAGCAAACCATCATCACATGGAAGATCAGATTCAGAGTATGACAATGAATATGACGAAGAGCAAGTGCTAGATCCAGATCCAAAAGAACCCGAAGATATGGCAAATGCTAGTGAGGACATGGGAGATTCTGTCGCTTATGATCTCTCAACTGATTTTCCTCCTCTTCCAAGATGGACAGCCACTACTCTCACCAATGATCCAGTTGATCGACGAAGAACCACATCAGGTTTTCAGGATGGAAGGTTTCATCCTTCTCACATTTCTGATCCTTTTCGGATTGATCAACCCTTCTTTTGAAAAGATGGACACTTACCTCCTTCAGGGGTGAGTGATGGCATGCTACTTTAATATCCTCAGTCTATTTTGAGGGAGGGATTTCTTCCCATTGGGTTTTCCCTCTTTTCCTCACTTAGTTTATTTAGATTGATTGTATGGGGTGACCTTTGGTCTCAGTCACCAGGGCCCTATTTTTTATTTCAGTTATCTCCTCATAGTATAGCTTGTAGGGGGTGTTGGATTATTCACACCATCATTTTTGTATTTTGCATGCTTGCATGCAAAAATTCATGCTGCGTGCATTTGCATGCAACTGCATGCATTCAGTCATCATCATGATTGTCTCCCCAACACCTAGAGTTTGTTTCTAGCTCTCCAGAGCCTGTCTTTATCCCTCATTTGGCCTCCTACCTACCTAATGGGCCCTCCTTGACTTATCTTCTTAGCAAGTGCGCCTTTATCACCTACCACTATCAGTTAGAGCGCTCTCACTCACCTACCATCAGTTATCACTCAGTTAGGATGCCTTATCTCACCTACCGGGAGTTATCATTCAGTTAGTGCTTTGATTGAGTAGTTTTTCCACTGATTACTCATACTGACTACTTGTATCTCCTAGTTAGCTAGTTCTGGAGTTCCACTTGACTATTTGATAGCCTCATGCACTCCCCTTGGAGTCTCCATTCCCTTATTTATGCCTAAATGGTTCTATTAGACTCAGTTAGACACACTTGACTAACTCTTACCATTTATGACTGATACTATTGAATGGATGATGTCTCCATTGTTATCCAAGCTAGACTTTGAGGTAGACAGCCTCATGCACTCCACTTAGAGTCTCCATTCCTTGATTTATGGATAGTTAGTTCTGTTAGACTCAGTTACACACACTTGACTGAATCTTACCACTCATGACTGATACTGCTTCCTAGTTGATGTCTCCGTATTTATTCATGCTAGACTTTGAGCTCATAATTCGAATGCCCTACTTGGCTAATTCAAATCCTATATGATGCCTCATCATTGATTATTGTAACACATTCTCTACATTCATTATTCATTATATGATATTGAAATTGTCCATTATTATGTGTTTATGAGTGATTATTGAATGCATGCTTCTTCTTCTTTGCAAATAATCTTGATAGTTAGATTGTGATTTTGTTACAGTTGCTAGATCCCTACAGATTATCACAAGGATAAGAACCAGCATTCAAAATACAAGACGCAAAAAGAAATGCCTAGCCATAAACAAACACATATGCCAGAAATGAACCACTGTTCAAAGTACAAGTCTCAAAATGCGATGTTGGATCATAAATATGCACAAGCTCTAGAAATTCATTGCAAATTCATACAAGGAATGAAAATTAGTCGCATAAATCGTCCAGCCGACACAACTATAAAATCAGTGAAAATGGCCCGTGAAGCTCCAAAACAAAGTCAAATTGGAAACCCTGCTCGGAACCCAAACCAAATCCAAGGACATGATAAAGAAGATGATAACAAGGATGATGAAACAAACTATGTAGTGGACGAGGATAAAATCCTGAGAATGGAAGATCACAATGAACCAGAAGAAAAAAACAGTTGAGAATGACAATGATAAAGAGATAGATACTTCAGATGTTGACAATCATGCTGTCAATATCAATTATAACCAAAATGGAAATCTCATAGGTTGTAATAATAAAGCACCAAATACTAATGAATATGAAGTCAGTGTCAATGACAATTATGAAAGAATTGAAGTTGTAGAAGGATACAACAACGAAAATAAAAGTATTAAAGATTATCCTAATCATGAAAATGTAGAAGAAGAAAACCTAGAAGACCCTTTGACACATGAAAAGATAAATGTTATAGAATTTGTTGCAACTCAAGATGTTCGAGAATCTCAATAGAGAAATATTGCCAATGAACAAATGGAGACAAGTTCGTCAGATAAAGACAAGGAAATAAATCATTTGAAAGTATGTGACGAAATTGCAAAGGAAGATACCTTGAACAATCGAATTGAATTAAGTAAGTTGTTAATTGTTTCCACTACAATTAAGGATACCATAACAAAGGTAACTAAAGATCCAACCATGTTTGAAGATCCATTGATCAACACTAAAGAAGTTATATGTCAACTAGAAATCAATGTCACACCAAAGGGTGCAAAAATACCAGAGTTCATCTTGTCGATGCAAGTTCATCATGCAGATAACAAATCAGAAACTCAAAAGAACACCCCCTTTAGTAATTATGTTTTTACCTACAGAATCAAATGCATGAAGAGATTTGAATGGAAGTGTGACTGACTATTTCAAGAAGTACTCAATCATGGTATTGTTATCCGAAATAAATCGATAAAGAAGGACTGTCATCAAGATTGGAAGTCTTTCTAATGTTGCAGTTAATTATGCAAAATACAAGATTCGTGGATGAATCTTTTTCAAGGAAGGATGACTTGTAATAAACCTATCTGGTTATTACAGATGGTATACATACTAATTTATTCATTAGTAGTTGAAGGTTAATTAATTATTATTTATTATTTATTAAATGACATGTCTATTTATAAATAGACATGTCTCTTCCCTCATCGACCATATTTAATGTGGTCCATCCTCTGTAATCATCATCATTCAATTATCAATATATATATATTTATAAATAAAATTCCAACATGTAAGGGTTTTTTACCTTACATAGCATCACATAGTACCTTATCTTTTAATGAATTGATGTCGTAGGGTAGATGACACTGCTCACTAATGTAGATGTCTCATCCCTAGATAAACTAATTGGTAGGGAATGGTTGGGGGTGTGGCCTTATCAACGAGTTTAACTAATTGGTAGGGAATGGTTGGGGGTGTGGCCTTATCAACGAGTTTTGTTAATCCTTAGATATTGAGACATTAAAATATTATTGTTATACTAGTGTTTTCATCATTGGCCAGGTAAGCCATTTAATGCTTGGATAGGCCCCTTAAATGTAATTATACCATTTGTATCATATATATACCAAAGAGACATAGTTTTAGATACCATCTCATCTTATGAATTTTTTATATTGTAAAAATAGGTTTCCTCCTTGAAGAGGTTTCTTATCCATTCATTCTCTTTCATTCTCAAGGAATGAATTTAGTTATTATTTCTATTTTTATGATATTTGAGTATTTGGTACATAACATTTGGTATCAAAGCTTATAACTTTATATGGTTTCTCTTGAATGCTCCTAAGTTCAATTTCCTTGCCTTTTGAGGAAAATCTCATGAAAAATTCCTAAAAATTAAGAATCATTGTTCCCAATTACTGCAACCATTGGACACTTAGTACAATATTAGAACCTCCCATTTGATTCGCCATCATTAGACTATCAAATAAATATTCTCCCATAGTAAGATTAATACTATGGAACTTTGATATGACCCAAGGGAGGGAATATATGGAGTTAAATGTATATAATATGGTCCCAAGGGGGGAATATGGCGATAAATATATATGTAATAGGGTTGGACTAAGTAAGGGGTCTAATGTACAATGAGTGGAAATGTATATATAAAGGTATTGTACTCATTGTTGAGGAACATGTGAAAATATTATATGTGTGTCTTGGGGTAATTGGAGAAGGATATACTATTCATTAAGAAGTTGTTGTGTAACTTAACTTATATATATATATATATATATATATATATATATATATATATATATATATTGTAGTTATTCTCCAAATTTAAAATTATGTACATGGTTTGCACTCTTGTCTCTTTTTATAAGCTTAAGGATTTTGTTCATAATTGTTGGTATCAAAGCTAGGATGCTTCCAAAACACATTATCTTGGAATTTTTCTATATAAGTTGTTTTCAGAGATGTTTCAGACAACATAACTTGGAGGAGCCTCAGATGACATATTGAAATTTCTATAGTATGAATTTAATGTCTTGAATGAAAGTACAGATTTATACCCTAAGGAAGTTAGGGTTTGCGACTAGTCCAAAACGTAGTCTCAAATAGGTGTTCTAGGTAAAAATATTATATATGAAGCTTGAGAGATCCAAAAGAGGAATTACCATAGTGTTTTTGGTACTATAAATTGCATAATCAAATCTGAAAAATTGGACATGTGGTAGACCATACACTTTCTCCCTCTTGAAAGGGAAAAAAATAACATGTTTCGAGAAAGTTACCATAAATTTTCTTGGCACGTTAGAATTAGGTCAAACCTATGGAATTATAGAGAAGGGATAGCAGGATACTACAATATGAAATTTCAAAATCAGAGGGGTCGAAATTACAGAGTTACAATGGTTGGAAGGTTGACATAAAAAATAGTCTCCAAATTAGGGTTTTATAAGATATGTTATTTTAAAATTTGCATAATGTTTGACTTGAAGGTCCGAGGTCAGATTCAAAATCCATTGAAAAGAGGAAACATAGGATAATATGTTAGGAAAACCATGTTGTTCATTTTTTTATATTATTTTCAATATATTGAGGAATGAAAGTTGAGGTTTTTTGTTGGACCTCAATTAAGAATCAATGGAAATGGACATACCTACATTCAATGGAGATGAAGATAAAGATGGAATCAGGCCTATGGACATACCTACATTCAATGGAGATGATTATTGTAACACATTCTATACATTCATTATTCATTGTATGATATTGACATTGTCCATTATTCTGTGTTTATGAGTGATTATTGAATGCATGCTTCTTCTTCTTTGCAAATAATCTTGAGAGTTAGATTGTGAGTTTGTTACAGTTGCTAGATCCTTGCATATTATCACAATGATAAGAACCACCGTTCAAAATACAAAACAAAAAAAGCAATGCCTAGACATAAACATAAACATATGCCAGAAATAAACAAATGTTCGAAGTACAAGGCTCAAAATATGATGTTGGATCATAAATATGCACAAGTTCCCGAAATTCATTGCAAATTCATACAAGGAATGAAAATTAGTCGCCTAAATCGTCCAGCCTACACAACTATAAAATCAGTGAAAATGGCTCATGAAGCTCCAAAACAAATTCAAATTGGAAGCCCTGCTCAGAAGCCAAACCAAATCCAAGGATATGATAAAGAAGATGATAACAAGGATGATGAAAAAAAATATTTAGTGGACGAGGATAAAATACTGAGTATGGAAGATCGCGATGAACTGAAAGAAAAAATAGTTGATAATGACAATGACAAAGAGATAGATACTTTAGATATTGACAATCATGCTATCAATATCAATTATAACCAAAACGGAAATCTCATAGGTTGTAATAATAAAGCACCAAATACTAATGAATACGAAGTCAGTGTCAATGACAATTATAAAAGAATTGAAGTTGTAGAAGAATACAACAATGAAAAATAAAAGTATTAAAAATTATCCTAATCATGAAAATGTAGAAGAAGAAAACCTAGAAGATCCTTTGACACGTGAAAATATAAACATTCTAGAATTTGTTGCAACTCAAGATGTTCGAGAATCTCAAGAGAAAACGTTTGGCAGGGAACAAATGGAGACAAGTTCGTCAAATAAAGACAAGGAAATAAATCATTTGAAAGTATGTGATGAAACTGCAAAGGAAGACACCTTGAACAATCGAATTGAATTAAGTAAGTTGTCAATCGTTTCCACTACAATTAAGGAGACCATAACAAATGTAACTAAAGATCTAACCATGTTTGAAGATCCATTGATCAACACTAAAGAAGTTATATGTCAACTAGAAATCAATGTCACATGAAAGCATGCAAAAATACCAGAGTTCAACATGTCGACGCAAGTTCATCATGCAGATAGCAGATCAGAAACTCAAAAGAACACCCCCTTTAGTCATTATGTTTTTACCTACAGAACCATATGCATGAAGATATTTGATTGGAAGTGTGATCAACTGTTGCAAGAACTACTCAATCATGGTATTGTTATCCGAAATAAATCGATAAAGAAGGATTGCTTGTCATCAAGCTTGGAATTCTTTCTAATGTTGTAGTTAATTATGCAAACTACAAGATTCGTGGACGAATCTTTTTCAAGGCAGGATGACTTGTAATAAACCTAACTGGTTATTACAGACGTTATACATACTAATTTATTAATTAGTAGTTGAAGGGTAATTAATTATTAATTGTTAATTATTAAATGACATCTCTATTTATAAATAGACATGTCTCTTCCCTCATCGGCCATATTTAATGTGGTCCATTCTCTGTAATCAGATCATCATTCAATTATCAATATATATATATATTTATAAATAAAATTCCAACATGTAAGGGTTTTTACCTTACATAGTATCACATAGTACCTTATCTTTTAATGAATTGATGTCATAGAGTAGATGACACTGCTCACTAATGTAGATGTCTCATCCCTAGCTCAACTAATTGGTAGGGAAGGGTTGGGGGTGTGGCCTTATCAACGAGTTTTGTTAAGCCTTAGATATTGAGACATTAAAATATTATTGTTATACTAGTGTTTTCATCATTGGTCAGCTAAGCCATTTAATGCTTGGATAGGCCCCTTAAATGTAATTATACCATTTATCTCGTATATATACCAAAGATACCTAGTTTTAGATACCATATCATCTTATGGATTTTTTATATTGTAAAAATAGGTTTCCTCCTTGAATAGGTTTCTTATCCATTCATTCTTTTCCATCCTCAAGGCATGAAGTTAGTTATTATTTCTATTTTTATGATATTTCAGTATTTGGTGCATAACATTTGGTATCAAAGCTTATAACTTTATATGGTTTCACTTGAATGCTCCTAAGTTCAATTTCCTTGCCTTTTGAGGAAAATCTCATGAAAATTTCCTAAAAATTAAGAATCATTGTTCCCAATGATTGCAACCATTGGACACTTAGTACAATATTAGAACCTCCCATTTGAATCGCCATCATTAGACTATCAAATAAATACTCCCCCATAGTAAGCTTAATACTATGGAACTTTGATATGACCCACGGGAGGGCATATATGGAGTTAAATGTATATAATATGGTCCTAAGGGGGGAATATGGCGATAAATGTATATGTAATAGGGTTGGACTAATTAAGGGGTCTAATGTACAATGAGTGGAAATGTATATATAAAGGTATTGTACTCATTGTTGAGGAACATGTGAAAATATTATATGTGTGTCTTGGGGTAATTGGAGAAGGATCTCCTATTCATTAAGAAGTTGTAGTTATATATATATATATATATATATTGTAGTTATTCTCCAAATTTAAAATTATGTACATGGTTTTCACTCTTGTCTCTTTTTATGAGCTTAAGGATTTTGTTCATAACGGTTTTTATCAAAGCTATGACGCTTCCAAAAGACATCATCTTGGAATTTTTCTATATAAGTTGTTTTCAGATACGTTTTAGACAACATAACTTGGAGGAGACTCAGATGACATATTGAAATATCTATGGTATGAATTTAAAGTCTTGAATGATTACAAGTACATATTTAAACCCTGAGGAAGTTAGGGTTTGCGACTAGTCCAAAATGTAGTCTCAAATAGGTGTTCTAGGTAAAAATATTATATATGAAGCTTGAGAGATCCAAATTGAGTGAGATTTGTTGAATCCAAAAGAGGAATTACCATAGTGTTTTTGGTACTATAAATTGCATAATCAAATCTTAAAAATTGGACATGTGGTAGACCATACACTTTCTCCCTCCTGAAAGAGAAAAAAATAACATGTTTCGAGAAAGTTACCATAAATTTTCTTGGCACATTGGAATTAGGTCAAACCTATGGAATTATAGAGAAGGTATAGAAGGATACTACAATATGAAATTTCAAAATCGGAGGGGTCGAAATTATAGAGTTACAACGGTTGGAAGGTCGACATAAAAAATAGTCTCCAAATTAGGGTTTTAAAAGATATGTTATTTTAAAATTTTCATAATGTTTGACTTGAAGGTCCGAGGTCGGATTAAAAATCCATTGAAAAGAGGAAACATAGGATAATATGTTAGGAAAACCATGTTATTCATTTTTTTATATTATTTTCAATATATTGAGGATTGAAAGTTGAGGTTTTTTGTTGGACCTCAATTAAGAATCAATGGAAATGGACATACCTACATTCAATGGAGATGAAGATAAAGATGGAATCAGGCCTATGGAATGGTTGAAGAATATAAAGGAAATTGGTATGAGTAATATAGGTTATTTTTTTTGGGTGAATCTTTTATGTGGTAGAAGATTTTTTATGAAGATACTATATTATATTCCAAATGGGATGAATTTGAAAAAATATTCTCAAATAAATGGATCAGGGAATCTATCAACTTGGAGGAGATGCATAAAATTCAAGATGAATTCAAGTAAGTAAAAGAGGAACTCAAGAATAAAATTGAGGAGTTTTCCAAGATATAATTCCTTAAGGAAACACTTAGTAAGGAGGTTCGTAAATTGAAGAAATAAAATAATAGGAAAGGAAGGTGGGAAAATGATGTCTTGAGGGAAAAATTGAAAAGAGAAATATGTAATTTAAAAAACACTAATAAAAGTTTACTAGATGAGGTCAAAATATTGAAATAAGAAAAGAAGGATGGTCAAAATCAAGAAAAAACAAGGATCTTGGATTAAGAGACTACCAAAAGAATCGAAGAGAAAATTTGCAAAAAGGATGAAGAAGCTCTAAATACGGATGATGTAAAAGAATAAATGCAATCTAGAATTGAAGAAAGACATAAGAAATTGATGGATGGAATCACAATGTAGCTTGAAGAGAAGATTCTAGAAGGTCACTAGAAAGTACTTGAATAAGTTGAGCACCAACTTGAAGGTGTACATGTTAAATATGAGGGTATTATCACAAATGAAAGAGTAATCTAAGACCAAGCACAAAGGATATAGGACACCGTTATATATAACAATGAGATTGATGATATGAGTATGAATAAGGAAGAGAAACCATCATATGTGAAACCATATCGACATCCCCATTACTAAGAAATATTCCAAGAAAGAAATAAGATATACGGTGATACTATCAAGGAAGAAGATGAAATACTTGATAAAATTCATGGAATAGGGCATCAAAAAACTATTATTCAACAATATATTATCAGAGAGCAGAAACTACAAGAAATCGCAGAACTCGCAATCACAACAAATGGAATTAAAATTATACAACAACTAGCTATCAAGGGTTGATATAAAAAGGAATCAAATTTGGATGGATGGATCATCATCAATGGAAACAAGAAATAATGAATATAAAGAAATCCTATTACTTGGTTTGATCACATGTAAAACCATTAACTACAAATCTTTTTTAAGGAGAGTAATATGGTATGACCAAAGGGGGGGAATATATGGGGTTAAATGTGTATAATATGACCCCAAGAAAGGCATATATGGAGGCTAAATGTATATGTAATAAGGTTGTACTAATGAAGGGGTTTCATGTACAATGACTGGGAATGCATATATAAAGGTATTGCAGTCATTGTTGAGGAACATGTGAAATTATTATAAGAATGTTTATTTGGGAAATTAAGAAGGATGTCCTATTCTTTAAAGAGTTATTGCGTAAATTACCTTATATATATATATATATATATATATAGAGAGAGAGAGAGAGAGAGAGAGAGAGAGAGAGAGAGGTTGTTCACTGCATTTAAAATTACGTACATGGTGTGTACTCTTGTCTATTTTTATAATTTTAAGGATTGGGTTCATAACATATGGTATCAAAGCCAGGATGCTTCCAAAATGCATCATCATGGAATTTTCTCTATAACTTGTTTTTAGAGATGTTTTAGACAACAAAACATGGAGAAGCCTCAGATGACATATTGAAATGTCTATGGTATGAATTTGAAGTTCTAAGTCATTACATGTTCATGTTTATACCCTATGGAAGTTAGGGTTTGTGACTAGTCCAAAACATAGTCCCAAATAGGTGTTCTAGGTAAAACTATTATATATGAAGATTGAGAAATCCAAATTGAGTGAGATTTGTTGAATCCAAAATAAGAATTACCAGAGTGTTATTTTATATAAATTGCATAATCAAATCTGAAAATTTGGACATGTGGTAGGGGTGAAATCGCGAACCTGGGAAACACTTCTGTGACAAACAGAGTGAAAAAAACGGAGCACGGGTGGATGATCATGCGAAAATAAGTCAACCTCAAACTCTAGACCGAGAGTTTGAAAAACTCTAGGCTGAGAGTTTAAAAAACTCTAGGCCGAGAGTTTTGAGAGTTCAAACTCTGGGCCGAGAGTTTAAAAAAACTCTAGGCCAAGAGTTTGAACCAATCGTCGTGCTGTATTTTTAAAAAAACTCTCAGATGAGAGTTTGAACTAAAATCTAGGCCGAGAGTTTGGAAGACATTTTCTCGCCTGAGAGTTTATGGTCAACAATTCAAGCACCATTTCTGCAGAATTTGGAAATGTGTCAATTTAACAAGGTCAGACCATTGCAAAACATGAGAATTACATGTCGAAGTTTATACCAGTAGATCCATCTTTCAATCTAATTTCTAGTAATATAAGTTTTTTTCAATTTCATTTAGGATTACTATTTTGTTCTATTTTTTTACTAAACTTTATCATTAAAAAATTAAGTGTCTGAAAAATCAGTCACAATGAAAATTCAATATCATCACAATGACAAAGCCAATTTTTTTTTAAAAAATACAAGGATGTTCCTTGAAGTGTCCTCTTCAACGTGTTGGTTTTTGTTTGTTTTATAAGAGTAACATTTGAAAGAAAATGTGAGGACAAAAACATGTGTCGATAATGCACCATTTTCTTAACCTACGTTGTTTCGATAAATAATAAAAAATAGTTCCCAAGTCTTAAAAAACTCGAAATATAGTCCAGCATCAAGTTTAGTGCGTGTAGATTATGAGCATACAATGTTTTCCCTAAAATGAATAACCATCTATCCAAAACCCGTCGTCAACACAGGTCACTCATTATCCATACCTAAAGTTTTCAAGTATATGTTGTTTGTTGACAACAAATTTGTCCCACGATATGTCCATAAAAAAAATTAAAAAAATACAAGTAGAAAGCTAATTCAATTCTATAAAACCTTTGTGTTTACTTCAAGTTGAAATTCCTAAGGGAGATATGGGTTTGAAGAGATCGAAGTTGAAAAACATAAAAATTAGCAGTTTTTTTTTGTCAAAAACAAGCCAAAATTGTTTCCCAACTTCATGTTTTCACCCGTAGGTCGTAGACTTTCTCTCTCCTGATAGGGAAAAAAATAGCAAGTTTTGAGAAAGTTTCCATAACTTTTTCTTGGCATGCTAGAATTAGGTCAAACCTGTGGAATTATAGAGAAGGAATAGAAAGATACTACATGATGAAATCTCAAACTTGAATGGGTTGAAATTATAGATTTACGATGGTTGGAAAGTCAGCCAAAAAAATAGTCTCCAAATTAGGGTTTTATAAGATATGTTATTCTGAAATTTGCATAACTTTTAACTTGAAGGTCTGATTTAGGTGATTCAAAATCTATTGGAAAGAGGAAACATAGAATATTATGTTAGGAAAACCATTCTATTCATTTTATAAATTATTTTAAATATATTTAGGATTGGAAGTTTAGGGTTAATGGTTGGACCTCAATTAAGAAGCAATGTTAATGAACATACCTACATTTAGTGGATATGAAGATAAAGAAAGAATCAAGATTATGTAATGGTTGAAGAAGATAAAGGAATTTGGTATGAGTACTGTAGGTTATTATTTTTTGGGTGAATCTTCTAAGTGGTAGAATTTTTTTTATGAAGACACTAGATTGTATTCCCAATGGGAAGAATTTGAAAAATGCTTCTCAAATAAATGGATCAAGGATATAAACTTGGAGGAGATGCATAAAATTCAAGATGAATTCAAAGGAGCAAAAGAGGAACTCAAGTATAAAGTTGACGAGTTTTCCAAGATACAATTCCTTAAGGAAACACTTAGTAAGGAGGTTCATAAATTGAAGAAAGAAAAGAATAGGAAATGAAGGTTGGAAAATGATGAGTCGATGGAAGAATTGAAAAAAGAAGGATGGAGAAATATGCAGATTAAGAAACAATAATAAAATTTTACTGGATGAGATCACAATATTGAAATAAGAATAGAAGAATGGTAAAAATCAAGAAAAAACAAGGATCTTGTATTAAGAGACTACCAAAAGACTTGAAGAGAAAATTTGAAAAAAGGTTGAAGAAGCTCTAAATACAAATGATGCAAAAAATACAAGCAATCTAGAATTGAATTAGTAAGAAATTGATGGATGGGATCACAATGTGCCAAGACAAGATTCTATAAGGACACCATAAAATACTTGAAGAACTTGAGCTCCAAATTGAAGATGTACATGTTAAATATGAGGGTATTATCTCAAATGAAAGAGTAATCAAAGGCCAAGCACAAAGCATGGAGGATGCCATTATCTCTAACAATAATATTGATGATATGAGTATGAATAAGGATGAGAAACCAGCATATGTAAAACCATATCAACATCCCCATTACGAAGAAATATTCCAAGAAAGACGAGGATATCTATGCTAGAATTATCAAGGAAGAAGATGGAATACTTGATAATATTCATGGAACAAGGCATCAAAAAACTATTATTCAACAAGATATTATCAAAGATAAAAAACTACAAGAAATTGGAGAATAACAATCACAACAAATGGAATCAAAATCATGCAACAACCTACTATCAAGGATTGATATAAAAAACAATCAAATTTGGATGGATGGATCATCATCAATGGAAACTAGAAAGAAAACATATAAGGAAATCCTATTACTTTGTTTCATCACATGTAAAACCATTAATTGAAAATATTTTTGAAGGAGAGTATTGTGGTATGACCCAAGCGGAGGGCATATATGGAGTTAAATGTATATAATATGACCCCAAGGGAGGCATATATGGGGATAAATGTATATGTAATCAGGTCGGTCCACAAGTATAAAATGAGAAATTAGTGACTAAAAAAATGACTAAAATTAGCATATAAACGACTATTTTTGAGTCGGCGACTAATAGTAGCTAATTTCTAGTATGTTATAGCTCGACTAACTTAGTCATTAATTGGTTTCCTTATTTAGTCATATATTTGGTCATTGATTTAGTCATTAATTGCCACAATTAATGACCAAATATACGACTAAATAAACTACTAGATGATAAATCAATGTAACCTATTAATTACTAAGCTAACTACAACTAAAAATTAATCACACTATAAGACACTGAAAATTAGCTACTAATAGTTGTGTATTTGCGAATTTGAGTCATTTTCTTAGTCACAAATTTATCATTTGTAGTAGTCATTTATCTCTATTTAGTAGTTTCATATTCTTTATATAAATGACTAATTTAGTAGTTTTATATTCATTTCATTTTCTTTCATTATTAATAAATATAAATGACTAATTTAGTTGTTTATTCATTTTATGTGTGTTCATTATTAATCAATATAAATTAATTAACATGATATTTTGACTAAATTTTAAAAATGTCATACAATATTCATGCTCATCTAATATGAATACACATCTTAATCATGCAAATTTGTATTAGTTAATTATGACACTAAATAATATCAAGTACAAGCTTATAAAATTTCAACCATGTAAATTATACTATATAAAATGTCAAGTATTACAATATAGACGAGTTTCCAAGAATGGTCTGTGAGAAAACATTTCTCCACACTTTACATAAAAATCATATGCCTTGATTGCTTTTCAAAATATTACAATGGCCCCTGAGTGAAACCTTGGCAATGCCCATAGAAATCCAATTATTCCCTTATTTTCATTTAAACAACACCCACTATGCTCTCACACATCTTGTTTCCCATCATCAACACCTTTTATGCACGATTTACAAAAATTATGCCGACAAGGAGTATAAAGTGGAAGAGTCAACACTTTCTTACACAAAATGCAATTGAACTCTGCATCACAACATATACAACTATGGGTGATTCCATGAACATGGGTAACTCTTTTTGGCCAAATATGACGGTGAAAAACAGAAATTTTACCCATGTATTAAATTGAAGCCCTCGAAACTCATACTTGCCACATGAATTTTGACATGCGGTTGAAAAACAAAATGTAGAGAATTATGTTGGCTTTCCAATGATATTTTTTTTGAAATATACCAATGTCATATATCATGTCGAATTTTCATTTAATGAAATGTGTGTACTTAAAAATTTGAAGAGCAATTACAAGTAGTTTGTGTGTGTGCAAAATAATTTAATGTTAAAGTAATAATTTTAAAAAATGAAATATGTGCACATGATTTAGACAGAATGCACTACGGCTTACATATTTTTTTTTTTATTTTTTCTCGAAAAATTATATTTATTATTATTTTTCGAAACTGACCAATGAATATTTAAGTCGCATTTTGCACACATATGTGTGTGTGCACAAAATCTTTTGATTTTTTACATAATTTGCAAAACTAAAAATACCCTTTTAAAGAGGACGCATTTATCTAGGGCTTGTGTATTTTTTCAAATTTTTTGGATGTCTATTTTGAATGTTGTGGATTTATGTTTGAGCTTAATCGAAGTTGTCACTAGGGTTTTTTAGGGCAAGTTTTAGTAGAAATTTAAAAACAAAAGACATATGAAGATAAAAATTCGTAAATTTTATGTATCTGGATAAAGGATTCATTGAAAAATCCAATGGTATCAAGTCCGCTCATTAATGAGCATTTAATGACATTGTTTAACTCTGTGGAAGGCAAACACAACTTTCATTCTGTAGTGAAAAGGGCTCTCAGCCTATTTTTTAAGCCCTCGATCGAGCTATTTTCTCGATCGAGGTATTTAAAATACCTCAATCGAGGGTTTAATTAGACCTCAATCTAGGGTTTTAACTAGACCTCGATCGAGGTATTTTAAAACCCTCGATCGAGCAAATTGCTCGATCAAGGGGCTAAAAAAAGATTGCGGGCCTTTTTTTATTTTTTTGAAAAGCTAGTTCGAGCTTTTCGAAAGCTAGATCGAGCTTTTGAAAATCTAGATCGAGGTCTTGTTTCAACCCTCGATCGAGGTATTTAAAAACCCTCGATCGAGGTATTTCCAAGCCCTCGATTGAGGTAATTTAAAACCCTCGATCGAGGGCTTGAAAATATCTCTATCGAGGGTATGAAAAACAAATTTTTTGGGTTCCTCTTGCTAAAAATGGTGAACTAGCTTCGTGGATTCACCCCTGTAATTGTGTAACATTTCCATATAATTCGAAGTGCACAAACCAATTTTAGAGGAAGAAGTTAAACTTTGAATCAAAATAAAATATAACTCATGAAAGCACTAGTACAACATACATTTCCTTATTTCATGTCCCATGATACATATTGTAAATACCTCGAGATTGCATCAAGAACATTAACATCAAAGGTCTACTTGGATGAAAAAAAATATACTCAATTTTTGAAAAAAAAACTATAGGATGGAAAAAAATGGAATTGTTCAATGGCCACAACTAACTCAACATAACTTCAAGCTCAAATAAAAATATTGAGATAAAAAAAAATATGGTTATCTATGTAGATTTACCTTAGGGAAGAGACAATGTTCATACCATATTGATATGTGTATTTTGGAGTGTGTTATAGGACCCAATGGCCTATGGGAAGATAATCTTATGTAGAAACCAAATCCTTAATACCTTATTCACTCACGAGTCATAACCACCTACATTCTACAATGTGTAATTGGACATTCAATGCCTTCATGCATTTTTCAAGCTAGCTGATAACATATTTTAACTAGCAACATCTAGAATTTAAAATCAGTTTAATAAATTCAAATTTCAAGCTAAACTTGTCTCGTTGTGTGTGTAGTCTTGTATATCTCTTCCATGCAGAGTTTCTTATGCCTTTTCCTTCTTAGATCTACTCTATGTCTCAATCATCCTAGTATATTTCCATGTTATTCAACCACATGATGACTCCCATTCTCACTATTCATGTTAGATGCTTTCACACCTTGACTCTGATCTTCAGGTGCCAACACTTAATGGCTTTGATGTGATATTGAAAACATGCAAATGTAGTAGTGGACACATATTTAGGGAGAAGAGAGAGCTTCTAATTGATATTATTTAATATATAAAGATGAATACATAAACATTCACAAGTCTTAGGTGGTATACATATGTTACGTAACCCCCACAACCTAATCATTAAAAGCATGTAACATAATTGACTCATTTATCTCCTAAGCCATCAAGGATTTATGACGTAATAAAATGTAAAATGATTAACAAGCAAAGATAATATAAAAAATGTGACCATTATAATGTACATTCTAAACTCTAAGACCATTTCCTATATGTCATCTACAATTTCCACATTTCCAATGGTACTATAGCACCCCTATGCCATTTATGCCTCAAAATATTCATTGGATATTTTAAATTAGGTTCTCGTTAATTCTTGTTGAAATTTGAACATCACATCATGTGTTGTAAATTTGAGGGAAAGAGACATAGGGGAATTTATTCGCATTCAAAGCCAATATATTTTTCTTTTAGAGGCATGTATTACAGTTTGATTAGGTTTTGCAAGGGTATCTCCCTTTGGCACTATCTCATATGATTGATCTATTAGAGTGGGAGTGCTTTTTGTCATACGAAAAAACTTATGAGCCAAAGGATAAGAAGATAGACTCATCATAATTTATTCTAGCTATTAAATTTTTTGCTAAGGGGAAAATGTGTCAAGTCATCTTAAGAGATAGCCAGTGAGGCAAGAAACAGTCCAGATGAACAGGCTAATTTTTGGAAAGACAATGAGGAATGAGACAATCCAGATAAACAAACCAGTAGTTTGTGCATTAGTAGACATCCCAATGGGGTCACAATTGTTAGTGTGTATCCAAGTTCAAGAAAGCATAGTCTTACACCATCTCATTTAAGATTACAGTCATGTTCTTGACCTATATATCCTTAGTGCTTGAGTAGCACTGCATCAACATTAAAGACACATCAAATTGTACAAACGTATATCTTTTATTCATTCCTCCTTACAATGTAGGAATAATAACCATTACAAGGGAAATATCCATTTCATTATTAGCCATCTTGCGTCATGAAGGGACATCAAAGAGAGGGAATCACATTAGAACTTGATTTGGGAACAACCTACATGAAAGGGACCATAGAGAAACACATTCATTGACCTCAAAATCCTTTCAGATTAGGCTAACTCAACAGAGATATGGCATCAATTGTGCCCAGTTAATCTCCCTTCATTAGGTTTAGTCAATCAAATTCCTAATAACCAAAAGGTTAGAATTAAGACAAATGGTAAAATTATCCAATCTCAGATCCTAAAGTGAAGACAATTGGGGAAATAATAACATATATGACCAAGATATGTTGGTGAGAATGAAGTTGATATCCATTCTATGATTCATTAGTTGTTTCACGCATCGTATGTTATAATTGCACATCATTATACTATATTTTTAGGTATGGTCAATACTACAAATTCAGTAGGCAAGGAATCTCCACCAAAATCAATTTGTCTAGACAAGGGTATGGCTTTGGGCACATGAAGAACATTTGGGATGATTCCCCAATCTAGTACAAACCGATTTCCCAAATTTTGGACTACAACTCCATTACCAGTCTCTAAATGGCATACTAATGTTCAGGGTTCTAGTACAAAAGATGATCAACCTCCTTGTAAAAATACTGCTACTCAGGTGTCTGTTAGGGAAGGGATTGTGAAAATTGCATGTTTGGTGTAACTCCTCTTGCATTTCATGCTTTTCCATATGTTTGAGAAATTCAATAGAGAATCTCAATATATTTGAAAAATTCAATAGAGCATCCTAAGAAAGTATAGCTTATGACAGAGCTCATGGCTAAGTAAAAAACTCACATACGTGTTGTGCTTTGGAGTCATTTTCAGAAATTTGACATGCAATAACTTAATACTATCTTGTAATTGCTTGAAAGGTTGGATCGATTGATGGACAAGTAGTTGAAATAATATTGACATCAAAATCAATACTGAACCCAGATAAATGTCTTGTCATTGTTCCTAATTCATTCATTTTGATCCAGGTATTTCATATTCCTATTTTTGTTTGGTTTTTATTGACCTACTTATTTGTTATAGGTTTTGAGAAATCCAAAATTGAATTTTGTTATTGGAAAAAGACTCAGACATAAGTGGAAGTATGATATGTAGAGCTCAATGTCCTCCATAGATTATAATGTAAATAAAATAATAAAAGTTATAGTTAATAAATGAAAGATTTTATTTAATGGATGGAATGCATTGCACCTTTCTACTACCCATGTCAATATTAGTTGATGTAAAATCCCCCAAATAAGGAGAAATTCTAGTACATTACATGAACGAATTTACTATGCCTCTATCGCTCAACTCATGTTAATGTCATCTTATGATTTTTCACATGGAGTGATGCAATTAGATCTCAATGCACGCGTTGCTTAATCTACTCTTGATAAGTCAAAACTAGAGAAGATGGATGTTGATTTTACAAATAATGTTTTGTTTTATGAGAACACATACTTTGTTGGGTCTGTGTCTACCAATGAATTCATATCTATTTAAGTTGAAGTCCTATCTTATTTTTCACCACATACCAATCTACGTAGATCATCAATTAGTGTATTGGAACTTTTATAATTATGATAATTTGAAGCTCAACATGCTTTACAGTGTAGGAAGAGATTTTCCTTTGGTAGAACATTTTTTGACTCATATTCACAATATAAGTACAATGGAGTTATAGAACACCCCTGGGTGTTGGTTCTAATCAGGGGATTTGTAGTGTAAGTAGACATTCAGTTAATAATCATAGTAAGTAATGCTACCTTTTTAATACTTCTTCTGAAAAAAATGGTTATCAACTCATATTAACTATAACCAAAGGACTATTGATCCTATGCCATTTTCCTACTTTTGTGGTCATTTGTTGGACATTAATAAAATGATCTTATCTTCTATTTTCTTATTTCAGAGCAAGTAGCATGCCAAAAATTAGATGTTGGTAGAAGTTTGGCCTCCTACAGGGTAGAAACATGTGTTGATGCTAGGGTTGGCCCATAACCAATGATTACTTCCTCTTATGGAGGCTCAAGTAACAACGTAGGAAGGGAAGGGAAAGAGGTTACCAAGACTAGCAAGAGGAAGAGTAGAGATGTGGATGAATTAGAGTGCCAAAGTAAGGTAGAGTGCCAAAGTGAGGTGAGCATTGTTCTTCTCAAAGTGCTATCATGTTTTCACTCCAACATGTTTTCCATGTCCACAAGTTTGAATGTTTTTTTTTGGCTCCCATCTCGTAATTTTTCAAGACCATCAATAGATGCATTTCCAACCTCAATGCAAAGGGATGGGTATTGCTTGAGTTCCTGATCACGTTGCCGCCAAGGTTATGCTTGTTATTGGAAAATCCACTCGAGCGGACGCGAGCCGAATCTCCCTAGCTCAATGCGAGTCTAGAACAAATGGAACCGACTACAAACACGTTTCCTAGATCTACTTAAGGATCAAGTACTAGATGTCTTACCTTACTACACAATCCTTTCTCCCGAATGTTGATCCACGTCCCATGGTCGTCAGATCCACGCTGCAAGACCTGTCAAGACATCAAGCAAGAGAAACCAATAAAAGACATCTATACAATAAGCGATCTAAGTAAACAGTTAAGTAGGTAAACTACACAATATCATTGCACATAAGAACAATATTGGTGGAAAGCATTTGTATTACTGTAAATAGAGGAGTACATGATAGAGATATAGAACTACAACCAAAGACTTAACGCAGTAGCCCTTCTCCGACCAAGCCAATTTCCATGTTCTTCCGAAGAAGTATGAGTTCTCCAAGAGGTGAATGGAGGTGTCTTAAGAGAGATTTCCCCAGCATGTAAGTACTATAGGATTCCTCCTAAGATAGATTTCACCAGCATGTAGATACCATAGCCTTCCTCCCTTTGGAATGGGAGTGAGCTTCACTTATATATGACTAAGTGGATAGGGTATGGATAGGATAGGTTGAGAGATGGTAGGAGAGAGATAGGGGATCCTCCCAAAGAGTTAGGGTTCAAGTACCAGCTCCCCTAAAGGTCAGGGATAACCCCCTAAATGGGTAAGTTTCGAGAAGGATCTCGAATAGGCTATTTTTTCCCATTAACAGACCTCGTCGCACCCTGCAGTGGAGCAAGATGCGACGTCGCTTGTTGCTAATGTGCAACCTGCGACGACCTCTCAAAATATTGCAGGATTGACTGCAAATCCTCCCAGATGAAAGTACTTAGTCCAAGTGACTTCAGGGATGTATACACTTAATCTAATGAGGAGTATATTTTAGGTGTAACAGAATGCCCCCCAAAGCATGAAGCTGTTAAGGATGTACAAGTGAAGTGCTTTGAAATAAATAATGGCAATAGGCTTGAAGGATGAAGGACACTGATGCAGTACAACTGACTCTGAACGGACAATATCATATGAAGTAAAACATGGCTGTTGACCAATACATTGTAGATCCATGGTAGTAATGACCGACTGAACACAATCATGGCTACTAGACACAAGCATAGATCCATGATGAGATGATAACACAGCCACGACCAATACAAAACTGGATCCGTGTAATATGACTCAATACAAACTCCATCACAACCTGGGTAAAACATGACTCCCGAGGGTCTTCAAGTTGAACCCGCAATGATACGAATCTATCCATGTGATTACAAATGTATTGACATCGAACATGGTAGAAACCACTTGATTACCGACCATTGATGTAAACCGTTAACAAGTGCAAGGGAGATCACCATTGATGTCAATGATTCCCAAGGTATCACAGTACATATCATCAAGCGCGAATAAATGATTTGAAGTCGAACGCAAGATGAAATATTTCAATCAAGAGTCAATGATGTAAACTCATGATGAAAGCAAGGTAACTTGCCATTGAGGTATGCAGGGCCAAGGTACTTGGTTGGTTTCTATATTCAATCCTTGGATGATGATTTGAAGTCGACAAGGATGAATCCGTCGAAGGAGGGCCATGATGAATCCCCCATCAATCGACACGAAACACGACAAAAGATGTGTATAGTGGATCGGATGGTACAGTAACATGCAAGATTGACTCAAAGTAACAACGGCATGATGACGTGTGTACTGACTGTAGATGATAGATAGTGGACATGTTCTTGAACATGGGCATGGCATGACTTGGCAGTATTGACACAATGAGAACGACGCAAACTTCTAATGCGAGTGATGATGGAAGCTTTCTCCAAATGACTCAGAGGAGTAATAGGACTCAGAAAGTAAGCGGGGACTCATAGACAAACAGATCACCCAAGTACTGTATGCAAATGCAGATGAGTGCCATGTTCAAGAACAACTATATATTGCCACTAAGGTATGTAACACAAACACTTCCATTTTTCCCCATCATGAATGATGAGTGCCTCATGTGTTTTTTACGAGCTTGATGAGGGTAACTAGATGCTCGGTATAGCTCATCTCATAGATGAGTCCAATCCCAAATATTTTATGAACCTGGGATAGGAGGGGTTCGTCCCATGATGGGACCTTCAATGTGAAAATTTAACGAGTCCATAGAAGGTAAACTCGGTCGTCATTTCATGTTTAGAGAGTCTGAAAAGAACTAAAGAAGACTCCAATGGTCCTTTTTCGTAAAGTTAGCCTCATCGCCCGAAAAGGGTAAAACAATGCGGGAGAGGACTCTTCCAGTCATGATTGGCTGGAGTATACCTTTTTCGTAATTAGTGCCTCCTGGTCCGAAAAAGGGGTAAACTATCACTAGAAAGATGATCATTCAAATGCTTTTACAAGCATGAAAGCATCAAGTTCACTTGGCAATATTTTCCTATTTAGCGAGTCTGAAAAGAGCTTAAAAAGGACTCCATGAACAACTTTGTCATGGTTGATGACCGAGTATGATAAAGGAAAAGTAAACTCGACACACTTCCTTTTCCGTAAATAGTCTAGCAAGGCCAGTTAAAGTGATAAACCTATACTCGTTAGACACACCTTTTACTCAAATTTTTAACGAGCATGATAATGGTATAAAAAACACTCGGAATCTTTTTCATGTTTGAATCAGAGCACGAAAAAGTAAAAACTAAGCTCGAACCACTTTTCATGTTTTAACCAGAGCACGAAAAAAGTGAAAAAGTAAGCTCAAACCACTTTTCATGTTTTAACCAGAGCACGGAAAAAGTGAAAAAGTAAGCTCAAATACTATCTTACTGTTTTTAACGAGCTCGAAGATATGTTGGAAGAATGCTCATGATATTTGCTTCATTTTTTAACGATCTTGTAGCATAAAATGAACTATGCTTGGGATATTTTTCATGGTTTAATGAGCTCGAAACCTAAAAAAGGAAAGTATGCTCGAAAATGTTCCCAATGGTGTATTTCTTCCCGTCATGAAATCCAAAGGTTGGTGCATGCCCCAGCATGATTGCTAGAAGTAAGTGACTTAGCTCCAACATGGTGTGGAGAGCCGATCGAGTTGAATTCAACGTAAAAACTAGAGGTTGAAGACATGCCCCCAAGCTTCATGTCATCCGCCTAAGGCATGGGAAGGTGAAAAGAAGGTTCAGGTACTAAGTCCACTAGGAGACTCGACTCAAAGGGAAAGGATAGTTTCATTTTTTAACGAGCTTGACACAAGATTAGAACTCTGCTCAAACTATTGGTTTCATTTTTGAACAAGCTTGAAGCCAAAGGTAAACTCTGCTCATGGTAACCTATTTCATTTTTTTAACGACCTTGACATAGAAAGGGAACTATGCTCATAGGTTAAGGCCGATTGACGGGTTCCTTCCCAACATGATACCCAGAAGTTGGAAAATGCCCCTAGCATGATTGCTAGCGGTTTAACATGGTAGTGTTCCCTCAACATGATTGTTGACAGTATGACATGTAGCATGCCCCCCACGCTTCATTTCGTTTGAAAATGTTGCTTGCTAACCCAACTACCAACCTGGCTACTAATATGAAAATGTTCACCAAGGGGGGGAAAACGAGAATCAGAGGAAATGAAGGTTCAAGTTCTAACTCTAGCGAGAGACTCGAACTGATGGGAGGGAGATCTATTTCATTTTTACACAAGCTTGAAATAGAAAATAACTATGCTTGAGGGGGCCCATCTTATTTTTTAATGAGCTTGAAATGGAATAAAACTATGCTCGAGGGGGCCCATCTTATTTTTTAACGAGCTTGAAATGGAATAAAACTATGCTTGAATGGATGGTTTCATTTTTATGCAAGCTTTAAACCAAAGGGAAACTATGCTAGGGTGGTTCTATCTCATTTTTTAACGAGCTTGAAATAGAATAAAACTATGCTCTAATGGATTGGTTTCATTTTTATGCAAGCTTGAAACCATAGGGAAACTATGCTAGGGTGGTTGGTTTCATTTTTTAACGAGCTTTAAACATAACATAAACCGTGCTCATACCCCCCAACCTTAGGGGGAAGAAACCACTAAAACATGCGGAAAATTCAGGGAAGTCTGATGCCTAGGAGTCATATGATGAGTGGGTGTCACGTAGGAAAGCTGATCAATGGCCACAATCCTCCCATCATAGGGAAAATACATCACTCGAAAGAGTGTGGACATGACGACTTTCATAGCATAGACATAATCACGTCCAAGGAGTAGATTGAAATCTAAAGGACCTTGGACAACCATGACATCAACATAAATAGTTTTACCTCTCAACATGATAGGTAACTACGGGAGAATCCCTAAAGGTCCGGTAGGCCTTCTATTAAAAGCCAAAATCTTGTCAGTGACTAGCACAAGCTGAGGCGAACCTATGGCTTTCCAAGCAGTTGAGGATAAAATACTAACAGAAGCTCCCTCATCAACTATCGTATGAAATATTTCTTTATCGAAAACTCCTACAGATATTTGAAAAGGAATACTTGAAGGAAGACGAGATTCTGTTAGACCATTCCATTCAAAGGAAATGACCTCAGTACTTGGAGGGGGGGGGCATTCTGAACTGACTAGGAAAACATCAGCGGTTTCCAATCCACTCTCACTTGGAAGATAAGAATGAGACAAAGATTGTGTCATGGTGACTGCTTCAGTCTGGACTTTCTTGTTGATGTATATGTAACTTTGGAATGTATTTCATATATGTATGTTGTATGTACTCCTATAGAGATGGTATTATTCCTCTATACAGAAGTGTCGTCATTTATATTGTAAATGTCGTAACTTATACTTGATGGGTTATTAGACCATCTTGTTGGGGTCGGTCCTGTATAAGTCATGTGGGTCAAAGGGTTATTAGACCACCCTATTGGGCGTCGGCCCAGTCAGCATTATGTTATGTGGTTAAGTTCGAGCCTACATGATTTATGTAAAAGGAAAGTCAAGTCAAGTATAAATAGAGTGCGGGAGGCACTCTATTTGTTCACTCACTTCTCACCCATGCACTCAAGGGAGAGTAGCGCACTTGTGGAGGAGGAGGCTCTGCTGCTAGGAGAAGACTATCTCTTGTATTCTGGTTGTATCATTGCTCTATCTATCTCTGAGGAAGTTATTGGGGTTTTTCACCTTTATGGTTTTCCCCAAGTAAATCTTTGTGTCTCTTATGTACTTGCATTATTGTCTTCATGATTGATATGCTATAGATATGCTGTACATGTTGTTCTCTCAGTTAAGATACTAGATCCGATTGAAGTAAAATTTGGAAATTTAACATGGTATCAGAACTAGCCTGAAAGAAGGCATGATATGGCATGTATGACACTTGTTGCACTTACGATGCTAGGGCTTGATATAGCAAAAACCAGTCATCGTAGCACTTTCGCTATAAATCCGATTTGGCGAAGCTTTCGGATCTGAAATATTTACAGGTTGAATATTAAATCCCCATGTACCTTGTGTCCAAAGGAAAACCTCTAATTCGTTGTACTTTGTAATTTATGATCTTTACAATATAGGGTTTCTGCCTCTTCCAGATCGGAGTCAAAATCAGGTGACCTTGGGAAAAAGGTCATAAATTGGGCTAGGAAGCTCCAAATGAAATTTCATAAAAAGTGACAGTTATTACACAGACTGTACTAGCCCAGGAAAATTTTTCAGAAGCCGAAGTTGAACCAGTGACACGTGGCACGCCTTACAAGTTCGCTCTCCTGTATTATCCCATAAACAGTTCACGTTGCGACACTTGGCATAACGCTCTCTCATAAAGTCCAATTGAGGTCAGACCTATCAGGATGGAAAGATAACAGGGCGAACTATCTCAAAAAAAAAATTCAGAGGCCGAAGTTGAAACAGTGACACGTGGCATGCCGTACAAGTTTGATCTCCTATATTATCCCATAAACAGGTCACGTTGCGACACTTGGCATAACTCTCTCTCAGAGAATCCAATTGAGGTCAGACCTATCAGAATGGAAATATAACAGGTCGGGCTATCTCAGGAAACGTTTTTAGACCCTTTGGATTGAAAAGTTTGGAGGTACACCAGAAACAATCAGGTACATATTTCTGTCAAAAACATAATTATTTTTTAGTACCTTCATTCATGGCTTCCGGAATTTAGGGCTTCGGAAAAAGTTGGAATTTTTGTAATCAGAGACCACGGCTGGATGCTACTCATCAAAATCGAAATTTAGAGACCAAGATCAGAATTTTTGGTTGGGTAGAAGGCCGGGATTGATCAGACCCTAGTTCGGGACTTTGATCAGAAAAGGGGAAAATTAGGGCTTCTGTAAAAATGGGAATTTTTGAAATCTATGACAACGGCTGGAAGCTCCTCAAAAAAATAGAAGCTTAGAGATTTGGATCAAACCTTTTGATTGGGAAGAAGAGTGGGCTTCATCAAACCCAAGTTTAGGGTCACGTCCAGTGAATCTGGAAGTTTCAAAGGAAAAATTGAGGAGTGAAACTTTGCAGTTTTCAAATTCTGAATATACCAGTTTGATCAACTCATCAAGGCACATATTTCTATCCTTTCGGAAGTTTGAAATTCAAAGTTTGAATTTTTGGGGTTTCTCTGACAAACCCATATCCAGCTCCAGGTCCAGTTCTTGCAAATCAAGTGGATTGAGTTAATCCTAGAAGAAGATGGATTGGTCACCTGCATAAGTGAAGAAGTTCATGTTTCAGAGGGAGATGAGGCTAAGGCCTTACATAAGAATATTACAAGCGATCTCGACAGGTATGACTCATCGAGGTATGTTTCGATATTTGTTCATGATTAAGTTTATGGTATGTTTGTCTTCATGTTATTACGGTTAGTACAATCTTGATTTTAGATTTGTCGTATCACCTTAACAAAATTATGAATGCATGATAGAAGATATTCATTGGTTAGGGTGTTGACACTTATGATTGTACTAATGCATTATGGTGTTGTATGAGGTTTATGTTGTCTACTAACATAAAAGGTACACCAAGAAAGACAAATCATGTTCTACTTCAAGAACGTATGATCATGGTGACATGAATACAAGGATTCATCCATTGTCATGGATCATATAGAAGATCTACTTTCGAGGTATGTATAACTTGTTTCTACAATGGTTAACTTATGAGACATGCAGGTTACTAGCACAAGTCACTGAAGAGAACCAAAAGACATTATATGGGTATGTTAGACATAACTAGCTAGCATGCTAATCCAGGTATGTTTTTCCTATATCAAGATAGAATCCTACCTTGTGTTAGGATCTTATACTGTTGTGTTGTTGATAATAATTATTCATGAAGTCATAGGTTTGAATAGTCATGGTTGCATGCATATTTTAATTGATGATATGACTAACCAGAAGAATCATGAAGGTATAGGTTTGAGTAATCACGGATTTTATGCATATTATATCTCTTATCTTGATTGATGATTTAACTAACCAAAAGAGTCCTATGATCAAATAAGAATATGCATGAGTAAAAGAAGACTTCCCTGAAACCTTGAACACTAATGTTTATTATCTGTGTTTGAAATGATTCTGACTATACATGCTTGAGATTATTGTGATTATACTAATGAATGTTTGATTACGTATGAGACCTAGAGGATAACACACTGGTGATACTAACAAGCATGCATAGGGATTGAGGATGAATATAAGTTCAAGGACAAGTAATCCAGGAAGCAAAGATCAAGAGGGAGTACACTCCAGTGGTTTCTGCAAGGATGCAGATATTCAGAGGGAGTTGACCATCTCTCTACATTCCACATCAAAAGGTGTAGAAGAAGCTACTTCAGATTAGGACTCCAGTAGCTCCTGCAAGGAAGAGAAGACTCAGAGGGAGTCCACCCAACGAACAAACAAAGATAAGTATTTGAATTGTCATTTCTTAAATAATACTGTTCAATAATGTATATACTGATGTTCCTAGAATTAGGTTGTGTATTATGCATATTAGAATAATTGCATTGATGAACAATATACTACTAATATGCATGGGTAAGTGGCCTATGGCACTGTACAACATTCCATGGCTACTTATCTAGAATGAAACCTCTTTGATGACATGTTGGGAGTTGTGCACACTCTTAACAATGTTCTGGTAGAGATTGGAAGGCATCTAGAAAGTTACGGGATATGGATAAATGTTGTATTGAAGCATTGGCTAAGATAATTGCATGACTGTATGACATATTTCTTTATGTGTAAGAATTTGTTCTGAAAACTATGAGATGTTTTCTAATCATGCAATTTAACTTGTTGTGTAGGAAAGATCGTATGCCATCACCTACAAAAGAAGAACTACAACGTTTGTTCAGCAACAAAATTATCTATTGAAGATATTGAAGTTCCCAAGATACGGGAAGAATGCCATGATCCGTCAATCATGAAGAACGATGTTTGGGATGCAGTCCCAAAAGCGGAAGGGAAGTCTATTGTGACTTCCATATGGATCTATCAAGATCAAGCATGCTGCAGATGGTAGCATATAGAAATATAAAAGTGATGAAATAGAAGATACACCAGATGGATTTCAAGACAGCTTTCTTGAATGGTGTAGTTGAAGAAGAAGGGTATGTGGAGCAACCACTTGGTTCTGAGACACATGACAGGAAATCATATATGTGCAGAACTTGGTATGGTAGGATAGGCAACTTTCTATCCAGTTTCGTCTTTACCAAGAGTAAAGCGGGTTCCAACTTTTTCTACAAGGTTGAGGAAGGCAATCCAATGATACTACTTTTGTATGCGGATAACTTGTTTGTTATAGGTGAAGATAGATTGATTGCCGACATGCAGCGGAAGCTTGCTGCCGAGTTCGAGACGAAGAACTTGGGGATGATGCACTATTTGTTTTTGGCATGGAGGTGTGGAAAAGTGGAGATGGAATCTTCCTTGGACAAGGGAAGTATGCAGTAGAGATCCTGAAGAGGTTCGAGATGATGGATTGCAAGGCCATGGCCACACCTATGGCATCGAATCTGAAGCTTCTATGTGATGCTTCATCTGAGCCGGTTGATGTCTCTATGTATCGTCAGATGATTGGGTCCTTGATGTACCTGACGAACACAAGACCAGATATTTGCTTTGCTGTGAACACATTGAGCCAGTTCCTAACGGATCCGAGGAGTGTTCACCTGGTTGTTGTAAAGCATGTTCTGAGGTACCTGAAGGGTACAGTGTATTTTGGGCTCAAGTATGAAGCGAATCAAAAGTTTAACCTGCAGGGTTATGTTGATTTAGATTGGGCTGGCAGTGCTGTAGATAGGAAGAGCACATCTGGGTGCTGCTTCAGTATGGGATCAGGTGTGATCTCATGGTTTAGCAGGAAGCAGTCCTGCGTGGCACTGAGTACAGTTGAGGCAGAGTATGTTGTAGCCTGTTCAGCTAGTTGTGAGGCAGTATGGCTACGGAAGCTACTGTCTGAGTTATTTGATCTCCCATTGGATTCTACTGGTATCTTCTGTGATAACCAGAGTTGTGTGAAGCTGTCTGAGAACCCAGTGTTTCATGACGGGTCGAAACACATAGAGATCAAATATCACTATATCAGGGATATGGTGCAGAGAGGAGCTGTGAAGCTCCTGTATGTTGCGACGGACGAGAAGATTGCAGATGTGCTGACGAAGTCACTAGCCAGGGTGAAGTTTGAGTACATCAGAGAGAGGCTTGGCGTTCTTCAGATCGAAGACACTTCGAGGAAGAAGTGATGGACACATTTGTTGAAGCCATTCCAAGCATGTTGGAAGGAGGATCCTTCACATGGCTGTGGATGTAAGCGCTGGATGATGATGAGCATCAGGATGATGTTCTAGTTTCTGCTTTATATGATCAGTTGGATCATTTATATGTATGTACGCATCATGTTGGATGCTGGATATGATCGGTTGGATCATTTGTATGTATTTTGTATATGCATCATGTTGGATGCTTGGACCATGTATCTGTATATGTATCAGGTGGATACATTGTATGATCAGGTAGATCATGTATATTGATATGTATCAGGTAGATAATGTATGTTGATGGATACATTGTGTGGATCATGTATCTATGTATCAGGTAGATACACTATGTATGATGATATGTATCAGGTAGATACTTGGTGTGCATCAGATGGATGCATTGTATGATCAGGATGATCGTGGATGACGAGCTTCTCTAGATGACATGCAGCAGGATGTTGCAGTGATGATGATCAGGGTGATCATGTATACATTAGGATGATGTATGGTGAGTATCAGATGATACTTTGTGGCCGTGGATCAGGTTGTGCAGGTAACCATGTAATTTGTGCCCTGGGAGATTTGCAGATGGTATTTCGAGGTTTTTCCTATGGCATGTAATTCGGTGCCCTGGGACATCTGGCAAATGCTCTTTCGAGGTTTTGCTTTGGGAGGACATATAATTTGTGCCCTGGGAGATCTGCAGATAGTCTTTCGAGGTTTTGCCTATGGCATGTAATTCGTTTCCATGGGATATCTGGCAGATGCTCTTTCGAGGTTTTGTCCTATGGCATGTAATTTGCACCTGGGAGATCTGGACAGGATGAAAAAGGCCTCAGATGCTTCAGCCAGGTCCTGGGAGATCTGGACAGGATGAAAAAGGCCTCAGATGCTTCAGCAAGGTTTTGTGGTGGACCACATGTAATGTGCTCCTAGGAGATCTGACAGGTAGAGCCATGTGCTCGTAATAGCCTGGGATGCTTCAGCCAGGTTTTGTGGTGAGATCACATGTAATGTGCTCCTGGGAGATCCGACAGGTAGAGCCGTGTGCTCGTAACAACCTGGGATGCTTCAGCCAGGTTTTGTGATGGGTCACATGTAATGTGCTCCTGGGAGATCCGACAGGTAGCTGTGTGCTCGTAATAGCCTGGGATGCTGCAGCCAGGTTTTGTGACACACGTAATAAGTCCTGAGGATTCCACAGTATGGCCAGTGATGATGAAGACCTGCAGGTGGTGGGCCTACATCCAGTATGAAAAAGGACTGGCTCTGTAGAACTTCCTATGACGAGTAGATTCAGAGATTGATTGAGATAGCAGCAACAGTGACGATGATGATGACTCGATGATGATTATCCAGTGACGATGATCCAGAGAAGATGACTTGTGCTAGAAGACCTGTGCTAAGAAATACCTTCCTAGTTAAGAGGGACTGTTGATTTATATGTAACTTCAGAATGTATTTCATATATGTATGTTGTATGTACTCCTATAGAGATGGTATTATTCCTCTATACAGAAGTGTCGTCATTTATATTGTAAATGTCGTAACTTATACTTGATGGGTTATTAGACCACCTTGTTGGGGTCGGCCCTGTATAAGTCATGTGGGTCAAAGGGTTATTAGACCACCCTATTGGGGGTCGGCCCAGTCAACATTATGTTATGTGGTTAAGTTCGAGCCTACATGATTTATGTAAAAGGCAAGTCAAGTCAAGTATAAATAGAGTGCGGGAGGCACTCTATTTGTTCACTCACTTCTCACTCATGCACTCAAGGGAGAGTGGCGCACTTGTGGAGGAGGAGGCTCTGCTGCTAGGAGAAGACTATCTCTTGTATTCTGGTTGTATCATTGCTCTATCTATCTCTGAGGAAATTATTGGGGTTTTTCACCTTTATGGTTTTCCCCAAGTAAATCTTTGTGTCTCTTGTGTACTTACATTATTGTCTTCATGATTGATATGCTGTAGATATGCTGTACATGTTGTTCTCTCAGTTAAGATCCTAGATCAGATTGAAGTAAATTCTGAAAATTTAACATTTCTCCAATGAAAGAGTGGGATCGAGTGGAGATGACAGCGACTCGATCAATTCACTCTCGGAAGGAAGAGTGGGACCAATTACAGATGAAACTGAATTGATCACTTGGTCAACCAATGGGGGGTCGAGGGACAACTTACTATCACTTGTTGGAAGCGCTTGTTGAGAACTAGTAATATCTTCCAACCATTGTGAAGCTTCATCCATGCTTGGACAAAGGTAAGTACGATGCAAGCCCTTTCATATCCAGCAAGGGTCTGTAGCTCTACCCTTCCGACCCGTCACCAATGGGTCACTGGTCGAGGGAGTATCATCAATATGATGGTCATAGGTTGACGATACAAGCAGTTTTGGTTTTTTAGACCACACTTCTGACACATGGGAAAGACCGGGACAATTCTTGAGAAGGTGATCACCCTTGCAAAGTTTGCAAGGGAACTTTGGCTTATGAGGTGTTCTCATAGAATGAGTGCCATCAGAGGCAGATGGTTGATGCTTGGTATCTTTCTTATCTTTCTTCTTTTCAATCTTCCCTTTCTTCTTCTTCACACTAGCCTTCTTACTAACATCAAAGTTTTTAGTAGGAGAAGAGGAAGAGATGGAAGCTGATTCAACTTTCGACGGAGAAGGAGAAGGATCATAATGAGATTAATGCTCATGTGGTGAAGGACCTAGGTCCGACACGATTGGTGCACTTGGTGTAACCGGATTGGAGAATAACCATATTGGTAATCCTATCGTCAATCTAGGAAGACTCAACGTAGCCATAAAGGGAGGACCAATAGTTCCACAAGGGGGAATAAAAAATGGCATACCTTGGAAAGGGGTGCTTTGGTTAGTAGTACCAGAAGAATCTTCCATATCTAAACTTACTAAGAGTCTCTAAAGGACCACACAAGACAAACACCACTCAAGTCTAAAATCAACAAGCAAACTGTGTGAATAGGATTGGATTCAAAGTCTGGAACCTCACAGGATTATCAAGGCATCACAAACTGCGATATACTGCAGGGTCCAACAATATGACGCAACAATGAGGATTGGGACCGTACCCTTTCCTGCATACCCGATTACTTGGATAGTACGTGTGTGCTAATCTCCCTGAGTGCTGTTCTCGGTGTATTGCTTTGTCAAGACGGCCAAATGGTTAACTCAGTTGGTTTCATGAATCCTAGTGGTGTCTCCTGATATACGCAAGGTACGTGGGAGCTCAAATCCGTAGTGGTGCTGTCTAATGCACAACCGTTCGGCAAGAGACCTTCCGATATATGTGTTGAGTACGTGATGCACCCTTCGATATATGCCAAGTATGGATTATGGTACTTGGTGGGTACGTGAAGGAGCTCGATATACCGATGTACGTGGAAGACTACAATACCCCCGGGATACAGTGCTAGCAAATAACGACAGTTACCATGCTTAAAGACGTTGGAACACGTCTCTAACTTACACACAGTTACTAAATGATTTTAACCTAAGCTAGCGTTAACTTTATCTTGTATGGTTAGGTGGATGCATGAGGTGAGTACATAAATGTAAACATAATGCAATCCTCAACTATATGATAATGCACATTTTCCTTTCCTTTTCAGTGAAAACTACTTAAGGTAGTGAGAGATTTTTCTTTCTTTCAAACCAAAAGTACTTAAGTAGTAGCGAAAATAAGAATTCCTTCCTAGAGTGCAATAATTCTAACTTTATGCAAAATCAGCTAAAAAGTGCAAAGAAAATGAAAGATGCAACTAATCTTAACAATGTATAAGACAAAATAATGAAGCACTTTCAATTTTCAAATGCATGTATCAAAAATGGAATTTGATAACTAAATGCTTTTCATATCTATATACAGAAAGTGAGAGAATATCTTCAGCACTCTAATCATTCAGAAATTCCCAAAGAAAATGGCAAGCACCCAAACAACTCAAAGACATTTAAGAAAGGATCAAAATCTACCAAATGCAATAATTATAACTCATTTCCTATCTTTTTACACTTGAAAAAGACACATCTAAGCTACGGAAAGAAGGATTCCACTAACGTTTCCAATCAAATGCAATACAAAGGAAAGCACTTAACAATCTTATCTAACTCAAATGCAAACAAAACTAAAACAAGCCTTTTCTTCTCCCTATGAGTGTGAGACCAAGAATTTCGAATGATCAAATTAAAGCAAGAAGAATACTTATGTTTTCCAATTTCATGAATATAGAAAAAGAGTGACAAAATCAATATTTTCTTTGAACTAAAGTGGAGACAAAGAATCAATCTTTTCCAATAATCATTACATAGCTTAGCATGTAAAGGAAACAAGATGCATAACCCAAGAAAAAGAAGCTCAAAAAGACGTGGACATTCCACACTCTTCAAGTCTTTAAAACAAGCCAATCACGCCAAACCAAAAATGATCTCAAAACCTTGAGATGGGCCAAAACGACTGAAGAATGCACGATTCATGGCCAAACATGAATCCAAAACTGAAAAGACCCAAAAACAAATACAACCAAGCCAAACAAAACACTGCTAGACAAAAGGGTCTCTGCCTGGAAGGTACAGTGCAGAGGAGTTTGTACACAAACAAAAACTCAAATCAGAAATGGAGAAAAGGTGTATGTATGACAAAAAATGGTAGATCGACGCACTCTGTGCTTATACACAGTGCGACGTCGCAGTTTGCTTACACGGGAAGTGAGACAATGTCGCAGTTTGACAATGCAAGGGGTGGAACGAGTAACTAATAGGTAAAGAACAAAGACTCAGAATGACACAGTGTCGCTCTGTTTCCACTACCCAACTGCGATAGGTGAAGTCTAGATTCAAAAATAAACCAATTTTCCAGACAATGAGCAATGAAATGGTCTGAAAATGAGGAGTACAAACTCAAAGGAAGGTAATCAGACTCTTCAAAGTGAAGATCTGATGGTGAAAGGGCTTAAGAAGCAAATGGCCAAAGAGATGGCTTGGAAAAGCAATCAATTGAAACTGACATTCAGATTGAAAACAACAATGTTCTTCCCCAGTATGGTCGCCAAATTTGTTATCGGAAAACTTACCAAAGATGGATCTAAGGCATGATCTCCCTAGATTAATGTAAGTCTAGAACAAATCAAACAAAATATAGATCTACTTTCCTAGATCAATAGAAGTGCAAACTAGCAGATAGATAGCTTACCTCAGATTTGTAGATCCCTTTGCTCTTTGTTGATCCAATGCTCCAGCGTCATCAGATCTCAAGCTACAAGAACCTGTTGAACATATAGATACGAGCAAACAGTGAAAGCATACATTTCATATGATTGATCTAAGTTAACAGTTAAGGAAGAAAACTCTAAACATCTTCATAAATGAGACAACAGTTTATGGAAAGAGATTATATTAACTTTATAAAAGTGGGAATTACATAGAAAGGATGAAGCTACAACCAAAGCCTCAACATTGCATCCTCCATCCAACATGTCCAAGCCAAACCCTCCAAGATGGTACAAGCTTCCCAATCACCAATATGGGTTCTACCAGCATAAGGGTACCATAGACCTTCCCCCCTCTCCCATGGAGAGAGTGGGCGTTTATATAGGGCTAAAGAGATAGGGTAGGTTGAGGATTAAGGGGAGATGGTTAAGGGACCTTTCCATAAGGTTAGGAACCGAAATGCCACCTCACATAGATCCTAGGGATAGGCCTCCACATCACTCATCTTCGAGAATGGGCTCGAAGATACTCTTTTATCCAAATAACTAACATCGTCGCATGTTGCATTGGGACAAACTACGACGTCGCGTGTTGCACAAGGGCAGACTGCGACGACCTTGAAAAGTAGGTCAGTTAAGCCCTCCAGTCATGGGAAACTTCAGGGATGTGTTTTTACTATAAAATGAGTTTAGGTATAATAGCAAAGAGTTTACACAATGGTCAAGATGACAACATTATCACAATGGTCATGATGACAACACTTGGTCATAATAACGGTACCTGCAACGGTCATGATGATGACACTAGGTCATGACGACGACACTTGCAACACTTGTGACACTTGTGACACTTGCACAAGGGTGACGACATTAATAAAATGATCTTATCTTCTATTTTCTTATTTCAGAGCAAGTAGCATGCCAAAAATTAGATGTTGGTAGAAGTTTGGCCTCCTACAGGGTAGAAACATGTGTTGATGCTAGGGTTGGCCCATAACTAATGATTACTTGGTCTTATGGAGGTTCAGGTAACAACGTAGGAAGGGAAGGGAAAGAGGCTACCAAGACTAACAAGAGGAAGAGTAGAGATGTGTATGAATTAGAGTGCCAAAGTGAGGTAGAGTGCCAAAGTGAGGTGAGCATTGTTCTTGTCAAAGTGCTATCATGTTTTCACTCCAACATGTTTTCCATGTCCACAAGTTTGAATGTTGTTTTTTTGGCTCCCATCTCGTAATTTTTTCAAGGCCATCAATAGATGCATTTCCAACCTCAATGCAAAGGGATGGGTATTGCTTGAGCTCCTGATCACGTTTCCACCAAGGTTATGCTAATGGAAAAAAAACATGAAGGAAACAATATAGCTTTGTTATCTTACATTTAAAAATGAACAACATCAAAAGAGATAAATATGATAAAGTATACATAATTTTGATAAAGAATACTCTCCCAAATAGTATGTTTGTGAAAAACCAAAATCTAGCTTCAATGTAAGAAATGACATACCACTGTCTCATTCTCTGATTTATGAGCAAGATCCTTCAATACGTAATGTAACTACAATCACACAATAAAGTTACTCTCTTCCAATAACTAACTTTCTCACCATCCCACTCTTGCTTGACAATAAAAACATAAAGAGAGAGAGAGAGAGAGAGAGAGTTTATTTAGAGACATGATTTGTCTCACAATCCTCCAAACAAGCTCATGAAATGACAATAGTAGAAAATAGCTTAGTTGAATTTCTATTTCTAATTTTTTTAGTATTTCATAGGATATGCATTGAATTTTTTGTCCCATGAACAGAGCATGCCATATAAAGAAACCCAACAAAATATTTCACAATAATTGTCTTGATAAATGCAAACTGTTGAATTTGTCTCATTTCTATCCATAGAATACCAGTTAAGGCATGTATTCATTTAGTTGGTTAGACCAATGATCTATTCATCATATGTCATATAGAAGAATCATGTTTCTTTCCATTAACTTCACAGACCTCCCAACTCTATATGTTGGCCCTTTTTAGAGGATAGTTAAAGTTAGGGACACTTGGATGATCATATATCATGGAAGAAGCCTTACATGCATCCTAATGAAAAGAACATGTAGGGCCATATTCAAGGAATATTGTGTAAGCTCACAAAATAAGATTAAGGCGATTGAAAAGAATATTGTAGGTTTGCTAAAGGTTAAAGTTGTGAAAGTAACAAACGTAGCTATCTTGGAAGTGCATACCAGTGATCCTCCCTACATTATTACGGTGACTCCCATGCAAATGTATCTACATATGTTTTATATTTGACATTCAACAGGAATTGGGTTCTTGTGGCATCACAAACCAAGGAGTGTTAAAACCATTCAATTCCCATCAACGTGCATTGCTAATACCCTACAACTATACACTATTTGAATGGTTCATCATGTGGATTCAAATATTTGGTGTACAAAATGAATGGATATAGATCACCTCGCTTGCAATTGTAGTATCCCTCAAACCTTGCACTTTGCTAGATACAAGTTGAAGATTCAATTCGACCTACCCAAGCCAATTGCACCATAACACATACACCCAAGGCATTTTGCAAGTTGGGCATTTGATCCATTCTCTGCAACCAACCATATATATTACCCTATGTTTTGTCTTGGATATGGAGGTCTTAATTTCATTTTTTGGGTTGAACTTTCACAAGCATGAACAGATTTGTAGTTAAAGAGGTTTTGTTCACTAAATTCTCCAAGCAATACTGGTGTATGTGAAGTAATTGACCTGGAAAGAGAGCATTACAATCATAACTGAATTGAATCACAGAACCATAATGATGTCTTAGCTTTCATCCTCTTAATAGATTGATTTTAGTTGGATAACAACATGAAAGAGTGTTGTGCATGGTGTTGGGGTTTTTTATTGGATTGATTATGATTTGGATTGGAGTTGGTTGTTGAGTTAAAGATTTACCAAAAACATAGGCTTTGCAACCATTAAGAAGACAAAGATGGTCTATTTCTGTGTTTGGTTTAACAAATTTTGAATTGGAATATAAGAACAATGCCTTATGAAGGAATATGGAAGCATATTATGCATTGGAATTGGATTATGGCAGCCTATGGAGTTGGAATAATGTCTTTTGATGGATTATGACAGCATATTATGCATTGGAAGATAAGAACAATGTTTTTTAAATTGGAATTTTGCATCTCGAGAATGATTGGATTATGGAAGTGTATTATGGTGTTTGGAAGTGCATACCAATTATCCATAACACATACACCCAAGAAATTTTTCTAGTTGGCCATTTGATCCATTCTCAACAACAACCCATATATATTAACATAAGGTTTTGTCTTTGATGTGGAGGTCTTAATTTCATGTGCTGATTTTTTCACACCATATTTCATAGAAGGCATGTGGGCATTATCCATAAACAACAAAGAAGCTTTGATAAACGATGGACAAGAGGAAAGGAACACAAGAATTGCTTTATTCATGTGTGAGTGCAAAATTGTGCATCTTTGCGACCAGTAATATACATAGCTGCATAGATTCTTATAACTATCAATCCCCACTAGGCCTCCTTCTAAGCATGATTAGAAAAAATGGAATCATCGCAATCATAATAGAGAAGTTATATCCATGCAAATAAATCATTCACAACAAGGTTTGTGTCACCGTGAGTAACAACATCTTCAGCTTCATGCATGAATATGCTTGATGAAGTTCCCTATATTATAGAAATATTGAGTCATAAGAAGCTTAAAGAATAATTGTGACATATTTAATAATTTTATTATAGATAAATCAAATCTTATTTAGAAAATCAAATTCTACTATCCGGTGAAAAATTAAGATGTATCTTTTCACTAAGAGTAGCTAGGTTCTCTACAGCCCACTATGGGGATATGTTGTAAAGTTATGTAACCTTATGTGTAAAAAATTGAATATAAAAAAAATTCCTCAATGAATTGGATCCCTCTGGGTGCTTGATAGATCCCGGTTTAAGATGGATCTATGCTAATACTTCCTCAATCAATGATAACTCTTGTAATTTTCATGTCACCCATGTTGTCTTTGATTAGGTTGGCACCATGAACTCTCAACTAGTATTCACATTCATGTAGTCCACGGTCCTCATTATTGTCTACATTTACACTAACACCACCTCTAAAGCTAATATTTGAGCTATGAAAGCAATTGGAAATGTTGGACGATATTAGTGAGATATGCATCGGACAACCTCAAAGTGTATTTTCTCCACATAAAGATATGCATGTGGACAAAATAGAGTGTTAATGAAGGAATTGATATAGAAACTAGAGGAATCCTAGTGACTGTCAAACAATATGTTGAAAATAATATATGAACCTTCTAAAGTATATATGTAGTGTTTATGTGTGGAGCTCTTTTGTATAGTCGAAGCAAAGATACAAAATTCCCAAAAGAAACAACTGTCTGAACTGCTAGTGCATGCTTTAAAACTTTTACCTTTAATTTTAACGTTATTGAGTTAAATTCCAAGTAAGATATCCCATTGTATTGTTACACAAGATCATATTATATGTGAAAGTCAACAGATCAAGAAACTCCTACCAGATAAACATAATATGTGTTTTTGTAGCTTGTAACATGGATGATGAAGCATATAGTATTCATGTCATGTAATGTTATATGTAATGGCATCATTTGTTAGTAGTATATTAACATTAAATTTTTATAAGACTTAAATGTTAGTCATTACTATTTTTTTTTTTCAATTTACGAAGACTTCATCAATAACAGATCCAAAAAAACTCTAGAAATTTAAAATATTAAATCAAAATCTCAAAAAAATCAAAATGTAAAATAATATGACAATCTCACAATCAAAATATCAATTTGACATTCATGATTCATTTTTTAGACTCATTGATTCAATTTTCATTGCATGAACCATTATTCACAAGTGATAACAGTCATACTACATAGTAGTAGAGTGCCTACAATTTTACAAAACATGCTCAATGGCATTTTCTGATGAGTCATAATGAACTAATCATTCATAGCAATCTGTAATGCCAACAATTAAGCATTCTACACATGTTGCATCCTTTATATATTTAATAAAGATGCTCTACAGATCCTTGTTGCTCACAAATTGTGGCTCATTCACTACGTTTCTAATTGTAGGCAGCTCCACAAGGTTATTTGGTTCAATATCACCATCCACTCAAATAGCATCATTCATGTGTTGGTCTAGTTTATGAGAACAACCTTGTTAGGAACCCATGTCAAACCTTCTCTTTACTTTGTTAGTATATTGTTGTTGGATGCATATGCTTTGTAAGTCGTCTCGTGAGTATATTGTATTATCCCACATTGTTAGTATATTGTTGTTGGATGCATATGCTTTGTAAGTCGTCCTGTGAGTATATTGTATTATCCCACATTAATGGGGAGTAATAGTTGTTTATCTTAGACTTAGTATATAAGTATGTGTTGAGGCCAATGAAGGCATCCATGAGTTATTTGTATTGAGCTTGCTCAAAGGATTCCCCCCCCTCAAAGTGGCCCACAATCAATAAATCCATTATGTGTTCTGCTATTTATGATATATCGGGCATTTTCATCATTTAATTGTTTGAGGTTCCTCACATATCGTATCAGAGCACTTTCTTGGGGTCACTGGGTGGAATTTTTGCCATTTTTTTTTCGCAGTGGCTTCTAGGCAGTGTGATTATTTCAGTAGTTCTTTTTCTTTGCCTTTGTATTTTTCCTTTCAATTACAGGTTCAGATCCGAGAATAATCCCTATCTGTTTAACTGTGGGAAGTACCTGGGCATAGCCCTAAAAATCATTGTGAGGAGTACCACAGGAAACCCGAAGTAGTTGGCCCATTGAGAGGACCTTCCAATGAAAAGGGAAACAGAAACTACCTGATTGACTAGTTCCCACCCGTGAGGTAAACCAAGAGCTGTCCTTTGTGGCAAAGCGGTTATCTGTTTTACCTGAGCCATGGAGTGAGGGGTACTGCCCCAATACATATGTCGTTAGACAACATTGGTATCCGAGTGAATCCCATGAACCTTTAGGAAGCCGAGCATTCCTGGGGTCCATACATATTTCCAACTTATAAATAGAAGATTACATCTGTCCAGAGTCGTTGTAGATCAATTCCGAAAAAAAAAACCTCCATTTTTTCCATATCTTCTTTGCTTTAGATTTGTTTCCTTTGAAAATTCACTGGAACGCTTGCACTTCCATTATGCATATTTCCTTCCCGAGGGCCCTATCCCAAATTCCACTCCCAGAGCTAGAAATCCGGCATCTGTCTATTTTTAGGGTTTTCCATAACTTCTTCGATTTTCAGCCAATCACCTTCAAATTTTTCATAGTGTTAATTTCCTATTTCTGCTTCTTTGTTCCTATTGGACAAAATTTCTCATTCTTTCACCCCGCTTATGAAATTCCCATTTTCTGCTTCCTTGTCCATTAGAAAGTGTCCAAAACCTAGTAAAACCCCAATTACCCATTAGAGTTTTTCCCAAATCCAAATTTTCCTTTACTAAAGAAGTTTTTGTTTTTGTTTTTCTACGCATTCAAAAAAAAAAAAAATCCTGGTTATGGTTGTCAACCGTGCAAGAGAAAAAAACATGGAGGAAGAACTTGTAGCCCTAAAAACTAAACTCCTAGATATGGATAAAACAATTCTCAGCCTCCATCTTTAGCATTCAACCATGAACAATAGACGATATCCAGATTCTTCTGCAGACACTGGGTTCTCTTCTTCCAACAATTTTTGTGGGCCAAATCTTGATTTTCCACGCTTCAATGTTGATGATCCGATTGGATGGATATACCGGGCATAACAATATTTCAGTCTACATAATACTTTTGATGTCAATAAAGTTCCACTTGCATCCTTTCATTTGGAACATGAAGCCCTTAAATGGTACCATTGGTACATCAAGGCTCATGAAGAGCCAAAATGGACATATTTTTTCCAACTCCATTTGCAATGATTTGGTCCTAGTGATTTTGATGACTTCACAGGAGCACTCACTAAACTTCGCCAAATTGGCATTGCGAGAGAGTATCAGACATAATTTGAGAAACTAACCAATCTCACAGAAGGATTTCTTGATGAATTCGACAGGATTTGTTTTGTCAGTGGTATGAATGATGTAATCTGATCTGAGGTTAAAATGTTTTGTCCCAACACATTGATGGAAGCCCTAGCATTTTCTAAGTCGGAAGAGGACAATATCAAAACCCAACAATGCTTCATATCCACTTTTGTTCCATTCAAAAATATGGTTTTCCAATGACCTCCCATCACGCCAGCTCCTAGATCAACTCCTATCAAGCATTTGTCTCAAGCAGAGATGCGGGCACGTAGAGAAAAAGGGATTTGTTATAATTGTGATGAGAAATTCACTCGGGGACATAGATGTGTTGAGCAAAATATCTATCTTCTGGATTTGTATTCTTCGCCTACAACTGAAATTGGTGAATAACCTCGGGATACAGTAGATGATCAGGTCAACATTCAACAGTCACCTATTGACCCTCCTTCTCAGGACGACCACCCAGAGATATCTCTCCATGCTTTAGCCAGAGTCACCACCCCACAAACAATGCGGGTCAAGGGTTACTTCGAGAAGATCCCTCTTACAATATTCATTGAATTTGGTAGCACTCATAACTTCATTGACCCTTAGATCGCCAAATAGGCTGATTGTTTTGTCCATCCTTGCTCCAACTTTGAAGTCATGATTTCCAATGCAAGCACCTTAACTTGTAAGGGGAAGTGTCACAATGTGTGAATCTCTATTGGATATTATAACCTACACTCCGACATGTTTTCCTTGGCCTTAGGAGGATGTGATGTGGTTTTGGGAGCTCAATGGTTACGCACACTTGGCCACATCTTATAGGATTTTGATGAACTTTGGATGCAGTTTTCAGTCAATGGAAAAAAAAACACATTGACGGGATTACAACTAGGGTCTCTCAGCATCATCAGTTCACATCGCATGGAAAATATCCTTAAGAATCATTCACATGGTGTCATTGCTCAACTCCATTTTATTCAGATGCACCCGTCAACGGTCTCCACTACTGCTTTAGAGCTACAACAATTTTTGGATAGATATGCATGTGTCTTTGCTGAACCAATGGGATTTCCACCTTCAATACTAGAGGACCATCGTATTCAGCTCCTTTCTAGAAGCATTCTTCCTAACATCAGGCCCTATCTCTACCCATTTCACCAAAAAATAGAGATTGAGATGCTCGTTCGTGACTTACTGAAGCAAGGTATTATTCGCCCTAGTACCAGTTCCTTTTCTTCACCAATTCTTCTTATCTGAAAAAAAGATGGGTCATGGCGCCTATGCATTGAATTCCAAACAATTAATCACCTCACAATCAAGGATAAGCTTCCAGTTCCTATTGTTGATGAGCCTCATGGTGCTCATTATTTCTCCAAGTTGGATCTTCGTTTTGGGTATCATCAAATTCGGGTTCATGAGGATGATATCCCTAAAAAATCTTTCCGCACACATGATGGTCACTATGAGTTTTTGGTCATGCCCTATGGCCTCACTAATGCTCCTTCCACATTCCAGGCATTGATGAATAAAATATTGTGGCCCTACTTGCGGAAATTCATTATGGTCTTCTTTGATGATATCCTCATCTATAGTAAAGCATGGGATGAGCATCTCCAGCATCTGGAACTTGTACTGCATCTTTTCTCTGATCATCATCTCCATGCCAAACAGTCTAAATGTGTTTTTGGAGAGGAGAAAGTAGAGTGTCTCTGGATATTATTTCATCACAAGGGATTCGCGTGGATCCTGCTAAAACAAATTCCATGAAAAAATGTCTACATTCTCAGACACTCAAAAGCATTCGTGGTTTTTTGGGATTAACTAGATACTACCGCAAGTTTTCCAAGGATTATGGGAATATTGCAGCTCCATTAACCGTTCTATTGAAAAAGGATTCTTTTACATGGACACATGCTACTGAGTGTGTGTTTGACAAAATGAAACAAGCTATGTGTACTACACCTATTCTATCTATGCCTGATTTTTCCAAGCCCTTCACTATTGAGAGTGATGAAAATCCCCATTGACTTGGTGTTGTTCTCATTCAAGATGAACATCCCATTGCATTCACGAGAAAATCCCTTTTCGGTAAGAATTTAGTCACCTCTACATATGAGAAGGAAATGATGGCTATTTTGCATGCAGTACAAAAGTGGCGGCCATACCTATTAGGGAATCATTTATGCATTAAGAATGATCAATAGAGTCTAAAATATTTCCTGGAACAATGAGTCTCCTCCCCAGCACAACATAAATAGGTTAGCAAACTCATGGGTTATGACTATGAGATCACTTACAAGAAGGGTAAGGAAAATCTTGTGGCGAATGCTCTTTCTCGCACATTTGATGACCACGTTTCTCTTTCATCTATTTCTATTCCTTTTCCAAATTGATTGCAATCTATTCAACAAGGCTATGTCAATGACTCCTCATTATCTCAAATCATCCAACGGTTGGCCAAAAACCCTTCCAATGTACCGCATTACTCTTGGGATGGTGCTTCCATGAGATATACGGGTTTTCTGGTGCTTCCCTAGAGCACAGATATTCAATAGGTTGTCTTCTATGAACTCCATGCTTCTCCATCGGAAGGGCACTTTGGGTTCCTCAAAACGTATGAGAGGGAACGACGTAGCTTCTTTTGGGAGGGAATGAAAAAGAGAATTCAACAGATGGTGGATGAATGTGATACCTTCTAGCACAACAAGGGTGAAACGAAACTCCTTCCGGGATTGCTCGAACCCTTACCCATCCTTACACGGATTTCGACAGATATTTCTATGGATTTCATTGAAGGGCTCCCTAAATCTGGAGGGAAGACTGTGATTTTGGTTGTGGTTGATCACCTCTCCAAATATAGTCATTTTTGTGCCCTTATCCATCCCTATACCTCCTCCTTAGTCGCACAAATTTTCCTGGACCAAATATTATGTCTTCATGGAATCCCTTCTTCCATTGTCTCAGATCGCATTGCACCTTTCACCAGTCATTTTTGGACAGAACTATTTCGCCACACTGGCACCAAACGGAAGATGAGTTCAGGGTATCACCCACAAACAAATGGTTAGACTGAAATTATCAATAAATTTTTAGAAACTTATCTTCGTTGCTTCATCTTCGAACAAAAACATCAGGGGGGAAAGTGGCTCCCTCTCACTGAATGGTGGTATAATACCTCCTACCACAATGCATCTAAAATGACTCCATATGAAGCACTCTATGGTTAGGCACCGCTAGTGCTTCTTCCATACACCCCTAGCAGTTCACCAGTTCAGGTAGTTGACACGGTTCTTCGAACCCGCAATCATATTCTTCACATTTTGCAGGACAATCTTCACATGGAAATAAATTGAATGAAACAACAGGGCGATCAACACCATTCTGAGTGCACTTTTCAAGCAGGTGATATGGTTTTTCTTCATCTACATCCTTACAAGCAATCCTCCCTGAAACTCAAAGGGCATCATAAGCTCATTCCGAAGTTCTATGGGCCATATAAGGTTCTTCAAAAGATTGGGTCCGTTGCTTATAAATTGGAACTTCTTCCTTCTTCCCGCATTCATCTAGTATTTCATGTCTCTTGTCTAAAGAAATTTCTTGGCACCAACATCAGAGCACAAAATTTTTACTAGAACTATATAATGAAGGATCCATCACTAGTACAAAATGAGAGATAAATGACCCAAAAAACGACCAAAATCCGCATATAAATGACCACTTTTGAGTTGGTGACCACTGGTAGCAAATTAACAGTCATTTATCACGCAACCAAAAATGTGGTCATATGTAGCTTGGTCATTTATAGCTTATCTTGTGGTCATATATTTGGTCATTAATTGTCACAATTAATGACTAAATTTATGACCACAATTTTTTTCACACGATAAATGACTGTTAATTTGCTACCAGTGATCACCAACTCAAAAGTGGTTATTTATATGCATATTTTGGTCATTTGTTTGGTCACTTATCTCTCATGTTGTATTGGTGGTCGTTTGTATGCAAATTTTGGTCATTGTTTTAGTCATTTATCTCTTTTTAGTGGTTTTAGAATATACATAGGGCACAGTGGAATCGAGCCACCAACCTCCTTCCTATAAGGCAGGTGCTCTACCATTAAGATAACACCCTTAAATAGAATTCCTTATGTATTGATATGAGAATAAAATTTCCAACAATTAAGACCATATTTCCAAATTCTGGAAAAGGGTCACATATGTAGGTAAGAAACAAAGATTTCCTAATAGTCACCAAAAAGGGTCATGTTAATGATAAGCTTCTTTTGCCAAAATCTCTCAAAAATCAAGAATTCAGTTGTATTGTCAATTTTTTCTCCGAGTGGTACAAAATCAAGAATCACATTGTCTTTTCCTGATATTTGGGCATCTCCATTTGCTCCCAATATCCTTACTTGGCTTTGTTTCAAGAAATTTTGTGCTGATATCTATGCATCCAGCACTGAAACCAATGGGAAAAAAGCATAAAGTACCACCCCAATCTCAATCTCCACCTGCATTGGATATACACAGCCACATGGCGCACCAGGAGGAGTAGAATTCAATGGTTGAGTGCAAGCTATTGAACCTCAATCTGTACAAATAATGCATCAAGTTATTCACATATAATGTATCTTGATTCTTTATGCATAGAAATAAGGTGAAATCTAAGCAGACTGATCTTATATGCATGGAGTAAATTTATTTGCAAATAAATTGATAACAATTACAAATAAATTCAACTCGTGATAACAGAATGAATGTTCAAAGAATAAAAAAATATATTATGTACTTTCCATACCTTTAGAAGGTGGAGGCGAGAGGAAATACCAATGGCGGTGGTGCCACTTATTCTAAGAATGAATCTTTTTTGTAATTGCTAACTGATTCTCAAGGATTAACAAATGGTATCATAGTTGTATCTGGTGTAATAAACATGAGAAAAAAAACATAAATTCTTGAACTATAACTTGTCTTGGACCAAAGAGTAATGAAGGAATGCAATAAAGTTTAAACATCGACCTTCTTGAGCTAGGTGTCACTGACTGAACATTTTATTATTTGATAAATCCTAAAGACAACAAAGACAGATCCAACAATTTCCATACGAGTAAGTGACCAACAATTTCCATACCAATGAGCATATAATTGCTGTGTGAACTCATATTTCAATTTTCCAGCACAAACCACCCTAGGATTTTTGCAATGAGCCACTCTCACAAAAGAGCCTTATTATATTAGTGAACAAAGTAGAAATCATATCAAATACAGATTGTTGAGAAACAAACTGAAAATCTTTGTTAAAAAAGACAGTTCCAACCCCTATGGTGAATGTTGAATGTATGATTATGCATACATGTTGTAGTTCAAGGCCTGATTGAGTTTTGGGATATCCTGTATTTATCATGTTATCAATAACCTTGCCAATATTCTGAGCAGGAATGTTTTACATTACCTTGTTCATTTTATTCACTTGCAAGTACATGCCCAGAGAACAAAATGCAGTAAGAAACCTCTCTCCACAAAATGAATTGAAAAATAAAGAATGCAAAGAAATACTGAATACATCAAACCCTAATATTTCCTTTAAAATAATAAAGGTAATTAAAATCACACACAAAAAACAAAGTAACTTACTACATCAGCCTTTGCAGCAACATCCATGGATTTAGTATGCTCTGGACTTCCTTGGGTTAACTTTTTCATGGTATCCCAAGCTAGATCCTCAACTATCGTCAATCTACAAGACCATAGCAAGTAAGGAAGTTAGTTAATAAGTACATCTCAAACTTTTCAACTTCTGCAGGTGTAAAGTAAAATATGTCATTCATGTCCATAGTCTTTGTTTAATGTAACTTTTCCTTCCAGTAAATATAATGTCAGTGGCCCAAAATTTTCTGAGCAGATACATTAGATAGGGTCTGATGCATTCAATATATGTGAAGTTCAGATATGAGTCACAAACAAGGTATGTTGAACAAGGAATTCAACATATGTAAACAACTAGACAAATACTTAAGGCCATATAGAGAGTTCCAAATTTGGATATCAAAAGGAATATGCTCTTGATGTAATACATCTCCAAGGTATACAAACTGGAAGCATGTTTCAGAGGTAAAAAGATTTATTGTGAGAGAAGTATTTTTTATGGAATAAATATGGATCAAGGGAAATATTCCATATACCTTGCATTCTCTTAACCAAAAATTGATATTTAATAAAGCACAAGTACCTTCTTTCTACATTTAAGATTGCAAAGAAATAAAATCTTCCATTCTCTCTCAAAGCTCTTGACACTCTTTTCCCTCCAATGTAAATCAATGGAAAGTAAGCAAAATACCTTGGGAATTTGTACACCTTCTTGAAAGGTCAGAAGATGCAAATTTTTTCGCAAGTACTATTGCACATTCATGCAGTCATAGTCAAACTCATTTCTTCCAAAGCTGAACAAAAATTTAAAATGAACCTTGTAAACCAAAACCTTCTAGATGATTCAGGCACCAGTTGTCCCAACATATTATATCCATAGTATTGGGGTTTATATTTGACATGCAACTAATGTATCTTTATAACCATTGGTTGACTATACTACCTGCAACCACTATATTAATCTCAGTTTGCATAGAAACAAAAGATGCGATAGAAAATTTCAAAATTCATACCTTAAGAGGTTCAAAAGGATACTGATGATTTATGGCATGGAGATCCTTCTTACAGTTCTCATTCAATTAATCAAAGATAGTGATAAATAACTTATCCAAAATTACTAATACTTGCATCAAACTCATAATTAAAAATAAAGTAAAAATATATCTTTCTAACCATTGGTTGACTATACTACCTGCAACCACTATATTAATCTTAGTTTGCATAGAAACAAAAGATGCGATAGAAAATTTCAAAATTCATACCTTAAGAGGTTCAAAAGGATACCGATGATTTATGGCATGGATCTCCTTCTTGTAGTTCTCATTCAATCCTTCAAATATAGTGATAAATAACTTATCCATAATGTCTAATACATGCATCCCACTCATAATTAAAAATAAAGTAAAAATATAACATTTGATTTTTGGCATCTTAATAGCACCAAAAACTATATAGAAAATACATCGTTGACATTATCTGAAGATTGAAACAACAAAAAAGTTACCCCACCTCAAAATAATTCCCCTTTCTTTCCATTTCCAGATCAGGCCATGTAACACAGATTCCTGTGTAAATGAATCTTCTGTCGGCGGGAATACAGGGCCAATTTCAAAGACTCTTCCAAAGTCTACACATATTGGCATCTGTTTGTGTAGCTATGGTGACTAGGATAAACAAGCAGGTTGTCATTTGTAATCCAATTTGATGACAAAAGAACCTCCTTCACTAGGCCTAGCAATCAATTTTGGTGTATGCAGCTCAACAAATACTTCAGAGATTAAAACCTGCTTGAAAAGATTCCCCATGCAAAACAACATAGGTAATATTTTGGTAATTACTGAGTGCATATCCCACAAATTTGATGTAGATTCTATGCAAGAATGATGAGATAATAAGCAAACGATAACTAGGAGTGGTTATTTTGACAACCTCATGTATGTTCATTGTTGGGTGCCAAACTTTTTTATAGAACAACCAGGACCCTCTGTAACTTGCCTAACAGTTATTGACATATCATTTGGCCATTTTAAGCACCTTCTTTTTCCTTCAAATTGGCATGTGGGTTCTCTAGGTATCATAGTGGTTCATGATGCTCTTGTGATTAACGCCCAGGATAAATTAGCCTTTTTTACTTTAGTTTTACTCCACGGACATGTTTTCGCTGGGATGTATCACCTTGCCCACATGAATTGTATTGGCTATTGTGTGAAGATGAAGAGCATACAGGGTCTGATGAAATGGAAAAAGATTCAAGGCCTAAGTGTTAGTGGTCGATCGTTGGAACTATTATAAGTTGAATATCATACCAAGGTTGGAGCAGTGGACAAAGCTTAAAAAGCTAAGTATGGAGCATACCGATTGTTTGTTGATTGTTCCAAGACAAAATTCCAATGTAGCATGCCTAATGCTCTTTATTCGCCAAGTTGTGGAGGTGTTCAAGCACCATTTTGAAGAACTGGAAGAATAGGAATTTCCTGTAAGAGATAAAACTTGGAAGTTCTTCAAAAAAGGAAAATAACATATTGTCACATTCATGGCGAACCCTTAGGATATGATTTACAATTGTTGAAATTTTAAGTAGAAAATTAACATGAAGCATAATCTGCGATTATGCTTGTTTGGTATTTATGTTCTTATTGAGTGTTGGATGTTGTTATTAATTATTCAATGAGTTAGAATATGTCAAACCTCTTTTAAGTCTCCCCAAATTGTCTTCCAATGAAGCGACTAAATTGGAACTTGTTGGGAATTCATTTCATGTTAGTTGCTCTATTTTTGTGGTTGCTCTAATAATGAGAACGATGAAACGAAAAGAAATAATTGAACAAAGGGAAAGCGTGGAATTGAATAGAGAGAACAAGGATGTGTTCATGCTTTGATTTTGATTTTTGGAAAATTACTACACTTCTCCTCCAGTGGAAATTCAATTTTCTATTGCTAGTACTAACTACTATCGACATTGATTTCGAGATGCAGCCTTATTGATGAGATTTCAACCAAAATTCACCAAAATGAATGTTTGGTATCTGAAATGTATCAAGCTTCGACATTCATGATCAAAATTTGCAAACGTTTTTTTTTCAGGATTTCAAGAAAGTTCAGAATTTAAATTTCATAGAAAGAGTAAAACATTAAGAGGTCTTCTATTAAAATAGTAGTCGTGGTGGAGGAATTTGGATTCCTCTCTGTCCAAATGGTTGTTTCAGAGAGTTTTTTGTAAAATAATGGTCGTGGAGGTTTGGTTCTTTTGTAGAGAAGGTGAATTTGTGTAAATAATCAAGGAGTTGGGCTCAATTCGACGTGTCATGGAAAAATTAGTTCATCCAAAGGTGTTCAGAGGATTTTTTGCAAAAATATCGAGGAAGTAAGTTTTGCACTCAATAATATTCGATGATCTGTGTTTACCAATAAAATTAGAGCCTCTGGAAAAAATCAACCATGGATACCTGAGAAATCAACAGTTATAGAGGCTCGTTAACTTTAAAATTCCAGCTACCCTAGGAAGTGAAGCGTTGAAATGAAAGGAGTCTAGAAGCACTTCAAAGGTAAAGAGGAAGCTAAATAGGAGGCAACGAGTTTATAAGAATATATTAAACTAAAGGAGCATGTTAGGTGAATAATTTAGATATTTATTGGCGAGCACAACTCAATTTAGCTATTTGCAAGAAGGAAAAGCTCATATGATTGAGGTTTTAACATTTAAATCACATAAAAGGGAAATAAAAGGGGATTTATTTGCACGAAGAATTTTTTCTTGAGATATATTCTGCACTTGAATGAGCATAACAATGGAAATACTGGGAAGAAGAAGCTATTGATCTGGTAGAGTATCATGGAATGAAGGATCTTTGTGATTTCCCACAGCGGGAGACAGTTTTTGGAGCTCTTTCAGCATGGGGATCATCATCAAAATGAAAATATATATATGAGAAATGATGAAAACCATAGCAGGAGGATCAAATAGAACATGAGTTAAATTTAATTGCGCAGGAAACTTATGGGGAATGTTAGAAATTGAATGGCTATATAGACATTATGTTCTTCTTGTCTTATACTAATTTGAGTGATCTGCAATCTGATGGAAGGACGTACCCATATATTAGGTTAGGACCTAATTATGTGAGATATATATTCTACATAAAAAAAGAATCCTGCATGTTCATTCTGGTGAGACTTCGCCACCTTGTTGCAACCACAGTTATGGTGACATTGTCACAATGAAGCCAATGGGTGTTTTCTTCTTGTACATATATGGATATGGATTATTTTTTTTTATATTTCCAACCTTCCATGCGCTTTCTAGTGGGATACCACTTGCTCCTACCATTTTCACATACATTTTTAATGCGGCAATGCCAAGTTCAAACGTGTAGTTGTTTATCCTAGGTCTACCCTTAACTTCGTTTCTGTAGAGTCTGTCATTAAATGGGAAATCATAGTTGCATGATTACTTCACTCATGCACTCCTTCACTCCTGAAATATGGAACTGGCTTGAAGAAATAACTTCACTCATGAGCAATCATACTCAGGAAATCTAGTCTCCTAAATGAACCTTAGGGAAGCCAGCCTAGGATTCCTTGAGATGGTTACAAACAGGTCTACACAGTTCCATTAAATGGGGTTCATAAAAATACAAGCATATAATGATAAATGTAGGTTCAAAGTATATGTCCTGAGGTATGATAGAACACATGGGGAAGCCCAACTAATGTGTGATACATGGTTGGGATTATAACATCTTTATTAAATAAGCCCAGTTTTATTTCGGGTGGGCCTGGATCACCGGATCTGGATCAGAACTGTCAGGTCTGGGATTCTCATACAAAGGCACATGCTTACCAATCTGTCTATCCACAACAATCTCGAATGATTCCTAATTAAGTGAAGGAACAAACAAATTTATGAAAATAGATAGGAGGCAAGGTCCATCTATATGAATACAGAGTCTGAGCAGCTGTCAGAAGAATTTTGGTGTGCTTCTTTTCTATAAATTGAAAACAAAACAAAATAGGTGAGTAGAATATTTCACAAAGAAGAGGGGTTTAAAATCAATGCAAAGGCTATGACAGAGGTTTGTATGCCAAGTATGCCAAAAACCCTCACCTAAAACCCCTAAAATGCTTCCACCCCGTGTGCATTTCTTTGTAGAATCCTAATCAAAAGGTACCATACTTTTGCCAAAATACAATAAGGGATAAAGAAGCATTGAAATTGATTGAAGGTAAAGTGAAAAATAATTGCATACCTTTGCAACGACTACCAAAATTGAAAAGTTGAGCATACGATCAAAATCTAGGAAGAAATGGAAACATATACCTTTACAAGGACTTCCAAAATCTAAAAAGTTGAGAATACGATCAAAATCCAAGAAGAAACTGAAACATAGGGTTTCAAGCAGTGATTTTCATGTCTAAACCCTTGCTCTGTTGTACAGGGACAATATTGTCTTTTTCTTTCATTTATCTTCCAGTATATATATATATATATATATATATATATATATATATATATATATATATATATATATGTATGTATGTATGTATATATATATGATCCAAATATTTTTCCACTGGACTTTTATATCAATACCCTCACCGCCTTTGGAGAAAAAATGCCTCGGTAAATCTAGCACATCAAATCAAATTAAATTAATAATAATAACGGTGTTTAGCTAAAATCTTAAAATTATATTAAATAATTATTATTATTCATTTTCACTTGGATTGGTTTGGTAATTTAGTTAAATAGACTTGTATTTCCAAAGATCTGTTTTGTTTATCTTTTTTTTTATGGATTTATATGGAGAAAAGTATTTTAAAACTAAAAAGATAATTTTTTCATATTTAAAAATTATAATATTAAAATGGATTTATATCAATTTTATATATCATAATCTTATTAAAACAGATCTATATTAATTTTATATATTATAATATTTATGATAATGGGGTATTTATAAACGATTGATGCCTTTTACTAATATAATGGTTGATTGGTTGTGGTACTGGCCTTTAACCTTCCCTCTTGAAAAAAATATTAAAAAAAATATCGTATTGGCAAAAGGGCATAAATAATTTGTGCCTCGGATTTTTTTTTAATATATATAAATTAAGGATTCTATTAAAAAACTAGCAAAATGTGCAGAGAAGAAGAAGCCAAGTGGCTGATAAGGAAGAGACCAATTGTCTAGTGAGAACAATGATACCCCACAGTTGAGAAAAACAGAGGCACATGTCCACCGACTAAATAGACTAGTGAAAACTAAGAGTTCTACAAAATCCCTTACAGGTCAGGGGTTATGGCCACCAAAAACAACCAGAGAGAAAATCAGAGCTATTAAACAAAACAAAGGGCCAAAATTGAAGAGTTTTTCACTTAAAATAAAACTAATCATCATCATAAATGAAAATTAGAGGAGAGGTTAGTTGCGCGTCACATGGGAATTCCTTTTTTTCTCTTGAATTCTCGCTCGACTTGAAACTCTATGAAGAATGGTGAAAAATCAACTGAGTGGAATGAGGATTATTACATCTAAAAACAAGTTATATATAATTATAAAATAATAGCTCGTGTATATATACAAATCCATCTACATGTGTTACAATTTAGTAATTTTAACACCACAGATGGATTTAGAGACCTGGCCTTTCTAAAAGGGTCTGAATCCATCTGCAATGTTAAAATTTAGTAAATTGTACAAATTCATTGTCAAAATTATAATTTTCCATATATATTAACTATGTATTATTAATCTATGTACTATATATATAGCAACCTCCAACTTTGTAGATGCCTAAATTTTATCTATAGTCACATGGTCAGATAGGGTTATGAAATTTCTAATGCTTATTATCCAAAAGGAATTGAAATGGGGTATTAATATAAAGGACCAAAATTCCAACAAATGGATAGGTTACTATATTAAGATAGTTTGTATTATTATAAAGCTAACAATTATTAAATATATTGCATAATGCATGATACCAAAACTGATATGTCATTGAATTTAAAATAGCTTGTAATATTATATAAATAATAAATAATAACATTTTTTAAAGATTTGCATAACAGATATTCTAAAGGTGAGATGATGGAATGAAGGGAAACATGGGGTTAGTACTGCATGAAAGGAGACTACACGTTGAATGAATCATCAATATGGTGTCTTGCTAGGAGACTAGCACTAAATTGATCTATATATATTTAGACCCCCTAGTAAAAAATTGTAATGTTTTCCATTATCGAGCTATGAAACATGATCGTGATCACTCATGTCTCTAAATATATCTATATTAATGTTAAAATTTACTAAATGTTAACAGTAGGGGATCTCTAAATCCATTTGCAGTGTTAAAATTTAGTAAATTGTACAAATTCATTGTCAAAATTGTAATTTTCCATTGTCGAAGTGATACAACTAAAAATGACCAAAAAAATAACCAATTCATATTCTTGATGTTATTCTTATATGGTCGTTTTTAGTTTAGTTACTTGTTATCTGGTAATATATTTTATCCCGTGACCCAATTGGTCATTCCTCTGGTCATTTTTAGTTGGATCACTCAAGTTTGGTCATTTATACCTTGAAAAAACTGTGGTCACCAATTTTTTTGGTCGCTTGGTCATTTATCTCTCATTTTCTACTAGTGCATCGTTTTGGAGCTGGAGGCCATCCTAAATAGGCGCACTTGTCAGCTTCTCTCCCGATCCATCACAAAGGTATTAATTCAGTGGCACGAAATGCAACCAGAGGATGCTACATGGGAACCACTCCTTCATATTCAACAACAATTTCCACATCTAAACCTTTGAGGACAAAGTTTTGCTAAGGGGGACTAGGGGATGTTAGGAACCCATGTCAACCCTTCTCTTTACCTTTTTAGTATATTTTTGTTAGATGCATATTCTTTGTAAGTCGTCCCGTTAGTATATTGTATTATCCCAAATTGTTAGTATATTATTGTTGGATGCATATGCTTTGTAAGTCATCCCGTGAGTATATTGTATTATGCCACATTCATGGGGAGTAATAGTTGTTAGCTTAGAATTAGTATATAAGTATGTGTTGAGGCCAATGAAGGCATCCACGAGTTATTTTTATTGATCTTTCTCAAAGGATGTTCCCCCCTTGAAGTGGAATGTGATCAATAAATCCCTTATGTGTTCTGCTATTTCTAATATATCATGTATTTTCATCATTTAATTGTTGGAGGTTTCTCACAAACCTTCCCAATACATTGGGTCTCTCCAATCAAGAAGTTGAAGCATATGAAGAATGTAAATTGGGTTCACTGCCTTCTTAGATTGTTATACCTCAAAGTTCCACTTTGACCTCTAGTGTCGCATCTTTGTACCATGTGACCTAGCGACATTCTCCCTAATGAATGTTATGTGTTGTCGACACTCTCCCAGGTCTCATCTGGAAACCTTGGAGATAAATTCACCTCTTGATGACCGAGAAACAACTTACCAAGCCACGTGTCACATTCTAGACCCTTGTTTGCCTTGATTTTTGTGCTCTGCATATCTATCATACCACGAAAATCTCCCTTTTTCACGCTGTGCATAACCCCTGCCCCGCGAAAAATATCCAAATTTTTGCGTTATGCTCTGTGTCTAGGGCACGAAAATCCTGATTTAGCCCTTGGACTTGGAACTTGGATCTCTACCTTCTGAGAGATTTCCTTGGGATTGACCTATCTAATTTGATCCCAACCCCCTCTCTTTGTTTAGCTTGGCTGATACACTAAACGCTCATGAGATCCACCTTCCTCTCCTTATGGTTAACTCCTCCAAGTGCTATAAAGAGACCAGGCCATCCATGAGCCATGGGGGAACCACTTGGGGCATCCAACCTATGATATTAGGAGATTTGCAGAGATAGCAAGAGAAGAGAAGTATTGGAGCTGGAGTTTGCTTGGACATCAAGCAACCTATGTAAGTGCTTTTCGAGCTTCTTAATATAAGATAACTTGTCTTGTTTCCCATTTCGTGTGTACTATGTATGAATCTTTGTAATGAAATGTATCTAGTTCATATTTGAATCTAACCTTTATTTCAAGGCATCTGGAAGATCGTGTGCTTTTCCTTTGTTTGATCTTAATAGGTGCTATTTGGGAGCTTTGAGATCAAGAACTAGAAGTGGGACAAATGTCAAATCGAAAGGTGAGTTGTATCTTTCATCTCTTCTGAATGCATTCAATCTCGTTGTAAAGATTAGTTTAGGAATCAAGGTAGCATTTGTTTCTCAATTGTCCTAGATTAGAACTAGTTACCTCCTAGTCTAGCCTAGGAGAGTTTCTTCTAACCCGTAGGGAGAAATTTCTACAACAAAAACAGTTGCCATTATTTTTTGAATTTATCTCCAAGGTAGATGAGACCTAGGAGAGTGTCGACAACACATAACATTCATTAGGGAGAAATGTCTCTAGGTCACATGGTACAAATATGTGACACTAGAGGTCGAAGTGGAACTTTGAGTTATAACATAGATCACAATTAGTTTCTCTTGATTACATGAATAAAACCATAAGTAGTGCAATTTCTCTCACAACTCGAGGAACTGGCTACTTGTGTAAGTAGCAATAGAAAATATCTCTAGGGAATTCTCATTGTTATCTCCCACACCTGCACTTTAGGTGGTAAGGCCCTAAAACACATGTGTAACCTTGAGGAAACTAAGATGCTTGAACTCGAATGCCCTATTCTCCATGTTTAGGATTTCCATGATGCCTACCATAAGGTCTCCATTGTTCCAAATTGCTTATCATACAAGGCCTCAATTGTGTCAAACTGCAATGTGAAAAGAGACATTGCACTAATCCATCACCATCACCTCATAACCTTTCTAGAACCAAAATAACATATATGATATAGGCTGCTTCTCTCATGCTAACCCCAAATTATCTACCATATTTACAACAACCATGTGCTTGGTCGAACTACCAAAATCAATTATGGCATTACAACACTTACCTCGAAACTTACATTTCGTTTTGCAAATACTCTTTCTCAGCCATATGGTCCAAGGTGCTTCTCTTGTGCTAACCCCAACTTCTCTACAATATATACAACAACCATGTTCTTTGAATGAACAAAATAAATTATATCCTTACAACACTTACCTCCATACATTTCATTTTGAAGATACTTTTTCTCAACCATCTTTCTTCCTTCGATATATGTTTCTCTTGCACAACAACAAGTTTTATACTAGCTCTCATGTTGCTGTTATGATTGCTTGTCTATCTTCAAAGTCCTTTCCTTGTGATATTTGAGCTCTTTGTTAATTTCTTCATATACCACTCCTTTGTGGACATTTGAAAGATGTGTGCCCTTTTTCTCTAGAAGTGTAATATTATATCGCCATATGTGTATTTTTGCATTCGTTCCTTCTAAACTACCCATTAACTATGTCTTGTGTACATCCAGGAGTCTCCATCCTCACATTTTCTTATGTGTCTTCATGCATACCATCTCCTCTATGCACCATGACATTGCCTCTCATGCCACAACCTCCTTTGTTCTTGTCAAATTTCTTCTTGTTTGTGCCGCATGCCAACTTCTCTTCAAATTTCAATGTTAATTGACAATCTTCCATGAAAGAATGCATCTTGTGCAAACTGATCTCATCTTGAATGCTGATTTTTAAACCATTCACCTTTCTCAAAACTTGTTCATCTTCCTTCTCTTGATGTCTAGCAGGAATAGAGAACCTATGAAAATATTTAATACATTCTTATACACTCTATTTCTTGTTTAGGATTCTACATATATTGAAATAATGTTTATTAATAATCCCCTGGTAATAATTTCTCATGCAATTTTTGAACCATTTTACTCTAGGCTCTAATCCTTTTTTTTTACCTTGCACATTCGTTCTTGTTTGACGAACTCCCACCATAATGTGGTATTTCCATTCAATCTCATGGATGTGAACATTTTCCTATGCGATTCCTCTATTTCTCATACTAAATATAATTCTCCATCTCACCCAACCAATCCACCTTCTGACTTGTTGTAAAGTATATTCTAAAGATATTTAAGGTCCTCTGCATGATTGAATATAATTTCACATTGACCTGTAGACTTGCTTGGATTAAAATTTCTAACTCATTCCTGAAATAGTACCTCAGATTCCATTAATTTGTTGTACCAATGACTTGTGTCAAACAGACTAGGGATAGACATTTTCTCTCTTGTTGAAGATGGTCAACATAGATAATGTCCATTTTTCTTGTCCTTCCAAGCTTTTTCCTTTTACTATATTCTTCCATTATGACACACACCAAAATGGAAGATGGGTTCTACTCATAGACAAGTGTTTGCAGTATGGAATGCACATTATCTTTGTCTTGGTTCCATATTCATTGAGCTTCTTTTTGGGCTATGGCCTTCATAAAAATCCCTGAATTTCATCATTCCTTGGAGATTGATCCACGTGAGTTGGAGGTAATGGACAATCTGTGTTGATCTCCCTTCTTCATTTATTGAAGATTGATCACTACCTCTATTCCAAATATTCAATATCATGGACCATGTCCTTTTATAATGGCCTCGATATTCAAACCTTGATTCCTTATTGTAATTGATACCACCCTATTTTTCATCTAATTGGCTACTTGATTGGAATATCTTTTGATGTGGCTAAAACTGATTGCTTCAAGGTTTCCCACACCCTTCCTTATCCATTCTATCTTATTCCACAATTCTTATGAGGGATCTTTATTCTTCTTGTTTAAGTAGATGATCACGATCTTTACACCAAGATAAGTGAGTATCTATATAGTATGGTTGGATGGAGATATTCACTATTTTTGTGAGTGTAATTCCTAAAGAAAGGATGACATAAAAAAGCGACTTTATATATACATTGGTGCTGGGAGGTCTGCACCTGTATTTTTTAGTCCCTCTTGCTGCCACATATATGGGATTAAGATGGATCTATGCTAGTGGAATCCCCCTTCACTTCAACTTGATCATGGTCTCGTGATGGAATTGTATGTTGTCTCATGAATGCTGACAACTTCCATTCCAATTAGAGAAGGTTGTAACAAGACATCGGGGCATATGAAACGCTTTGCATAATAAATGATAATTTTCCCATCAATAAGCTCATAATTATTCTCCAGTGATACTACAAGGAAACGTCTCTTTAGAGGAGGTTATAGCGTATGCTCCTCCCAAAAGAGCCCAAATATTCGTTTCTACCGGAGGTGAGTGGCCGGAGGTTTTAGCTGAAGTTTTAATTTCGGTGCATTTTTTACTTAATCACACTAATGTGTTCTCAACACACCGACACCGGTACATTTCCTATTATGTCGCATCGTGACTAGAAAACATAATTATAAAAAAAAATTCCAAATAAACATAGCACTGCATTCAGGAACACAAAACCGCACCGGCACATTTAGTAGAAACGACCGCAATGCATACTCTTTTATTTAAAAAAAAATATTTAGGTAAATAACTCAATTTTGTGCGTTCATTAACACTAACCGCCCCAATGCATCATATCAAACCTAACGCATCGCAATTTTTTTTTGAAGCATAATAATCTATTTTATTAAAAAAATTATCTCAAAAGTCTATAAATGGTGCGTCCATTGTTAAACGACCTGGTGCGTTTAGAAGACCGTAACACACCACCATTCCATTTATTGAAATTAAAAAAATATAATTATATTATTGATCAAAATTTTAAAAGCTATTCCCAGTGCACTAAAGGATGATATACGCCCCAATGCGGGAACATAAACAAAAAGCACCGGAACGCATTTTGTTAAAAATAAAAAATATTTTGTTATTTTATTAAAAATATTATTTTATTTTAACACCAACTCGTTCTAGTTCTCACGATTGTGGAACACACTGGTGCACCCTACTGTCGAGCGCACCGGTGTAGGATTTAATAAAAAAATATCCGCGTCGGAAAAATCATTTTTACCCTCTTTAGTGCGTCTGAGCCTCTCTGCACCGGTTCTGCACTTCACCCACCTAGATGCCCTGACATATGTGGTCCACGTGAACGCTTTCTTCTCTCCTATTGGTTGTTGCTATTGGTTTGAATTTTTCCAAACCAAGCAGAAAAATTCAAATTTCCCATACATCGCCAATATGACTCCCCAACAGTTCGTTCAACAAATAAAATGATTCTTCGTTCACAATTTATTTTTTTAGTGGTTTAGTTTTTAAAATTCACCTTGAAATTGTTATGTTTAAAAAAAAAAAATGCGACGCATTTGAGTTTTTCAGCTTGCACTGCTAAAGGTGCACCTTGTAAAATTTTATAGGGCACACCACCAGTGGGGCAATCCGAATGGCTCAAACGCACCACTCAACACGAACAAAATATTTTAAAACTAGTAAATGCTTACCAGTGCATTGCACAATTATGAGCACTTCCATTTTAGTTCCCTTGAGTGTAATACACACACCGGTAACCTTAGAATTAAAAAAAAATCATTTCAGCGGTGCGCTTATGTCACGTCTGAGCATCGGATTTCGGTGCAATGATGTGTAGTAAGCACACCGTTGATACGAATCATTAAAATTTCATAAAAAATAATGTGTTTATTACATTAAATTGCACTGGAACGCTGATGCTTGTTAATGTCTAACGCACCAGTATTTGTACATTTACAAAAGTAATAATCATTTATACGGTGCGCTTATGTCACATCAGTGCATCGTTTGTTGGTGCACTGACGTGCATTAAGCGCACCGTTGTCACATTTTAATAAAATAAAAATTTCATAAACACCGTTGCTTTTTAAAATGATTGAAATGCTTACCAATGCGTTATAAATTAACAAGCACCATCTTTCCAATGCCCTTAACTTTGGTAAATGCACCATTATTCATATAATAAGATTAATAATAGTTTATACAATGCGCCCATGTCACGTCAGTGCACCGGATTCGGTGCAATTATGTGACATAGGAACACCATTGACACATTTTCGTAAACCCGTAAAGACACTGTTATCACTCCAGGAAACTCTTCTAGGTTGCAGCTCGAAGATGCCTGGTAACTTAACTATTTTCTCAATGATGGGTAATATTGGATCAAAATGAATATCTAACTCACCTAATGGTATACTCAAGATACTCTTAAGTACACTCAGACAAAACAAGGCCTTCAAAAGCTACTATCAGATAGATAATGTATAAATATGGATGAAGAAACTAACTTTATTAACTAGAACACATACACAAAACCATGTATATATGATGGGCCAATAAAACTAGTATGATTACTTATGATCCTTTGCTCACTAATCAGATGGTAAGATGACAATCACCAATGGATTATGTAAACAAAGATAAAGAACATAATTACACTCATAAGCATAAAACAGAAATGTAAAAGAAGATCTAACAAATAACAATGAAAGAAGCTTGCAGACTGAATATATTATAGAAGGTGTCTTTATCACAACTGCAGTATAGTTTAGAACTCAAAATCAAACCCTTGTTCTTCAGAAGTTACAGGATTTATAGCCTTTACAAAACAGTTCCAGATCCTATAAAACTGGATCAAATGTGCCAAAAATAGATAGTTAAAACATATTCATGAAAAATAGGAAAGGATCCTATTTAAGAGGGTAACCACCATATTGCTAGTCCTCATATCTTCGATAGATGTAGCAAGCCTTCAAAGGTTGATGAATAAGGTCGAAAATTCCACCTGGAGGATTGATAGGCCATCCTTTGCCAAAAATAGACAAGAAGCTTCATCTTTTCACCTTGCTGGCACCTTCAAAACTGGAAAAGTACATTGGAATAGATCGTATTAATTATAGCCTTCACTTAGAAACCATTCTCGTGACATTCAGAATGAATAAACTTGGATCTGTGCGAAAAGATGCCATTCTTCTCTTTTCTGTGTTTTCGGTGGCTAAAGAGTTAAAACTCGAACTTGTAAGCTACCGAAACCTCTGCTTTCGATGGCTAAGAATAATTGTGAAATCTCGCCTAAGCCACCGAAAGTTCTGTTTTAAATTTAGCTTTCAAACTTTGAAAAAATGCATTGCCTTCCGTCTTTTTGATTTTCAATTCTGCTCATTAGGGTCCTCTGCATCCTGAGCAAGGTCTGGATTACCAGCAAGATTGATGGCCGCTTCTACTAGGGTTTCAAGGCCAAAATGTGCCTTAGGGTGGGGTTTTGGAGGCATGATTTTGTTTCTTAGTAGCCTAACCTTCCTATACACCTTAGTGTCATATTTCATCAATCTTATGTTCCTTTCCTTCAGTTTACTATACTTTCTAGTAAGATTTTTGAATGAATCATGTAATTCAGTATTCCTCTTGGTCAATTTTTCATTCCTTCTCTTAATTTCTCTTTCAAGAAATTCAAGTTCATATACTTGCCTAAGAAGCTGATTGATTTTCTGTGATGAAAAATTCTTTGTCTTATTGGTTGATGCTTCAGCAACATGCTGATCTTGCTCTTCCTTAGGTATAGGTGAAGGAAAATATTCATATTCTGTCATCTGCTCTCCAAGTGGGGCTACTTCTTGAGGATCTTTCCCTATTGTAGCTTCCTCGTGCTCTGCTGCGACTTCTTGCTGCTCATCATCCTTAGAGTCTGTGTAGGGGAGATTTAGGATGTTCCTAACCTTTGGAGAAACTTCTCCCTCTGTAGCCTTGCTGATATCTAACTTCTTCTTAATCCTCTTAGGTTTAGAAGAAGGGGAAAGCTGAATCACTGGCAATGGAGAGATGGCTCTCCTTTTTCTCTTTTCACTTCTGGGGGTGGAAGACTTATTAGATGAAGGATTCTCCTTGTCTTCAGGCTATAATTTTGTTTTGAATTCATTCAAGAAAAGGAAAAATCTCCAATCTTTATTTCTCCTTTGCAGCTGCTCTAATACTAAAAGTTTAAGGAGGCCATGGTGAGATATCCTACCCTGAACTTTGCTTGGCTTTTCCTGGACTTGGTGAGCCATCTTTGTTAGGATTTTATGAAGATAGAAAGGTAGATTTAAAGGGCTTCTGCTAGTGAAATGGTTCAATAACTTGAAATGATAGATCATAACTCTGGAATATCTACCTTCACATGTAAAATAGACCAAGATAGCCTTCAGTAGGTGCTGCCAATTCTCCTCCAAGAAAGACATAGGGACGTCTTTGTTCTAGGTAATGTTCTTGTGTGCAGGTTTTAGATATGATCTGTACTCAACATTCTTGGTGATGGTGGTTTTAAGCCATCTTTCTCCTATCCCTGGAATTTTTGTGGCTGCTACTATGAGGGCTTCATCCACTTGGATCTATTTTGTCCCAATTTGAGCTTTCTTTCCATCAAATGACAATGCAAAGGCCTCTGCAACTTGCTGATGAGAGATTTGAAGCTTTTGACAGTATTTGTAGCATCCCGTGTCTTTGAAGAACTGACATACTTCAGGGTGTGACTCGAGATAACCAATATCATTTAGCTCCTTCCTAATCGCTGCTCCTCCCTTCTTCATTCTGGACCTAATCTTCTGTACTTGCAATAGAAAATTCGGGCTAGGGGAGACAGGACTAGCGTAGAAGTAGGAAATTTTAGGCTCACAAAGGCAGAGGCGAGAGATGAGGGATGTGTTTGTGTCCAGCCCTGACTTTGAAGGAGAGGGACCGGCAGCTTGGGATTTGAAATTAACCGACTTGGTAAATTCAAGAAGTGGAGGATTTATAAAACACGTGGGACTTATGAAATTGAGGTTCAAATGATTACAATAGATGCGCAGGATTAGATTTCAGCTTGATAGGATAGGTGTAGGGTTTAGTAGATCTAGGATTAGTTTTAAATCAAATCATAATTACATGAAATGCTTATTCATTAGATCGCACCTTATTGATCCTCGTTCTTTTTGGCAGCTAAGGAATAATGAATACCCTTTAAACTTCACAGTTGAGCCCCTGATTTGACATCTTAACCATTTGAAACCTCTTCTTATTTCGGTAGCTTGGATAATCCTGAATTTGCGCTGTAAGCTATCAAAAGTGGAGCTTTCGGTGGCTTAAAAACCATTTTTGATATAGTGCTCAGCCACGGAAACCATTTTTTGAAATAAAAACTGACTCAAGAGCTTTTCTAAAATACTTCCTATCACTACGTAAAATAAAATTGACCAATTTGATTTGGGGAGATAACATCTGGCTCCTACTCGGGGATGGAATCCTCCCTATGAGGTTCCAAGAACCATAGATCAAATGCCTTTGAAGCCTTAGATGAAATAGAGTTTCAGAAATATCCCATTGACTGGGCCACCAAACATTTCTTCACCTTCCCGATTTTGCAGAATGAAGGTGTTGTTTTGTTGTACTTTAGTTATCACAAAAGGACCTGTCCACAGAGAATCAAATTTACCATGCTTTCCCTTGTCTTGTCTGACAGCATCCCATTTCAGAACCCAGTCTCCAACCTGAAAATTGTCCACCTTTGCTTTCCTGTCAAAATTATTTTTGATCTTCTTTTCGTGGGATTCTGACTTCTCCACCAATTGTTCTCTAATCTGCTGCAACTCAACCAAGTCAAGCATTCTTCTGACCATGTTATTTGGTTCATCCTGTTCCTCCTGAAAGAACTTAACTACTGGTAGAACTAGCTGAATGGGGAAAATAGCATCAGTACCATAAACGAATTTAAAGGGAGAAGTCCCTATGGATTTTTTGTTGGTCACTTTGTCATCCCAAAGAGCAAACTTTAGTTTAGAATCCCAGCTCTTCTGATTTTCCTCCAATAGCTTTCTGATGATTCTAACTAGCCTCTTATTGGATGACTCAGCAAGGCCATTTCCTTGAAGGTAGTAGGAAGTAGAATGCCCATTGACTCACAGATGTCAACCAATGCATCAACTTTTAAAGCTGGTGCATTATCAGTCACTATCTTTTTTGGGCAGCCAAACCTGATCAAGATGTTTTCATAGAGGAATTTCATGATGACTTGATGAGTGGCATTCCTTGTGGGAATTGCCTCTATCCATTTAGTAAAATAATCAGTGGCTACTAGAATCCATTTATGCTGACCACTGGATGAAGGATTAATCTCACCTATGAAATCAAGACCCCACTGCTAGAAGGGGCCATTCACTACAATAGGTCTCAGGGGAAAGGATTTGAGCTGCTGTTTTCCTATGAATCTTTGGCATTTGTCACAAGACTTCACAAAGGTGTAGACATCAGAGAAAAGAACAAGCCAATAGTATCCATCCCTTAGAATATCGTGAGTTGTAGTTTTCCAGTAATGGTGGCCTCCACATATGCTTGAATGTAACTGATGCATGACTTGAACTGACTCTTATTTATCTAAACATCTCAGCAAAATACCAGAAGGATCTTTCCAATAAAGCAGATTATTATTTATTCAAAATTTAATGGATCTAAGCTTAAGAGCTCGCGCTTGATTCATGCTAAGTTTAGGAGGAACTTCTAAATTTTGCAAAAAATGAATAATACTTGAATACCACTCACATGAAGACAAATTCTCAGCCACCTACTGGTTTTCATGTTGTTCTTTTGCTGCTACCTCTATCTGCAAGCTTACTGAACTTACTCTAATGAAATGTATGCCTAGTAGATCACAATTCTCTCCAGCCATAAGCTTAGCCAAGCCTTCGCCTTTTAATAGCTTGGTAGGATTTACTTCTATATCAAATTCAATCAGCTTTGCAATCCATTTGGCTCTCTTGCCATCAATGTCAGGTTGGGTCAAAACATCCTTCATAGAAGCTGAAGGGACATAGGCAATGACCTTTGTATGTAGGATATAAATTCTGAATGCCTTCAATGACTTAATAAGAGCATAAGCCTGCTTTTCTATAGGATCATATTTTAGTTCAGCATCCCTCAATGTTTTGCTGAAGAAGGAAATTGGGTGATCAAGACCTTCATCATCTTTCTGCAACAAGACTGTTGCCACTGTATCATAGGAAGCAAAAGAGAAAATATAGAAGCCCTTAGTGTAATCTGGACTAATTAAAGTAGGAGCTTCCATGATATCCTGCTCGATGGCTTCGAAAGAGCTTCTTGCATTGTCTGTGCATTTAATTTCAGTTTCCTTCTTCAACATGGAAGTTATGTGTTTCACTAACTCAGAAAAATTTGGAAAAAACCTCCTGACAAAATTTATCTTACCGAGGAAAGATTGAACATCCTGCTGTGACCTTAGTACAGACAATTTTTGAATTGCTTCGACTCGAACTGGATCAATCTTCACACCTTCTACTGAAACAATGTGGCCTAGGAGTTTTCCTTCCCTGAGAGAAAAAAATAAAAAAATAAAAAAATAAAAATTTAGGTGTTGCAAATGTTCTCCATAATTGTTGGAGTACACAGTGATATCATCAAGATAAATGAGGACAAACTTGTCCTTTAATTCCACAAAGGATATGTCCATGGCCCTCTGAAAGGTGGCCCCAGCATTCATCATCCCAAATGGAATCTTGGCATACATGAAGGTACCCCAAGGAGTGGTAAAAGTAGTTTTCTCTTGATCATCAGGTTGTATAGAAACTTGGTTGTAGCCTGAGAAGCCATCTAGGAATGAGATGACACTAGCTCCTGAAACTCTTTGCAGCAAATGCTCCATCTTGGGCAGGGGGTAGTTGTCTTTCTTGGAGCATTTATTTTGGTTTCTAAAATCGACACATAACCTAATCTCGCCATTTTTCTTCCTCACTATTACTAAATTTGCAATCCATTTAGAATATCTCAATGGGATTATGATTTTAGCATCAAGGAGTTTTTTTATTTCTTTCTCAATCACAGGTAACAAAAGAGGACTGATAGGCCTTAACTTCTATTTGAAAGGGATGGTGTCCTTTTCCAGAGGAATTTTATGTTGAATGATATATGTATCATAGGTTTTCAGATCACTGTATTCCCAAGCAAATACATCAGCAAATTCTTTCATAAGACTGCAATATTCTGACCTCTGATTAGCAGTCAACTCAGTAGACAAATTTATGAATTTAGGATGATTTTGGCTACCTATATTATGCTCATGGACAGCAGGGTCTTTCTCTTTTTTTCACAGGTTTGAAGGGGACATCATTATGGTCGAAAAGCTTCTCAAGAGGTACTAGACCTCGAGGTATATGATTGCTTGGCAATTGAACAATATTGTGTTGAACCATTTTCCCTTTCAAATTAGGCTTCTGGGATTCCTCTACATTTAGATTTTCTTGGTCAATATGCATATCAGAAAATTCGTCAACGACCTGGAGAAATATACTAAGTTCATCATCATCCTCAAAGACTTTCCAATATTTGACATTATCAGGTAGGGATGGCCTGTATTTGACTTGGATTTCATAGTTCAATTTAGGAGGCATAGGAGGAATGAACATACTGGAAGAGACATCAAGGGAATCAACTAGGTGGTTCATAGCTCTAGGTATATAAGAAATGTTAAAAATCATAAAATATTCTCTAAGTTTCCATACCTCATCTCTGTATGCTTTTAGCCTGACATTCTTTGCTTGGGAATTGTTGTTCACTTGTTGTATGATGAGCTCTGCATCTCCAAATATCTTCAGACACATGATTCCCATTTCTTTAGCAGCCTTTACTCCCAACACCAAAGCCTCATACTCTGATATATTGTTGGTAGTCTTGAAATCTAGTTTATAAGACAAATGCATAGTCCCATTTGAAGGAGAGATCAAAACTACACCTGCACCTACTGAGGCTTGAGTACTGGCACCATCAAAAAACATGCTCTATACAGAAGTGGTTACTTCTTCATATTGCTGACAAGCAGTCTTTGTGAGCTGAAATGGTGTTGGATGAGAGTCATCTATTTTCAGAATACATGCCCCAAAGTCTATGTCCAATGCATAGATGGGATGATTTGTAGAATTATTTTCATTACTGATGATGTAGGCAAGCTGATTTTCTCTACAGAGTCTTTTGGTTTCACCTCCAAACATCGGGATTGTAGCATAAGCAAGATCCATCTGTAGGGTACCTCCTAGCCTTTTACTCTATGAACGGGACAAGAGGAGGACAAACTTGGGTGGGATATCAGAAACTACTACATCCATCACTATGCTTTTTGTAGGCAGCTAGGAGAGGTTATGTCAAGGTCTTTTATGAGGCCTAGGCATCTGACTTTCCTAGAGTCAAAAGAGAAAGATCATGGTAAGGTTTTGTGATGTTAAGCCCAAGCTCATCCATCACTTCTTTTGGCATAAGATTGTGGGATGCTCCTGAGTCTAGCAAACAATTGTGAAGGATTTTGTCATGGATGTTCAGGGATATATAAAAAGGTGGACAATACTCATCAAGTTCTTCAACCATAGGACCTAGGGTTACTGAGGGCTTATCATCTTGAAAATTTACAAAGTCAGCATCTATGGGTGTCTTTGGTTGAAGGGATTTTAGTACAGATGACTTGAAGAAATCATTCTTCACAAGCTCTATCAATGGAAAAGGGATTTTTAGTTTCTGAATTTCTAATTCAAGATTGAAAGAGTAAGACAATTTGTCAGAAGTTCTTACCTCTTGTGATGGAGCTTTAAGATGAATCTAATCATGGAATGAAGGTTGCAATGGCCTTTGTTGCTGTTTTGAAGGAGCAACAATCTGTTTTGCAGGAGCATCAATATTTTTTGCAGGAGGAGCAGACTATTTTGCAGGGACAGGATTCTTCTTTTCGGGAGCAACAATCAGAGGTTTTTGAGCAACAGGCTTGGACCTCAAATTGTAACCTCCTTGATCATCTGCCTGATACAAGGATTCTTCAGTGACCTGCTCATTCATGAGGGCTTCCTCATAATCTGATTGTGTCAAGAAAGAGGGATCAACTTCATATTCCATGCAATTGATATTGTCTTCTTCTTCTCATTCTCCTTGAGTAAGCTCTTGTTCTTCTTCCAACATAGCATTTTGGAAAGGAGCTCTGATTCTTTTTTCTTCAGATGGGTTCCTATCCCTTTGGAGGATCTGAGCCTATGGGTTATTTCTTCTGTAAGGGAAAGTATTAGGTTTTATGGGAACAAAGTCATTTGGTCCTTTACCTCTTGCAGGTTGTTGACCTTGAACTTTCAGTTTAGACATTTCAGATGTTAAGTTGTCCAACATCTTGGCCATTTTTTCCATTTTTGTTTCTGATGAAGAAGGAGGATCTGGAGCTTGCTTCTTCCTATCCACTTTTCCCTTAAGTTTCTGAGATGCAACAATATTAGACTCAACTTCAAGAGCAGCATCTTGCATGAGTGATAAAGAAGCAGATCTTCTTTCTCTGAGAAGAAGACAAAACTCGGAATCAAAAGCATTTGCATAAGTGATTTTGGTTGAAGTATCTGTAGGTTTGATCTCAGCAGGGATCTTGCTAAACATTTTGTTAAATCTCTTTGTGAAATTTGAAACAAACTCACCATTTTCTCTCCTCAAATTACTAAATTCTGTGATATAGTAAAGGTGGTCTCTTCTTTCTTCCCAATGCTTCAAAAATATGTCATCTAGTGCTTCAATGTCAGCTATTGATCCAGCAGGTAACTCTTTGAACCATTTCATAGCCTGTCCACCTAAACTCTGCACAAAAACCCTAGTCCACGCATCCTCTTGCTCAATATTTATGTTCTCAGCATAACTGTAGAATGCCTCTAAATGTTCTTCAACTGTAAAGTCTCCCTCTCCAGTAAACTTAGGCATATATTTTTGGTAATCTCCAGTAGGCATAGCAGAAAGGGGGTTAGGAAAATTTAGAGGGGCATATCTGGCAATGAGGATCTTTTCCATCGTAGTCAGAGGGATAGCCATAGTGGATGTGGGTATGGAAGGGGCAGAAGAAGATGTTGTTGGTGTGGGTGGTAGCTGAAGAGGTATAGGTGGTGATAAAGGTGGTGGGTTTACCCTAGTAGAGTCGCCAAGAATTGAGGTGAAAATATTTGTTGGCTGATTGGGAAAATAGGAATCCTTATAGAATTGTCCAAGTAATAAGGACAACTTCTCTTCACGTTTATCTAAAAGATCTTGCAAGATATTTTCAATGGTAGGAAAATTGGTATGAACATAAGAATAGTTTTCTTCAAGCTCAGTTTGTAAGGGATTCAGGAAAGAAGAACAACCCTCTTCTTTGATAGGTTCCAGGACTTCTTTTCCTAAGTCAGCTTGGGTAACATGTTCAGAAATCGGATCTTCAACAGCAGAAGTAGTTGAAGATTCTTCAACTTTCAAATTTTCTGATTCACTTATAGTTTTCTGAGAACTAGATGTTTCAGTAGAAGAAGATTTAAAGGGAGGTTTATTTGATAAAACATAAGAAGTACCTCTAGAAGTACCTGATGTGGTTTCCCTTGTAGATCTGGAAATCTGTCTTTGTGAAGCTCTTCCTCTCCTTATAATTTGTTCAGGATTTGAAACAGGTGTCATTGGTGGCCTTTGAGGATTTGTTCTGGTACTTGGTCTTCTCGAAGCCACTTTGTTCCAATGGAGTCGCCAGATAGGTGATTACAACCAGGATAATGTCCACACTTTGTCTATCATCAAAGTTGGATCTATGTCATTTCCCAAGGAAGCTGAGATTCAATCTCTTCTCCCCGGCAATGGCGCCAAAATGTTATCACTCCAGGAAACTCTTATAGGTTGCAGCTCGAAGATTCCTGGTAACTTAACTATTTTCTCAATGATGGGTAATATTGGATCAAAATGAATATCTAACTCACTTAATTGTATACTCAAGATAGTCTTAAGTACACTCAGAAAAAACAAGGCCTTCAAAATCTACTGTCAGATAGGTAATGTATAAATATGGATGAAGAAACTGACTTTATTAACCAGAACACATACACACAACCATGTATATATGATGGGCCAATAAAACTAGTATGATTACTTATGATCCTTTGCTCACTAATCAGATGGTAAGATGACAGTCACCAATGGATTATGTAAACATAGATAAAGAATAGAATTACACTCATAAGCATAGAACAGAAATGTAAAAGAAGATCTGACAAATAACAATGAAAGAAGCTTGCAGACTGAATATATTATAGAAAGTGTCTTTATCACAACAATAGTACAGTTTAGAACTCAAAATCGAGCCCTTGTTCTTCAGAAGTTACAGGCTTTATAGCCTTTACAAAATAGTTCTAGATCCTATAAAACTTGATCAAATGTGCCAAAAATAGATAGTCAAAACAGATTCATGAAAAATAGGAAAGGATCCTATTTAATAGGGTAACCACCATCTTGCTAGTCCTCATATCTTCGACAGCTGTAGCAAGCCTTCAAAGGTTGTTGAATAAGGTCGAAAATGCCACCTAGAGGATTGACACGCCATCCTTTGCCAAAAATAGACAAGAAGCTTCATCTTTTCACCTTGCTCGAACCATCAAAACTGGAAAAGTACATTGGAACAGATCCTATTAATTATAGCCTTCACTTAGAAACCATTCTCATGACATTCAGAATGAATAAACTTGGATCTGTGCGAAAAGATGCCATTTTGCTCTTTTCTGTGTTTTTGGTGGCTAAAGACTTAAAACTTGAACTTGTAAGCTACTGAAAGCTCTGCTTTCGGTGGCTAAGAATAACTGTGAAATGTCGCCTAAGCCACCAAAAATTCTGTTTTAAATTTAGCTTTCAAACCTTGCAATAATGCATTGCCTTCCATTTTTTTTATTTTCAATTCTGCTCATTAGGGTCCTCTGCATCCTGAGCAGGGTCTGGATTACCATCAAGATTGATGGTCGCTTCTGCTAGGGTTTCAAGGCCAAAATGTGCCTTAGGATGAGGCTTTGGAGGCATTATTTTCTTTCTTAGCAGCCTAACCTTCCTATACAACTTAATGTTGGCTTTCATCAATCTTATGTTCCTTTCCTTCAATTTAGTATACTTTCTAGTATGCTCTTTGAATGAATCATGTAATTCAGTATTCCTCTTAGTCAATTTTTCATTCCTTCTCTTAATTTCTCTTTCAAGAACTTCAAGTTCATATACTTGCCTTAAAAGTTGATTGATTTTCCGTGATGAAAACTTCTTTGTCTTGCTGGTTGATGCTTCAGCAACATGCTGATCTTGCTCTTCCTTAGGTATAGGTGGAGGCAAATCTTCATATTTTATCATTTGCTCTCCAAGTGGGGCTGCATCTTGAGGATCTTTCCCTGTTGTAGCTTCCTCATTCTCTGCTGTGACTTCTTGCTGCTCATCATCCAAGGATTCTTTGTAGGGGAGATTTAGGATGTTCCTAACCTTTGGAGAAACTTCTCTGTCTATAGCCTTGCTGGAATCTAACTTCTTCTTAATCCTCTTAGGTTTAGAAGAAGGGGAAAGCTGAACTGTTGGCAATGGAGACATGGCTCTCCTTTTTCTCTTTTCACTTCTAGGGGTGGAATACTTATTAGATGAAGGCTTCTCCTTGTCTTCATGCTATAATTTTGTTTTAAATTCATTCCAGAAAAGGAAAAATCCCCAATCTTTATTTCTCCTTTGCAACTACTCTGATACTAAAAGTTTAATGAGGCCATGGTGAGATAGCTTGCCCTGAACTTTGCTTGGCTTTGCCTAGACTTGGTGAGCCATCTTTGTTAGGATTTTATGAAGATAGAAGGGAAGAATTAAAGGGCTTCTGCCAGTGAAATGGTTCAATAACTTGAAATTATAGGTCATGACTCTGGAATATCTGCCTTCACATGTAAAATAGACCGAGATAGCCTTCAGAAGGTGCTGCCAATTCTCCTCCAAGAAAGACATAGTGACATATTTGTTCCAGGTAATGTTCTTGTGTGTAGGTTTTAGATATGATATGAACTCAACATTCTTAGTGATGGTGGTTTTAAACCATATTTCTCCTGTCCCTGGAATTTCTATGGCTGCTACTATGAGGGATTCATCCACTTGGATCTCTTCTGTCCCAATTTGAGCTTTCTTTCCATCAAATGACAATGCAAAGGCCTCTTTAACTTGCTGATGAGAGCTTTGAATCTTTTAACAGTAGTTGTAGCATCCCATGTCTTTGAAGAACTGACCTACTTCAGGGTGTGACTCGAGATAGCCAATATCATTTAGCTCCTTCCTAAGCATTGCTCCTCCCTTCTTCATTCTGGACCTAATCTTTTGTACCTACAATAGACAATTCGGGCTAGGGGAGGCAGGACTAGTGTAGAATTAGGAAAGTTTAGGCTCAGCAAAGGCAAAGGCAAGAGATGAGGGACATGTTTGGGTCAAGCCCTGACTTTGAGGGAGAGGGACTAGCATATTGGGATTTGAAATTAACCGACTTGGTAAATTCGAGAAGTGGAGGATTTATAAAACACGTGGGAATTTTTAAAGTGAGGTTCAAATGATTACAATAGATGTGTAGGATTAGATTTCAGCTTGATAGGATAGGTGTAGGGTTTAGTGGATCTAGGATTAGTTTTAAATCAAATCATAATTACACCAAATGCTTAATTATCAGATCGCACCCTGCTGATCCTCGTTCTTTTCGGTGGCTAAGGAATAATGAATACCCTTTAAAATTCATGGTTGAGCCCCTGATTTGACATCTTAACCATTTGAAACCTCTTCTTATTTCGGTAGCTTGGAGAATCCTTAATTTGCGCTGTAAGCTGCTGAAAGTGGAGCTTTCGGTGGCTTAAAAACCCTTTTTGATATAGTGCTCAGCCACCGAAACCATTTTTTGAGATTTTTTGGAATAAAAACTGAATCAAGAGCTTTTCTAAAAGACTTCCTATCACTACGTAAAATAAAATTGACCAATTTTATTTGGGGAGATAATAGACACAACTAGCGGTGCTCCTATTTCACGTCAGAACACCGAGTTACGGTGTGCTGACATGCCATAGGTGCACCGTGATTATATTTCAATTAAATTAGTTATTTAAGGGTGGCACATTTGAATACAGGTGCGCTAATATTATTTAGGCGCACTATCGAAATCAATTTAAATTCTTTGAAATATAACCAGTGGTGCAGTAGACATATTTTAGTGCACTACGGTTCGGTGCCATTTGGATATAAGTGCACCGCACTTGGTGCTTTTATAATATTTTAGGCACAACAGTTGTCTTTTTTTTGGAAAAAAATTAATATTTGATTTTAGTAGATATAATTATTTTATATGTATGCTTATGAGACTAATTTATATTATATGTGAAATAGATATGTGATCTTTGTGAGGCTAGGAAACAACGTGAGGCATGGTTATACCATTATAACTTCCACGTAGGGTGGGAGGCCAAGGAGAGGGAGATAGACTTATACCCTCGTCTATGCCTCAGACCAGAAACCTCCTGAGAGTTGTCGGCCTTCTCAAGTTCTATGAGAAGGCGACATCACTCAAGGGGAACATTACGTTCCTGAACAAGTTGATCACACTTTGGGATCATCATAGGTAGGCCTTTCGATTTGGTCCCAATGAGTGGTTCCCACCCACTGAGGAGGACATATACTTTATCACCGGTATCTCTAGGAGAGGTGAGGACCTTCCTTAGTTCCCTGAGATTCCATCCGGAGCTATAGTAATGACTCACTTGGTATATGTTCAGAGATATGTTGATCAAAACATCCTCGAGCCTTCTCAGTTTTAGGTCAACGATGGGAAGCTTTCCACTGCTTCTTTTGGTAGAGAGTATGTAAGGTGCCTCTATTTGTTTGTGAGGACCAACATGCATTACACCAATGATGGGAAACACATTAGTTTAAATTTATTATATTATGTTGATTATTTAGTGCAAGCACCTAGATGCATGAGGTGGTCTGCTATTTTTTTACGACAGTTTTGTTATGCTCTCATTCGATGTCGTGCATCTATTGGTGGGAGGGGAGAATTCCCCTTCGGCCCAAAGTTGTTTTGTCTACTTTTTGAGATATTTCCGGTGACTAGGCCATATTTTGACCAAATCCCTCCTAGGTTGATGAGATATGTGCGTATGCAGATGTGGGGGCAGATGATGCCCAAGAGGGGGCAACCAGACTTTTCTACGAGGGTTATTGTAGATGTGCTTGACATGCTAGGTGGCAAGGACCAGCCTCGATTATATATGGTTTCGTATGTATATGCGGGGTTGGATTGGAGAGGTTGCACCAACATATTCTTCACTCAGGATGAGCCACCTGATGATAGAGGTAAATTTAAAGTTATATTTAATTTAATCTAGTTTCATTTTATTCTCTTTATACTTGATGCAAATGAAATATGTTTTAAATTGTTATATTAAATTCATGTTTAATGAAATTGTCTAATTATTATTATGTACTATATATTTTACATATATTGGCACATTTGATGGCGATGTGGGGCCTCCTCTGCCGCAAAATGAGGATGAGGACATAGATATGCATGGTCATTCGGAGGTGCCTCAGCTAGCCATACCTGGCCTTCGACGGAGGCCAGAGTAGAGGCTCCAATATAACATTGCAGATAGGTTGTCCATATTATTAGCAGATCAAGGGGTTCGGCCTGTTCCTTTCAAGGTGAGTCAGAGGAAGGACCGGTACCTTGAGATATGGAGGATGCTTCTTCTTGATATGAGGAACTTTATGCAGTACATTGTTGGTGCTTTCATTATTTTAGATGGAATACCTAATGGAATTTCATTGTCTAATGAGAGTAGATATCCTTGGACTTCTAGTCTACCTCCTTCTCCATCAGCTGCTTTTACTAGTGGTGCATCCTCCAAATCCACTGCAGCTCCTCCTCATCTTCCACATCCTACTCCTCCACCTTTGACATCTCATCGACCTCCTCCTCCACCATGTCCTCCACCTCCATCACCTCCTTTATCATATCCTCCACATCCCCCTCCTTCGACGGATCCAACATTTGATTTGTTATACCTATCTGACAGAATAGACTCTATTGATCCATAAAATCCCCATGATCATCATCCACTAGTCCCCTTATCTTTGGAGATGATGCTCAGATCAAGTGGGATGATCCAGATTCCTAGAGATTTATTTCCTATTGATCTACATGATAGTTTATTTCCCAGTAGAGGTATTGATCATGCCTCTAGCTCTATTGCTGGAAGTGTCGATACATTTGGAGGGTATACAACTAGTGATGATGATATGTTTCCAAGGGTGGACTAGAGATATATATTTGACATTTGTCGTCATTTTGAAGCTATCTTATATATATATGTCATTTGTCATTTTACAGATGTTGATGTTGATGACTATGTTGATGTTTATTTATATGTTGATGGTCATGATTTGTATGTTAGGTCAGGTTCGATGATGTTCATTAGATGTCTCAGGTGGTTATATTAGAAATTGGAACTTGTGTTTTGTTACAAGTTATTGTTAGAGCATATGTGTGTTAGATGATGTTTAAATTTGTAAGATGTGTATGTTGGATGAATATGTAGTAACGTAATGTTTATGATGGTACATCCATGCTTAGTTTTTTGTGTTAGTTTTATGTTAGATGGTGACAATGATATTAATGATGATATGTTTATGTTTACATAATACAATTGAATTAAATATTTTTATGAATTTTGTACTGATAATGGATGAAGTTGTGATAACTAGCTAAATTATTTATGTTGGTCGTATAATTTGTCATAGTTTCATGTTTATGAACATCACAAAAAAATTCTATACTATATGGACATGAATATGACCTATCAATGTATCATTCAAGATTTTTAATTTTTTGACAATAGCTCACTTTACAATGACAAATATCAAATCTTTAATAGGAAGAAAAACAAATAGTTAACTAAAGAACACCCTTTTCTCTCAACTAATTTAAAGCCACAACTTGCATTCTCCAAATAGATTATGATTATTAATCATGAAGTTGATTTGATGATCTTCAAGCCATTTTTTGATCTCTTATTGTCATTTAGAAAACATTTGCAATTATAATGCTTGGAATTATCTATGAAAAAAACATCATGAAATACAAACATTCAAATATTGATGTAGAAATTAGAGAGCACATTAAATTTTATTGTAAATTTCATTGTTATCAAGGCCATAAACTAATTCATTGTAGAGCTCAACACTAGTAAAAAAATTGTTGGATTTACAATCTCCAACAAGGTTATAAATGTGTCATTTTCTATGTTGGAGTTAACATTATAAAATTATACAATAAAATAATCCAACAACATTACATTATAAAAAAATTCTATTTAATCGAATCATATAATAAAAAAACATTACATTCTAACATAAATGTCATAAATGAATGCAATTGTAATTCTTAGCATTATTTATAACAAAAAAATTGTGAAATACAAGCATTCAAATATTGATGGAGAAATTAGAGAGCACCTTAAATTTTGTTGTACATTTCATTGTTATCAAGGCCATAAATTAAGTCATTGTATAGCTCAACACTGGTAAAAAAATTGTTGTATTTGCATTCTCCATCGAGGTTGCAAACATGTCATTTTCTATGTTGGATTTAACATTATAAATACAATAAAAAAATAAAAAAACATTACATTATAACAAAAAATCAATTTAACTAAATCATATAATAAAAAACCATTACATTCTAACAAAAATGTCATAACTTAATGGCACAATTATAATTCTTATCAGTATTTATAACAAAAACATCATGAAATACAAACATTCAAATATTGATGGAGAAATTGGAGAGAACCTCAATTTTTGTTGTAAATTTCACTGTTATCAAGGCCATAAGTTAAGTCATTTTAGAGCTCAACACTACTAAAAAAATTGTTGAATTTTCAATCTCCATCAAGGTTACAAATGTGTCATTTTCTATGTTGGAGTTAATATTATAAATACAATAAAACATTGAAAAACATTACATTATAACAAAAAAACAATTTAATCACATCATATAATTAAAAAAGAATTACATTCTAACATACATGTCATAAATTAATACAATTATATTTCTTAACATTATTTATAACAAAAACATCATAAAATACAAGCACTCAAATATCAATATAGAAATTTGAGACCACCTTCAAGTCAAGAATAATAAATATGTTAGCCTTTACGTTCACAAGAATAAAATTGAATCATGTAAGTTGTTTTCATGGTGTATTTATATGTATACATAAAACAAAATATGAGTAATTTGGACAATGACATATAATCATTCTATACAATCATAAATTACTCCATAGACATAAACCATATTTTGGATCATATAATTGGTTCTTAACCAACTGAAATTGTTTAAACATTGCATCGAGTAATCAAGTTTCCATTTCCATCGTCATAAAATGAAAAATAAACAATATTATTAGACAATCAAAGATAACAGTAACAAAATGATATCTCAATATGTAAATGATGAAATAAAACATGTACATATCACTCTCCATTACCATCACCCTCATTATCTTCTGAGGATGACATGATAGCAAGGTTGTTCTTAGAAACATGTTTAGATCTAGGGTCATGTCTTAATATGAACCACCAATCTCTATCCAACACATCCGGGTGAAAGAGCACTTGGTTCCAGTGTTTTGGGAAAACATAAGGCTCCTTACTTTCATCCCATATCTTTCTAGAGTTGATACATATCAACCCACTATCACAGTATTCCTTTACATTATTCTTGTCGAATGTGTACCACCACCTGCACCTAAAAGTAACACATTGGAAAGATGAGAAGTCCACTTGAATGATATCTTGTATCTTTTCGACATAACCCAACATCCCTCCTAACAAGTTTTGATATTGGTGGCTAGCACGACTAGATTGGTCAAACTCGACTTCCACTCCACATTCTTTTGTAACATGCCCATCATCATCATCCTCGGTGTGAAAATGATATCCATAATCCCACATAGATGGGAACGAATGAACCTATAAATTTAACAAATGATGATGTCATATGTCTAGATTTAACCCAACCATTAATATATTAAACATAGATGTTATAATTCAAAGTTGCATTATAAAGTTAGAAATTATGTACATAAATATTTTATTAACGAGTTGTTGCACCTGATCCCAATGTTTAGCGCATCCTTCTCTTCAGGAGGGTAATGACCGTATGCACCGTATTTCTCTCTAAATTGGTCTACAAACCAACTGTTGGGACAGATTATTGGCATATTTTCTTTTAAATGATCTGGAAAATGCATGCTTCTACTATGCAACCGCTTGAATTATTTTCTGTCAATGTCCCATTTCCTCCTCTTTTCTTCATACAATGCAACCCATGACTTTGTTGCCTCCACGTTGTAAATAATGAATTTATCGATTGCATCAATTTATGAATTTGTTGTTGTATGCATGGAAACAAAAACACATTCATTACGTATGGGATCAAATATATATTTTTAAGTTTTTTGTGAATAGTTACTATGTGGAAAATTGAAGATCGAAAGATAAGTGACTTACTCTGTATCATGCACCTTTTTCCATTCTTTTTCAGTACCTCCCCTTCCCTTCTTTCCTCATCACATTCATCATCCCAAATCATTGCGCCCGGTGTGCCGTCGATTTGCTTAATGTACTCACTATAATAATAGAATGACTCATATACTATGTACCCCTCTTCCATAGACCCCCTAGGTTTTTCCCTTTTTCGAACAAATCCCTTAAATTTTTTCATGAACCTCTCTAAGAAGAATATCCAACGACAGGAGACCACCCTGACTAATTCAACCTCATCGACTAGGTGAATTAGAATATGAACCTGCAAGTCCATGAAACTCAATGGCAGTTCATTCTAAAACATACAAACAATCTCAGCTATCTCTTCACGCCACCATGGACTGCTAGAAATGTAAATATCCTTTGATGTGATCCATTGTAAAAATGCAGATATTTTAGATATGGAACACCGAAGGTCATTGGGAAATGCATCGTTCACACACCCAGGAACGAACAACGGATAATGACACTACAAAGTAAACACAAACAGTTCATTGCATTTTAAATTTTGTGAAAAATATATATAAATAAATAGTGATAACGATTTGTTGGCATTATACGTACCCTTAGAAGGTTGAGATGGCCATGTGACTTCAAACCCGACAACTTTTCATCTAATGTAGTGAAGTAGCGTAGTAGAGTAGACCCCTAAAAAGAAGGTTCATGCCGAATATAACTTTTGTTGCCAAATTAAGATCATATTTCTTCAAAATCCATGGGACAATGCCTTTTTTTAAATTAAAAAGAGGGGCCAACCTCTCCTCTATTTTCTTGTCTTGGCCAATGCTTATTTTTAGTATTTGAAGAAATAAGGTCTTTCCTGACTTTCATATTGTCATTTTTTTTGGATGATATGTGACACCACAAAGAAAATGAAACATTTTTAAATATATGCATGGGATCTAGTAAGTGGGAAATATTAAGATGCTCCCAATATGATAGCTCATCAAATATCGATTTCCTTTTCATCCCTATGGGAATTTTCTCAACATAGGTGTTGAAGAATTCAGCATCATCGATCACATGTTGCACATTTGAATAAAAAATCTCTATCTATTCTTTCTCCTTCTATCTGTCATATGCTCTAATCCAGTCAGATGGTGTCATTATTTCAGGCCTTTGGGTTCTCTCTCGTTTACCATTGAAATCAGATTTTGCTCTTCCATAAGAGTATATTTTGGGGAGGAATACCCTAGAGAAGTCATACACTTACTTTCGTAGGTCTTTAGACAACCTAGACTTCATAGAAGGTCCACAACATTTACATCCATAATAACCTTTTGTTACAAGACCTACAATGTTATAGTAAAGAGAGAACGTTAGTGTTGAAGATGAAGACAGTCACACTGAATTAAATATGTCAAAAATTATTTCTTTGAATATAAAAACAAATAAAACAATATATTTACCTGAGAAAACACCTAACCTTGGATAATCATGTGTGGTGTATGCACATATGCCATACAATGTAAAACTCCTCTGTGATGGGATGGGTCTCGACACATCATATACTTGTATCCCTTCCTGTAATTCCTTGAATTCACCAATCAATGGTTTTAGGTAAACATCCATATTATTCACTTGTCTTTTACCAGGGACTATAAGATCCAACATAAGATGTTCATTCCTCATGGAAAACTATGGGGGGGTATTGTTATTAATCACTACTATAAGCCAAACAATATAGATGTTGTTTGGTTGGGAATATGTGTTGACGCCATCAATGGCTATGCTCAATCGGAGGATACATACTTCATCCTTGAATTTATTGGGCCATGTATCCTATATATGCTTCATGTCTATCGAATCTATTGGGATTCGCATAACTCCTTCCTTGCTTCAATTCAATGCATGTCATCCCTGTAGCATGGCTAATTATTTGCAATGAAAGAGCCTTTGAATCATTGGGATTATAGGCATGTGCCTCAATATCTTATGAGGAGGACCATGTGATTTATCCTTGTTATTCAATTCTTTGTATATGTCATGGTCACATTTTGGACATATCTCTTTCTCTGCATATTCACCTCTATATAGAATACAATCATTGGGGAATGCATGAGAAGATATGTACTCTACACCCAACATTTTCAACATTTGTTTTACTTTCGCGTAGCTATCGGGAAAGACATTATCATTTGGAAGTACCCTATCTTTGAATAACCTATAGTTAGTGGGAAATACAAATGTAAGCTGTCATTTAACGTTCATAAAATTGACCATTTTCAATTATGATTGTGTCACGGGATTCCTCAAAATATAATGTAGTTGATGGTCAGTTACCTCAACATTGTCAAGAAACATGAATCTGACATGCTATACTTTTCTTTCAATTTGTATAGTAACGTTGTTGTTCCTGGCTATGTAGACTTTGAATAGCCAGATCCAAATAGAGGTGTGGTGGAATCCAATTTAAGGCTTGTTGGGTGTTCTATTGTCTTAATGAATCACCAAATATTTAATGATCGACCAGGGTTGGTAATCTTAGAGTTGTGGCACAGTATATGCTGAGGTAGAAAGGTACCTAAGACATCAGCTCGGACGACCTTAGAAATGTTTAATAATAAAAAGATCGAAAGATCTTTCAAAATAAAAAACCGAGTCAAACTTCAAAAATACAACTACTAAACTGGTTAGACCTAACTAAACCAAACCAATATATCAGAATAGTATCAATCTATACTACTCTACTCTATGAACAATAATTGAAAAGATAAAAACAATACTATTCTAGGAAACAAAACTTGATCAAAATCAAACTAATCTTATAAAAATGGAAACTACTGATCAATGATTCAAACTGTAAATTACAAAGACTAGCTACCATGTCATAACTATAAATTCAGAAACCTATCAATGAAATGATTCAATGTACAACTTAACTATGGAAACAAGAATGGTATACTACACTTGAGAAAGAGACAATTAGTTAACAGTCCTAAGAAATTCAACGGTTAAACTATTCATGCATTTAACAAATACTTGAGACTAAGCTAAGCTACCTAATTCCATTTTCCTTGAGGATTCTGAAGAAATGTGTCAAATGTAATAGGAACGGAAGAAAATGTATCGAAATGACTTTCAAATGTGACAAGGAAACAAAACAGAAGTAAATCTAGTTTAACTTCTACAAAGAGATGCAAGCTAAAAAGTGACCAATTGCAATTGATTTTAAACATTGTAATCTATTCTTTATCAATAAGCAAATGACAGTTAGAAACTCTAGTTATACTACCTAAGACTGATTTGAAATGAGATGTTATTTAACAATCGATCTATTAACAAGAACCAAGAACATGTATTTCTAATGACTACTTTGAAATCAAAGGCATGCAAATATCTATGCTATCCTACAATGGTAAAACATGAAATATAATTACCAACACAAATTTAAGGAAATCTAAGCATATGCAAATTACTTGGAAATAAGTTTGATCTAGAAGCAAGTAGAAAACTTAATAAGGTTACGCTATTTCTGAATCAAATCCTATCCATGAACATCTTCATTAATTATGTAATGAGAAGAGAAGATCCTATGCTTGAACTGAGATCTATGATCAAACCATGAAAAACTGATGTATTTTTTAAAATGAAATTACCAAGCTTTAATCCAAAATCAACCTTGACAAAGATGAAGTAAACTAAACTAAGAATGAAATTGACGAGTTCTATAATAGTAACAAGTTAAGAAATCAGACATAAAGTATTAACTACAGATCAAAGTACAACTAGAAAGAAAAACTAAGGCAAGCTAAAAGATAAGGAATAACTAAAAATGAATATGAAACTTAAGCAAAACATTATGCCATTCAAAACAAGGTTCTAACTACATATACAAATGATGGTTCACTACAAGAAATAATACAATTCGAAAACCTGAGAAATTGAACTTTAAATAAGCATAAAAACAGAACATAAAATAGTAAAGTCTGGATGACAGTCTAGAAGACAGTCCGAATGACAGTCCGGATGACAAAAAATGATGTAAACTATGGGAACGAGCAAACTAAATGATACTAACGCCACCTGGTTTGTGCATATTAGTCTATGGTGCAAACAAAGCAGAAAATAAACTATTAAATTGAGATAATGAGAAGCAACTACACTAATATATCTCTAAGGAAAGAAAACCATTTCTATTGCATAGTAAAATAGCACTGAAAGGTAAACAAACCTAATCTACAACTATAGGAGAATTAACAGAGATAATTTTGTCTATAAACTGAACTTGAAATACTAAAATAATCAAACTCTATCTAATTGCAATGGAAAATATAAAATGCAAGCTGGAAGAAACTATGCATGACCAGTCATTTAAATTCTAGAAATATAAATTGTATTAACAATAGGGAATATATTACAGGAAACTGAAAAATACCATCTACAGAAAACCAAGTTAAATATATACACTGAAAAATGAAAACTACTTATCTGCAGAAGAGAAATAACAAAATATACACAATAAAAAACCTCTGGTTGTTGAGGGGCCCTTCTCAGCAATCATGTATTGTGTCTAACTCAGCTCATTCACCAACAGAGCATGAATTTACTCATCAACAACTAAAATCAGAAACTTTCTATTAAACTGAATCAAAGGTTACACAACATTTTTCTATAGCTCTGTGCATGCGTTTCTCAACCTGAGACGTCTTTATATAGATTTTACAATGGGAGAGCAGGTTGACCTTTTCAGTAGTCGACCTCTCTAAAAATAGGAGGTCTTAATAGCTACAAGAACGGTCCATTAAATCGCACAGACCGTTTTCCTTCTTCCATGGCCGTTGATTCTCTTTGACATGGGAAGCTGATGCGTTATCAGGCTGGGTGAACAGGAACACAAATCTTCTAGAACTAGGGCTCATGAACCATGAGGGACACGTTGCCAATAGAACCCACGTCCTGGTTTTTTCCTTTAGTGCCCCGGAATATTCCAACCAACGAATTCATGGGTGTGAACGGAGGGCTGAACGATGGTCCGAATGCGAATGGGCGTCTTCAGCGTGAACGCACGTTTGAATGAGAATTCATTTGAAAACCATAGCTTGCAGAAAGAAGTCTATGTGCCAAGTAGGTCGAGAAATGTTAAATTAACGTTAATAAACCACAAAATGATGATAATCAATTAATATTTATGAAATATTCAAATGTATTCATACATGAGTTCAAATGATGGTATGAATGGAAAGAAGTATGACTTATCATATAAAAAATGGTGAAAATAATGTCAACAGAGCACGTTTAATGATCAAAAGTGATGACAAAATTGGGCATCAACACTCGCCCAAACCGGACATATGCCATGTCCCACTAAGCAAAGGAGAGAACAAGTCAGGAAGAAGGCTGAGTTGCGGAAGCAGCTGCCTTCGATTTAGAAGAGGAAGTAGATTTAGGATTAAAATTCCTAGCTTGGGCTCTCAAGGTATCGTTCCTCATCCGAAGAGAGTCATGAGAAGATGTTATGGCTTTGTTTAGGTCTTCGACACTCTTCACTTGTATACGCAGTTCCTTATTCTCTTGGCGAAGCTCAGAAATTAATTCAACATGTTTCTCATTCTGGCTTGTTAATCCTGCTACATCCTAGGTCAATCTATCCACAGTCTGATGTTTTGGGGTAGATGGTTATGAAAAATACTCAGGATCTTTGTGAGGAATCGATCTATTTAGACATGTTTTAGGATCAGCAGAGGTGGTTCATTCTTCAGGAGCCTTGTCTTCAATGTGGGCAAGAGTAGGTTCAAAGGTAGGAGCTTCAAGCAAACGGGCAGAGACATTGGGTAATGTAAGAAGGGATGTTTCAGGGACAATATCGTTCTTTTGGACGTCAAGGCTATCTAAATGCACTGGCTGAATGACGGGCTAAACAATGGGATGGACGACAGACTGATCGATGGACTGATCACGGTTCACCCTTCTTGATTTAGTGGGTATTGGTGAAAAGTGTGGGGGTTTCGTGGTTGTGCCCTCGTGGACAATCTCAGGAGATGAGGATGAATGGACAAGGTGAATTTCTCTTGAGGTACCCTCATTAAAATGTACAGACATAGTATCTCTTTTTGCTTGGGCCGAGGCTTGAGCAGGCTCATCAGCACGAGTTTGAAATCGATGGCGCTTTCGAGAGGCAGAAGCTTTAGCAAGGGGATTCTTGACCAAATGGGGATTCAATACTTCAAACACAAAAAATTTCCATGTTTTCCCCTTTTCCCTCAACTAGTGAATGATTAGGATTTTAATGAGATAGTGGTGATATAAACTACCAGTGGGGTTAGCTACGTTTTTCCTCACCTGGGTCAACATTTTCTCAAGGCTCTTCAGAAAATAAAATGGAAAATTTAGGGCTTGGTCATTAACAAAATGAGCTAATAATCTGAGGTGGCAGGCTTTGAAGATGGTAAAATTACCCTCACAAGTGATCAACCGGATGATGACGACTAGGGGCTCAAGATATTCTGGCTTGATCCACTCCTAGTGGAATCCTTTTGTGCCTGCAACATGTTGGTAGTTGGCCTTGAGAGAAAATTCATGAGCCGTCCGCAGGAGGAAGAGGTGCTTGTGCCAATGGGAACCCTCCCTTGGAAGCTTTGTGGCCAATGCAATAGACTCCTCAGTCACAGGAAAGGTAAGATGGCCAACCTTAGCCATTTTGCCGTCGAATCCCTTGGAAAATAGCAACGAGATTTCATGATCGTGGCCCTGGAGAAGATGGAATAGTGGACCCCAACCTACCTGAAGAAAAATCTCACGGCAAGCTTTAAACTCAGGGATACAGAGCAAATCCTTGTAGCTCCTAGGCTCATTGCGGATCAGCATTGTTGAAGGGAGGTATATGGATGCGAGGAGTACAAGTGAATACAGGGAATGCAAGGAATGTGACTGGATGGGATCGGAGAGGACAAGAGCGAGTAGGATGAAGGTAAAAACCACGCAGGCATTGGTTTAAATCGTGATCCATTTGAACGTTTGAGTGATCGTGAGATGGAAATTTGGCACGGTTAAACAATCATGCCATCATTCAGAACTTTGAATCGTGTGCCACCATAAAGATATGTGCATTAATGAATTTGTATGGTTCTGAAATACTTAACCATGTCCAAAGTAAAATTTGGACATGTTGAATGAAAATTTCATTATGGAATCATAATCGTATGGTGTATTGAAAAATCACGATGACCTTAATTAATAAAATGACAGTTCACATGATGATTTTTGCATATAAATTAATGAAGAGTTAAAACCATATGATAGTCAAAAATTCTGAAAATCGCATTGATGCAAGATTAATCGATTCGTTTAGTGAAGTTGAGATGAGTTGAAAAATGAGATCGTGGGAAGAGAGGACATTTAATATTTCCTGATATGGCTAATCAATTAGATTTAGAGTCAAAATTCAAAAATTAGATACCTTAGCACACTTAATCATGCTTTTAGAAGCTATGGATCCATTCGGATCGTCATTCGACACTGCATTCGACATCTCATTCATTTTCCTCATTCGTCCATTCATTCAGATCGTCTTTCAACCCTTCATTCGATTCTTCATACAGACCTTCTGTACAAAAATGTGCTTTCTAGATCTGACTGTTGTTGATTATGCAAATATTTTTCTAAGGCTACTAGCACACAAAAGGACGATGTAAATCTACTTTTCTGAAACTTCAGTTTCGCTCTTCTTTATTTATCATGGATCAAAACAATCTTTTGCTACTTGCATTATTCCTGAAACACATATCATTTTATAAGAGATAAATGAACTTTTGTTTTTCTCTTAAATAATCATAAACTAAAGACGTCAATTCTGATCCTCCCCCAAACCAAAAATATGGCGTGTCCTCAAGCCATCACATAAAAACTGATTGATATTCAAATATTTCTAATTAATAGTCAACAGATAACTATAAAAGCTGTTATATATATATATATATATATAAATATATTAAAGAAAAATAAATATTAACTAATAATGGAGATGATTCATACATGCAAAGTCATCAAAAGATAACACTGCTCAGGAAGACCAGATGAATAATGATAATGTAATTGATGCAAAAATCACATAGGAAAACCGGTCATCTTTGACTCGTTTTGAAAGATCTCTTGTCATCCAAAGAATATAGAGAAAGTTCACCCTGGAGTTTGTTAGATTTCTATATTTATGGGTCCCACTTCTAGGATACAACATCCTATATATTGTTTGAATTAAATGATAGGGTCCAAGTCCAACTTACAACCATTCTCTAATGACAGTACAAATAATTGGACTAAATATGTATTTGTGTACTCAGGTTTTTTAGATGAGCCATGTCCATAGTAATGCATTAACCATATCACTTTTACCCAATATTGCCCCACTGCCAGCAGGCCTGTTCAGTACCCCGACCGGTTTATCTTGGTACCATGCAAGCATAGCCCCGCTGCTAGTGAGCCTGTTCAGTACCCCGACGAGTTTACTTGCATTTACCGAGCTTCCTTGTTTAAGATTTTACTTAGCATGGACCCGCTACCAGCGAACCTGTTCAGTACCCCAGCGGGTTTGCTTTGTATAATGATTTTAGTATGAGGAAGCCGGTTGGCACTAGAGTATGTTAGCTTTCTAAACACATAACTCAAATTTTTAGAGCGAACCTTATGAGTAACTCTATTTATAATAATCTGGATTATAGATCATGCCAAAAGAGAATAACCTAAAGCTGTCACTTGACCTCTCAGTCAATCTTCATCATAAAAAGATCAGTAATGTTCCCCATAAGTAGAAATATCACTTACTCTTGGGCTCCCTTTTAAAAAAAAATGCTTAAGAGGCAAGTTTTGATAATGAGTCTGGGATGAACTAGTAGTCCATAGGTGTGAAATAGATCTTTGAAAATCATAATGACTAAACTAGGTCTTGAGCAATTGCTTCAATGATAAATCAGAAATGTGCATATATGAATAAAAAACATACAAAAGAATAAATATGAAGCTAACAAAAAGAATCATAGAAGAAAAATGGTTAGAAATGATATAAGGAACACTTTAACTCTTTCACTATAAATTTCAATTCTTAAAAATAATTAAAAAAAAGGAATTGAGATATATTATGAGGTTTTTAGAGCACTTCCCTTTTGTGAATGATGACCTTCATGAGCTGATTATAGAGATAATTGTTCCATACTGCAAACCACTTGTCAACCAATGATCTAAATTTATTCAAAACAAAAACATATGTACAAAGAAAAGTGATATGAAAATTTATCAAAATTAGGGAAAGGAGAAGAGTCTTCCTGTTTTAATTGACAAAATTCCATAAGCTGTTCATAAGAATGAATTTCCCGTATAAATGCAATCAGCTGTTAGAAATTACTCTTATTTATTACAGAAACACGAATATATTTACATATGTACAAATAAAGATAACCCAAAAAATAATTCAAGAACTAGGAGAAGGAGAGACTTCCCCTTCAACCAGCTCCACCTCCTTTTGCTGTGAGATATTCTGCACAAATTCTTGTTTACGAAATTGGTTGATGATAAAGTCTTAGTCTATGTCCATTTACAACAAAGGAAATTTGTGAATCATCGATTGTCTTAATCTCAACAGATCCATTATCAAAAGTTGTAACAATTTCATATGGACCCATCCAACGGGTAGTCAATTTACCTTTAAAATTTTTGTACCTTGAATCAAACAGTAATTCCCAATCTCCAGTCTTAAACTGCTTTTGCTTGATGTATTTATCATGCCACTTTTTGCGTTGGTTTTGTACTAAAATTCTGCATTGAATGGCATCTTGTCTAACCCCGTCTAATTCATTTATTTGCAAGATTCGTTGTTTCTGTGCTTATTCCAGATCCACCCCTAATTGTGCAGCCATACGAAAGGTTCTTACTTGGAATTCAATGGGTAGAAGAACTTGTTTACCATAAACAAGTTCATATGGTGTGTGGCTGGTGGTATTCCTCCATGTTATTCTATAAGCCCACAAGGCTTCTGGAATCCTATCTGCCCAGTCTTTGTGGTGTAACTGGCTAGTCTTGGTCAGGATGGCTTCTAATAGTTTGTTGGTGGACTTTACCTGACCATTGGCTTGCGGGTGATATGGTGAATATTTACAATGTCTAATACCATATTTTTCAGTAATTTCTTTCATTAAATTGGAGGTAAACTAAGATCCTTGATCAATTACGATTTCCCTAAGTACACCAAATCAAGTAAATATCTCTTCATATATAAACTCTACCACAGATTTTCAGTGGCTCAGAATAAATCTTTAGCTTCCACCCATTTAGTAACATAGTCTGTACAGACTAGGATGTACTTCTTCTTACGAGAAATAGGGGAAATTGGCCCTATGAAATCTAGAGCCCATTTTTCAAAAGGCTCAATCATAACATGGGGTTGTAAGGTCATCTCATTGGATGGTGTAGGTCTACCCATTCTTTAACAACTATCACATCCCTTGACATACTTGGAAGCATATTTAAAAATGCTGGGCCTAAACCCCTTGCCGCGGTTTCCGACCGCGGCTGTTTGGCCCACAGTCGCGGTCCACAACCGCGACTGTCAGTCCCAAACACGCGGTCCCAAACCGCGTGTTCAGCCTCGGAACACCCGGTCACAGAGCGTGTGTTCTGCATCGAACCCCGCGGTCTCCACAAGCGTCATTTGCGGTGGAACCCGCGGTCTCCGACCGCGGCTCCCTCTTGAAAACCCGCGGTCCACCCCACGTGGACTGTACAAATAAGCCCTGGAACCCACTACCCAACCCCCGAACCCAAAAAATGTGCAGGTATGAGTTTGACGGAATACCTGTATCTCCCGGATCTGAAATCGGCCAGTCGGATCGTCCAGAAACGCCACCTCACCTCTGGTACACTTTGATCGCTAGTCAAAGTCAAATAGTACAAATGACACTTGTCATGTTGGACCCACACACTATTCATAGTCAGTTGACGTTTTCTTGTTTTGGCCATTATGAACCCATACGGAGTCCATTTTTCGAACCATTTCCACCACTGGAATCAGCACGATGAGACCGTCCTGATGGTCACCTCGTTGCATTATTTTTTCCCCGTCAATTTTTACACATTTTTCAGACGCCACTAGTTGCCTCGGTTTGCGTGCCACATCGGTCGTTCTCCGTTTTTCGCATATTTTATATCATCGGATTCATTTTTCCGAGCCGGTGATGATGCTTGAGATCATTTCTCGCTCTCACCCCCATATTTTTTGGGTCTTTTTTCCAAAATGCCCCCTACCTCGGTTTGCGTGCCACATTGGCCGTTATCCGTTTTTGACACTCTTTATATCGCCGGATTCATTTTTTCGAGCTCGTGATGATGCTTGAGATCATTTCTCGCTCTCACTCGGTATAGTTTCAACATTATGTCCCGACACCTTGTTGCCTCGGTTTGCGTGCCACATCGGCCGCCATCGGATTGTTCCACTCTTTTACATGAGCCATTCACTCCTGTCATACTGCAAATGCCTCGTTATTTTGCCACCATTTCATTCACCCCGCAAGGAGGCCCACCAGTGTTCCCCCCCACCCTTGTTCTTGGTCATCATACATGTTCCTTGATTGAACACTTCCTCCTTGCCTAGCCATTCCTTTTGTTCGGTATAATTTTACCCCTTTTTCGGGCCGGACAAGTCCTTTACGAAAAAGGCACTTAGGGAGTTTCTGTTAAGCTCTTTTCTGACTCCTAAAACAATGAAAAGATCGCCGAGCAATCTTGCTTCCTTTCATGCTCGTTAAAGTACCTGAAAGGGCGTCTATCTGGTATAAGTTTAACCCTTTTCCGGACCTGGTAGACTAATTACGAAAAAGGAATACTCTAGTCACACCGGCTAGAAGAGTTCTTCATTGCATCCTTTTATGCTTATTTGGGCCTTGGAGACTAACACACGAAAAAGCAACCCCCTGGAGTCTTCTTATCGCTTTCAGACTCTCTAAAATTGAAAGCAACCACGAGCATGAACTGTCCTGGGCTCGTAAAATCCACACGATAGTACCATTCCATCCTTTCAGAGTCTTCTTATCGCTTTCAGACTCCTTAAAATTGAAAGCAATCATGAGCATGAACTGTCCTGGGCTCATATAAATCCACACGACAGTACCATTTTTTACACACACTTCTTCTAGTTCCTTAACCCATGAAGAAGTTCCCCGTGCCTCTTGGCACTATGATCGATCATCTCGGCAGCACCCCCAATCAGGTCGCCTTTGTTCAGAGTATTCTGCAGTCTCCTTCCATTTTACCCCAGCTTGAGTCTCCCTCAGCCCAGTCCCCCTCCCAGATCCAATACAGCTATGATCCCTTTCCCATCAGTCAGTTTCATATGCTGCCCGATCATCCCCGTTATCATACTTTGAACAAAGGAAGTTTGAGTCCACCCACTCTACTTGCCCAGTTGTCTCCCCAGTTTGTCAGTCCTACCATCAGTACTATCACATTTCGGTTCTCCACCTCGCGCTCCTGTCAAGGAAACATCATTGCCTTGATAGTTGCAGGTCTCCCTCTGTCGACGACAACCCCTCTATTCCAGAGGATAGACCTAGAGGCCCCTGCGCCTTGGACCCATCACCATTTGTGATGAGTTCCTACGGACCATTTTGAGAGGAGTCATCATTGCCTCTCCGAATGGTTGTTTCTCACATGCTCGACTTCAGCACCTTGATCGCATCATTGAGAATCGCGCAGGATTTACATACCTACCATTATTTGTCGAAGACCCCGGATTTCCCCCGACTCTAGCACATTGGTGAGTCACTTCGGAACACCCAGTTATATGTTCCCGTGGATGTCCGGGCTGCGTTGGCGATTGTATTCGGAAGCCATCCAGTTATATGCTTCCTTGAGTACCCAGTTCAGTCCCAGATCAGTTCCAGTTCAGTGTACCATTGTGAGTGTACCCCTTGTCACTCTGATCCAGCAGCTCATCAGTTCCTTTGGTACCACATTCAGTAGCACTGTTGTCATTCCAGTGTATCAGTTCTTCAGCTCAGACATGGTCAGCCCAGCAATATGTCCCAGATTTGTGTCCCCTCTGGACCCTTATGATGTACACCATGGGTCTCTATGTATCTTACAGGTCCCTCTTTTCGGGCCTTACAGTTGTTTTTATGTATCTTCATACGAGCATGGGTATGCCCGCCTCGTCCATATATTGAGATTCTGCCTCATTCAGTATTTGAGGTCATGTATATTTCAGGTCCCCATTTTTTGGACCCCATTGTTATTTTTATGTTATATCCTGATACGAGAATGGGAATGCCCGCCTCGTCCATATGATCAGATGATTCCTCATCCATTATTGAGGTTATGTACTTTTAGTTCTTGCAGTTTGTTCGGGATCGTTGTTCCGGGCTTCAGTTTGTTTCTTCTCTTCTCCACACCCCAGGAAAACCATACATGACTTATGATGTCCATCGGCCATACGATGAGCTCTTTCCCTCGCACATCAGGGGGCAATCTGTTAACACCCAAAAAGTGTTCACTACCTCATCTACCTCATTACATGGCTCATTTGTCCATTTTCCTACCATATTTCCCTTTAAAACCCTAAAAATCCCGCTAAAAAGCCTCCAAAAGGCCTAAAATGCCTCCAAAAGGCCACAAAACCATTAAAAAAGCCTCAAAAAGGCTAAAAAAACCCCTTTTTCCTACAAAAACATCCAAAATTCCTTTAAAAATAGAAAAATCCCTCTAAAAAGGGAATAAAAAATATAAAATAATGAGGAAAAGGAGGAAAAAACCCTATACAACTGCCCTAAACCATATGGTTCCCAAAACCATGGGCCAGCACTCCACCACCAAAAAACTATAAATAGGTGATGGAGACCCCTCATTTCAGATCCACAATCAAGTATACCCTTACTCTGCCAAAATCTCTCTCGAAACCCTAGCTCACCCTTGAGCTACTTTCACCTTGAGAGCCCCTTTTGGCCCATTCCCACCATTGGAGAAAGAGAAGGAGCACATTGGAGCTTGGAGCAACCCTCTTGGACATTGCAAGAGCTTCACCAGCCTTCACATTGGAGGTAAAATTAATGCAAAAACCATTATTTACATTTTGTTGTTTATGTTTCATGCACATGTTTTAGAATAGTTTACATTTCTGTTTTAGTATTTTAATTTCCATTTACTGAACTGCTACTAAGGAGTCCATTCTCCTTAGTAGGTGCTCATTTGCATAAGCTAGGGGTAAAACCCTAGCTACACATTACATAGGACAAATGGAAAAACTGTATAGGCATATGTCCCCCAAGAACAAGTAAAGGTGGTCTTGTCTTGATCCTCAGGTGCTATTAATATTTGGTTGTATCCACTATACCCATCGAGGAAAGAAAAGTATTGTTTCCCAGATAAGGTATCTAACACTTGGTCAATGAATGGAAAAGGGAAATAATCCTTCAGAGTGGCCTTGTTTAATTCTCAAAATTCAACACAGAAACGCCATTTCCCTGTAACTTTCTTTGGAACTACTACTAGAGGAGCCACCCACTTACTGTTAGAAATTGGGTAGATGAAACCAGCATTGAGGATTTTTTGTAATTCATATTTAACTATATCCTTTAGGGTTGGATTCATTCTTCTCTAGGGCTACCTGGAAAGAGGTATGTTTGAATCTGTGTAGATGTGGTGAATACAAGTATCTGGGTGTATACCCTTCATATCGGTGTATTCCCATTCAAATGCTCCAGTTTGACTTTCAAGAACTTTTAGTAATTGTTTTTGCTGACTCTCATCTAAACCTGCATTTATATGTAGAAATTTTCTAGGACTGACCTCACAAGGTATGGTATAGGATCCCATGTGTTCTTCGATTGAAAAGACACAAAGTGTGTTTGTAAATGTGGAGAGTCTCATATTCTCTTGGATTTCATCTCCAAAGATTTGATCAAGTTGGGAAAATGATTGAGGAAATTCTATACATGTTGTGGAAGAGACAAATTGGTTCAACACAATTTCGGTATTTTGTTCTTGAATTGCCCACGAGAAATCACTAACAAGGGAAATTTCTTCCAAGTTCTCATCCCCAAAAGGACAATCTAACCAAAACAAGTTTTTAGTTACTAGTTGTGCTGGTGGGTATAAAGCGAGTTTCCTTGTAGATAACCCATGAGAGATTATCATCTCTCCATCCCTACATCCTATAAATGCATTAGCAGTGTCTAGGCAAGGTCTTCCTAGATTGATGGGGTGTCCTTTGGAAGGTTCTTTTGATTCTATGACCATAAAGTCCACGGTATATTCCCATGAAGCCACTAATACAATGATATCATCTAGGATCCCAGCAGGCTACACCATAGTGCTATCTGTTAGTTCCAGCATTGTTGGGGTAGGGTGGAGAAACTGTCCTAAATGGAGAGTTTCTAAAACTGTGGTAGTCATCAGGTTAATAGCAACCCTTAGATCAATAAGTGTGTTTCCTATAGCAGTGTTATTGGTGATAACAGTTACCATAGGATTTCCTGGATTTGTATACTTTGGAATTCTAGGTTGGTTTGCTATGTAATATGACATTTCACCTATGACATGAATTGTCGGAGGGTATTTTTGCGTCTTACCTGGTCGTTTAATACAGAGTTCCTTTATCACTTTACTATAAATCGGTATATATTTAATGGCTTGCAACAAAGGGATCTTGATACAAATATTTTTCAATTCGTTAATAATATCATACTTTGGAAAAGTTGTAGGTTTCTCTATTGCTAGACGCTCCGGATATGGGGGTAATTTTTCTCCTGGAGTTGCTTCTTTCTGAGAGGGGTCATGTGTTGGAACTTTTGGAATAACTACATTTTCGAAAATGGCATCATTCAAGGTTTCAGTCGGTATGTCTTCTTCTTTATTCTCTTCACTAATAACAACTGATGATTTGGGATGATCTTGCAAAACTCTTCTAGACCGCAGTTGAATCTCATGCACTGGTGCGGTCAAAATGGCATATGATGGAAGAGGTAGAAACCCAATGTTGTTAATAGATTGAGTGGGATTTGGTATCGGTTGTGCAGGCAATATTGTGGGTCTTGGGGGATTCATATTCTGGAAATGGTGAGGCTGATGAGTGATAGGGGGTAGTGAAGGAGGCACAAATCCAGGAAAAAGTTGCTCGATATTAGGTGGGTAAGGATAATTAGGTACAGGAGTAGGTGGATATTGAGCATATGCTTGTCCGCTCCACCCTTGTGGCCATTGTTGATGCTGAGCATTTTGAGGAGGATACTGAGGTGGCTAGTTCTTAGGTGGCCAGTTCTGAGGTGGCCAAATTTTCCAATTTGAGGTGTTCCATTGTTGAGGTGGTTGATAAGAGTGATAATAGGGAAGAAATTGTAATGATGGATCATGATATGATGGTTGGTATCTAGGTTTCCAAGGTCTCCTAGATGTTTCAAAAAAATTTCCACTCTTACATACGGCTTGCAACCCAGGCAACGATGGACAATTATCAGTTGGATGTTCTTCTGTACGAAGGTGACATACTGAAACATTATTCAATGGGAACTCCCGTTGGGGATGTTTAGTTCTACACCTAGGACAGAAAACACTCATTGTTGCACACTCCTCATCCTATCTCTTTTTAGCTTGTAATGCATCTAATTGAGAACCCATGGCTCCTAAGATATCTATTTTGAAATTTTCTAATAGGTTTCCCAATTCTACTCTTTTAACTCCACCAGGACTACATGTATTTCCTTTTAGTTTTCAAGTATAAGATTCACAAAATTGTCTCCCAATTTTCCCTCTGCTCCTAGTGTAATTCCTACATATTTCACAAATTTGTGCAAAATACCTATGAGAAATGTCTCCAGCTGCCATGAGGTTAAGATTTTCTAAACACTCTTATGAAATTCCCTTAAGGAAGAGTGTTCTTATTGCATCTTCCTGAAGATCACTGTACTTTGATTTATGTAACACATAGTTTAATCTTTCGAGATAGTCTTCTAGGCTCTCATCTTCAAGTTGTATTTTGAAAATATCATTACGAGAATCCTTAGGTTTACGATAATCCTGATATTTCCGTAGAAATGCAGTCTTCATGTCTTCCCAAGTTCTAATGCTAGATTCTCTTAACCCCATTAACCACCTAAGAGCGGAATCTTTCAGTGTAGCAGGGAAGAGTTTTAACTTTTGGCCATCTTGTAGGTAGTTATAGATCCTACACAAAATGTCAAATTCGAACATAAATATATCTGGATCCTCACTACTCTTCCCATAAAAGGTCGGTAGTGAGGAGGGAGGGATGTTTTTCATGGTTACATCTTGTGCAGTGTCTAAGATAGGGAACCCAAAAGTACCTTCAATTCTAACCTCTCCCTCTTCTTCATCTTGTCGGACATGATCTTTATTTTCATTCTCCATGAAAACTTGATTTCCAAAGAGAGTGTACCTAGGTGGTTCCTTCCTTGGTGAATATAAGATGTCCCAATGTTCTATTTCAGGGAGAGTATTTCTTCGATGAGAAGAGTCGTCAGCTAAGTGAGAGTCCAACTCTACAGGGATTGTAGGTCCTATCGTTGATGTTTCTATTTGTGAAACATTTATGTTTGCAGATTTTTCAAAAAGAGCATCTATCTGTGAGGGAACAACAAAATCTACCAAATTCGGACCCCCTACTAGTGAGAAGGTTGTGTCTTTGGGTTTTGAAACTAATGGTGGATTGAAAGGCTCTGATGGTTTATTTTTTTGAGCTTCTTCCTTCCTAAGTTCAGTTTCAATATGAAACTGAAATTGTCCTAGTGGTATTTCTTTATGAACAGACTTCTCTGATGTCTCTATGGTTCCCCCTAAATGGTTTCCAGAAAGGATTTCCTTATCTTTCCAAGTAGGACTATCCCATTTAGGTGTTTTCTGATACCTTGCTGCTGAGTTACTAGTTGGGGTGGCACGCCCCCCGTACAGGTTAGTAGGAACTTTAGTGTTTTGGGGACTAGTTTTGATGTATATACCTTTTAAATCTCTATGTCTATTCATGAAAACAAAGTTAAAACTAAAATAAAATTTTAATTGCATTACTACTATTGTTGGGTTTTGGGGATGCCTGTTATAACAGATGTGCAGGCTCTTACCTCTTGTCTTACTGCTCACCCGCCACCTTCCTATATCTAAGTTTCAAAAGGAAAATTCTACCTATCACCAAGTTTTAAGAAGAAAATTCTACCTATCTACAACTCCCCAGCAGCGGTGCCAAAATGTGGGGTGTTTTATTGTCTTAATAAATCACCAAATATTTAATTATCGACCAGGGTTGGTAATATTAGAGTTGTGGCACAATATATGCTGAGGTAGAAGGGTACCTAAGACATTGGCTCGGATGACCTTAGAAATGTTTAATAATGAAAAGATTGAAAGATATTTCAGAAAGAAAAACCGAGTCAAACTTCAGAAATACAACTACTAAACTGATTAGACCTAACCAAACCAAACCAATAGATCATAATAGTATCAATCTATACTACTCTACTCTATGAAAATTAATTGAAAAGATAAAACAAATACTATTCTAGGAAACAAAACTTGATCAAAAGCAAAATAATCTTATGAAAATGGAAACTACTGATCAATGATTCAAACTGTAAATTACAAAGACTAGCTACCATGTCATAACTATAAATTCAGAAACCTATCAATGAAATGATTCAGTGTACAACTTAACCATGGAAACAAGAAATCTATACTACACTTGAGAAAGAGACAATTAGTTAACAATCCTAAGAAATTCAATGGTTAAACTATTCATGCATTTAACAAATACTTTAGACTAAGCTAAGCTACCTAATTCCATTCTCCTTGAGAATTATGAGGAAATATGTCAAATTTAATAGGAACGGAATAAAATGTATCGAAATGACTTTCAAATGTGACAAGGAAACCAAACGGAAGTAAATCTAGTTTAACTTCTACAAAGAGATGCAAGCTAAAAAGTGACCAATTGTAATTGATTTTAAACATTGTAATCTATTCTTTATCCATAAGAAAATGACACGTAGAAACTCTAGTTATACTACCTAAGACTTATGTGAAATGAGATGTTATTTAACAATCGATCTGTTGACAAGAACCAAGAACATGTATTTCTAATGACTACTTTGAAATCAAAGGCGTGCAAATATTTATGCTATCCTACAAGGTTTAAACATGAAATATAATTACCAACACAAATTTAAGGAAATCTAAGCATATGCAAATGACTTGTAAATAAGTTTGATCTAGAAGCAAGTAGAATACTTAATAAGGTTACTATATTTCTGAATCAAATCCTATCCATGAACATCTTCATTAATTATGTAATGAGAAGAGCAGATCCTATGCTTGAACTGAGATCTATGATCAAACCGTGAAAAATCGATGTATTTTTTAAAATGAAATTACCAAGGTTTAATCCAAAATCAACCTTGACAAAGATGAAGTAAACTAAACTAAGAATGAAATTGACGAGTTCTAGAATAGTAACAAGTTAAGAAAACAGACATAAAGTATTAACTATAGATCAAAGTAAAACTAGAAAGAAAAACTAAGGCAAGCTAAAAGATAAGGAATAACTAAGCAAAACATTATGCCATTCAAAACAAGGTTCTAACTACATATACAAATGCTGGTTCACTACAAGAAATAATACAATTCGAAAACCTGAGAAATTGAACTTTAAACAAGCATAAAAACATAACATAAAATATTAAAGTCTGGATGACAGTACAGAAGACAGTCCGGATGACAAAAAATGATGTAAACTATGGAAACGAGCAAACTAAATGATCCTAACGCCAGCTGGTTTATGCATATTAGTCTATGGTGCAAACATAGCAGAAAATAAACTATTAAATTGAGATAATGAAAAGCAACTACACTAATCTATGTCTAAGGAAAGATATAGATTAGTGTAGTAAAACATAGCTGAAAGGTAAACAAACCTAATCTACCTACAGGAGAATTAACAGAGCTAAATCTGTCTATAAACTAAACTTGAAATATTGAAATAATCAAACTCTATCTAATTGCAATGGAAAGCTAAAAAGCAAGCTGAAAGAAACTATGCATGACCAGTCATTTAAATTCTGGAAATATAAATTGTATTAACAGCAGGGAATATATTACAGGACACAGAAAAATACCATCTACGGAAAACCAAGTTAAATACATACACTGGAAATGAAAACTACTTATCTGTAGAAGAGAAATAACAAAATATACACAATGAAAAACCTCTAGTTTTTAGGGGCCCTTCTTAGCAATCAAGGATTGCGGTCTAACTCAACTCATTCATCAACACAGCATGAATTTACTCATCAACAGCTAAAATAAAAAAACTTTCTATTAAACTGAATCAAAGGTTACACAATGTTTTTCTATAGCTTTGCGCATGCGTTTCTCAACTTGAGACGTCTTTATATATATTTTACAATGGGAGAGCAGGTTGACCCTTTCAGTGGTCAACCTCTCTAAAAAAGGAGGTCTTAACAGCTATAGGAATGGTCCATTAAATCGCACAGACCGTTTTCCTTCTTCCGTGGGTGTTGATTCTGTTTGACGTGGAAAGATGATGCTTTGTCAGGATGGGCGAACAGGAACACGGATCTTCTAGAACGAGGGCTCATGGTCCATGAGGGACATGTTTCCAACAGAACCCACATCATGGTTTTTGCCTTTAGTTCCCCGGAATATTCCAACCAACGAATCCGCGGGTGCGAATGGAGGGCTGAACGATGGTCTAAATGCGAATGGGCGTCTTCATCATGAATGCTCGTCTGAATGAGAGTTTGTTTGAAAACCATAGACTGCAGAAAGAAGTCTATGTGCCAAGCAGGTCGAGAAATGTTATATTAATGTTAATAAACCACAAAATGATGATAATCAATTAGGATTTATGAAATATTCAAATGTATTTATACCCGAGTTCAAATGGTGGTATGAATGGCAAGAAGTATGACTTATCATATAAAAAATGGTGAAAATAATGCCAACAGAGCACGTTTAATGATCAAAAGTGATGACAAACTTGGGCATCAACAAGGCTTTCAAAGAAGGATTCAATAATATGAGCATCATCCCCTAGCTCATTGTCCTGGAATGTATGGAACAAAATTGCGTACATGGGACTCCTTTGTCGTAATAAATTGTCCATACCAACCTCTACTTCATTGCCTCCATTGCCAACATGTGAAGAACTACTATTACTATAGGAATTCCTAATTGGTGAGAATGGATGCAGTGGAAATTGAATAGGTGGTTGATTCAACCATGCTTGGTATGCTTCCTCTCTAAGTTGCGCTCTTTTTTCATCCTTATCTCGATTTGACATTGTACTGGGGTGCAACGGAACATGATAGGAAGGTTGCTCATCATCCGAATCCTGATTTGAAAAAGATTGAACATTACATCAATGATGTTAGTAAGCACAATGCAATTGGTTTGATCTAGCATTATAGAAAATAATTATTACAAAAGCACGAGAATCACTTCCAATAGAAAATGTTAAGCTGCAAACTATTTATAAAGAATATGTTCATATTGAACGATAAATTAACATCGATTCCACATTAAATATGAAAATTTAGAATTTAGCAACACATTTTCAAATTGTATTTATAAATTAAATTAACAATTTATCAAACGTAATTTCAAATTGAGAAATACATTAACATGAATCCATTGAAAATTAAAAAATACAATTAATCAATGTTTTTTTTTCTTACGCCCCAAGGGAACATCTAAAGGTAATCCCAATGCAAGGCATATCTGACAAATGGTTGGTAGTCTATGGAAGTTGTAGTTTATTAACAACTCGTCACCATGAGATAAACTATGTATTGCATGTACAACAACAAATCTAAATGCTTTCCTTTTCATAAAGAATCCCTAGTCATTGAAGTGTTCCTCAAATGAACAATTTGGAGAAAATAAAGAGCACCTAGAACTATCACTAGTACAAAATGAGAGATAAGTGACTAGGCGACTAAAAAAGTTAGTCACCACTATTTTTTCAAGGGATAAACGACTAAATTTGAGCAATTTTAAATAAACCAACAAAAAACGACTAAGATAAACGACTAATTTAGTCACGGGATAAAATATATGACTAGATAACAAGTGACTAAAATAAAAATGACTAACATAAATGACTAATTTAGTCACCGGAATATAAATATGACTAGATAACAACGATTAATGTGAATTAGTCATTTATGTTAGTCATTTTTAGTTGAGCATTCCTCTCTAAAATATGAGTCATTCTTACATGTTGTTAGATACATAAATGTTGACAAATATTAGGAGATGACCATTCTTATTTGACAAAAAAGAAAAGTGGTCTCTAAAAGGGATCATTTCCCCAGCCAACGACATCTTATCCAAATTTGGGGGAAACTAAAGTTCCTACACCATCATTACCCTTGACATTAAATGCATAAAATGTAGTAACATATGATAAACTCACATTTAGATCAAATTTAAGGGAAAAAAATAAGGAAAAATCACTTCCCAAATACAAAAAACATCAAGATCCTTGAACAAAGTTTATGTTATATGAACTACAATTTTTTATACAAGGATTTATGACACCCCCAACATTCCACAATTCTACCTTCATTAAGAACTAGTAGCAATATAGTCCATATTTTCCCTATCAACTTTATTTCCCATTCTAAATAGGAGTTCATGAGTTCATATAAATTAGAGGACTCTCGGTCCATTAACACTAAAGCATTGAACCAATCCTCCTAAGTTATAAGAACCACATATTTTTAACGATTCCTTAAGAGAAAGGGGAACATGTGGATTTTAAAAGTGATGTGGTGAGTGTTCCCTCCTATATTCACCTCAAGAGGAGGCTTGGGAGTGGAAGACTACCTACTTCCCAATGATTGGACTCATGGGCTTACTAGGTGTCAACGTGCTAGTAGTTGCATGTTGCATGTTCAAGAGGATATGATTTTGGAGGCGCAATTATCTTATTATTTTAGGCATTGTTGTGAATCATATGCAATATCTAACTGTATGTCTTATAGGTATTTTGTGAATTCTATGCATCTGACCTTATGACTTCTCATATATATAGAGTAGGAATACTTGTCGATATAAATTTTATGTTTTATCTGACTTCATCGCCGTTGGGAGGTTCCCACCCTCAAATTGTCTTCATAATAACATTTGCATTCATCATTTTGCATGATAATGAGATGGCATTGTGGTATTTACTCTGTATTATTTTTTTTTAAAAATTTGTAACATAATGAGGAGTATAAGAGGAAGTTAATCTCATATCAACTCCTTCATGGAGTACCCTTCAATCCCAAAGGTATAGTTTTTCACTATCACAAAATAGGTGGCCATTAATGTTTATTTTGGTACTAGATTTTAGTGTTGATTTCTTTTCCTAATTTGGCACAAGTTATCAATTCTAAATGTCATTTCAAAATGACATTGGGTTTATCATCGGGACTTAGGAAAAAGTGCCTTTCTACACAACTAGCATAAAACCCACATAAACTAATGGTTGTTTTAATCCTTTCAAACTTTAAATATTTGTTTTATTTAACTACTATACAACTAATGCCTCTTTTATACATGCAATCCTTTGATCCGCATAATGACATCACAAAAGATATAATTTTTTTTAAGGAAAATAATATCTGAAGGAAGTCTAAGGGATGATTCCCGACATTCATAGAAGGCATACCTAGTAAACAGTGTAGGCTAGTGTACCTCATCTAAGGGAATTTGAACAAGGAAATTGTGGATAAGAATTAAACTAGCCAAATGCCCAACAACATTAGTGACAATTGATTGAGCTATACAAAATATATAGTTAGGTAAAGAATCTGTACCTTTAATATACTATCTTTTAGATATTGAAACAACTTCTACTAGTATTTTGAAATCAATATGCGAATATTTTGAAGTTGGTCTTTCATCCATTGAGAGTATGGCTATGACTCGACACCTAACATATAAGCACATGATAACTAACATGAAATACAAGAGGCTTCCTAGGATTGCTTCAAATTCTTGTCAAATTCACCTACAACTTGAGAGAGAATGACATAACAATGTTCATTCTTGGATAAATGATTGGAGAATAAAATAAGAGATCATTTTACAAAATTCTAATACCTCTAAAATTACTATGACACCTAAATTTAAGGAGAAATTATGGTGCAATGAAGAAATAGAGGATCAAAGAAAATTAAGGTATTCTAAATAAGTCATTAACATCAATCTAATAGATCAAAAGTATCTTTCTCTCATAGCTAGCTTATAAAAGAAAATCAACATTACTAGAATAAGAACGAATTCTCATGAGCTAGAGAGTGAAATAAGGTATTGGACAAATCCTAAAGAACTTAGAGATATAAAAATTTGTCTTCATTGTGATACTAAAAACACGAAGGATGGTAAACACATTCTGTTATACTGTCATGTATATGCCCATTTAAATCTCAAGTTCAAAAAATTTCCATAACAAAGAATGCCATGTATTCCCATTTTAAACCTAAAGTTCAAAATATTTTCATAACTTATTATCTCACTCTACCTATAAAAACTTAGAAAAACATCACCAAAATATTAAGTTAAAAGTAAAGTTAGAAACTTAGATGTATCATCAATTGTATATTTGAACAATTTGGTGTAAAAGATATTTTTTACTTGTAAGTGGCGCCGTGCTATTCCACAAACCCCTCGGAATGAACTTGTAAGACCTATGGCTCCACCACCATAGGTACCATTACACCACTCCTTCTAGACTAAAAGAATTGACTTTCCCTTGCTATTGACATGTAAAAATTGTCCCATATCAATAATTTTATTTAAAAGCACTCAAACCATGCTTAAGTTGAATTGGAAAAAAGTTGATGTCCACTCCAGTGAGATCATGAAAATATACAATATCTGAATATGTATGCTGTTTGCAGATTTGGGTGTTCCTGGAGGAGAACAATGTTGCTATTATTAGGTGAATAATGATCAGGAGGAGCACTCGAAAGGATGCAGAGCCTAACCAGAAACGCGGTTCATTTCCTTGGAGGTCAACATTTCATGCCTCGGCAGGTTTCGATCCTTGATCATTCACAAGTTCGAGGGGTCCACATCGAACCAGGAGCTCGAGAAAAAACGGTATGCGATTCCTGCCCTTCTTTTTATCCTCACCTCTAAATTTGGGCAATCCTTGCTTCCATTCACTCACTGAAACATAAATCCATATATAACATATTATATTTTATTCTGGTACAAAAACCCTACGATCGCATCAATGTTCTACTAAATATGCATGCTATAATATGATGTTTGTCCTTTTGAATCAATGGATGAACCATGTAGAAATACCGGTTTTGATTAAAACAATATTGTGGTCAATACGAGTTTGTCCTTTTGAATCAATGGCTGAACCCTGTAGAAAGACCAGTTTTGATTAAAACAATATTGGGGTCAATACGAGTTTTCAATTGCTATTCTCATCTAGCTCCAAGGTTAGTAATTTAGAGCATGGAGCAATATCAGTAATTAGAGGGATAGAAGCTGTAACTAGTCAAATGCAAAAAAGGCTTGCTTGGAAAAGGTAAAATGGGCACTAGATCAGAAAGCAAATTTTGTTAAATGCAGTATTATGCTTAAAAAGTGTGGACTGTAGGAAGTTCTGAAAATTTATTGTAGCAAAGAGTCATATTTCATAAGTATCGTGCATGGGTGGATCCTAAAGTGTTTTTATGGATGGAGAAGGAATCATTAGGAATAGAAGTTTTGATGGGAATTCTTAAAAATTCCTGTGATTCATCAGTTTTGTCATTGCATGCCAAAAATGGGGAGAAAGCAGTTATTTAGGGCCACCTTTATCGGAACTCCTATGTGGTAAAGGTCGAAAAACTTACAACCACTAAGAAATTGGTTTATTTCAAAAAAGTTAACGAAAGGTATGGAATTTTAGAACATAAAAATTTAATGAAAGAGAGAAGAGAGGGAATGGCTCACTTTAAGCTTTCATGGCCCTCTGTATTCCATGGCATATGTCAAATTTACTTTGTGCCTAGAATTGCCACTTAAATGGATGGAGATAGCTACAGGAGCTAGGCTGAACTCACACAAACCCCCGAGCATAAAATAACAATTCCATCCCTCTTCTTAAACTGGGACATGGAAAGTAGGTTGTGGAATTTGAGAATGAACAAAACATTATAAAATATTAGATTGATGGTTTGGGTGAGAACCAATACTCCACTGTTGGAGACAAACCTTTAAATCCTGAATTGCCAGGTTTTAGAAGGACAAGGATAAATACGATGCTATAAGTGATGGTTGAGCACACATAAGGCTCTACATGAATAAACAAAAGTATTGAGGAAAAAATTGTCAATTTGAATAAAACTTTGTGGACCTACTGTAGAAATTTCAAGAAGTGGGCAATTAATGGAACTTCTGAAATTTCACTTCAATCTGGAGGTTTCCCATATCTATTCCCTACGAAATTTCAGCCTTGGGCCTGATATGAAAAATTACAGCAGTAATATTTCACTTCCCTTCAACTCAATTTCAGCAGGCAGTAATATTTTCACTTCCCTTAAAACCCAATTTTACTAGGTAGCTCAAGAGAATAAATGCCATATGAGTGTACTTCAATACCAATTCTATAACCCTCAGGGCATGTTACCCCTCATATTGTATGAGGTTAATTCAACTGATGATTGTGATGATCTCATTCAGATTCTGAATCCCAACAAAACATAACTAGTTGCACATGGATTAGAGTTCCTTGGAGTAATTATCATGATGTATTATTGTAAAGTATCTTTTGATGGCATGTATATAATATGTGTAACACCCCCCTCCTTAAAAAATGGTGGGTGCACTCCATTTAGACCAATTAAAACCCTCAAATTATGCTAGGCACACCTCCTGGAGACATAATACCCTGTTTGTTGGATTTTGGAGACAGGATTCCCTGATTTATGTTTCAAAATGTTTGATTTTTGGATATTGGGGACAATCTCCTGATTTTAGGGCCCAAAATCCCTATTTTTTTCTTTTGTTGAGAGGAATCCTCATTCTAAGGGAAGTGCACCTCTTAGGGACATAATACCCTTATTCAAGTGGGATTTGCTTCCCCATGTGGCCTACCTTCTCTTAGAGGTTGATAAGCACCTTCACAATGTTTGATGTGGCAGGAGATGTTTCTTTTAATCCTCTACTTCTACATCTATACCTAATGATGAGTAGTTAGTTCCTTCTCTTTTTGTTATGTACTTGTACTTTTCTACTAGTTGTTATCTATATCATTATATTTGTTTTTTCTAATTCTCGGGAGCAGCCTTAGCACTCTTACAGTTTGTTGTTACTATTACTTTTGAGTCCCATTGATCTACTTTTTTGGTCATTTGTGGAAATTATAAAATTCTTTTATCTTATCAAATATTTTCTCTGATTTTGAAGTTGCCATTGATTTTTGTTGATTCTTTATAAGCATTCTTCAAGTAGTCTGCAAAAATATCTACAAAATGTTGGCTTGATTGTTAAGGTATTTCACACATAGATGACTAAATGTGTCAAAATTCCTATATTGGATTCCACCCCCTAGAATGATGATATGATGCATGTCATATTGAACCCTTGGATATTCCCATCAACCTTCAAATGTCTTCCATTTGGAGGCCCAAAGCTGATATATGATGTTATTTAATGCCCTTTTCATCCACAAATTGCCCCGAACTGGAGACTGGTTGTTGCTTTCACCAATAGGACTGTTTCTTTGAAGTTTTGGTGTTTTTTTTACCCACATGCATGCTAAAAAATCCCACTTTATTGTTGCATGAGGGTGAAATAATGTCTAGGAATGGTTATAAGTAGAATAGAGTCTTTAGGGATGTTGTTCATGTCATGCTACAGGATGGCCTAGAAAGAGCCTAGATTTAAAATAATCCTCCTTATTGCTATTTTAAGTCTCAGAAGTGCCCAAAATTAGTAGTTGGAGTAGTTTTTAATGTTTACTGTTGATAAAAGGATGAATTATGCCCAAACTTGTTGCTTATCAAGTTGTTTGAGCACAAAATAGGGCTGAAATTGGCTCAGCATGCATAGGTAAGCTAGAATTGGATAAATTGCTCATTTTTTAAGGCCCAATTTCATTCACACATGGTCTAGAATGCAAAATTAATCCCCAACCTGCTTAGATCTTCCATGAAGCGATTGTATGGCTTATATTATTTTATTTCTCTCCAAAACAACAGTCTAAAACTTTGCTCTCTTAATTATAATTCAATCGCAAGTCCCCTTCCTCCCATCAACATTTGAAGGTTGATGGGAAGATCCAAGGGTTTAATCCACATAACTACTTCTTTGAATTTTTGATGTTGTTTTTACCCACATGCATGCTCAGAACTCCAACTTTACTGTTGTATGAGGGTGACATAATGTCCAGGAAATAGAACCCTTTGCTTGAATGCAAAGAGAACATTTATAAGTTTAGCTTGAGTCTCTTGGCCTTCCAACTTCCCAACTCTTCGGCTACCCTAGACCCATCATATATCCTAGACTGTGATGCAAATTACAAATTAATTAATAATCAAATTATCCCGAAGGTTGTATATTGGCTAAACGAGGGTCCCAGATCCTTTAGGTGGCTTCAATACTTACTTACCTCTTTTCCCATCTACCTTTGTGGAATTTATGGATCTTTTGTGTAATTCCTCTTGCTCATTATGTTGTTGACTAAGTCCCCAAATAAAGCCCCAAGATATGAATAAATTTTCAACCACATGATTTAATTGGCTCCAATTGGAAACAATGTGCCTCAAGCTCTAAAGCATGTTGTTCAGTGTGGTCCACCTCTGTTATCAGGTATTCCTCAGGTGTGAGAGGAAGCTTAGGCTAGATCTCCTTCATCTTTTTAAGAGTCCTAGCCGCACCACTCAAGGTTGTCTAGAAATCTATCTTTTGATTTAGTTAATTTGACAGGCACATATTTAGTAATGTGTGGGAGTTGAGATATCCCATAAACCTTGATTTAACAATTTTCTTTTGCACATACCAATCTGTGATCTATTTCATTGCTTTGCTAGAATCAATAGTGAACCATGGCCATTCTTCGCAGTAGATGCTTTTGTATAGCAGGGCTAAATATAACTACAGATGCTGGAATAGTCCCGCAAATATCTAGTTGTCCACAAGATTTGGAAGTACCATTCACTGGGCCAGAGGTATGTTCCCATAGTGATTTGAAGCAATTATAAAATTAAGTGGGGACATAATCAAACCCAATGCGTACAAGTACACATGTTGTGTTGGGTCTTTATATGTAACACAAGTTGTTTTTGCACAAATTTTTACCAAGAATGAGGAGAGATTGAATCGATCATTGCATCATTAGGATGGATCATTGTAAATTGATAGTTCATTATAATGTTGGATGTATATCCCATGGGAAACAACGATTGCGGGGTAAGAAGGGTTTGAACAATTATATCTTTTGTGGAGAGTAGCAGAGCATTAGTCGTTTTTATAAATAGTAGGGATTTGCTGATAAATATGACTATTTGTTCACGTTCATGGGAACAATAGGTGTAGTTATCCATGGCTCAGCCATGTTGTTCTTCTTTGTGTTCTTTGGGAACTTGATAATGGATTTCGAAAACATTAGAGGAATCTTGCAAAAATGGTGGATAAGGTTTCTAAGGTTTTTGTTGGTTTGGTTTTGAGTATCCAGTTGGACACAGTTAGTTGGGAGAATAATAACTTTGGGTATGGATTATGTCTCAAATCAACCTAAATTTGAAGTTGAGAATAATAATTGTACATTGAGCTCATTTATGGCTTCCATTTTAGCTCAGCTAGGAAATGCATAAAAAAATTTGCATTCTACTTCAGTTCAACTTCAACCTCGAGTTGAAGCTGAGAATGGTAATTGTAGTTTCGATAAGTTATCAAATACAACATTTTATTATATTTCTTTTGTTTAGGGAATATCCCCAATTCATCAATCAACAAGAATTTCACTTGAAAAAAAAAATCCAAAGAATGCTTCAGCACAACAAGGAATCATCACTTGTGGTGACTTGATTCCCACCAAGCACAAAAATCTCGAGTCACCTATCAGAAGTAATTTTGAAAGTCTTGTCATTTCTAGAAGATGAAGCTCGTTTGGCTCTAGGAAAGATGGTCATTCATAAATTGATTCTCAAGGAAGCACATTTCTTCTGAACTACATGGTTTCCATAGTGTCAGCCAAATCCAAATCTCGGGCTGTTGATTCTCAAGAATCAAGTCCAGAGTTCCATGAGTACATGAGTACTAGAAGGAGAAGAAACTATTTTCCAACTTCTAATGGGAATCAACAGACTGGGTCTTGACACACTCAGAGGCCATCACCACATGTTCAAAGGGCCACCAAGTGGAATGGTGTTCATTCCCCAAGGGATTCCACTGGTAAGAAGTTTCACCTTAGTTTTTTTTAATGAAGAAAACATTATGTACAAAACATATATAAAAAAGAACAAATGATAGATATCCTCTGTGACAAGCAAAAATCACTTCTTACAACACCCCTTTGGCCTAGATCCTCCATTTTTTCTCACATCCAACAAAATCCACCCAAGTTCGTTTAATCAAACACAATCATAATGTCCAAAATTAAATCCCCATGGGGAAAACCAATACATTGTATCACTGTATATTCATTAACATGTATTAAAGACTGCAATAAAAATGAATAGCCTATTAGCTCCTACATCGATCACTGGTATATAGCTGTAGAGGGTGTCCCATCTCAACCTTTGATTTTTGAGATTTCTCGATAAATTTGGCCATCTCATTAGATTTTTGTATGAATATCTATCCTAGAGGGTTTTTCTGTTGCACACCTTTTGTACAGTTTTTTGTGGAGTTTATATATCCATTTAAACTTTTGATTGAGGTTACTTCTCAAAAAAATTGGCTATTTCATTAGGTTTTTGGTATGAAGCATCTTTATTATGACCTGAATTTCCTGTACCTAGATTTGGTGATCTTAGGTTCCTTGTGGGAAGGTATAAAAGAACCCTTCCCCTCCAAATTTTCCATTGTTTTAGTATAATCTCACAATTTTTGAGGCCTTGCAGGTTGGAGAAAGAGATACAGTATTTTAGTTTTTATTAAATCACAAAAAAGTATAGTTATTCCATATACTTATGGCCAACTTTGACAACAATGATCCATTGGATTACATTACCCAATCCATCTATCTAGACAACAATGATCCTAGACCTACATTTGACACTTAGATGGCAGTTAGACAGTGAAGTCACAGTGACCAAGTACCTTGTATTGGGGATGTCATTTGATAACAATGGATGCTTTAAAAAAGTAGAGGAAGTCAACAACGACAATCAACACTTAAATTCGAGGCACAAAACATCGTTTAGACATTGATTGGTGTGAAATATGAAATCTCTTGCCAAGCAATGACCAATGCCCAATGATGACCTTTCTAGGGTTGTTTGTGACTGCTATTTGAGAAAATTGCCTCATACTCTTCCCAAAATTGTTGATTGAGGTTGTTAACTGCTGTCTGGAGGTTAGGACAGAGTTGCAATATGGCATAAACATCCCAGAATAATCCTTAACCAATGAAGGATAATTATTAACTTTGGGTATGGATTATGTCTCAAATCAACCTAAATTTGAAGCTAAGAATAATAATTGTACATTGATCTCATTTATGGCTTCTATTTTAGCTCCGTTAGGAAATGCATAAATTTTTTTGCATTCTGCTTCAGTTCAACTTCAACCTCGAGTTGAAGCTGAGAATGGTAATTGTAGTTTCGATAAGTTATCAAAATTTTATTCTATTTCTTTTGTTCAGGGAACATCCCTATTCATCAATCAACAAGAATTTCACCTGAAAAATCAAGCCAAAGAATGCTTCAGCACAGCAAGGAATCATCACTTGTGGTGACTTTATTCCCACCAAGCACAAAAATCTCGCAAGTCACCTATCAGAAGCACTTTTGAAAGTCTTTCCATTTCTAGAAGATGAAGTTCGTTTGGCTCTAGGAAAGTTGGTCATTCATAAATTGATTCACAAGGAATCCCATCTCTTCTGCACTACATTGTCAGCCAAATCCAAATATTGGGCTGTCGATTCTCAAGAATCAAGTCCAGAGTTCCATGAGTACTAGAAGGAGAAGAAACTATTTTCCAACTTCTAATGGGAATCAACAGACTAGGTCTCGACACACTCAGAGGCCATCACCACATGTTCAAAGGGCCACCAGGTGGAATGGTGTTCATTCCCCAAGAGATTCCACTGGTAAGAAGTTCCACTTTAATTTTATTTTAATGAAGAAAATGTTATGTACAAAACATATATAAAAAAGAACAAGTGACATATATCCTCTGTGACAAGCAAAAATCACTTCTTACAACACACCTTTGGAGTTTGGCCTAGATCCTCCATTTTTTCTCACATCCAACAAAATCCACCCAAGGTTGTTTAATCAAACACAATCATAATGTCCAAAATTAAATCCCCATGGGGAAAACCAATACAGTGTATCACTGTATAGTCATTAACATGTATTAAATACTATAATAAAAATGAATAGCCTATTAGCTCCCGCATTGATCACTGTTATAGCTGTAGAGGGTGTCTCATCTCAACCTTTGATTTTTGAGATTTCTCGATAAATTTGGTCATTTCATTAGAGTTTTGTATGAATATCTATCCTAGAGGGTTTTTATATTGCACACCTTTTGTACAATTTTTTGTGGAGTTTATATATCCATTTAAACTTTTGATTGAGGCCGTTTCTCAAAAAAATTGGCTATTTCATTAGGTTTTTGGTATGGAGCATCTTTATTATGCCCTGAATTTCCTGTACCTAGGTTTGGTGATCTTAGGTTCCTCGTGGGAAGGTATAAAATAACCCTTTCCCTCCAAAGTTTCCATTGTTTCAATATAATCTCACAATATTTTAGGCCTTGCAGGTTGGAGAAAGAGATACAGGATTTTATTTTTTATTAAATCACAAAAAAGTATAGTTATTCCATATACTTATGGCCAAATTTGACAACAATGATCCATTGGATTACATTACCCAATCCATCTATTTGGACAACAATGATCCTGGACCTACATATGACACTTAGATGGCAGTTAGACAATGCAGTCACAGTGACCAAGTACCTTGGATTGGGGATGTTGTTTGATAACAATCGATGCTTTAAAAAAGTAGAGTAAGTCAACAACGGCAATCGACACTTAAATTCGAGGCACAAAACATCGTTTAGACATTGATTGGTGTGAAATATGCAATCTCTTGCCAAGCAATGACCAATGCCCAATGATGACCTTTCTAGGGTTGTTTGTGACTGCTATTTGAGAAAATTGCCTCATACTCTACCCATAATTGTTGATTGAGGCTGTTAACTGTTGTCTAGAGGTTAGGACAGAGTTGCAATATGGCATAAACATCCCAGAATAATCCTTAACCAATGAAAAAGTGTGCCTAGAAATTTCCAAGATCTGATTCTTATGTTGATTAGGATCAAGGTCAGGTTTATTTGTTTCTTCCTGGGTTAGAAACATGCCTAGAAATGCTGCTTTTAATAATAGGATTAGCCCAGCACTAATATTCATGCCTTTTTTTGTGTCCAACATTTAAGATGGTTGAGTTTTATTGTTGCTTGAGGTCTTAAGACAACTCAGAATTGGTGGATGATGCCCAGAATGGATTGATGCTACAAGAAAACATGCCTCTTGTTGCTTAGAACTGATCTCTGTGGAGATAAGAGACTGTTATCCCACTGCTTGATGGTGACAACATGCCCAGAACTGCTGACTTTCTCCATAGACATGCCCAGAACAACCCAGGTTTTCTTAAATTGCTCTTAACCACTGATCTGGGGATCAAGTCAGTCCAAATAACGCCCAAGAATTTGGAGCTGCAACAAGAACAACTTGCAAACTGGTGCAGAAGCAACCCAAAACTTGTATTTTCCTCAATCCTGCCTTAAAGATAACAAATAGCAAGGAAACATAGGTTTGCATTAAGAAAAACATCAATTACATTCATCACTAGAGCCTACTAAAAAAATGAAATCAGCATTAGAATAAGCACTGAACAGAGGTATACCATAAGGTGAGGGGATTCATTGGTTACAGGGGCTCTGTAGTAGCATAAAAGTGCAAATAGCTCCGATAGGATAAGGTGTTGATAGCTTAGAAGATACAAGAAGATGCTAGAACAAGTTGATAGCATTTCTTGTTCAAAATGGCCACTTGAGAGTCCTGCTGAAGATGGTCAATTCTCCAAGAAAGGCATTAACCTGTTGACCGATTTAATTATTCTGTGATGGAGTCTCAAATTCAATGGGTTTCTCAATCTTCACAAATTCTATCTTCATTGGATTTTCTTTGTTTCCTACTAACTGACTTTGATACAAGGAAACAATCCTTAGCCCTAACTGTGCCAACACAGTCCCCTGTGGTCATTGAAAATCATTAGGAGGAAAATCCCTAATTTACAACCTTCAACTCATGCTCCCTCTACTGGAACAATTCCCTACACTTCCAATATGATTCCCCACACTTCTAGAACAGTCCCTGTTGCTACTGGACCATAGGAGAAGAAATTATAATTTGCTAGTTGTAGGATGCTTAAGAAATCTTAGTAAATAGTATAATTATTTGTCTTTTTTAGTTTATAATTTATATTCAAGAACGTAGACTTATTTATCTTTATTATGGCTTATTTTGTAAACAGTTTATAACACTTGAAATTTGAACTGTTGCTTGCATATTACAACTCTTTGGTCATGATGCCCTGTTTCATTTCATGGTCGATGTTATCTCTTAAAGTTTGTTGATGATAGATGTATCCGTTGAAACTTGAAACTTGCATGTTGATGATATGCTTGGTCATTTGATGGCAATGCTATAACTACTAGATCTTTGATGTTATCTGTGTACTAAACGAATGATGCTTTAATGATTATCATTAATATACTACAAAGATCTTTGTTTTCATATTTATGCAACTAATTCACGATTCTGTATGCTTTTTTGAATATATATGGATCAAATTATAGAAAAATATGTAATGTCTCTTCTTCACCATTATTTTTTTTTTTTTTAATCCAACAACCATAATTACGATCTTAACACAATGTTAAATTTTCTTCTTATTACTCCTGTGTAACTCGTAAATCTCAATGGCCTGCAATCTATGTTTAAGTATATTTTGCTTAGCTCATAATCAAATGAGTACTACACATAGAATATTGACTATATTAATATTAATATAAACTTCAAACTATATGATCATTCTCTATATTTATACTTGTATAACATATGCATACATATGCATTGTAAATACTTTGTTTACCAAAATTGTAGGGTCTTTTGTCAAGTTGAGCAAGGCAATTTTTTTTTTTTTTTTTGGAACAAATCTCATAGTAAGTGTCAAACATAAACTTATTTTTAGAAGACCATTCTCTTACCACAATATCTAAATTAATTAACTTTTCCTATGTAATTATAATACTTAAAAAAAAGCGTAAGAAGACTTAACCCTAGGACATATAAGTGCAAATGTAATTCTAGTATAAGTACCATTAAAAATTCTAACCATGAGAATTCAAAGTTTTGGAAGACAATGTATTTGAACATGCTGCAATTTCTCCAATAATGAAAGGCATTCTTGAGTAATAATTATAAGAATTAATGGTACCTTATCTAAATAAGATACATCTAAGAATTCATCTAATTCTTAGCATTTCTATTATTTAATGTGTCTCTATGAATTTAACTAACTCCTAGCATTTCTTTTATTTAAAATACATCATGCATTCGACTAACACTTAACATTTCCTTTATTTAAAAAATATAGCTATCATTTGTATTCGGGATCAACCCCAGTTCAAGGCCTATTCGAATATTGGTAATCTTCGACTCAGCTTAAATGAAAGGATAACATAAAATAATATAATCATAAGAACTAGGATATGATATCAAGTCAAGTCTGGTGGCCACGATATTTCAATTGAAATCCCCCTGACTGAATCGGCAATTTGGGTTCTAAACAAAATTACATCCAGATGGCAGTCATTGGGTGAGGCACGCAGACCTCTCCGACTTCACTGTCTAACTTAATTTGTATAAAAAATTTCTGGAAACTCCGATTGGATTTTTGATAGATGTATACAAAGAATTTAGGGGTCAATTCTAATGGATCCAGATACATTTCCTGAGTATGAAACAAAAGTGCCAATCAATATTTGAACCGAAAGTAGAGACTTCAAGGATTAAAATACATTTTCTGAGTATGAATTAAAAACGCCATTTCCAAACCTAAGATAGAGCTTATTTAATAATCAAATTATAACCTTCTTGCAAGACTGGGAAATGCCATTTCCATCTCTGAGACAGAGCTGTTTAATCATCAATTTACAACTTTCTTGAAGACTGGGAAAACGCCATTTCCATAGTTAAGACAGATCTATTTAATAATCAAATTAAAACTTCCTTGCAAGACTGAAAAATGCCATTTTCATATCTAGGACAGAGCTATCAAATTACAACTTTCTTGCAAGACTGAGAAAATGCCATTACCATATCTGAGAAGGAGCTTATTTAATAATCAAATTATAACCTCTTTGCAATACTGGAAAACGCCATTTCCATCTCTGAGAAAGAACTATTTAATAATCAATTTACAACTTTATTGAAGACTGGAAAAACGCCATTTACATAGCTAAGATAGATCTATTTAATAATCGAATTAAAATTTTTTTGCAGGACGGAAAAACGCCATCTTCATATCTAAGACAGAACTATCTAATAATAGCATTACAATTCATAACACGAAATTGGCTTTGAGACTAGAAGCTTTTAGCGATCATAGGTGGATTCTAAATATGAGTTCGGTATTGATGATCTGTACTGAATTTATCAATAATATAAGCAATTTACAACCAAAATTTTTAAGTTGAAAACCTATGAAACCGATCCAGCTGGAGAGAATTTGGGTGCAATAGAGAGTCCTTCCTAAGATCTAAAAAAAAACGATTGGATTTCCCAATAGAGAAGGTAGTCGACTAACTTATCATTGAGCACTTACTGATCAGGTAAAGTAGAGATCTAATGAAGATTAAATTTAAAAATTTGAACTATAGAGATTCCATTGGCAGGGTTCATGTAGAGAATCGCCCAGATCGCCACAACATAAATATTTAACAAGAAAATCAAGATAAAATCAAGATAAAATCAAGATCATTTAAAGAATTGAAATGGAGCTCGATCACAACAAAGATTCCATCGGCAGGGTTCATGAAGAGAATCGCCCGGATCGCCACAAAATAAATATTAACAAGAAAAATAAAGATAAATTCGAGATCATTTAAAGAATTGAAATGGAGCTCGATCACATCGATTTGTTAACAAGGAATCTAAGAAATTCTGCATCTGGATCAGAGTTTAATATTCAGGCCCCGAAATCTTCTTGCCTTCACAGGAAACTCGAGGGCATTTAAACAATGAAGATAGATCCACCATTTGATCACTTCCGCCAGGATTCAAAATGTAAAACGAAACAGGGTTTATATTTCTAATAGTTCAGATTGAAAAGAAATATTTCTTACATCTTCATTCATATTCGAATAAATGCTACAACCGAACTAGAAGTTTATAAATAAAATTATTTCAGTTCTCAATTGTAAACAGATCGATTTCCACATATGTAAGAAAGACAAAATTAATCTTTAAATAATGAAAAAGAATTAACTGGAAATAAGACAATGAACCTGATTTGGTAGTTTCCTTTCAGATCGGTAGATAGATGTAGCTGCAGCAATTCGACGGTCCGATTCCAACTTGACAAGATACTGACCACCCCTCGGTTAACCTCCCTACTGTATCGGGAGTAGTCTTCTTCCTCATGAACCCCAGAGCTAGTGGGGTCGTAAGAACACACTTAGCTAGCCTCCCGAAAGGATCTCCCAATCCCCGTTCCGGCTAATCCCAACTCTCAAGGATCAAGAACATAATCCGAGATTATGATGCCCATCCAGCATTAGGGAGATGTAGGAACCCCCTTTAGGGTCCCCTTGAACTGAACCTGAAACTTTAACAACTTCATACAAACAAATTAACCATCATAGTTATTGGAAAAATAAAATAAAAAGCGTGAATAACTTAACAAAAATAAGCAAAACCTTAACCTGTCAACCCGATCCAGCTAGTCCATTGTCGCCTTCGTCTTCCGTAGGATCCCTCCAGCAAAGCTCGTTTAACCATTGGCGAAGCAACCGTTAGCTTCACCACCCAACCATAGGCTCATGCTTTCAGTCGCATGGCCTCCCCCGAGCTTTGGGTCGTAGAGCTCACACACAAAAAAAATCAAGAAACCCAGTTTGGGATTCCCCCCCACCAAGATTTCCAGCCAAACCCTTAATAGCAGCAAGTCATGAGGTAACTCAATATTACGATAGTCATCCAGGGTCTGGGTCCTTTACCCATCCCCAAAGTCTCCCTTTTAAAGGAAAATCCCCTGCGACACATGTCGCTTCATGCATAAATAATTATTTAATTAATTCTTTAATGAAAAACAACTCACCCATCCAAATGTCAGTTTCTCTAGGAGATGCACCAACATCCCTAAGTTTGCTCGTGTTTGTCCCCTAGATATTTCACTTAACTCCTAAATTAGTGGTGTAGGCGGAGTTGACTAGGTGTCCATGCCTAGGATTCCATTTTGCTCCTAAATAAATATTTATAATATTTTTAAGTAATCAGGAATATCCTTTCATGTGCAATGCCTAAATAACACTTAATATTATTTAAATGCCAAAGTAATCATTTATGTGCAAATGCCTAAAGTACTCAAATGCATTTCTAAGTAAAGTTCTAGGTGCAAAATTATACGTTTCAACGCAGTTAAGTTTAGCAATCAACTTTTACTAGGGACCCGGTGTCGCGCCGTTGGGCCTCCTTGTTCCTTAATTTAATTTCCCTGACATGGCACCACTCCGTCGAGTCCAGTCATCCATAGTTTCCATTCCTCGGCAAGGCACCACATCGTTGGGTCCTTGCATTCACTCTTTCCGTTCTCGGCAGGTTACCACACCGTTGGGCCCTTCTGTCATCATCCTTCCGTTTTGACTTGCGGGAACTTCATGTAGGGATTTCAGGAGCCGTTACCTTCCATCCTTCGTCTACACGCTATTAGGGACTAATGGCATTGAGGAGTGAGTCCGTTCTCACTGCGTGCCCCCCAACTCGTACGTGACCAGCTCCGTCATGGCCCACCTCGTACGCCCTCACGCTTTCCTCTTGAGCAAGCGGATCAGTGCTTATCTGCTCAAGCGTGGTATTCCGTCGGAAGTCGACATCGTCGTCGCTCTCCTTGTGTGTGATTTACTTGTACTCTACGACCCTTCATATTCCTTTGTGTGTCCGTTGGTGAACCGTTTCACCTGTCGCTACACACATTTCTTACAAACGTAAATTAGTAGCACTGTCCTCAACAATCACAATTTGTTTTATAAATCTTATGCTTCATTAAGCATCTATAATTTACTTAATCATTACTCATTCGTCTAATCACATAATCAATTGCACAACTAGTCGTTAAGCATCATTCATATGTACAGTTTTCATATCAAAGTTAATCGTTAAACAACATGAAATCATCCATTCACAATAACTACCCAAATGCACATATATCAATCAATCGTAATCATAAATACACTCAAAATAAAATCATAGGGTTATTTTATTAATGTTTCAAATAGTCGGGTGACTCAGCAGGTGCCCTCAATGTCTACAGTAGTCTAGGGGCACTAAATACACCCCAACTTATTTAGAACTCTGTCTCGAAGTTCAAAATAAAAATGGAAAGCTATGACGCATCTTAGTTGTGTCCTCCCAAGTTGCAGAGCTAGGACTGTAACTATCCTACTGCACTTTGACTTGATCAATCAGGGCTAATCATTAAGCAAGAACTAATCAATCAATTATACCACTCCACATATATAATTTAATTCCTTAATTCATTTATCAATTATTGTCGTCATTCACATCTTCAGGTTTTCCTCAATCTTTTAAGACATATCAAGGCTCAAGAAACCACTTTATCGAAGTTGTGCTGTCCATATTATCAGCAGTAGGTGGTTATAGGTTTGTGTAATGTATAGCTGTTATTTTGATTGGTATTTTCGCTTTTTAGCTATCTAGAATTTTAAATTAATTCCTGAGTGCAGAATCTGCTTACCATGATCTGATTTTTGATAGGCCACTCGAATACCCATGTCATGTGACTTAGAGAGTGGAGTGGAGGTGATTGACATGGCTGTTGGGTTGAACTTAGGGAACCAGGATTTCAAGAAGCGGATAGCTCTTCCCAAAAAAACACAACCCACTCTCTAAGATATCCTTCTTATCTTTTGGATTTTCAAAGTAAACAAGGAAGAAACCCTTAGCAAAAAAATTTATATAGAAATTTTGGTCCAATGCTCATTTACCTAGTTCATAATCACATTTCAATTTGGCCAAAGAAGTTCATTTACTAGTTGCCTACAGGCTAAATAATGTGAATGCATGTAGCAGAAACACCAGCAATTAAGAAAAAGGTACTTCAGCAAACACTTTCCCACCACATACATTACAATTATTTTACATAAAACTGGGAAAAAGGCATCTCACAAGGGAGCTAAAATATAACTACAATGTAGATGAAAACAAAAAATCCCTTCTTCCTAAGCTATATTTTACTTTTATACCAAATAAAGCATGTGCTAAATCATAGTTGTTGGGAGCAAGAGCGAAGCAGAAACACAAAGCAGGAACCAGGAACGCAAAGCACCAATTTCCAACAGACTCCAAGAGTGAAGCATTTGGGGAGCCTTTTATATATAATATATATTTTGTAATGCCCTGTAATGCCCCTAAAATGACTGTGCACCTTAAGGGCACCTGTCGAGTGACCCAGCCGAAGGACTCAACTCTGAAAACAACATCACTATTTTCATATTAAATCTGAAAAAGGAAACTAAAACGCTAATTTAGCTCAGAAAATTCAGACTCTTGAACCACCACAGTGATGCACCCTGCTTCTCCTCTATAGACTAGGAAGAAGTGAATGTACAATGAATCTAGATACATACACAACAACATGTCAACTGAAAGTATCAAACCCTAACCCTTAATGTGCCTTCCTTGCATTGGCTAGATGAGCCAAGTGAAATGTGCCTCTACTGGATATGAACTGAGGCATGCAAGCATACATCCTCATTGGCAACTTCACAGTGATAAGTGGATCTACAGGTTCATTCTCAAGCTGGGATGCAAATAAATGGAAGCTGTATTTCAAGTTTCAGTCTTCTGTTGGTGATCTGGCCTGCTCTCTCTTTCCTGTGGCATTGCTTGTTTCGACTGTCTTTGTCTTCAGGGTTGCACTCTATTGCAGAGGTGTCTACATTATGGATCTACCTCCATTATTTTGTAGTCATTCGTTGGACATTAATAAAATGATCTTATCTATCTTATCTTATCTTATACTTTTTATTTAACTTTTTCTTTCCAAATTCAGGGAGAAGATGCCCTAGGCAATCCTATTTCAATACTTTTTAGATTTTCGAGGCCCATTGACCTATTTTGGTCTTTAGTGGACATTAATATAACTCTTTTATTTTTCTCTCATTCTATGTCGGTATGTTGTATTCTTGAAAATGTTGAGGATGAACACTCAAATTATAATTTTAAGGCCACGATGAAAGCATAATAGCTTGTATTATGTCCTATATTAACATGGGTGTAGTCCAGCGAACATGTCCAATCTCCATACAAAATGGGATGACTCACGATGGTCTCAAATATCTACTGCTTGGTTGCAACATCCTAAGACTGAAATTAAAAGCACCATCTCTTAGGAATTGAAAGGGAGTTATACCCATTGCACAGATCACTTTGTGATGCAAGGTTTATGAAAAACTAAAGATAGAAAAAACATATAGGAGAAGACCAAATGCCTGACGTGCAATTCAAAAACCTACATATAGGAGAAGACATCTAGATACATGATCTTTATGGATTTTTTTAAGAGCTTGAGTTTCAATGAAAAAACCATATTTAAACTTCCATATTAGATAAAACTATTTAATTTTTGTTATTGTTGATAAATGATCATGCATTGTTCATCCTTGAAATATTATTTTATAGTCTCCCTTTGCATTTATATTTTCCATTTATGGAAAAGATATATTCACAATTTGAGATGAACTATTGCCAAGGTCTACATTTCATTATTTTGCTTGGTTCTTCCACTTGTAATGGCTCATCAAGGATTATTGATGTTGTTTTGGAGAAAAACCCTGAGCTTCCATGTTTTGTAATGTGTTTTCGATTGACATTTAGACAAGGTATATGCAGCTCAGATGTAAATTTACTCTATGGTGACAACTGAACCATGAATTGCACTAGTTCATTTACTTCTCTTGAGGGGGCACTTGTACTATTTTCAAAATATTAGCAACCCTTAGTGTTGTTATTTATGAAGTATATACACTTGTGTCCTTATGGCAGTGTGGGTGATAGGACCTCTGCTAGTGACCATAATGGATGGAAAGGTAGAATGGATGGAAAAATGATGATTAATTGACTTCCAAAGTGGTATCAATATTGTGTGGTTTGATGCATGGTCAAACCCCAAGGTGAAAAGATAGATATGAAATACACTAATGTCTGATACAAAAAAAAAATCAATATAGAATTGAATCCAAGGACTTAAATCTAGGAAACAATTCGGTATTTTGTTTAGCACAATGTATTTGTGGCACCAAATTTGGTGTTTTGAAGTTATTTTCAGATCTTAGGCATGCTGATAATTTTAACATTGACCAAGAACCAACTACTTTGCTAACTATTGCATTTAATCACCATTAACTTCTTACAACAAATAGAGAATTAACAGATATTCCTATGAAACCGCTATAGCAATCCGAAAGAGTTTAATAACTCAAAATTACAGTGACAATCTCATACCTGTAACAATTATAGTTAGCAGCCTTCTTGGAGTAGTAAGACGCTCTCTTGTTGACAATCCTACATTCTTGAAAAAGTATTCCCTTTTATATCTCTAGCCTCCATTATGTAAATTCAGTTTACAGATTCTTCTTTCAATAGGTGAAGATAATATCAAATCCTAGGACATTGAAACAAAAATATTTGCAAACTAGAAAATAGTCACCTAATCCATCTCTATTTTTTATAGAAATTGCATTCCATCCTGCAAAGTAGGATTCAGCTGCAATAGGGACATCAAATTTAAAGCTCTCATTCAAATTTGTAGCTAATCAGGAAACAATAGGAAATGTTTTAAAAAAGAGGAAAGAAATGAAACTAAGAAATGATGGATTATAAATATCAAAGAACACAGAAAATCTTACACCAACAATTGAACTATAGGAAACAAGTCTCAGACAGAATCACATCTAGATAGAAAACACAACCTGAATCAACACATACACATGCAAGTTCAACTAATCCCTTAATAGCTTTTGCCCCCATTTCAAGTGCTTGCAATTTTTCACCATATCTTTTAATATCTGCATTCTCCAGTAAATGCAAACATTTGTCTCCATAGTCTGTCTCCAACGACCCTCCTAAAAGATCTTAACCTCGAAACAATGGTAAAGAGAGAATCTAGGAATTTTATGAGCCTCAAAGTGACGATTTAGGTCAATTCTAGCAGTCAAACAAGCTCAAACAACAATATTTCCAAATTGTGGGTGCATAAATAGTAGTAGAAGGCATATTTGTCAAAATCTAGGCGTAATTTGGTCAGCCTATGATGAGGTTCTATGTAGCAGCAACCCTGAAACCATTTTCTTGTATGGTGGAGGGTTCCAAACAACTAGAAAATTGATCTTGATAAGGCAATGCCATAGGTTTTTTGTGCCCTATTTGAGTCAACATTCATTCCTTTGAAGATTCATGGCCAGTTTAAGAGAGGTTTCATGCCATTAGGAGGAGCTTCTCATTGTTTGAAAGTTATACATCAGTTTGTCCCTAACTTTATGGAAGTTTGCTTCTAGATTTGGTGGAGTAGCCACCTTTGAGGGGATACCCTAAGCACACTAAGTCCAATGAATATAGTGGAAAATAAAGGGTTAGATGACTTGGTACAAATATGTTTTAGAATATATCTTAAGTGATGTATTGCATATTTGTATTGCTGAATTTTAAGTCTAGTTAGAGATGCAACCAGTGATGGGTTTCCTTGATTTTGAGGCAGTTCCAAAATGTGATAATTAAATGTAATTTTCAGATTTGTTAAGTAGAAAGAAAAGTTGGTTTTTAGAGATTTTAAGTGGTAGTTGAAAGCAAGCCTAATTTCTATGAAAAGTACAATGGGTATATGGGGTCAAATAAGGCCCATGAAAGGCTATCCTATTGAGGAAAAGAGGGAAAATGAGGCTAAAATGTACAAGCTACAATGGCGATGTCCTTGCTGTCCCCTATTTCATAAAATTTAACTAGAGAGATCCCAAGAGAAAATGAAATCCAACACTTGTGAAGATTATGCCTACCTAAAATGAATGTGCACCTATCCAAGCATAGAGAAATATGAATCCATAGACAACATCCCAATGATAAACTAAAAAGAACAAGGAATGATGTTACCCTAATTCAATGCTTCAGAAACATATGTCAAGTAATTTCTGGCATAAGAGATAGCATCAAGATCTAGAATATCTCCTCATCCATAAAGTGCCTTTTTCATCCATCCAATAGCTCCAATACAATTTGCTGAACAAGAGTATCAAGGACTTCAGTACCCTAAATTTCCACCCAGTACAAATGGAGAGAACAAACCCTTATATAGGTTTGAGCTTGTTACCCCCATATTGCATGGGTGCCCCCTTGTCATTTTTATCACAAACTTGATGGGGGTGAAATGTAGATGATGCCTTGGATGCTAGCTTTGGGATGTTCATGCTTCATGCTTGATGATTGGTGAAGGTTTGGATGCTCATTGTCATATGATGTTGCTCCTTATTCATACAATTTCCTTGGTATTATGCATGGTTTCTCTTGAAGAGACCTCGTGTTTTTCATTTGGATTGGTGCTAGGGTGGCCTTTAAAGGCCTATCTAGTAGAGCACCCTAGTTTTTTATCATATGGATTCATCGATCTCCTTAATGGGAATTTAAATAAGATGAGAGCCTACTTGTATTATAGATTCTTGGCATGTGTGGTGTGCATATATAGTTTGCATGAAACAAGATTTTGTCTACTTCATGATGATGTTGTCTTTGCTGGTCACTTTCTCCTTGTTTTTGTTGCTTTTCTCATGGATGGATGGCCTCTTTGGATAGTATATTGATGGTCATTTTGATTGTGTGGGGGAGTGTGATATATGGATGGAAAGCTTTTTCCAAGGGCTATTCTAAGTTGCAGAGCGTTCAACAATATTTGTAGGGGTTTGAGAGTGCCTAGGTCTTCTTTCTGGGTCTTTTTGCTAGTTTCTTGGCCATTTTTCAGTAGTTTTGGCACCCTGTGATCAGGAGGGTCAATCTTACCCATCCTAGCTCTGTTTGGTGAGTCCCATATTTGGTTGGAAATCTCTTTATGAGACCTTTCCAAACAATTATAATTAACAACAAGATTCCTATGGGTTTGGGAGCAGAGGTTCTATTCTTTAAGGAATTTCGTCCACCTTTTTGGAGCTATTTCCAACACTTGGGTATCATCTACATATTTGAGAGGTTATTTTGTGGATTTCACATTTATGGAGTTGATACATATTTTTATGCATGATGGTGGTCTCTAGGAGTGTTATTGAGTTAAATAAAGCCACAAAGTTGTGATGAATGTCAACATCCTTCAGAATCTGCAATTGCATGCTAGCTTACACACTAATAAAAGGTCATTCATCTTTGAAAAATGCCCAAAATGAAGGGACATAACATAGATCACCTACATTTTGTATCCTTTGAACCATGGTCAATCTTGTTCATATCCCTTACATCCCTTTGATTTCATTCTCGATTTGAAGCTTTCCAACCACTAGGATCGACTCATTGAGGCCTATGTTACATTGTCTAACATCACTTTCCTAGCTGCCACTATTTTTTGTAAGAGATGGACTACTCCATATATACCCAGCATCAGTGCCCTTTGTAGCTTCGGATGCATATTATAAATGCCTTTCCATCAATTTTATAGGTGCAAAATATTTAGTTTTCAAACAATACTGTGGAGAGACTATGGTCCTCCTTTTACTTTGGCATAGTCCAGGTCCACTGATGCCATCCTTTGAACGTAGTCAGAAGACACACCATTTTCTATGCGAGGTGATCACTCTTGGAGAAAAAAAGTGTTACTATTATTGATAGTTTTATGCACACATTGATAAGCCCTTTAATTCAAATTGTCTCTGGATGGAAAGATCAGATTGTAGGATCATCGATTTTTTGTATTTTATCTACAAAATTCGGTCATGTGAATTTGAAGCTAGCAGCTACACTAATGATCTGTACACTTCCATTCTGGTCTTTCCTTTTGTCCATTGCCTTCTTTATGTTCTTTTTTAAGATGACTTTTGAAGAAGCATTTTTATCGTTGTTGTTCATTTTGCATACAGATTCTTTTGGTGTGCCTTAACAATAAGCTTTCAAAAGGTGTTTTAGATTTTCCCAGGCACCATGGAATAAATAATGAGTCAAATAATTCTTTTGAGCGATGTATAACTGAAAATTTAGGTAATTTCAGTCAAAAGACGTTATCAAAAATTTTAGTAATTTTATATTTATTATACAATCGGACAGAAAAGCATATTAAAAACAATTTTTTGCATGCAGCTGAAACAAGACTAGATGCAATTAGGTGGGGATGGGTTCAATATAAAAGACAAGTCATGATTCCTGGTAGTCTTTCCTTTATATTTCTTTATTTCAATATTTTTCTCTCTCCCTCTATTTCTACAATTGATTACATTTTTGTTGTATTTTGGTCTTGTTTGTTCCATGGTTGCTGCCTTGCTTGAACCACCATATCTACACAAGTTGTTTTAAAATTTCTATTCTTTTGTGGTTTTTGACAAGTCTTAATCCATTAGTTATTGGTGCATTTTGCAACATGTGTGCATTCATGGATTTCAAAACTACATTCATGTCATTCAAACTAGTGGAGAAGTTGGGCCTTCTAAAAGTTAGCTTAGTTGTAGCTAGTGTTTTCTCTCCAGCTCAGAGTGAATACTTTTGTTTGGAGATTTTATAGTTGATGGTTATATTTTTTTATCCAGGGTTATTTCTTAACCATTGGTTTATGTTATTTTATGTCTATAGGCAGGAGCAACTAGATTAATATTCCAAACTTTAGTACTTGGCATTGTGATTGTTATGTATTGGAGTTGTTCTATAACACAACATAAATCGTTTACCTTCTTTCTCCTTTTAGTAGTATGCAGTTTACACTGTCTCTAGACTTAATTTTTTAAGATAGTATGGATCGCAAATATAAAAATTGCACGATCAATAAGAATGAGGGATAAGGGACAACCCTTTCCTATGCAAGTAGTAAGGCAAGCATATCCATTTGAGCTAAAAAATCAGAATCTAGGTTATAAACTTGAGTGACTAAGTCATTGAGAAATTTATGAGGGTCAAGGAAAAAAATATTTTTTGGAACCATGAATGTTTTCATTACATCTAATTTTCCAAGGGTAAAAGAGGCATGTGAACCAAAGAACATCCTACAAAATCCATGTAGAATTTTACACAACCAGGGATAGTCAAATAGCACTGCCATCCTATGAATATGCCTACAAAAAAATTAAAATAGCATGCGACCATTGGTCAATATGAAGTCAAGATCCATGTAGACTATATTTTTTTTCCAAGGAAAAACTCACAATATCCTACCCTCCTCTTCTTTGGAATATATGGATGGAGAGTGGCTCAACCACCATCCACAATAGTGGTTGGTAACACTAGGTCCCTAGGTGACTTGATTGGATTTGGACCTGTGACCTATGGTCTTCCTGTTGGAAACATGCCTTAGGAAGATGGTTCAACCAATTGATTTTAACCTTGGGGATCATGTAGAGTGTCTATAAAACCATAGATTATCAAATAAGTCTGCCCTCAAATGGACAGGCCTACAAAAAATGCCATGGAACCATTGGCCAATGTGAAGTCAAAAATTCCTAACAAACTTAAAATCCTAGAACATATCTTTTAGTTTTTTTTGTATGCCACATTATACAGGTCATCTGAGGGGCCATCTCTTGTTTGTGGTATGCTTGTTAGAGAGATCTTACACCAATGCATGCTAGTGAAGGAATCTTAATCTTAAAAGAACTGTGTATACCTTAGAGTTTAATGTAGCCCTTCAAAATATTGAGCCTATGTGGAGAGATTTCTGGTTGAATGGTAAATCAATGTTATGTTTTCATTATCAAGCTATGTACAATCACATCCAACTTAATATTTTTGAATTCTAGGTGGTTGACTATGGATTGGGGGGACTATTTCTAGGTTTTTTATTTTGTATGCAACTTGGTTGTTTCTAATATAGAGCATATGATAAAAATTGTATGTATATTGAAGGGACACAATCTACATTCGATGACCATTCATGTTAGACCTACATAACTATGTTGTTTCCTGTGTGCATGTGTTATCAAGATTAGGTCACATGTATTATGATATAGTGGGCGTACATATAATCCATACTACAGTACCACCTTCGCAAGTAAACCTTGTAGGGACAATACAAATTTCAATGACACATTTAGCAGAACTTGTGATGTTAGGGATTAAAATTATTGCAAAGGATGTTTCACATTTTGGATTTCTAGCATGTTCTTAATGCATCCTCAACTATTGCCTCCCTACAACAGACTCCTCTATGTTCTGCAAATGGAAAATTTATCCTGTTCTGAGCGCTGTATCATCCATTCATTTGAACAAACAATTTGATGTTTCTTGTTTGCTTAGATCTTCCTTTATTCAAGATGTATTTACCAAAATTTAGTCTGTTTGTAGAGTAGTATGTGTAAAGGTTGACCATGATCTGATTGTTCATTTTAATATATCAAGCATGTCAGGATTCATAATTCTTTGATTTCAAGACATTCTTAAGGGATTTAAGATGGTCTTAATGAAATGTACTCTATCAAATAGAGATCCATTATCTTCTTACCATCAAATTGATCATCTGTTGAATTATCTATGTTATGATATTCTCTACATAATTCCCATGATGATTAGGTGTAGAATTTATAATATTATGATTTGTAATATCTTATGCAGGAGAAGATTGGAATTGCACTATTTATGTTGGATCAATCAAGAAAGGACGTTGAGTATTCCATGGAAACAAATTTTACTACTTATTAGGTTTGTTTGCATGTTCTGTTACTCTTATCATAATTAATATTTGAAACATACACTATTGCATGATTGAATTTTCCCGACAATGGAAAATTTTGATTGATAAATTGATCAAATTATTGTGATAGAAATATGCTATTTGACTGGAAAATCTCTTGTACATTTCATATGGAGATTATCATAGGTTGTCATGGCAGACTAGCTTGTGTTCTCTCACTAAAATATGAACTTGTGTAAGTTTTGCTACAATGGGGGCATATAAATTTAGCTTATTTTGCCATATATCACAGCTCGATAAAGGACTCCCCTGCTAGGTGTGTGTACATAATCTTTGCGAGTGCTGCACATGGTCTTTGTGAGTACTACAAACATAACCATGAGCCTTTAGCCTCTTAATAAACCTAGTTGAAACAACTTCCCGCTCATTGTAGAGTTGCACAAACCCAAACATTCCCCCCTGTAAGACATCTAGGCATAGGTCTTCGAATGATCTTCCCAACACCATATCTTCATATAACACCAACCCTTCCTCTTGTGTGTCAAGATGGAGTCAATCATAGAATCAAAATCTCAAAAGTGTGTCATTTTTCATCGCATTTTTGGATGAATTTTCTATTTTCCCTATAACAAATGATCAATTTGGATATGGTTTGGATGTCTAAGCTTGTGTATGGCTAAATCTAAGTTAACTAGGGAAGGAAAAACAATATGATTAAAATTTCAAAAAACATTTGAGGGACTTTTAGGTAGGTGATGCTTGCCCAGTCTGATTTTGTATCTAGATGAATTATTGTCCCAATCCAGAACAATCTGGTGGGAAACATAACATGCTCCAAATGAAGGCAGCACCCAACACAACATGTTATCCTTGGTATACTCCATTATTTATTTAAATTTATGGTTTTATAATGATATTTTTCTTCTGTTGGCAGGTTGTTTATGATGTTACTGATCAGGGGAGTTTCAATAATGTGAAACAATGGTTGAATGAGATTGATCGCTATGCGAGTGAGAATGTCAACAAGTTGCTTGTTGGAAACAAATGTGATTTGACTGCTAATAAAGTTGTTGATTATGATACAACCAAGGTAATGTTAAATGCTGAGTAGCTTTGGCATCATGTGTACTGCTATGTGTTTCACTGTATGCATCATCGTCATTGACTTGATGAGGATTTAAATATGAGTGTGCCTTGAAGTTGTTGGTGCTCTATTTTTTGTTAATTGCAACACTATGGCAGTTGGTGGTCTTAAGTTTGTTGACTTGCCTTGTAGATTCTTTTTTTATTAATCTCAAGGGTTAGTTTTTTTTGTCACTTTTCAGTCTACATTTTTCTTGACATGCTTTGTGTATTTTGTTCTTCAAGGCATTTGCTGATGAGATTGACATTCCATTTTTGGAGACAAGTGTGAAGAATGCATTAAATGTGGAGCAGGCTTTCATGACCATGGCTGTTGAGATAAAGAACAGGTGCACTTTTTTGTTATGATGTTTTTCAACCTTTAACAAGCGCCTATATTATACAATTGTGATGTTAGATGTTTGTTTGACTCCCTAATTTTAATTGTGTGTAATGGTGTAAACCTGTGCCGACAAATCCTAATGAATCTGATTGAGATTCTCAATTAGAGGAAATTTGGATGAAAAATGGGCCTTTCAACCCTAATTCAAATTCCATGTCATCATGTATTAGCCAATCAAAATGCTTTAAAATTCAAAAAGGGAGCACCTCTTAAACAATATTTTATTATATAATTTGGGGATAAGTGGACTTTTTTTTAATAATATAATGTGTCTGCCCATTTCCCAAGCTGCCCGAAATTATCTTGGATATTGATAATGAAATTAATATGCTAACTGATTTTAGGTAATATATGATCCATAGATAATATATAATAGTAATAATAATTAATATTGTAACTAATATATAATAATATTATTGGGTCAAATAACCTTTATTATTATCATAACTAATGTATAACATATAATAGTAACTAATATCATAACTAATATACCCATAAATCTTTTAGGTAATATTTGACCAATACATAATAGTAATAGTTATTAATATTATAACTAATATATAATAATATTATATTATAATTAATATTTTATAATAACCATCAAAATTTAGGTCCAATAACTTTTAACTAATATCATAACTAACATACCCATCAATCTTTCACGTAATATTTGACCATAGTAATAGTAATTATTATATTATAATTCATATTTTATAATAACTGTGAAAAGTTAGGTCCAATAACTTTGACCAATATCATAACTAATATACATATCCATCTTTTAGATAATACACGACCAATATATAATAGTAATAGTAATTAATATTACAACTAAAATATAATAATATTATATTATAATTAATATTTTATAATAACCGTGAAAAGTTGGGTCTAATAATTTTTAACTAATATACCCATCCATTTTTTAGATAATACATGACCAATATATAATAGTAATAGTAATTAATATTACAACTAATATATAATAATATTATATTATAATTAATATTTTATAATAACTGTCAAAAGTTAGGTCCAATAACTTTTAACTAATATCATAACTAATATACCCATCCATAAATAATATATCCATCTTTTAGATAATACGCGACCATATATAATATAATAGTAATAGTGATTAATATTACAACTAATATATAATAATATTTTTTTATAATTAATATTTTATAATAACCATCAAAAGTTGGATATAATATTTTTTAACTAATATCATAACTAATATACTCATCTATCTTTTAGATAATACATGACCAATATATAATAGTAGTAGTAATTAATATTACAACTAATAAATAATAATATTATATTATAATTAATATTTTATAATAACCGTCAAAATAATTAAATATAATAATAACTAATATCATAACTAATATACCCATCCATATTTTAGGTGAAAACACTACATTGAACTTTGTCCTCATAAATTTATTTTAATATAAAATATATATCTAAGGTAGCTTTGATAAAAGTGAAATAACCCTTGGCAGCTTCGATAAAAGAGTAATAGTATAAAAAATTTCCTATGTGGCTTTTTTTACCATTTTCCTTAGGAGGCCCATTTTTCACCAAATTTCCTATGATGGCCTTTTTCGATGATCCTACTGTTTTCTGACAAAGTTAAGTGGTGATACATAATTCAAATTACATGTCGCGACTATTGGCAATCTTGTTGGTTTGAGACACGTTCCTATTGTCTATTTTATTGGGCATAGCTGATATAACATTGGGAAAATACTGGTTTTTTCAGGCCGTGATAGAGTGTTTTAACTATATACCTTGTTCATTCATTACTTTGAAATCAACACTGTAAATGAACTCGCAAAGTTTTATGGCCAAGTGAATTGTATATAGAAGTTTGTATTTTGCAAGCATATAAATACTCATGCCTATCATGTATTTATTTGAAAATTTTGTTGCATATGTATCGAACCTTCATCTATATTCTATTATTGTTTGCTTGTTTACTTGTGTGAGAATTAACGTATGACTTGTCTCTGTTCTAGTGACTCAAATATTTTAACATCAAATTTGATAAACCTCATTGATTGCATTTGAAAACGGGCATTAAAGAACTACATCCCACACTCTACTTGTTATTCCTAAACAATTTATTTGTACAGCCATGGATTATTGTACTCATGCGTAGTTTGTAAGATCATTCTTCTTTGAATTTTCATCATTGTCACAATTGAATTGCTATATCTTAAAATTGTTTTAGTACTTGAAGCATTATTCTTGAATATGTTTGACATTCATTTTGTTCCCATGCAAGATTTGTTTGAATATCATTATTATCAAGCAATAACAACTTCTTAAAGGGTGCTAGCTCAATGGGAGAGCACTTGCCTAATTATAGGCAGGAGATTGGCGGTTCGATTCCTCTGTACCCTATCATAAATTAGTGACTAAGAAAACGACTAAATTCACATATATACAACTATTAGTAGCTAATTTCTAGTATCTTATAGCGCGACTAACGTTTAGTCGTATTTAGCTTAGTCATTAATATGTTATCACCTAGTAGTTTATTTAGTCGTATATTTGGTCATTAATTGTGACAATCAATGACAAAATCAATGACTAAATCAGTGACTAAATCAGTGAGTATCAATGACTAAATCAGTGAGTATCAATGACTAAATCAATGACTTAATCAGTGACTATCAATGACTAAATCATTGACTAATAAGTCAACCAATTAATGACTAGTGAAATACGACTAGAGATAAGATAGTGGAAATAGGATACTATTAGTCATTGACTCAAAAATAGTCGTTTATAGTCGAAGTTTAGTTATTTTTTTAGTCCTTAATTTCTCATTTTGTAGATGGTCGTTCGAAAAGTACATCTAAATAGTGTTTGAAAGCCAAAAACCTAAACAATAACTCACTGTTTTGCGAAAATTTTCATGGAAGAGTTTTGGAAGAGAGACTTACATGGAAGGAGTTTGGAGCAACTGTAAGGAGTTATGAGGGTCGAAATTTGTTAGGTATGGCGAATCAAACAAAACCCTGCATAATAGAAATTTCAAGCATGTAAATATTACTGTAGATCTTATTACCTTATTTAGAGTTTAACTAGATTTAGAAACAAAAAACTTCATATTTAGCTTCAACGTGCAATCCTTATTTTCTTGCTGCTTCTTTTGGTTTTATGTGGATACAAATTTTACATTAGGGTTTAAATGCCTCTATTGTTATACAGAATTACGAATTCACCTTTTAGGAATTTTGGATTTACTGAGATTGTGATTATATATAGAAAGTGTAGGGTGATATGGGGCCACTTTCTTGGTCGAATCCGTAACCATGTCAGCCTTGTTAAGTTTTTTTTTCTATTTTTTTTTATGAAAAAAGGCATGCATCAAAATTAGTGCGTTTGTATTACATGAATGCACCAATACGTCCATCAACATAAATAACCTGATATGACCCGCGTCGCATTGTTTTTTATTATTTTATAAAAACAAAAAAAGTAATTTTTTCGTGTCTTGGTTCTCTATTCCTGCTGCGTCGCATTTACTATAATGCACCGGATATGACCTGCGTTGCATCGTTTTTTATTATTTTACAAAAACGTAAAAGTCGATTTTTGTATCTCAATTCTCTATTCTCAATGTGTCATGTTTAATTTATTGCACCGGTGCGTTTTTGTTACAGATGCACCGAGGCGTTTCATGTATTCAAGCGCACCGATATCAGATTTATTCTTTTTAATATATTTGTTGTCATATTTTAAAGGTCTGTAATTTGTCTATATAATATATTGATAGCTTCTATATTTAATGGTACAAGTTCTTTATTGATAGAAAATTCACGCTATGCGTTCAATGAACAAAAAATTTAATCAACATGGTGGGAGCACATCCATAAATACGAAGAAGGAAAGTGCTTTTAATTAATTTCTATATTTAAAGTAATTTGTTTGAATTATTTGTAAAGTTAACTAATATGTATTGGTTAATGTTTCACATGCATAGCCAAAAAATGAGGAAAATCGATAAGATTCTTACCAAACTAAGTCCAGAAGAGCATAAAACATTGATGAAAAGTTGCATAGGGATGAATCGGGTGAATACAAATAAGTCAATATGAATTATTTATTGAAATATGAGTAATAATTTACTTGAGAATATTCACTAATATGTTTCAAGTAACATAATTCACATATGTTTAATGTTATGTAGGGACCAATAGCAATAGAAGTCAATGTCATCATAAGAAAAAAAGATTATGGAAGATGAAAATGATGATCAATTGGTCCTTAGCTCATCTGGAGTGGTGCTGAAAGTTAATAGAAGGGGAAAATAATTGTATAATACTATGAGTGATTTAGTGGAAAGAACGTACATATGTACATTTCACTTACAATATAGAAACCAATCAAATGATTCAAAGAATCAGGACATATGTAAACTATAAGAGGCGTTCCCAGAGCAATGGTCAATGAGAACTATCAAGCTTGCAATAGCAAAAACATACAACAACAACAAAATAATCATTCAAAAAGTAATATTCCTAAACATGTTTATGTAGAATATGTATCTATAACTATTACAAAGCATCATTCATTCAATAAATTTAATTTTGTCATATTTATTTTTCATATCAAAAGTAAAATATTTTATAATATTCAAAAACATACAACAACAACAAAATAATCATTCAAAAAGTAATATTCCTAAACATGTTTATGTAGAATATGTATCTATAACTATTACAAAGCATCATTCATTCAATAAATTTAATTCTGTCATATTTATTTTTCATATCAAAAGTAAAATATTTTATTGTCATTTTACATTTTCAAGAAGAATATGAGAATCCAAAAGGATGAACGAGGAGATATGCAAAATGTTCCAATAGGGATGTCCAAGAAAGTGTACAAGGAGATGGCCAAGAAAATGGACATAATCGCATCGCAAGAAGAGCCATCTCAACAAAAATGTGCTTCAAATGTATGAAATTATTTGTTTTAGGTTTATGTTATACATATCATTATTTAATTCAGCATTAAATTTTAATTTTCAATTGTTTTGATGCAGAAAATAAAAGAAAATGGAGCCTACTCAGGACACAAGACAGGATGACAAGGAAAAAATGGGTTGATAGCAAATTTTGTTTGTATTTGTGATTCATTGTAAGAAATCAAGATTTCTTAGTGGTTGTGATTGGTATATATATTTTTTTCACTAGCAATCCTTCCATTTCTTCAAATAGGTGTTAACATACAAAGAGGAGCCACTAGAAGAATTGACTGACATTGGGTTAAGAAAGTGTTGTAAGTATATGTTGGCGTATCAAAAATTAATTGTGTATTTTGTAAGTCTCTATGTTGTTTTCCTTCTCTCATTTTATAATTAATAAAACAACAAAAATATTTTAAATTAAATCTATGATTTGTGACGGGGAATAACACTTGCAGGAAATAAAGTATGGAGTGGAGCCAATAGAATACTTGTTGATAGAAGGAATGAGAATTGGTTTTGAAAGAATGTGTATCATTCATGAGTCGATTATTTCTATGGTATGTCGCTTTTCAATTTACTTTCATGTATACTATCTATTTATTTTTCATTATTATTACCACTGGTAGTGTAGATACACTCAGTATACTTTACTTTTATGTTTTCATATGGAAGTTGAAGAAGATGAAAACAATCGAGCCAATCAACAAAACATTCGGCCAAATAACCCAATTGATGCAAGTTGATCAAGCACCAATAACAGTTCCAATGAAGAATGATGATCCTTATTTAATTTTAATGTTAATGCAAGTTGTTGTAGCTTCTTGTATATTTTGAAATAATTGTTTGTGAAAAGCAGATATTTTGTATAATAATGTATTGGACATGGTGTATGAATTCAAGGACGAGTTACCAATAAGTGTAATAATAATCACATGCATGTTGACATTTTGATTACTGGCATTGTCCTCATGTTGTCATATTTTGTATTTCAAAGGCACTCTTATTGATATATAATAAAATAAACTTTTTTATTATATTGCATTCCTCAATATTATTGTCAAATTAATGTTACATCATGTGAAATGGTACATTGATAATTTGTTTTCCAATAAAAAAATGCGTATTTTCATTCAAGATGGAGAAAAAATGCATTCTTCTATGACATACAACAGTTGTAAATGGTACATTGGTAATTAAATGTATGGATGATTAAATATTACAATACACTCTTGTATCTATGATATAAGAAATTAATCCAAACAAACAATTTCAATAATTAAAATTGAAATTAATTTTACTATAAACAAATATTTCAATTTAAGATGAATAATGGAATTAAAAAATTAGATGTCACATCGGGGCTCCTATACTAACATTACGCACCAGTGCATGTATAACATTGAACACTAGTGCATTTTACTTTACGAATCGCATCCGTTCATGTAGATGGATTATGTTCACCGAGAAGGATCAAATCTTATTCCCACCGGTTCTAAGTTTTTAAGCGTGACGATGCGTTTGATGTGTTAAAATGCACCAGGTCATGTTGATAGTTTATAATCACCAGTGCACTCGAATATTAAATGCACCGGTGCATTTGAATATTAAATGCACCGGTGCATTTGAGTATTAAATGCACCGGTGTGACCTAATAAATGTACAATGCCGTTAAATTTAAAAATAATGAAAAAGTGTATAGTGCGTATGATGTAAAATATCACACCGATGCATTTATGTTGTAAATATGCACTGGTGCGTATATGCTATACTCAAGCACTGGTGCGATGTTGAAATTTGATTCTTTCTAGTGCTTGTTCTGGTTGAGTGCACCAGTGCATCTTTTATAATCATATAGCACCGGTGCGTCATAGTAAGAAATGCACCAGTGCGCGTAAATTCATTTGTGTGCACCATTAAACAAACATCTACTAAAACCTTCAGAAGCCGAGTATTTTTTAGTTATAAAATGTATCTGTTATGACCTCCATAAAAAAATCCACTACCATTGGCGGAGGTGGTAACAGAGTTTTTTTTGACAATTTTTTCCAATCTTGTAAGACTAAAAACATCCACTATGACCTCTACTACATGGCCTTTTCACTGTAGTGTGATGAATTGATCTTGGTTGTCTCAAGTTCTTGATCATAGTCAAGCGATACATAAGAAACATTCCCTTTCATATCATGAACAATTTCATGCTCTGCAGTAGTAGTGAATGAGTAACCTCTTTTAGTCAGGATGATCTTCATCAATGCATTAGTTAGATCTTGGCCAACCAAATCTAACCTGAGGATAGAATGGGGAAGAGCATATCCTTCATATACTAGAACTATGTGGATGACACCATCACCATAATCAAGAACAATACCTGCATATCCAATGCATTAATTATTGAGGAATAAAACTATATTTAGTTGTGAAAAAAAAATTGCACAACATACTTACTTGTTATTTGATCACTTGCATACAAAGTGAGAACAACTGGGCTGGCAACACACATTGCAGGTGTATTGAAAGTATCAAACATAATATGAGTCATCTTCTCTCTTTTCTCCTTGGGATTCAAAGGTGCATCAATGAGGATAATAGGATTCTCTTCTAGAAAAACTTGTAGCTTGTTGTGAAATGTACGACTCCAAATATTCTCCATGGAATCCTTGTTGGTAACAATTCCATGTTCAATAGGATACTCCAAAGTAAGAATACCTCTTTTGAATTGAGCCTCATCACCTACATATGCCATCCCTTCCATCACTACAACAAATTTGACATTTAGGGGCGGTTGTCTTCCGCCTCCAAAAGGCATTATTGGGGGCGGTTTTGGCTTTGGCGTCGGTATTTCCAAAACCGCCCCTAATAGCACTGACGCTAAACGTTTTGACTTTTAGGGGCAGTTCTGAAAGAGATCAAAACTGCCCCTAAAAGTGACTTTTCGAGGCGGTTCTAAACCGCCCCCAAAAGTTGCCTTTGAGGGTGGTTCTAAGCCCCCCCCCAAAAGTTACTTTTGGACTTTTGGGGGCGGTTCGAAACCCCCCCCCCAAAAGTCCTTTTTTGACTTTAACGGGCGGTTGTCTTTCGCCTCCAAAAGTCACTAATTTGGGGTCGATTTTGTATTTTGTGGCGGTCTTTAAGAAACCCCCCCTAATAACACCGACGCTAAAAGTTTGGCGGTTCTGGAAGAGATCAAAACCACCCCTGAAGTGACTTTTGGCGGCTGTTATAAACCTCCCCCAAAATTCGCTTTTAAGGGCGGATATACACCCCCCTCGTAGGTACATATGGAGGCGGTTCAAAGCCCCCATCAAAACTCTTTACAAACCTGTGGGGGTGGTTTTAAACCCCCCTCGTAGGTACCTATAGAGGTCATTCAAAACGCCTGCCAAAACTCTTTACAAAGCTATGGGGTGGTTTTAAACCCCCCTTGTAGGTACCTATGGAGGCAGTTCAAAATCGCCACCAAAACTCTTTACAAATCTGTGGGGGCAGTTTTAAACCCCCCTCATAGGTACCTACGGAGGTGGTTCAAAACCCTCCCCAATAAGCTTTACAAACATGTGGGGGTGTTTTTAAACCCCCCTATCGTAGGTATCTACAGAGGCGGTTCGAAACCCCCCCTAAAAATATTTCTAAACCTTTGGGGGCGGTTTTAAACCCCCCTCGTAGGTACCTACAGAGGCAGTTCAACCCCCCCCCCTAAAACTCTTTACAAACCTTTGGGGGCGGTTATGAACCCCTCTCGTAGTGACATATGATTAGGGCATGAATGAATCGAACCTTCAACCTCCTACTTGTAAAGCAGGCGCTCTACCATTGAGCTAGAACCCTTTAAGAATTAGGGAAAGGGGCAATATTAAGACCAAGATTGCATCATTTGTAATTTTAAGAAAACACTAATAATCCCAACATTGTTTCTGACTCGAGAGACCTAAGAAAGTAGTCTACATGGATCTGACCTTATAAGTTGGATGAACTTGAAAGGTTTCGTATGCAACATTGATTCAATAAAAAAAATAGTAATACATAAATGTTTTAGAGGATTCGGCTTTCAAGTTCAAACACATACTCATGAAGTGAACATATAACTAGAATTTCAAGTATTCATTGATAAGAACGAGCATCGTTTCTAATGGTTGCTTGATGGATTTGTTAGCACCTGGATTGTGCTAAGGGTCCTGGAGGACTCGTGAAGGGAAGGTAGGCCCGAAGTTCAAGAAAAAGATTGATCACTCAAGAACTTTCAACAGGACGAATTGGGTTGAAAGCAGCGATGTGGGAAAAAGCTAAGGTTTGAAGTAATCAGCCGAAGGCCAAATGCAAAGGAACCTGTGAAAAAATGTATGGATGGTCAGATCTAGCATTATGAAATCTGCGGTCGGGAGCCTTCTTCGCGAAGTAAGTTGGTGACTCTTTAAGCAGAGGTGGGGTACTAGCCGACGGGAAGTTCCAAAAGCAATCAACGGTGTAGGGTGCAAATCAACGACTCACAACATGTTCGCAGATATTACATCGGCGGAAACAGTTGCAATTCATATTTGCGAACTTTTATTAAAGTACTGCATCCTCCGACGGCCTAGATGTGGTTTGGTAAAGATCTTCGGTCTGGGTGAACTTCACAAATAATACTTGTGCGGTAACTGGGCGGGACAAAGATTTGTGAACAATTAACGGGACACATGGTTGGACAGCCAGGATCTAAGCATGAACCGGATCGACGACATGCAGGGTTTCTCAAAAGTGAAAAGCGCTGGCAAGTTGTCAGGTGGTCGAATTGAAAACCACGAAGAAAGGTGGTAGGAAAGGTCAAAGGATCTAACGGCAGTGGATCAATCTGGCCAATGGATGGTCGACATGGCTCCTCCATCTTCGTAGCTGGAGGGATGATATGGCAGGATAATATTATAAAATACTGGCCTGCACAGGGATTCTCATCTTGTCTTTCATGTGCATGTTGAAAGGCAAGGAAGATCGATCCATGGTCAACCAGCCAGGTAGGCCACTCTTTTCCTCCGCGAACTTTTGTAAATGGAGGGCTCCATAGGACCTCCGGGTTTCGAATATTGTAAGATAAATGACCGGATAGAGGACAAAGACAGTGACATTTTTGACGCCATGTTCCTTAATAGTACCCTGGAAGCCGCCAAAGAAAAACTAGAAACCATAAGAGCCCAGGGAAGAGATATCCACACTGGTCTACTAGTCTTCCTTTCACCTTTTTACCACCAGTCAGACCCCAAATTGTCCTTAGTTCATAGACTGGTTCTCTAGCTATTATTCCCCTGGCCGCAGGGTGGTCATGGATACTGCAAAATCAAAGATTCTGTGTTACATAGATGCCCCAACCGTCTGGAAAGCCCTAGCCGTGCCTAAAGATTTCTGCCGAAAGTCCTAGAGTTATCAATTAGAAGCCCTAATTTGACATTTCCGAAGAGACCCATACAAACTCAAGGAGAGTTTCTACCATGCCTCCCTACTCCCAGGTGTTTCTTTCCTAGCAGAATCTTTCCCTGGTGAAGCCGACTTGTTCACAGAAGAATCTAGATATGTAATCTCGATGCTGTCCCAGTTTTTAGGGCTGGACACCGACCATGATATAATTGAACCCTTGATTAGCCTTCTGTTCGTTATCAGTACCTGTCCCCTTGAGCCATCCGACCCTAATTTATCCCCCCTATTCTCCTATCTAAAGTTTGACGAAGCCCTAGCAGAAAGTATCCATTCCCAACTTGTGGAGTTTCCTAAGACTAGGTCTTTCAGGTTCCAATCTTATTTGTTAAAGATGTTCCTGGCAGCCAATGACGAAAACCTACAGGTCCCAGAGCTACATATTACCAAAGAGATGTATTCTGACTACAAGATGTTCATGAATGGCCTCATGGCTAAGGTTTACTTCCTGTTTTTTCAGAAAAGATTACCTAGAGTAATACTGGAGATGAAAGACCTGTTGCAACCCCCAATGGAAAAAGGGGTAGGAGATTGGTTTTTATTGAAGCAGGGAACTGTAATCAGAGTATATGGGTTTTCCCATGCCCCATATGAGCTTCCTTCATTCCTCACCCCCAGGATATTCACCATGGAGTTTGTAAGACAGAAGCTAACATTTGAATGTGAACACTTCCTAGATGATAAGAAGGCATCGGACATAAATTTTCCTTGGACAGTAGGATCCGTCATGGTTAAAAGCAGAGCATCTCTCTCAAGCCTTCAGCAAATAATGAAAGACATGGTATTCCCCTCCAAGGCAGCAGTGAATTATAACCCCCATCACATACTTTCAGAAAGAAGGAAAACAACAAATAGAAAGAGGTATGAACATTTTGAGCTGGCTGGCATGGCTGAAAGGGAAAACTGGCTGGAGTATGTTGAGCAGGGATAGATGGGCATTGACACCCCAGATACTTCCCAAAATTTGGCATACCTTTTTGAGGAAGGCTCATCTTCAGCACCCATATCATCTAGTAAAGATACAACATTGTAAATGGTTTTGCCCCTAGTGGCCATCCCAGAAAAGTCCAATCAACAGGAAATCAACAGTCCAATGGATGTGGACAGTGACCCTGAAAGGGCCTCAAAGAGGCAGAAAATAGAAGAAGCTGATCAACAGGTGGCAAAAATTCAAGAAGAGAAGCCAAAGAAGAAGCAGGTCAAGTTATGAATGCCCCATTTTGAAGTCAAAGAACATGTTTTTGGTAAACCACCCGAGGGACCTGCAACATTGAGCACGACTAGAGCAGAGCTACTAGAGGGGTATGAGGAAAATCCAGACAAAATTGCAGCACAGATAAAATTATATGAAGAAGTAAGGAAAATATCTAAGAAGAGCATAGCCTTGGTGGCCAACAGAAATTTGGCCCAGAATACTCTAAACCTGGCTTTGGCCACTAAAAACAAAGCTTCTGAGTTAAAGGTCAATCTGGAAGATATCCCAGATCTTGACATAATCAACCTGCATAAGGAAACAGGTGAGGTTATATACAACAAACTACTGAAGGGTGCCTTATAATTGTCTAAAGTACAATCAAACAAATCCAAGGTTCAAAATCAATTAAGGATAGAGAAGGCAGAAAGAAAATATCTAAAGGGACAGGTGAAGAAGCTCCAAGCTCAATTATTAGCCTCTATGACTGAAGAAGCCAAGAGAAAAAACATACAAAGGCTGTTAGATGGGGAAGATCAAAAGATATTGTCCTTAAAAAGGAAGTTAAAGATGCATGTTGCTAAGTTGGTAAATGCCCCTGACATGGCAGAACTATAGGAAGAGAAAGAAAAATTAAAGGAAGAATTGATTGAATGTAAGGCCCAACTAGTGGAGCTCGGAGAAAAAGAGAAGCAACTGCAGCTTTACATAGCCCTTGTAGTAGCTAGTGAGAAAGTATGGAAAGCCTAGTTTGAAGAACTGGATATGAAAGTAAAGGAAAATGAAAAAGAGCAAGAAATGAAGGTCACACCCTCAATTGAGTCAGGAGACTTCTCCATAGTGGGGCAGATATCCCCTGCCATCTTAGAAGATGCTGAAATGATCAAATTGAGAAAACAAGTAGCTAACCTGAAGACTCTAAAGGACAATGCAGAGAAGGAAAAGGAGGATTGGGAATCCAAGTACAAGGCAATGCAGGTGGATCTTGATAGGTTAAAGGAGCAAGTGATAGGACAGAAGGTACTGCAGGAGATTAAGAAAATCATCTAGGATTATGTCATCCAGCAAGAAGACGACCTAAGGCCCTTTTTGAACTTTATAATGGATAAGGAAACTGTGGTAAATTTGGCTAAATAGGCTGTAGCAGTGGCCAATGAAAAGCTTAATAAGAAGCCCTCGGATTATGCAGAAAATGCAGTGGAGTTTCTAAGTGGTTTGTCAGAGGAGTAGGCTGATACAATAGGCATAAAGGATGGGGTAGCCACAATTATATGGGCCAAGAGAATAATTAACAAGCATCAACAGGTGAAGATCACCTAGTATGGGATAGACATTCTCTCAAATCAACTGAGGATGTTCAAGGAGGCATTCGACCCCTTATTCAAGAAAGGCCTACTTATGTTCTGGGAGGAGAATGGAACCATGTTATCAAATGAGGAATACAAGGTTAAACTATGGGATTGCAGGGAAAACCAAGAGTATTTTGCAAGGATGGATCAGCCTCTGACGGGTCAGATAATAGCTGAAAATTTGACAAGGGATTTCGAGTTAGCCTCAATGTTCAGGGGAGCCAGGACACTGCACGCTGGTTATTATTATAGAGAACGCACAGATCTGAGAGTGTTAATTAAGTAGCTTGCCACCCTGGACCTACCCTCAACTCACCAATGGAAGTCCATCGAGAAGTATGGCAAGGGGAAAATCAGGATAGGTGCATGAGGAGTTCGAGGTTTTTGCAAAGTTTTCTGCTAGTGGGAGCATTCGGTTAGTAGGAGCGGCCAGCTGGAAGAGCATCTCCAAGATCAATTTTTGTATTTTTTGTTAAGTATAGGAGGTCATATAATAAAAGCGACCTGTAAATGTAAAAGGCTGTTGAGCCGATTTTTCCACCTCTCTCTCATGTCTGTAATGGCGAATATGCCTCGATTAGGTGTCAATAGGTTATAACTATTTTCTGTTCAAGAGAAGGTCGAGCATGGGGATCGAAGACATCTATAAATTAAATGTAATCAATGGCAAAGGGGTTGAAAATTTCAGAGCCCGAGTGTTGCTCTGTGTTTGAACAATTTTGAAGTTATTTTAAATAAAGTTGGCAGGCCTTGCAGGCATTTCTGTTAAGAGATTCATGCGTTATTTGATCTACAATATGTTCTTTCTTTCTCCCATGTGAAATGTGTTTCTTTCATTGTCAATTCATTTTTTCATGCTATTTCAACAACAACCTTTAACGAATGAAAAGGTTTTAATTGCATTGTCATCTAACCCAGCAAAAGAATTTCATCTAAAAACATAACAACCGAGAGCAGCAAATTATGGATGCAATAGAGGGTACATTTCAATGCATGTTAACAACGAAGACATGCTACTACCTGAAAATGTTTAATAGATAAGAGAGAGCTAAAGTCTCAGCCCAAATATTTATGAAGCGATTAATTGTTATCTCATTCCATCATGCCTGAATACCCCAGCTTTCATTGTTTTTGGACAAAAATGTTACCTGAAGCTTGTTGCAGAAATATATAAGAAACAAACAACAAAACAAAACTGTACTATCCATATCCTTATATTAAGAAAACAAAAGTAGGACCGTACATTTTAGATACAACACTAGAGTATCTCCTTTACTACCTAAAGATAAGAAAAATGATCAATGCCCTCAAAATTGTTTAGGACAACCCAGTTTTCAAACATTGATGAAGAACAACTTTATTCATGATCATAGCCTAGTCAAATCAGTTCTAGAGCATAAAATTAACATTTTTTTGATAGAATTGTACCAATGTTTATTTCTCTAATTTTAGTGGCAATACAATAAGTTAAAGAACATGATAGACTATGAAAGGCATTATATAAGGTATTTTTTTGGTAAAGTCAATTATACATTCTCATGAATTCCAACAACTAAAAGATATCTTGGTAACATATGCAGTGAACAAATAGATCATATACATTTCAATGACTATATTTCACTCCATATGCAACAGTAAAGGTAAAGAAAAAACCCGCATTCGTAGTTTGGTAATATTCCATTGAGAAGTAGCACAACAATTTACATACTAAACTCAGGAACAGTGAAGAGATGAATCGCACTGGTCAATATACTCAAATAGATTCAAAGACATTTTTTGTTAGAATATAGATAAACTAAATTTCAATGAAATGGAGTCTTAGCCTGATGGTAAAGAAGGGGTGTTTCATACTCCACTATGGTGGGCTGTTTCACTTGCACAAGCACAAGCAAGGCTACTTGTGGATGGAGTTACATGCAGGCCCTGTGCGTAATTGGAGAAGTAGATTCTTGTAAATAATCTATACTCCACTGTAATATGGAAAGAGTACTTTTCTTTCCTAGTTAGTTGAAAGCTATCAAAAAGGTGAAAAAAAAACTTGAAACTAAATTGCAAAGTCAGTCTTAAGCCCTCTCCCTGAAAACAAATAGTAAAATATTGATAAGCTATGATTCACGAATACTAAGCCTAACCTCTTCCTTAAAAAAATGACCTGTTGGGGGTCCACGTGCTTACCCAGATAATCTACGGATGAAATGACTCCGTTCGTCGGACGATTCATCCAATGACCAATAACCCCAAAAAATTAAAATTTGCAGAAACGACAATAAGATATCTAATTGAAAAATTCGTTATGGTGATAACTTACAAATATGCATTAGAGAACGATACAAATTGTCATTATATTGCTTTCCATTGCGAAGACCTGCATATATCATGACAAAATGGTATTTTCATATAAACGATTGATAGATATGTAAAAAAAGGCATAACATGTATGAAATTTGAGACGAGTTCATATGGAGAACCTGTGTGTGGTTTTTGTACTCTACGTACGTTTCAGACAAATGAAAATACCTAAATGAGCTTCTCTTGGTTTCAAGAATATCTTATTCTCTACTAAACAGGGCCAACCATGTGAAGGTTCAAGCTCATATGCCCCCCCCCCTCACATCACTCTCAATTCCCGACACCCAATCTATCTACTATAAAAATATATGCATGAAAGGTAAATCCAAGTGATAATATGCATAAACAGTAGCAATAAAAATATATATGCATGAAAGGTAAATCCAAGTACTAATATAAGATATAAGTTTTCACAGATACAACTTAAATGAGAACTGATAAATAAATCATGCATGCTACTTACTGAACAACATCCAACCATGTGCCTTCACAATCTTGTCGAACATAATCCATGGCCCATCACCTACAGCTTCATCCTCTTTGCATTTCGTCCCTTCAAAATATGCAACACTTGATAAATCTGCATACTCCAAATCATATCTATTACAATTTATTGATCCCTTCAGAGGGCATGTCAAAACTACACACCAGTCATTCTCTATCGGATCTTGTACATAAAACACTTGTTTCGCTTGTGATGCTAGAGTAAATGGATCATGTTGCAGTCTATCCTTACTCAAGCATCTCTTCAGATTCACCAGGGTGAAACCAATTTCATAAAATTTCATTCCATTCTTCTTGTGTACATCTATCCAATCACATTTGAACGATGGATACTGCACCAAATAGTAGTCCAATAACATTATTTTTTGAATCACTACATAATATGTTGTCGTTTGATGTATAGCATTTTTATCCTTTGCACTTGATCTCATTAATGTTTGTGCATCTATGCACACACCACTATTCTAGGTGGCCCTGACATCTTCTAATATTTTAACATCAAATCTACACCCATTGATTAAGTAGCCATCATACTTAGTTGCATATTTCCTTGGGCCACGTGCCAACCATTTAAGGCTATCAGAAATATTTTATTTTCCTTCCACCTTGACATTTTGAAATGTCGTTAGAAAACCATGCAATTTCAAAATATATTAAAAGAATCTCACCTTCATACATCATAATAGTCTTGATCAATGAAGTTCAATTAAATCTAATATGAAGAACATATCATTACCTATTTTCTTAACCAATCACTAAATTGTTGGTTGTGGAGCTTTTGTAGTAAGACTTCATCTTTTTGGGCTTGGATGTTACTATTGGAAATTTCTGTCAAGTGCATCCTATTTCAAGTAATGTCAATAAACAATTAATGAAAAAATTGCGATATATTATAATAAAAAATGATTTCATAAGTATGTGCTTATTACTTATCTATCCAAGGTTGAATTTCATCTGTGTTGTGCAAGATCCATATGTGGGCTTGTAACAAACTAGTTTTATCTAATTCAATAGAAGTTCCACTAGATAAGGCCTTCCCATATTGTCCAACCTCTCCTTCTTCATCGTCCCAAGCTTCATTTATACTAGGCATGCTTTCAATATTATCCATACCTTCAACATATCCAACACAAAATTTTATGGATTCCTCCACAGTGTAGTTTTCAACTATGCAGCCTTCGGGCCTATTCTTATTTTTCACATAATTTTTGAAAACTTTCATGTTCCTAGAAAAAAACACACAATTTGTAGAGAAATCAAAAGTATGAATAAAGAGTTGCTAGTAATGAATTATTATTATATGCACATAAAATGCTGGAATTTATGTGGATTTGCACTTAATAACATTTAACTAACCTTTCAAAAGGGCACATCCATCGATATGCAACTGGTCCACAATAACGTAGCTCTCACACCAAGTGTACAGTCAAATGTATCATTATATCAAAGAATGAAGGGGGGGAATATTTTTCGAGTAAGCACAAAGTTTCCACAACATCATCTTGTAAGTTATCAAGATTTGTTGGATCCACCATTTTTGCACAAATTCTCCTATAAATGAAGCAAAGCCTACAAATAGTGTTTCGAACTACTTTTGGTAGCACATGGTGCAATGCTACTGGAAGGATTTGTTGCATGAGAACATGGTTATCATGTGCTTTCATACTATGAAGCTTGATATCTTTCATATATACATGATTTCTAGGGTTTGAACTATATCCATATGGAACTTTTAAGGTGAACAAAACACGACAAAGAATCTCTTTCTCCTTTTTTGAAAGAGTGTGTGGTGTAGGTGGAAGAAATATTTTTTTGCCTTTTTGTTGTGGCCACAGGGACCTCCTTATACCCAACTGTTGTAAGTCATCACGATAATTTTTCCCATCCTTTGATTTATCTTTTATATCTAGAAGGGTTCCTAAAATACTTTCGCATACATTTTTTTCTACGTGCATTAAATCTAAATTGTGACGCACTAGGATTTTTTGCATCCAACCGTATAAAAAATCAATGCATTATAACATCAAAGAAAAATTAAACAATATATTCATATTAAACACAATGAAATCCTTCAAGCATCGTACATTTTAGGCCTTGAGATAATGTGTGCACATACCTACCAATATGGTAAATTGAATATAATTGACCTTTTCTTCCACATGTCATTCTTCGAATTTTCACATTTTTTTAAATTTCTCTTTCTTTTTGTACTTTTAGTCTTTCCCTTCCCTTCCTTCTGTTTCTGTAAAAATATCTGACACTTGTACAATTGTAGGTGCAATGAGATGCTCAGAATTCCCATTAAATGGTCATTTTTGGGAATGATACTTATGATTTATTGGAAGATATCTCCTATGTCCCATGTACACACACTTCCTACTACATTTGAGATACATTGAATTTGTGTTCCTTCCACATATAGGGCATGCACAAAACCCTTTAGTTGTGCAACCAACCATATTTCCATAAGCAGGAAAGTCATGGATTACCCACATCAATATAGCCTTCATATTAAAAAATGACCTTGAATGAGCATCGTATGTCCTTGCCCCTTCATCCCATGTTAGTTTTAGTTCATTTACCAATGGTTCCAAATAAACATCTATGTCATTTCTTGGTTGCTTGGGACCAGGTATTAACAATGACAACACACAAAAGCTCCTTTTCATGCATAACCATGGCAGAAGGTTATATGTGACTAGTAATACTGGCCATACACTATAACTACTACTCAAGTTTCCAAAAGGATTAAATCCATCCACTGCCATTGCAAGTCATACATTGCGAGGATCATTGGAAAAATCAGGCCATTTAGAATCTATAGTTTTCCATGTCGGGCTATCAACTGGGTGGCGCATTATTCCCTCCTTGCTTGCATTCTCATGATTCCACCTCATTTTCTGTGAAACATATGTAGAGCTGTAACAAAAACATAAAGAATCATATATGCATTGCACTACTTAGTAGATTAAAGAAGATGATTTTCTAGTAGGTTGGTAGTACATGAAGGTGTTTGATATAATGGAATTATAAGAGTTCAAAATCATACCTGTACATTCTCTTCAACCTCGTCACTATAGGGAATTACCTCAACACTTTGGCTGGGACACCAGTACACACCTTTTCAGAATGAGAATCAACCTTCTATCTTGATTCACCACATGTTGGGCATTCATTTATTTTTTCATATTTTCCCCGATATAAAATGCAATCATTGTGGCATGCATGTATCATTTCATAGTCCAACCCCAATGATTTAATCAAACGTTTTGCAGCATATGTATATTCTGGAAGTGTATTTCCTGTTGGAAGCATTTCTCTTTGCAACTTCAACAACTGGGTGAAACTTGAATCAGACCATCCATTTCTCACTTTAAGGTTGTACAATTTCACAGTGGTTGATACTTAGTGAAACTAGTGCAACCTGGGTACAATGGTGCCTTCGCATCTTCAATTAACTTTAGATATTGATTTATATCATTTTTTTCTTCCATTAATTCTGCTTGGCCATTTTCACAATTCACATCTAGATTTTCATTATAATATTGATAAGCATCGTTCACCATTTGAACCATATGATCATCAACCATGGTTTCCTCTTTATGATCATCATTCTCAAGAACTTCAGTATCATTTGTAAGCAATGTTGCAAACTCATCATTCTGATTATCATATTGATGTCCGACTATGTGTTCATCACCATGTGTAATTTGTGGAGGAAAATCATGCATCTCTGTTGTGTGTCATTTCTTACTCTTGTCAAATATATAGTCCTGAGTAGGAACTCTCTCTCCATGGAAAAACCAAGTTTTATATGAACTTGTTATACCATGAATCATCAAGTGGTCTTGTACTTCCTAAAACGTCAATACTGCAACATTGCAACATTTTTTACAAGGGCATCTTGTGGTGTTATTATCCTCTAAATGCCTTTTTGCAAACTCTAAGAATTCTTCAACCCCAACTTGATATTCCTTTGACATCCTACATACAACCAATTTGCACATCACGTAAGAAAAAACCACTACAAATTACAATGAAGACATATGTTATAAAATATCATATTGAAGAATCAAATATAAAAAGTATACCTCGTTTTCAAATCTGCCCAATCCCTTTTTTTGGCCATTTGAAAATAAAACCAGCCCAATTTCTCGAATTGGCTCCTCGAGAGTTGGCCTCTCAACTTCCTTCCAATATATGGTTAGGAATATTCATGTAGTACACCCATATGCTTTCCAAAATACCATTTACCTACACATGACAACAATATATTACACCATACAAGCTTCCACCTTATAATAACCAAATCCAAACATCAATTACATAATATTTTGGTTTTATATTAAAGACAAGATATGTAAGATTTAAACCCATTAATATAACTTTGAAGATAAAAAACAAATTTACGAAATATGGTGGGCCCCTCCCCATTGGATATTGCGCTCGAAGATTGGAGGTACAAAGGTCACGTTTACGGAGCGCGATGGTTTATAAGGCTAATCATCTTGACATTAACAGTCTCTTAATACTCCCACCACCCTGCAAATCCGACGTCTACCGAGCATGAGTAAGATGGATACAACTGTAACCTCCAGAAGTATCGACCGTGACCACCAGGTACTCCTTCATTGTTTATCAACCCTTTTGTGTTATGTAATTCATCCAATAGACAGTTCCGCCATGGCCTTGTCAGTAAAAAGCCTTGACCCATCCAAGGATATCATCTGCGATCAACTTTACGATGCTTATGATCCTTGTTTGTGGTTGTCTAGTGTCAGTGACTCCCAAAATTCTTTGTTGTCACCTTCCGGAGACCTGTCAGAATTGTTGGTAAATTTAAAGTCATCCTTAATAGGGTTCACATTAGAACAATTGCCCCATTTCCCAGATATTGTCCAAAGGGTAGCCTCCAATTATTCCGCCACTAGGAAGGCCATCTTAGATGATATCCACTCCCATGTCGTTTGCAGAATTACACCAAAAGCTATCAGGGCTGCCGTGGGTCTCTCCGAAGCCCAATTTTAGGCCCTGATCCCCTTCACCAAATCAGAGGTTCTTCAGGTGTTCGGGAAAGCTGACCTAGAATCCAAGAATAAATTTTTCCAGACCATTTTGATGACCCCAGTTCCCTCAGAGACCCTTATCACCCCACTCTCCTCTGAATTGTTCATAAATCCTGTCGTATCAGCCATCTCCCTCTTGAGTCAAATCCTATGTCTTGATAGCGATATCATGGTCTCTGAAGTAATGCTAGGAATTCTCCTTTACCTGAGTCAATCTGAAGTAGGAATTAAGTTCGATGATTTCTTGGCCGGAGAAATCAATTCTCATCTTGAGAAGTTTGATTTGGATAAGCACTTTAGATACCAGGTGTATCTATTTGCCATCATAGTCAGTTCCAACCGGCAGACCCTTGAGGACATGGATCCAAAGGTGTTCAAAGACTGGTCCCCTTCTCTCCAGAAGATCTAGGACTGGTCTTACACCCTGTTCATTGACAAAATGGTCCTCAACATCTCCAAACTATTCAACCCTAAAGAGAAGAGGATATCATAAGACATGAAGGATTCCTTGCAGCAAGAGGGTATTGGATATTGGTTCCTGATGCAGAAGTATTCAGTTATCAGAGTATATGGTTTTTCGGCTACCCCTTTCATGCTACCAGTTTACCTAACTCCCTCATTATTCACACTAGAATTGATTAGGCAGAGGATATCTGTTGATGAGGAGCATTTTACTGCTCACAGGAAGAACTCTTGGATCAAATACCCTATTAATTTCGGGCCCTTCGCTGTGAAGAAGCCAACAACCTTACAAATGGTGGAGAAAGTCTTGAAGGACATGAAGTTTCAGGGGACTCATGCACAGAATTACGATCCTAAGGGTATCATTTCCTAGAGGAGGGTCGAGGTGCAAAGGTTAGTCTTTATTCACTCCACGATCCCCGACTTGTCCCAGGATGCAAATTCTATTGCCTATGATTTTGATTGGACTCCTGCATAGAAAATTTAGGATCCTAAAGAAGTGCAAGGTACGGTCCCAGCTACTCCCTTGCCCCTAAACGGTGATGGTAGTAGCAGAAGGTCTTGGTCATAGGTGGAGGATATGGAATTTGATGAACAAACCCCTAGCAAGAAGCCTAGGATAGACGTAGAGGAGGACGTAATCAACTTGGAGTAGGAGTTTAATTTTGAATCTAATGCCCTCAAGAAAGTGATAGAGGAGGAGATTTTTTCAGTAAACCCTACTGGGGGAAAGGTTGGAAATCAGATGTTGATCTCCCAGCTACTAGTGGTTGCAAAGCCACCCACTACACACTCACAGAGAAAGCCACCACGAAGCACACAATCAATCAAGAAAGGGGGTGAGGAGTCTCTACTCAATTATCAGAAGTATTATTTTGCCTCCGCTATTGAAGGGCAATTTAATACTGAAAAAAAAATGTTGACCACCTATGGGAAGCTTAAAGAGAAATCCGAGGTTGAGACTTAGAACCAGTCCAAGAAGCTAAGGAAGCTATTAGGCAACAAAGTCTCTTTCACTACTGCTAGGAATGTTACAACAAACTCCCTGAACCTAGCCATCGCTAATGAGGAAGGAGTTTCAGAGGTCGAGTTCAAGATGGATGGGTTCTCAATCCCAGATAAGATTATGTTCCATAAGGGAGTTAGCGATCTCATTTATGCTGATGTAACTAATGAGGCGTTAGCCCATCTCAGGTCCCAGCAAAGGGTGGTAAAACTGGAGACCCAATTGAAGCAGGAAAAGGCAACAAACAAGGCCTGGAATGTGCAGGTGAAACTCCTGAATGACCAAGTGGCAGACCTAACAGCACAGAACGCTTTACAGCAGCCCCTTGCATCTGAGCAGCCAGTGGCAACAGAGCATCCTATTTTACCAGCTAAGACACTGGCCAAGATACAGGCTTACAAAAAGAAAAGCAAGACACCTATGAAACACATCTATCTACCTCCTCATACCATGCAATTACAAGGGGAGATTGAGACATTGCAGCATGAAGTTTTGCATTTGAAAGGCTGCCTTGTTGTGTTGGAGGCTGACAAGTGCACATGGGAAGAAGAGAAGCAAAATATGCAGAAGAGAATTGATGAATTTAATGACTATAGCACCCCTGAGGATAGATCACCCACTTCTCTGGCAATCAAAGATATGTCTAAAATGTCCCTGAAGGACCTGGAAATCACTCAATTGAAGGAGGCCAATCAAGAGCTCCAACATAGGATCATTGCTAAGGAAAGTTAAGACTCTGCTAAAGAGATCAGGACACTCAAAGAGAAGGTAGCCAGGTTTGAGGAAAGGGTCATAGGCCAAATTCCCCTGCAAGGTGCTAAACATTTGCTCTGGGATGCAGTGATAAAGGATATGCCCTCATTAGAAAAGAATTTGGTCATTGTGGATGAGCATAAACAGGCTGCTATGGTAGCAAGCCGAAGATGTAAATCCCTGCAAGAAAGTCTAGCACAAAGGCCTAGGGAGGAGGCCCAGAAGGCGATTGCTATTATGAGCTCAGCCTGTGGGGAAGAACTAATTGCCCTGGGGATTAATGACAGGATATCAGTTCTAGTGGCAGCAAGGAGGATGACCACAAAGCACAACATGTTGCAGAATGCACTTACTAGGATTAACATTATTCAGCAAGGGGTGGAAAAGTTCAACAAATTGTTCCAACCCCTGTTTCAGAAAGGGTTTCTTGAGTTTTGGGGTCTAGAGGGGAAGCTGATCCCTCGGAGCAAATATGTCGAACTGCTGAACCAGGCAAGAGTAACCATTCAAAGTTTGAGGGTATGAATGGTGGGCTAAAGGGAGAGGTAATAATTGATAAACTCAGCGAGGACTTTAAGCTACTGGATCAATTCAGGATTGTCAAATCAGATCTCCGTGCTATTGGCCATAGCCCCTTGATTGACCTGGATGTTCTCCTAAAGGATCTATTTGAGATGGCCACCCATATAGATTAGCAGTGGCAAGATATACATAGACTGAGCAACCATCAACCTATAAGGCCCACTAGCAGCTGAGTCAACCGCAGTCTGTTAAAAATATGCTTGGAGTTGTCATTTTCATCAAGCGAGCCAAAAATCCCCAGATGTCGAGATTTCCCTTTTTGATTGGTCACACGCAGCACAACGTGCCTTCGCGAAATGTTTTGTGGGCACGATGCATCTGCCACGTCAGAGTTTGTTAGGATTTACGACTTACTTTCAGGTTTGATTCCCACAATGTAACTGATTTTGATGCCCTGTTTCGAGATACATCTCGGGGGTAAATGTCACCTCTATGGAGGAGGAAGGGTTCGACTTTCATTTTTTATGCCTCTGTGGCTGGACTGTAGCTTTGTAAACTTTCTTGGAAGTGTTAATGAAAAGTTTTTTTTTGAGTTTCTGAGATTCATCGTAGTGTTCATATTCAGTTTGTGTTTCTTGTTTGCATCAATTTCATATGTGTAAATTCTGCTAATGCTTTCTAGAGAAACCCATGACCTGTCTTGAGCCTGCTAAGGGCTGTTGTGACATGTCTTAGGCCTGCTAGGACTGTCGTGACTGGTTGAAAGTGCCTTGAGGACTGTTATGAAGGTACCATGACCTAATGTGGGTTACTAAGGGTGTCGTGAGGGTGTGTAAATGTGTTGGCCATGATATGTTAGTATGGATGGTAGTCTGTGAGGTCTAGTACATGGGTCGCTACCCTTTATTGGACAAGTGATATCACCGGGAGAAGTTGCAAGCCTTGAAACACTTTTCATGTGTGTGATATTCTATGGGATGTGCTCAATAAATTTTCAAATCCACCATTGATTTGGTGGGGACACTGATCGAACGATCAGAAAGCCATTTCGCTGTGTGAAAAAGAAAGTTGTACGAACACTCAGGCTTGCAGCGAAATTGATCGACGGCGGGGAAGAAGCATTTTGCAGAAACTCTATTCCCACATTCCGGAAAGAATTTTGCTGCGGAAGACAGTGCAGGAAGAGTTTGTTTCGGATATCAGATCTTGATTTTCGTAGCGCTAACAGTGAACAGTAAATGCAATAGAGATATCTTTGCATAAATAACAAGGAAAATAAACCCTAAATATCATATTCATATAACTTTGAGTTTACAATGACTGTAACAGCAGTTCCAAGGTGGACAAACAAATCTGAAATTACTTTAACTCTAACCTGTAGCTTCCTGGGCATGCACAATGATTTATGGAAGTGAGCTGGCTTTCTTTGGTGTCTCGATTTTTCTTTGGTGTATGCCAGCTCCTCAAAACAACCCAAATCGTCTTCTTCTCAGACTCCCTTCACTACCCAGAAACGTTATGCACAGTCGTAACAAGAAGGAAGACTACAATGAGAGTACCCAACAACGCTGTAGTAGATTCCTGTAGGTGTCAATAACAACACTGCAGTAGATTGCAGCTCCTTTTGGCTGTAAGGATATGTTCCCAATAGAAAGTAAATCGTCCTCTCCAGACGATGTCACGGCCCACGTAGTCCAAACTTAGCTAACAAATGAAGAATACGGCCTCCACAAGATGAAATCGACCCCTTTGTTACTCTTTTTTTTCAAAAACATAAAAACCAAAAAAGATGAAAAAGCGAATATGCATGAATCTTTAGCATCTTATATCTAGATGGGCTGAAAATTTGTTGTATGTATAACCACGGCATGAGCCTATAACCAATCCTAGGTATAATATAATATTGTTACTTGTTAGACTCACAGGAAGACCCCCTTGGGCTAAACCTTATTATAGAATATGCTATGGGGATGGTGCTAGGTGGTTCTAGTTTCTTATAATATTCTTAATTTACTTATTGCATAATCGTTTCTAGCTTCTATTATATTGCTTGTCAAGGATATTTATAACTTACATCGTAGGGAGGCTCTATGGGTTAAATATAAATATGTTTCTAATGTGGACATATCCCAATCTTTAGACTAACTAATATATGTTGTTAGTATGATAGGAGATCAAGATGTTAAAGTTGTCACCACCATTTTAACATATCAATGTACTTTTAGGAGTTAGAATTGGCTTCGATCGCCTCATTTAATGGCTTGGAAGGTATGTGAAACTTCATTTCCTTCAGAGCTCAAAAAATCTCACTTGGGAGTGAGTAAATTACTCAAAGGTTCAGTGCAATGGCCATAACATTATTAGAGATCACTTGGTTCAATAATTTCATATGTCACCTGTCGTTGACTCTCCAATGACCTAAATAGAAATTCCCATGCAGACATCTATAAAAACTATTACGCTTCCATGACTAAAATGGTTCATTGAACAATGCAAATACATAAATGAGGTGGAGGCTCTAGATTGGCATCAAATGATATGTGGTAGATGTAAGGTAGGCATCATTGAAAATCGATTGGAGGGATATCTTAGCAAGTAATCAAATTTTCATTAGGAGAATAGTTTCAATGGTATAATACTGGTCTAAAAAACATAGGTTAATGGTTCAAATTCCTTTTATCTTTATAGGAATTTCATATGGTTGGAAGAGGTAATGATCAAAATTCTTAATATTTAAAAAGATTATATAGGTTCTTTTAGGATTTCTCCAAGTAGGACCTTAACCAATGTATTGATTTGTATAGGTTCTTTTAGGTTTTCTCCAAGTAGGACCTTAACCTTAACGGTATATCTCTTCTCATTATTCTAATATCCCTAGTTACCTAATTGATATGTCAATTAAGAAAGTAGATTTGTAAGGCATACCACCAGTCAAATTTTGGCTCATATGATTTCCATGAGAAGAGAGATCATAATGAGTCATAATTGTTTGAATGCATATGATAGATCTCTTTGTTATAAGGCTACAATAAAAAATAATGAGTCATATCATGTCAGTTAGGGTAATTTTTAGGGGCGAAATTGATTGAATTGGCTTTTTTTGGGTTTTTTTTCAAAAAATAAATTCGCTATTTAGTCATTTTTAGTCTCTAATATCGCCTATATTTAGAGAAGATATTTTTTTATCATAATATTCGCCAAAATTTACATGTTTCAGTAGTAAATTGTATGTTTCATATTTAATATTCGCCTACCTATCTATATACATGTTTTTATCATTCCAAAATAATCGCCTAGACTACTATACTTAAGTATAATATTAGAATCCTTAAAAAATACCCTGATGCCAGTAGTTACAATTAATAGCATAAAGAGGAAATATCTTGGGTAGAATCATAAGAGAGTCTATGCAAATAGACTAATTTAGTACAATTATTTTATCCTTATGGTATCCTTACTTATTGGCATGGGAACTTGAATGATATATAACTAATTTGATCAAGTAACCAATAAATCCACCTAGGTATAAATGCAGTAGATACCGACTAGAAATAATACTATGTTTGGATGTATAAACCTCAACATCTAACCTTAGATGAAAATGACATCCCTTATGTGGTAAGCTAAAATTGATTACTAGTCATGAACTTCAATCCATTGAAACAAACTCACTGTCCCCATACTTATACAAATAAACCTCACAATCAATGCCTTAGAAGCTATTGGCTCAAACTTAGTCGACAAAGGTTCCACTCATTGTCGACGCATACCGCAGTCTCCCTAGACACCGACCCGAACAGGTTTTATCCCGCCCAACAACACTTGCAGAGCAGATGAGGTCTCACCCGAGGCATCTAGGAAGGGCAGATAGAACCATGTTTCCACCAAATGAAGGAGGATGGCTGCGGCTGTAATACTTAAACTTATTGCATAACCGGGACAGAGATTTCTAAGCATTGAACATGGTATTTAAAGCACTATTCAACCAAGACATTCATCATTGCAACGACAGTAATTGTAAAACAAGTATTGCATCAAAGAAGCATGACATTATTCGTATAGTGCAACATCACATTACCACAACTGAACAAATTGAACACAGAGATTGTACCAAAATAGCTTCATCGTATTATCATTGTCAACCTAGATACAATGTCTCTGCAAAAACTAGATCTCCGCAATGACTCTCGACATCAAAACATACCCGAAAATCATACAACCAACATCAGAGCTTCGCATTATTCTCCAGCAAGTTGTATATCTCTCTCCCTCTTTAATTAGAATTCTGATCTATATATAGGCTTCCGCCTTACAACTCTTTTCCACTTACTAATGACTTCCTAACTGACACTATGGACAAATGACCCACTCTCTGACTAACCTAGTCCAAAAATGACCAAAAACCCTCATTCTGCGGTATACTGACTCAACAGTACATAATATGTGGTCCAAATGACCCAAAACCCGTGATCTGCAGTACAATTGACCCATACATGCAAAAACTCATCTTCCATCGTCGCCTTTCATGCCATCTTCTGCCTTGTCGCAGCATCATAGATGCTGCGATACCAACTTACCAAACCGCCTGCCAACAGGACCCCAACACAATCTTATGGCTCGCCCTCGAGCCACGTCAACTAGATACGGTGTACTCGGTCGTTTTGACTTTGAAGTCCTCATACGGTTGTTCAAATGTCTACACCACCTCCTTGGCTTCCATAGCTGCTGACTGACTGTCGACCACGTCCTCAGCAGATGGGTGATCTGTAAGCTTTGCCGCTACCTGATGTCGACATTTCTGTACTGCCTGTAGAGCTTCACTAGCTTGCATCATGAATTTTCCACCGCTGTCCTGGAACTCCTCTAACTGTGCTGCGTGCATCTTCTGTCGCTCGTCCGCCTTGGCGATACGATGTTGCAAATATTTTAGCTCCTGAGACTTAGCAACTTGCTCCAGTGGTGGCATACTGCGCATTACTGCTTTCAGTGTGGCCAACTGTCCCTCAACTTCCTGCCAATACTTAGTCAGCTGTTCAACCTGCTCATCATGAACAATGTGGCCCGAGAATTGTACAGTGTCGGTCGTGAGCTTGGTTGCCTGCATTTCTAGCTCCTCCACCTGAGCGACAACTTCCTCAATTTCCCTTCTTTGTTCCTCAACTTCATCCTGAGGCATACCCGGATTCATCTGGGCCTTCAAAGCCTGATTCTCCTGTCGCAACTAAATAATGGCAACCCCGAGTCGCTGCACCCGGTGGAACACATCCACCTCTTCAGTGGACTCCAGCACATGTTGATAAGCTTCCATGATCACCCGGTCAACCCGTACACTGTCATCCCACATACAAGCCTTCTCCGCAATAGGGAAATCATGGTCCTTTTTTAGGCCTTCGATTTCGCATGCCTTCTCAGCCCGTTCTCTCTTAATGTGTGTTTTGAGGTCATCCACAGCCTGCCGTGCAGAAGCAGCCCTAGTGGTCAATTCGTCGATAGTGCGCTTTGCCTTGACCTCACTTACCTGTAGTCGTACACACATACCATTGATCTGTCGTAGTTTGTCTGTCATTTCTTTGCTGGTAGTAGCTTGCATAGTGGCCAACCCTTCCGTGGGCAAGGAATTCACAGCAATCGTCACTGTTTTCAGTTGCTGTAGCACGGTGTTGGCAGCTTCATCTTTAGTCACAGTTGCAATCGGTGGAATCTCCACATTCCTCACCCGCAGCTCGGTGCTGATTGTGCCAAAGGTTGGTATCCCTGATTTTGGTGCCTTTCTGGAAACCATATCATACAGCGACTCTAACCAAGCGGTGATCGCATGGAACCCTTCATCCACTTTTCTTGACATCTTGTCCATTGCCGCAGAGGATACAGTATTGAACGCTGTGAGCAGGCAGCCCAACTATGCCTCGGCTGGCAAGGACAACCCACTGATCGTTGCATGCTCTTGGTACCTTTTCGATCGGGTTTCTTCAAGGGCCCAGTCACTATCATCCGATATCATTTTGGTCGATTCGTGCTCTGAGCTATGGTGACTCTGCTGGTCCTGGGCCAATGCACGATCATCTGGTCCCAATGCCGGGCCACTGGCTTCTATCTCTGCTAAACTCATGGGTTGTCGCCATGCCTCCAGCCACTCATTCACAGTAGCCTCTAAGTCTTCGGATGTCACCTTATACGATATCTACAACCATTGCTGATCAGGATCACGACAGGATTGTATATGTATGTTATGTGGCCGAATTGCAAACGCCATGACTGGTCTGAACTGCACTGCAGTTTCTTCAGATATTCATGGGACTTGTGTTGCTGTAGCACAAAGCATCTCCCAAAATAGCCAAAACTGCAATTGGCAATCCCAGAGTCTCTCTGGCTCCCGTACATACCACAGATTCTGATACCGCGCACCTTGCTGTTCTGCTGCAGCTAGACAGTCCATGCCCTGTTACGTGTTGGGATCTTTCCATGCAACGAAGGTGATCAACAGCAGTAGCCAACTATATGTGAAGGCACCCTTTCCTGATTGGACCGCCACAGCATCCTCCATTAATTGATTTAAGAGAAATAGAGACCAGTTCATTTGGACTTCTTCTGCACATTGCTCTACGCATGCAACAATCCCCGATTTGCACTGGTTAGGTCGACCACCCATAATCACCTTGCAAGATAGGATCTTAATGCCCGTGAGTACCGCTTGATCATTGCAGGTGCTGGTGCGATACCCACGCTCGTCCGTTTCTAAGCCATATTTCTGTGCCAACTGCAACGCCCAATTTTTGTCATTTTCCTTCCCTTAGATGAACTGCGAGGGATCGACTCCATTTTTTGGCAAGCCGGTTATGTACGAGATTAAATCGATGGTGACCGGGATTTCTCTGTCCAGCCACAACGAACCACCATGAAAGCACGCAAGGAGCTACCTCACGCACGCATTGACTTCCGCCAGTTGCCCAAAATGTGGCATGTTAATAAGCCCTATCAAGCCGACCTGCTTCAACCCTCGTGCCCAGTCTTGTACAGTTGGCGTCGAGGAACGGCATGTCTCGGGCACATATGGGGCAGATGCAATGTCAGGGTAGGCCACCATAACGTGGTCGTCGCATCAACGCTGGTCCAATATCCACTGAGCACTCCATTCCAGTCGGGAGTGCCGACATCATTAGAGAAAATTTGGGGTCTAAAATGGTCCTCCTAAGGAAAATAATAAAAAAAGCCACATCACACTACAAATATGCCATGTCACACTAAGTTAAAGGTGTTATCTAGTAAAGGTCAACCTATAATATCTCATTAATGGTAGTTGACAAGTATGTTGGGTTTGTGTAGAGTTAAGAGATGATGGTTGAAAATAATAATGAAAGGTTTAGATTCTTGTGCATACACAATAAATGATATAGTGGTAAATTTTTTAATAAATGTACCGCTACTTCTTTTATATATTTACTCAAATTTAAAACTAAAAAAAAAACTAAAATTATAATGAAAAATATATAATTACAATAATACTAAAAAAAACAATCACTATTTTTATTTTATATGATCACTACTTTGAAGTGTTTTAAAATAATAAAAACATTTATATAACTAATCTCTTAAAAATATAAATAAATAAATTTAAAAAAGTGTCATAAATAAAAGAAAAATAGGAGAGAGATAAAATAATATTTCACTATTTTTGCCATAACTTTCGCCTTCGAACTTGGAATTTGACATTTTTGGTACCGTTGGAAAGGTGTCGATGAGACCTTTCGAACGGTACCAAAAACATCAAATTCTGAGTTTGAAAGAGAAAGTTATCGCAAAAATAACTTTCTCCTCCGAAATAGGAGAAAGATAAAATAATATTTCACTATTTTTGTGATAAATTTCTCCTTCGAACTCGGAATTTGACGTTTTTGATACTGTTGGAAAGATCTCGATGAGGCCTTTCCAATGGTACTAAAAAATTCAAATTCCGAGTTTGAATGAAAAAGTTATCACAAAAATAGTGAAATATTATTTTACCTCTCTCCTATTTTTCTTTTATTTATGACATTTTTAAAATTTATTTATTTTTATTTTTAAGAGATTAGTTATATAAATGTTTTTATTATTTCAATATTACTCCACTATCATATTAATTAATATGAGATTTATATTTTAAAGAATTTAGAAGTAGTGATAATATAAAATACTCTATATTTATTATTTCAAGTATATTTATTATTTAAAAATTGCTCCACTATCTTTTTAACTAATGTGAGATTTATATTTTAAAGAAATTAGAAGTAGTGATAATATAAAATACTCTATATTTATTATTTCAAGTATATTTATCATATTTCAAGATGAACTTTTCAAAATCTTAACCAAGGTGAGTTTTATATGTAGTTAGTTGTAATACCCCCAATTCGACCCTTAGGGTATATTAGCCTTTAATGTAAATAATGTGTACATGTGATGTATGTTTTCCTAGCGTGGAGCTCAAGGCCAAGGCCCCGCTAGTGAAAGCCGAATTTTATTTAAAGGGCAAGTATTTGATATTTTGATACCATGTGCTCTTAAGCCATGGAAATTGTAATAGGATGTAAATAAACATCAGGCAATATAAAATACCAAAGCTGGCTACGGAGGCAACGAATGAGAAGGGGCCACGTGTATCCACTAGGGAGTGGTGAGGGAGCTATGGGAGTGACCCATAGGTTTCCATTTGTCATTATGTGAACCCATTGACTTCCTTAGGTGACATTAATGCCAATTGTAAGGAAGTGGTTGAGATTTCAGCCCATGACTTTGATGGAGTATGGGCAGCCCTGAAATTCGTATGGGAAGGTATGGGCTCTTTTGACTTGTCCCACAAGTCACTCTACATCTTGGGGGTTGCTCCATCCTTATCCCCATTCCAGTGTGGAAGTATGGGACATCTTTCTCCACCCAAAACGAGCTCCCAGCAGGGAGGAAAACCAGAAAATCGCGACCTTGAGAGAACCCCGATTTTGAAAGACCGAAAACGTCCAGATTTGGCATTGGATAGGGAAATCCAATGGGGAATCCATTAGCATAAACCTTGGGGCGAATTTGGGATCAGAAGCTACCCCGAAATCAATGGGAAAACCCAGTTTTTGCAGCTCAGAAAACGAGTGACGGATTTGAGTATTTGGTGAGCAGAATAGAGAGAAATCAAGTTGGGATTGACTATGCAGAGGTTGGGTGTGCTTGATAAACCCAGTGAAGGCTAGGATCTCAAGGATCAGCAGCTGGACCTTTCTATGCCCATCCTGAAGAGCACTGGAGGGAAGAGTTTCCTGAGGGACTGTGTAGCAGAGAAAGGGATCTTCCTTGTGTTGGATGTGGTAGGTAATGTGGGTGCCTGACTGTTGAGCTCACTTGAGAAGCCTGTAGCTCTGTGGTTGAGCTCACTGGCTTAGCATTACCCTCCTTTATCTGCTTGGGTGCTTAACTGAAACCATGCCTATGAGTGAACCCAGCTAGTCCTCCTTAGTGGATACACAGCCCAGCTCGGGGGTGACCTCTCAGCTGAAAGAACACGAGCTGGACAGAGGTCTACGGTTGGGAGGAACGTTGCCCTTCCATAGCCAGTCGTTTGGACCATTACAGTTCCAGATAAGTATTTTGTGAATTAATTTATATACAGACTTTGTTTGCAATGCATTCAATCTGAAGGATTAATTATTCCTGTTAATGAAATGAAATGCATCATGTTTTATGCAGTGTGATAAATTGTCCATGCTTAATGAAATTTAGTAACTGTTACATGTATGAATGATATGGGTATGCTGAATGTATGAAGAAATAGTATGCACATGTAATGTTTAGTTTCCGCTGTGTTGATAATGAGATGAATCTGCGTGTGGACGTTTTTAAATTGTTAGGAATTTATGGGCAAAAATTATTTAGGCTAAGCCTGCCATAAGCCCGTGTGTTGTTAACGTTTCCTTCCTTGCACTTGATGATGGAAGGGGATGTTACAGTGTGGTATCAGAGCCCTAGGTTCAACCCTACGGCTGTTAGGCCCTTCACAGAAATGCAAATCATTGAGTGTACATGCATTTTGTAATTGGAGCTAAAACGCATTAAAAGAAACTGAAATGCATTTTGTGTGTACATGCACTTTGAATTTTGAATTTTGTGTGTGTGTACAGAGATTAAATTGTAAATCCATTGGTTGGATTATTGAATGAGAGATGAAAGATTTTGAATTTTCCTAAGTCTGTTTGAAAAATCCATTTAAGTCTGTTTCGGAAGGAATTCCCGAATGACTTCCGCAGTTGCGGAAGCATTCGGCGAATTGCTTCGAAACTGCGGAAGCATTCCACGAGTTTTTCCGCAACGCGGAAGAGTTCGGGAAGTCGCCCGAAATTTGCGGAAGGAATTCCCTTCCGAAATTGCGGAAGGAATTCTCTTCCGAAATTTGCGGAAGGATTCCGCGAGTTGTCCCGCAACGCGGAAAAATTCGGCGAAATGCTCCGAAAAAGATGGAAAATTTTCTAAGTGTCAGCGTCGAAAGGAATTTTCGGAAGGAATTCTCTTCCGAAATTTCGGAAGGATTCCGCGAACGGCTCCGAAATCACGGGAGGATTCGGGAAAGTCTTCCGAAACGGCGGAAGCCTTCGCCGAATGGCTCCGCAATTGCGGGAGCATTCGCCGAATGGCTCCGCAACGGAAGCCTTCGCCGAATGGCTCCGCAGTTGCGGGAGCATTCGCCGAATGGCTCCGCAACGGAAGCCTTCGCCGAATGGCTCCGCAGTTGCGGGAGCATTCGCCGAATGGCTCCGCAGTGCGGGAGAATTCAGCGAATCGCTCCGCCATTGCGAGAGCATTCGCCGAATGGCTCCGCAGTTGCGGGAGAGTTCAGCGAATCGCTCCGCCATTGCGGAAGCGTTCGCCGAACTACTCCGCATTGCGGAAGCGTTCGGAGAACCGGCCCGCCCGCCCGAAAAAAAAAAAAAAAAAAAAAAAAAAAAAAAAAAAAAAAAAAAAAAAAAAAAAAAAAAAAAAAAAAAAAAAAAAAAAAAAAAAAAAAAAAAATGCGATAGCAGGAGCATCCAGACTCAGAATGTGATGATTCCTGTGGGGCTCGGAGGCCATTGACGAAGGCCATGAAAGGACCAGTGAAGACCCCTAGCCCATTACACTCCGATTTGACGGAAAATGGGGAATAGTGGCTTTTAAAGGACAGAGTCCCGAGGCTTGACAGAAGGCCGGTTTAAGCTGAAATTGATACGAGATACGAGGCAGTCATGAAGCAGGCACAATGTTAAGTTCCGAATCTTGGAGCCAAACTCCAAGGGATGTGGAGTCGGGGTGATCCAGGAGGCCAAAAAGCACTGTTCCGGGCCACTTTTTCGGGATTTTGAAAAGCTTGTGGGCAGTAAAAGTGACCCTAGATGTGGGAATCAGAAATTTTACTGAACTAGACATTTCATATTCTCATTAAGATGGACAACTTCCGTTAGACGAAGATTTTCCATAAATGCACCGTTTGGGAGATAGCCGTTTTTGGCCCAAAATTTGGAATTTTGGGAAAATGTGAAAAGTGAGAAGTAGTGAAATCCAGAAATTCATAGAACATGAACGGTGCATCGGAATTGAGATCCGTGAATTTTCGAGTGTTCCTTGTTATATGGACTAACTCCGCCCGATAGAAAAGTATTTGTGATTCCTCGTAGATTTTCTCCCACAGGTGGCTGAAGTTGGCATTCGGGACCAAAATGCAACTGTGTAAAATGTGCAGAATTGTAGTGAAAGTTGTCATTTTTTGAAGGGATGCAGTTTCCACACCTGATGTCGGAATGAAGCATGAAGACAGGCATTGGAAAGCTTGTCCAGCAGGGAACAATGATGTATGACCAGAGTTTGAATGAGGTCTACAGATATCATAGTTATTTAGTGCAGAAGAGTGCCAGCGGCTGTTTTGACAAACAAATTTTGTTGTCAATATGGGCAATCTCTACAATTGCATGATATGGAAGAGAAATTCCATGATACGAGGAGGGATCGAAAAGGGAAGAATTCTTTAAACCTCTGTTTTTTATCATACTTATAATTATGAAATTGTCATATGGCATAAAAATGTTAAGAATGTAAGGGATTACATAGATGTATATGCACTAGATGACATCTTAACAAACATTGCATAGTGCATATGGAAATGCTTGTGCATAAATGAGATATTGCATATTGGTAAAAGAATGAGGTCTGCATATGCAATAAACCGCTAATAGAGAATATTGTGGTTGATAATCACTATTGATGTTGGTATTGGTTGTAGGACCAAAATAACATAGAGCATGGCTAAACATGTTGGGGATGTTGTTGCATGAAGCCAGCAACCTTATGCAGAAAGGATGGTGCAACAAATCTATGATCATAAAGTTGGCAAAAGGGCCGAGTAGCCTTGGTAAGAGGCCAACTGATCATGTAACATCAGGCGATGTTAATGGTAACCATGTAGGTAATGATTATTGGTGCCAAATTGCAGGAATGTTGAAAGAGGATTTGGTAAGATCTCTTAAACTATGTTTGAGCTATGTTGAGTTAGTTGGCATGTGATATTGAATATCGATTGGGACTGTTTACCTACCAAGCTTGGTGAGGTGTGGGTAAGTGAAGGAAATGATCCTTACACCCTATGATTGTTTAAAAATCTCAATGCATTCATATGAATTTATATCATGCCATGTGTATGTTGGTTATGTGCTTAATAACCAAAGCAAGTGAGGACTGGTGGTCCTGATTATGATAATGCAAGTTATATGAGATAGTCATGTCTCGATCATAGTATGCTTGAATGCATAGTACTCATGAAACAATGCAAGGTAGCATTAAGTAGTTGTGCATTAAGAGATTTTATAAATCTTGTGATGCATTGTATGAATGCATAGGGATGATGCATATGTTATTGCAAAATAAATAATGAATGAAATGATGAATTAATGATAATTCTAGGATCAATTCATGAGTTGTTGTGAATGCAAAATAGTAAGTGCATGAAGAGCCCAATCATGATTGATGGGTTGCTAGAATACTTTGTGGAAGGACAGAGTTGTATGAATGATATGACTGTGAAATAATGAGTATTTACGATTTATTTAAGTTGCATGGATATGGTGACTATGTCTTGAAATTTTAATATGATAATGAAGCATATATAGAAGAGTGTAAATATTTCATTGCATTTCAATTGTAACAGCTGAAGGTGTTTGAATTATTGACTGTTATAATTCTGAGATCACTTCAGTGACTATTATGGCAATGAATGATTATGTGCGTAGATACTCACAACATTTTGGCTGATTGAAGTTTCAGTTTCCGGTAGGAAGGTCTTGCATATGGCAATGAGGATAAGTCCATAGTAGAGACCGGAATCTACCCCATGTAGAAGCCAAAAGTTATGAGAAGGATCTCATGGTTGAGAGCTCTGAGTTCTGTTAGTAAGAACAGTTGTAAATATCAGATTTGTAAATGTTTCGGATTTGAAATTTTTACTAATGACTGTTTGGATTATATGAAAATGTGTCAGGAGGACATGCTGTAAGTGGATGCTCATGTATGGCAGCAGGCATAAGACCATAACGGGTAGAGTGGTGTCACTTACAGGAGCCAAACAATATGAGGATAGCCTCATGGATAAGAAAACCCATTTTCTGTAGTAGACAGGGTTGCAAATGCATACTGAATTTAATTATTAGTGCCATGGATTGGTTATGGAGCAATCGGATTTGAAATTGTATTGCTAAATGTTGCTGACTGTTTGGCTGTTTAATAAGTGTGCCAGGGAGACACATTGCAGTAAGACCGATGGAGAGGTCCTGCAAAAGCCAAACTTCATGGGAAGGGATTCCATGATTTGAAAATGGGTTCCAGGTGGAATGCCATAAGACATCATTAATGTTTCATCTGCACTACATGATTGGTAAACAATATGAGTGGGATGGTGAAGAATATGTCAGTAAGACATATGAAGGATATGTAACATCAAAAGGAATTGGGAGGGAAAACCGAGGGACTGTCAACTCAGAGAAGGAGCCTCCATTCCTCATTAAAGAAGAGAAATAACATCGGCAAAATGGATAAGTTTTCCATAAACCCTGAATGATATATATATATATATCTAATTATTAGAGTTAATATGCAGAGCATGTTTTGATTTTATTTCCATTATGAAAGACTGCTTGAAGTATGATTAGGACCTTCATAGTTCACATCAGTAAGGAGTGCACGCCTTTCTGGTGCTGAGTTATGTTAGGGATGCCAATATTGACTACGCCTTAAGGGAATGGACGCATTCCTGGTGTTTCAAGGTTGGATAGTGAATGTTATGAAATATGTTTACAATTCTAGGGCAGCGATACTAATGAGCTCGCTATCCATTTTGTGTTGACAGATTATACATATGAAACTCAGTGCTGCACATTAAAAGGAAAAGTGAAGAAAATGATACTCAAGAGGACTGTATGAGCAGTGGTAACCCTCGTGTAGGGTGAGTGGGTATCATGAGGCCATGATAACCTGCAGTTAAGAAAGTCACCTAAAGAATTCCTTAATGGGACCGCCGGCTTACATAAGAGAAGAAGTGCCACCCTTGTGTGGGTGAAGAATTGTTATGCGCATTGAGGGATTGTGATACCGTGAAAGGCTGATGCAAGCCTAAGGCAGAGTAGTGGAGCCTTGACCTGTAATGGTCGGTGGCGCAGTTACCTTCCATTGGTTGATGACCCAGACGTATGTGCTGGCTCGGCAATGGAGAGGGCCAACCAGGTATGGGACTGGTTGGGCACCACCAAATGCTTGGTAAACCCAGTCGGCGTGAAGGTGTACTGGTAGGGCATTAATTATTTGATGATTTGGAACAGCCTGCGTGCTGGCCAAACATCTTAGTCCGCAGGAGGATCCCAAGGCTTATAAAGTAAAAGCAGGACCCTGTGGACCAGAGAGGAAATGCACAGTACAGATAAGTATTCATTTTCATTCATTTCTTATTTGAAATAATGAAGGTTTCAAGCATAAAGCTTGTAACAGTGAGCTGATGCATTATTGTTTCTTTGTTGGAAACCTTGGTCAATACAGGAAGCAAGGACCCTGAAAGAACTAAAAGTTGCTTGGTAAATCCAGAAAGTGGCTGGTTGAGCGAGATTATTGATGATTTGGAGCAGCCTGCGTGCTGGCCAAACATGCGAGATTGTTGATGATTTGGAGCAGCCTACGTGTTGGCCAAACATGCGAGATTGTTGATGATTTGGAGCAGCCTGCGTGCTGGCCAAACATGCGAGATTGTTGATGATTTGGAGCAGCCTGCGTGCTGGCCAAACATGCGAGATTGTTGATGATTTGGAGCAGCCTGCGTGCTGGCCAAACATGCGAGATGGTTGATGATTGGGAGCAGCCTGCGTGCTGGCCAAACATGCGAGATGGTTGATGATTTGGAGCAGCCTGCGTGCTGGCCAAACATACAAGGTTATTTGATGTTGTGGAGCAGCCTGCGTGCTGGACAAACATACAAGACTGTTAGATGTTGAGGGGCAGCCTGCGCGCTGGCCAAAAACCCAAATCCATAGGCGATTCCAAGGCTTGTAAAGCAAAGAAGGACCCTATGGAATAAAGTGAAGACATCTAGTGCAGATAAGTATTTGGTTATCTTGTAATTTCTTGCTTATGAATATACATGTGTATATGAGTTGGTTATGATTTCCTATGAAAATAAACTAAACATGAGAATTAATTCAATGTTTGAGTGTAGGTATTGTTGGAAGTAATGACTATGGAAGCATCTTAAGGATGCGAGTGGACATGTAACCACCCTAAAGAGCTCAGCATGAGCAGTAATGAAAGATGGGGCTAGTGGAACTGTGTGAGTCCCAGCAGCTAGGAGTTAGACCAACCAAGTGGAGGAACTACATGGTTGAGAGATATGGAATAGACCATAGACACTACGTGTCTTAGCCAAGAAGGGCAAGTCGAGCATTCACGTGAAGTGAAAGAGGACAGGAGCTTGAAAACCACAGTGGTGGTGTGGGTTCCAGGATGGAACAAAAATAAGAGGATAAACTCTTACTGCTCCCTCCCCTTTTCTTTTATTGATGCATTTATAAAATTAGAAAATTGTTGAATGCATGCATGATTGAAAGTAAGAGTGGGTTTATTTAATTAGTGAATTGTGAATGCTAATTAGTGAATTGTGAATGTTAATTAATGAATTTCCTATGAATGGATGAACATGAAGGAATTCATGTGTATGTTGGGCAAGCATGAAAAGTGTGGAAGTCTCATGAGTAAAGCATGGACTATCCATGTCAACTGGGGAAAAACCATTGACTGATTTTTAATGTTTGGGTTATGCTTGGCCTGACAAGAATTGTAATGATGAATTTCACAGGTGGAAATTGAATCGATTGGTTGCAGCCAGTGCAGGCAAGTGTTGCTAGTGAGCAAAGTGCGGTCAGTTGTTTGCATTAACCATGGCGGCAGACCAAGGGCTATTAGGATTGGCTGGAAGTCTTCTTCAAACAATTGCCAAGACCCAAGAAAATCTTGGAGAGATGCTCAAGATGCAAAAGCAGCAGAACGAGATGAACCACAAGGTCTTGCAGGACACTCTTCGTCTGCAGAAAGAGGTAAAAAGCATTGTGAAAGCAATCAGCAAAGGAGAGAAAAGTGGATCAATGAAGAAGCATTCATCCAATCGTCCGATTAAGAAAAACTCCAGGTGGAAAGACTCAAAGGAAATCGAACAGGTAAAGATGAAGCAACCAGTGAAGTGTTGGAAATGTGGAGGGGATCATTGCCTCCGCAATTGCCCAACAAGAGAACCTCAAGAAGGTAGCAGCCATAAATTTTTCAGACTTATGGATGAGCTGGAAGATCCGAATCAGCAGGAGCAGCTCGTGAAGGTCAAAGGACTTGGTCCTAAAAGTTCAAAGTAAATGATAGAATGCAGAGCAGATCTGCAAAGTTTTTGAAGTTTTGGACATGTGTAAATTGTATATGTACGCCTAAGTCTTGGAACACCGAGGACGGTGTTGTTCTAAGGGGGAGGGGAATGTAATACCCCCAATTCGACCCTTAGGGTATATTAGCCTTTAATGTAAATAATGTGTACATGTGATGTATGTTTTCCTAGCGTGGAGCTCAAGGCCAAGGCCCCGCTAGTGAAAGCCGAATTTTATTTAAAGGGAAAGTATTTGATATTTTGATACCATGTGCTCTTAAGCCATGGAAATTGTAATAGGATGTAAATAAACATCAGGCAATATAAAATACCAAAGCTGGCTACGGAGGCAACGAATGAGAAGGGGCCACGTGTATCCACTAGGGAGTGGTGAGGGGGCTATGGGAGTGACCCATAGGTTTCCATTTGTCATTATGTGAACCCATTGACTTCCTTAGGTGACATTAATGCCAATTGTAAGGAAGTGGTTGAGATTTCAGCCCATGACTTTGATGGAGTATGGGAAGCCCTGAAATTCGTATGGGAAGGTATGGGCTCTTTTGACTTGTCCCACAAGTCACTCTACATCTTGGGGGTTGCTCCATCCTTATCCCCATTCCAGTGTGGAAGTATGGGACATCTTTCTCCACCCAAAACGAGCTCCCAGCAGGGAGGAAAACCAGAAAATCGCGACCTTGAGAGAACCCCAATTTTGAAAGACCGAAAACATCCAGATTTGGCATTGGACAGGGAAATCCAATGGGGAATCCATTAGCATAAACCTTGGGGCGAATTTGGGATCAGAAGCTACCCCGAAATCAATGGGAAAACCCAGTTTTTGCAGCTCAGAAAACGAGTGACGTATTTGAGTATTTGGTGAGCAGAACAGAGAGAAATCAAGTTGGGATTGACTATGCAGAGGTTGGGTGTGCTTGATAAACCCAGTGAAGGCTAGGATCTCAAGGATCAGCAGCTGGACCTTTCTATGCCCATCCTGAAGAGCACTGGAGGGAAGAGTTTCCTGAGGGACTGTGTAGCAGAGAAAGGGATCTTCCTTGTGTTGGATGTGGTAGGTAATGTGGGTGCCTGACTGTTGAGCTCACTTGAGAAGCCTGTAGCTCTGTGGTTGAGCTCACTGGCTTAGCATTACCCTCCTCTATCTTCTTGGGTGCTTGACTGAAACCATGCCTATGAGTGAACCCAGCTAGTCCTCCTTAGTGGATACACAGCCCAGCTCGGGGGTGACCTCTCAGCTGAAAGAACACAAGCTGGACAGAGGTCTACGGTTGGGAGGAACGTTGCCCTTCCATAGCCAGTCGTTTGGACCATTACAGTTCAAGATAAGTATTTTGTGAATTAATTTATATACAGACTGTGTTTGCAATGCATTCAATCTGAAGGATTAATTATTCCTGTTAATGAAATGAAATGCATCATGTTTTATGCAGTGTGATAAATTGTCCATGCTTAATGAAATTTAGTAACTGTTACATGTATGAATGATATGGGTATGCTGAATGTATGAAGAAATAGTATGCACATGTAATGTTTAGTTTCCGCTGTGTTGATAATGAGATGAATCTGCGTGTGGACGTTTTTAAATTGTTAGGAATTTATGGGCAAGAATTATTTAGGCTAAGCCTACCATAAGCCCGTGTGTTGTTAACGTTTCCTTCCTTGCACTTGATGATGGAAGGGGATGTTACATTAGTTATTGTCCAACTCAACCATGATGGTTGACCAAAATACTAAAATTCTATTGGTTTAAAATATCTTACTCATCACACGCTCATCCATGACACGTTTTTTTATAAGGCCCATTTTAGACCCCAAATTTCCTTTAATGCTTGACACCATACTTCTATTTTGGGTTTATCTTGCATGGGGTGGCATCCGGCCGAATGGGAGGGATATACCCAAGGATGTCACCGACTGACAGTCCCGCCCATGGGGAAGACTCGCAAATGTGGTGACTGGACTTCCCCACTTGCTCCTGAGCTTCGCCTGCCGTCGCGGCGGATGACCGAAGCACCCTCTTACTCTACGGGGACTCAGAGTGCTGACCCCCCCGCCGCCTCTTAGTAATCACTGATGCTCCCACCGGCATATTTGCAACTTCGTCTCCAAGATCGATGGCTCCAGATGACACAACTTCTAGCTCGACAATCGTCGAGCTGAAGGGAGACTCCACTTCGTTGCTAATCTCAACTGTCTCCAGTTCGCCTGGCATACCTCGCAGCGCTAACACCACTCTATAAATTCAACAAAACATTGCCGAATGCCTCACCAAATTTATGCCAATACTCGTAGGCTTTGCACAGGCACTTATCTACGAAAATCCTGGTGCTCTCCGACCAACTCCTACCCAGTTTTATAGCTTCTCGCCGAATCCTCCGTAATCATCATGAAATCATGCATTAATTCAGCCAAATCCTGTATTAATGACACAAATCCACCGTCAATCCTATCAGCCGATTGGTCGGATCCACCATTAATGCCCATCATTCGAACATGCACAGTTAATTAACTGTTCAACTTTTGGCATTTATTACTGATTTGACCCGGTCGTAACACGGCCAGTTGTCGTGGATCGCTCGTCACTTGCGACACAAGCCCTCCTGCTTGCGCATTTGTTTCTCTGTCGGTTCTCCATCCTGCCACTGATCATCCTGCAACACACACATTTTTTTTTTCATTCGACTCAGGCATTGTGTTGTTCCAAGCCCGACTGATAGGGATTCAACCTATGACCATTCACCAGTTTGGGGAGCATCACCCCATCCAGCTGCTGTAGCTGAACATCACCCCCTAAAGTAATACTATTGATGTGGTACAGACCAAGCCAATGTATCTGCAATTTTCCTAGATGTTTCATAAACTTGTTGTCGTACAACAGCACCAAGTTGCCCGGCTGAAACTGTTTGTTCTTGATGTGTCGATCATGCCATGCCTTCTGGCGATCCTTCTCTACCCCCCGGTGGAACCCAGCGATGAACCGATCTTCCTCCAACTTCACCAGCTGCTCTAGACGTTCATCTAAGGCCGCTACATCATCCAGGCCTGTTGCGGCCGCGATGCGCAAACTCGGGACAATATACTCCATGGGCATAATTGCTTCTTGTCCATATACTAATCTGAATGGTGTTTTCCCTGTCAACTGTTTACATGTGGTGCGATAGGCCCACAACACCGCTGGGATTTTCAGATCCCAGTCATCGCGGTTCGTATTGCACACCTTTGTCAGTGCATGCTCCAATACCTTGTTGAAGGCTTCCACCGTGCCATTTTCTTGCGGATGATATGATGTGCTCTTTTTGTGATGTATCTGCAGTTCCTCCATCAATGCGCTGATGGTGCGATTGAGAAAGTGGCTGCCCTGGTCACTCAGCAGTATCTTGGGGCAACCAAAACGAGTGATGATGTTATCAAACAAAAATCACATCGTCGTTGCTGCTGAACAATCGCTTATTGGTGCTGCCTCTGCCCATCGAGTCAAATAATCTGTCGCAGTGATAATGTAGCACTCACCCGTGCGTGTCCCTAGTGGATTGATTGGTCCGACAAAATCCACTGCCCTTTTCTCGAATGGTTGCAATGTCAACTGAGGCATGAGTGGCATCTCATCGTGTTGGGATGGTTTGTCAGTTCGCTGGTAGACATCAAAGGATCGAGCATAGTCTGTCGCATCATTATGTAGTGTGGGCTACCACAGTCCAGCATGCAGCACTTTCTGAGCAGTCGCCCGACCGCCATAGTGTCCTCCGGCTACTCCTCCATGCGCTTCTGCTAATATTTGTGCTTTCTCATATGGTAAGACACATCTGCGCAATACCTCATTGGCACCCATTTTGTATAACTCTCATGCAATTAGCTGGAATTCCACTTCCTTGACTACCAACTGCTTCTTCATACTGGTGGTGAACTCGTCGGGTGCAGTACATGTTGTCAGAAATTGAATGATTTCTGTAAAGTAGCCATCTGCAACCTCAACCCGAAACAGTTGGGCATCTGGTAACCCATCTTCAATGTTGGTCGGCTCTTCACCTGTATCGATCGGCAAGAGATGATCAGGACCAGCATTCAATCGGCCGGGCTTCACAATGACTTCAAAATTGAACTCCTAAAAAAGAAGTAGCCAGTGGCATATCTTCCCCCCCAACACAGGCTTATTGACTAGGTATTTTAATGCAGAAGGATCTGTGAACATCTTGAAATGGCCTCCCAGTAAGTAATGGCGAAACTTCTGCAAAGCGTAAACCATTGCCAGACCTTCCCTCTCCGTAGTAGTGTAGTTTATTTCTACAGATGACAACTTTCGGCTAGCAAAATCAATGGGGTGATCGAGATCCCCTTCTCCTGGTTGAGCCAATACGACACCCAACGCAATCGATGAGGCATCAACATGGACATGGAATTCCTTACTCCAGTCCGAAAATACCAATATTGGTGCCGACGCCATCTTCGCCTTCAGTGTTTCAAAGCTAGCCTGATATTCTGGGCTCCACTGGAACGTCGCATCCTTCTTCAACAACTTCTCCATAGGGGCAGTAATTGCAGCGTAACCCCTGATGAACTTGCGATAATACCCTGTGTGTCCCAGCGTTGCCCGTAACTTCTTAACAGTAGTCGATGGTGTCAAACTCAGAATAAGCGCAATCTTTTCTAGGTCAACCAACAATCCTTGCTTACACACAATATGACCTAATAGTATGCCAAACGGTGCACAAAAGATGCATTTCTTCAAATTCAGCGATATCTGGTGTTGTCGGCATCGCTCCAACATCAACCGCAGACTCGTCAGATGATCGCGAACCAACCCATAGATCGTCCAATCATCCATGTATACCTGTGAGAACTTCTGAATGAAATCTTTGAATGCGGCAATGACAACCCATGAAAATATCGCAGGTGCATTCTTCAAGCCAAACGACATCACGGTGTACTGAAAGCAGCCCCATTCGGTAACAAAAGTTGTCATATGGCGATCTTCTTTGGCAATGCGGATCTGATGGTAGCCAGAGAACCCATCTAGGAATGAGTACATCTCCTAGCCACCCACTCCTTCGAGCACTTCTTCAGTAAATGGGGTTGGAAAGGGGTCATGCAAACATGCATCATTCAACTTTTGTAAATCCACACAGATGCGCACCTCTCCAGTCTTCTTGTCCTACACCACCATAGGACTGATCCATTCCGACTCCTCGACCGGTTCAATAATACCAGCATCCAACATGCGATCAAGTTCTACCTTGACCCTCTCCTTGTGTCATGGATTTAGCCGATAGGGTCGTTGCCGAATCGACTTAGCATCTGGTTTTAATGGAATCTTCATCTCCCCTAAATCGCCCAAAATCCCCTTCATGTCAGAATTTTTTTTCGGGAATACATCCTGAAACTCGTGGAGCATATCAGTGACCTTGCTTATCAGCTCATCATCCCAATAATCCCTAACATTTGCGAACTTCGGAGTGTCCTCTCTCCCAATGTTAATCTTGTGGATCTTCAGCGGCTAACTGAGAGGATCGCTTGGCGCATCAAGTGGTACCACAACATGACTTCCTTCGGATTCCTGGATATTCACATTTCGTGGATCATCACCATCTTCTGGCCCACCACTGATATTGAAGCATTCCATGAGAGACTGCATCTGGCAATGCGCATGTGGATCGGCAGGATAGGCCACCAGGACAATCTGTAGAATGACATAGCGGATGAGCTGTAATGCATTATTGACCTCGGGATCGTCATCTGCAAAACTGAATGTATGGGTAAAACACACAGTGAGCTCTAACCAAGTAGAAATTTCCCTTCGCAACTCAGCTGTAGTATACCATGAGCGTGGCATCTCATCCAAAGTATGGATAAAAGCATGGACCCACTCATCTTTTGGTCACGATACCCATAACCGCTGACACTCCATCAAATGACCACCAAGGTCGTCCCGACCATCATACTTCCCAATGTGGTATATCTTGGTATCCCCAAAGTGTACCATCATCAATTTTTTGCATTTCGACCACCCATCATTTGATGCCTTGTGTGTGGCCCACCAGCGTGCTGGAGCAACCTTCAATGCTTCCTTCAATGCCAGCAATCGCTGAGGTTCGAAAACTCTTTCTTAAAACTCCATCAGAAAGTTAGAGATGCCAGGAAGCCCATCATATGTTGGGAGTGTAACTGTTTCAGTTGCGATACAGCATACTGACTGTGTAACCAACCCACACTTACGGAGCGATACCTCGTGCAAGCGGTTCTACCAATATTCTAGCGCATCATCAGAGTCAGAGGACGCAAAGTTGTCGCTGCGCGATGCCAGCTCATCGTTGGAAGTTAGATGGATATAATATTCAAAAATATTGAATGCATGGTCCCATCCGCTAGGATCATCATCCTTCATTGGCTCTATGTAGCGGCGTCCTTCAGCGGGATCCAACAGGGCAATAACTCTGAGATCGCGATTTTCAAAATTCATCATCCATCGCTTGAAGTTTATTACAGCTCCACTATCATTAGCCCAACCAATCCCCAGTAATGCTGGATAAGAGATTCCTCCCTCGACTATTTCTATTACATCAAAGTCGGCATATGTTTTCATTCCCTCAATGTCCACCACCATTCGTGGAACTCTCCCAATTGGTGTTACTTTAGCGTGATTAGTTAACCAGAGCTATACATGAGACTAGCTCAATGGGGGGCTCCCCATATTCTACCAAGCCTGCTTGGTCAAGATGTTGACATCCGAACCAAGGTCCAGAATAACTGAATCAACATCGTAGTCGCCAATTTGAATATTCATCCGCATCTCCTTACCCGTCTTCCGTCGTTGCAGGGAATTAACTGCGAGTTCTTGTCGATCTTGGGCCAGTTATCACAACAAGGATTCAATCACAGCAAGAGCATCAAGATCTATGGCTAGGGACAAACAATGTTCCAAAAATACTCGAAGCGTGCTAGACCGTTGTGACGACCCGACCTCCGAAGTGGCATCAAAAGTAGAAGGCATGTCGCACATAACAACTTTACCTTGGTCGTTTTCTACTGCACGTCGTGTTTGAAGAAACGTCTCCTGCTCCTCATCAATGTCAAATGCTAACTTCTTTTATCCGACTAACTTGATCATGTAGTTGTCCTCTCTAGTTTTCTTTCCTTCGTGAGTGACCACAGCAACAGAAGCATCCTGTGCTCTTGGTTCTGCAAAAATTGTCGCGATGTTTGCACCTCGGGTCTGGTTCAACGACGGATTCCCAGGTGGGTTCACATTATGATTATGGTTCGACCGCATATTCTGGTTCTATACTGGTTGCTGCACTGGGTTCTGGGTAGGCTGCTGTGCCTGGGGCTGGTTCTGCAACTGGGGAGTATTTCCTGCCTGCCATCACGCAATCAACTGTGGACAATTCTCAACCGTGTGATCGTTAACAAAGCAGAACGTACACTGGTTCTGCAGTAGTGGACAGTATCGCGAGTAGTGTCCCCATACCACACTGTGATAGCATTGAACAGGTCCATGACCACCTTGTCCTCCTCCATGACCAAATCCACCGCCACGGCCACCCCGGTATCCTCCTTGGAATCCTCCCTGCTATTGGTATTGTGGTTGATTAAACTATTGCTGCACTCGTGCCGGTTGCATTCCTTGTCCTTGTGGTGCATACTGCGGTTGTTGTACATACTGTGGTTGTTGTGGAACCATATGCATCAAAGCATATTGCGGCATGAACTGCGGTAGTTGCGGTACAAACTGCATTTGTGGTTGAGGTAGCGGTTTGGCTACATACGCTTGCGGATGTTGTACGACACGCTGGTCGTCCTTGACATAAAACACATCACACATTCTTTCTTGTAGAAACCCATATGCATGGTAATCCTTGTCGTTGTGACCCAGCGATTTGCTGAAAGTATAATAGAGATTCCTCAGGGTGGTGACCATTTTCTAAATATATGGGCAATTGTCATGACTGTGCCCATACACCTAGCAGATGCGACACCATGGCATGCTACCACCATTCAATGGATTTGGCGCTCCTAAAACCAAATAATTGCAGAAGTCTGGGCAATTGTCCTTTGTTTTCCCTTCTCCTCGACATCACGTACACCAGACATCGTCGCGCTACTCCTTGCCCTTTTTCAAATCTTGCAGCTGTATAGTTAAGTTAGCGAGCTGTGTTTGTATCTGCGACATCCCGGCTGCATTTTCTCCAATCGACGATGCCTCCAATCGCATTGCAATCTCCAGAGCTTCACTAGGCATTGAGATGTTTCGTTACATCAGTGGTAGCCGAATTTGTGGTAGCAGCACCGCGATGAACCATTCTTTCTGTTGGACGGCGCTCATATCGAAACTAACCTTTTCCATCAGCGTCTTGAATCGCTAGTCAAAATCCCATACTGTTTCATTGGGATACTGCTTAATTTCTTTCAATTCTGTAATATATTGAGCCTCAGACTTGGGCCTTCTAAATTTGGCAATCATCCCATCTTGAATCTCATCCAGCAACTTCTCTGGGGCTCTTGTAGGGACTAGAATGAACTTCATAAGCCAATCTAATGCACGACCTTGCAGGGTCGTTGCTAACTGTCCTTTTTTAGCAGCATCATCGGTGATCTGTTTGATGGTCCAGACCGCTTCACACAAAAACCAATACTGTTCGGGGTTATTTTTCGCACTCCCGTGGAACAATGGTATCTTAGCATCATCACCCACCATTCTAGGCTTCCTTCCTCCTTTCGTTTACTACTACAAATTAACTTCTGTGGGATTGACGAACTTGGCGGTGTCGAAGTGGTATTTCTTGCTATCTGAGAGATAGTGAGCGGAGGTGTGGGTACATTGGTGTTGGGTTTTGTTCCTGCCTCTATCCTGGGCATAGCCTAGCCATTCTTGTTAGGACTGTGAGGTCGCTTTGTCTCGTGTGGTTTTCCTTCACGGTCTTGCGGTTCAACTACAGCAGGACCTTCTCCCGTCCTCTGCCTCTTTGCCTGCCGAAACCTCGCTCCTCCCCTCGTAAGACCACTCTCTTCGTCGGCTTCACTCACAATCTCATCATGACTTGCACCCATCTACCCCTTAACATTCCATGCACGACCCCCCAACAGTCGCGGTACCCACGACCTCCGCCCACCAGGCTGTCTACTGATCAAGATGCATCTTTAATATACCCTTTTCTCAAATAAGCATCTTGGTCGACAGTTGAAGCAACAGTAAAAACCTGCCCCAAGGTTTGGAAAAAATATATTTCAGCTTCACTATAAGACTTCTGAGTATCAACCATGAACTTTGTGATATAGCCCTCTACGATTCTATCGAACCACACTTCGACAACCCACAATGCTTTATTATCAACTTCCTGTAGTTCCTGAATCAATTCGAGGGTCCAGGTCGTCGGTTCACCACCTTGGAAGTTCCTCTTCTGGAATGTCAACTTTTCCAACCATTCGAACAATAGAACCAGGAACTCACAGAAGAACCATTCATGCGGTCCATCATGAATGTATCTGTCTACCCACTGTCCTACTATCAATCGAGTGTTCCGGCTTTCCTCTTCAGCGAATTCCTGCAACTTCTGATCAAACCATTCTTGGATCTTCGGTTTCGTCAGGTGCCACAACATTTCCTCCTTTCACTTCGAACACGGTCCCAACAACGGAACCATTTGTTGGCTCAAACCCAGTTGACAGGGGTTCCGCTCACTGTCGACGCATACCGTAGTCTCCTTGGCCACCGACCCAAACATATTTTATCCCGCCCAGCAACACCTGTAGATAGATGAGTTCTCACCCGAGGCGTGCAGGAAGGGTAGACCGAACCATGTTTCCTCCGAATGAAGGAGGATAGTTGCGACTGTAATAATTAAACTTATTGCATAACCGGGACAGAGATTTCTAAGCATTGAACATGGTATTTAAAGCACTATTCAACCAAGACATTCATCATTGCAACGACAGTAATTGTAAAACAAGCATTGCATCAAAGAAGCATGACATTATTCGTGTAGTGCAACATCACATTACCACAACTGAACAGATTGAACACAAAGATTGTACCAAAATAGCTTCATCGTATTATCATTGTCAACCCAGATACAATGTCTCTGCAAAAACTGGATCTCCACAATGACTCTTGACATCAAAACATACCCGAAAATCATACAACCAACATCAGAGCTTCGCATTATTCTCCAGCAAGTTGTATATATCTCTCCCTCTTTACTTACAATTCTTATCTATATATAGGCTTCTGCCTTACAACTCTTTTCCACTTACTAACGACTTCCTAACTAACACTATGGACAAATGACCCACTCTCTAACTAACCTAGTCCAAAAACAACCAAAAATCCACATTCTGCGGTATAACTGACTCAACAGTACATAATATGTGGTCCAAATGACCCAAAACCCACGATTCGTAGTACAATTGACCCATACATGCACAAAATCATCTTCCGTCGTCACCTTTCGCGCCATCTTCTGCCTTGTTGCAGCATTGTAGATGCTGCGATACCAACTTACCAAACCGCCTGCCAACAGAAGCCATGCTTATTAAAGGTCTAACAATCATGTCTCCAACCACCAAAGCTAACCTGTTGAGGGGATATTTGTCTTTATAGTCAGAATATGGGAATTGTTAAGAAGTTTTTGAGCATTAGGTATGGATCTTGGGGATCTAGACATGGTTAAGGAATGGAAATTGGGCCTTAGGACCTAAAGGAAGTTTCTAGGTATATATAGCCAAGAATGATATGTTGAACAACCACAATAGACCTTTCCATGGTATCTTTGGCCTATGAGTGGGGTTTTTGGGGCACAGTGAGAATTTTAAGACTAATTATAGGTTCCAACACCATGGATATGGTTGGGGAAAAAAGAGTGTGACTTATGTCCTAAAGGAAATTCCAGGCATCTTTGGATAAGAACAATTCCTACAATCACCATACATGACCTCCCAAGAGCATATTATTCATATAAGTGGGGATATTAGTTCCATTAGAAGTTTTTGAGAACCTAGTATAGATATTGGGTTCCCTATACATGTTTGAGGGAGAAAAATTGGGCCTTAATAAAAAAATAACCTTTTGAGAATCCATGGCCAAGAAGAACAACTTGAACAAATGCACATGGATTCTTGAAAGTATCTTTAGTGTTTGAGTAGGGATGTCTATGTCATTAGATGGTTTTGAATAGTAGTTAGGGGTCTTGAGGCTCTATATTACATAATTAAGGAAGGAATCACGTGCCTTATTCCCTAAAGGAATATTCTTTGAGGTATCCAAATCCATGAACAATATTTTAAAGAAACACACATCACTGTTCTAGGATATATGTAACGTCCCCGACCCCCTCGGTGCCCTTTAGAGGTGATGGGGGAGCTCCTTAGAATACAACTTGATAATTTTTTTTCTTCCAAACTATGCACTTTCGCACAACCGCAATAGCTTGGTCTGCAATCCACATGTCGCAGTTGGAAGTCGGCACCCCAATGTTCCACTTCAAGAATCACACCTTTGACCACCACAATCCACGACGAGGGAGTCGGAAAGTCGGAACGACAAATACACGACATCGAAGAAATACTCCTCCGACTTTCGCATTCCATAATCCACGATGCGGGAGTACGGAAGTTGGAACACCCAATTCTCTACTAAGACAAATCATGCCTCCGACTTCTATAATCCACAACATGGGAATTGGAAGTCGAAACTCCAAAAGTCTCAGCTTCGCAAAATTGCGCCTCCAAGTTCCGTGATCCACAATCTGCACTGCGGGTTCGGAAAGTCAGAAGTCGACCATATATATACCACTGTTACTGCCAGCTTATCAGGTTGATAACTTTCTCATCCTAAGTCCATATTTGGAAAACTCGGTATCATATATTGGAAAGCTCTTGGAGATCCCCATGCAAGTGTATAATCTTCTTCCAAACCCGAGAACTCTGAATTTTCCTTCTTCCAACCAAGGTGTTTCGTCCCCAATCCTCATCCATACCTCTTTACCACTATGTAAAGAGCTCTAATCCACTATGCCATGTCTCCTCCCTTCATCTGACCCACAGAGGGAACATGAACACAAAACGGGTTTCTATTTCTCCCCCAAATTCATGACCCAATTACATTCTGAACCTCCTGGGCCTCAGCAAGACTTGGCCCTATTCATCATTGAAGAAATTCATAAAAGCACATGGATGCATATGCATACTCAAATAAGCACAGCTGAATGAAACATGAACAATTAAACATTCAGAACACATAATTACCACGAGATGGAGTGGATTATGGGTCGAGCAAACCGATCCCATACCCTCACTTACTAATTTCAGGGCTACCCATACTCCATCACTCTCATGGACTGAATTTCTCACCCACTTCCTTACAACAGAATTAAATGACGACTAGAACAGTCAAAGGGGTTCTCAAGATGACATATGGAAGCCACCTAGGATCCAATTGCAAAACCCCCTAGTGACCTCTTCGTAGTGGATACACATAGCCCCCTCATTTAGTTGCATCCATAGCCAACCCCTTGGTATTTTTATTTGCATTATAATCATCTACATGTTTTTACAATTTCCATGGCTTACTAACACATGGATGGCACAACATAAAATATCATCTCTTCAAGGCTGAGAATTCACTAGCAGGGCCTTGGCCTTGAGCTCCACGCTAGGATTAATCGTACATCACATATGCACAATGTTTACATTACAAGTCAATACATCCGAAGGGTCCTAGTTAGTATAGGTGGACTTGAATCTATTGAAACAAACTCATTGTCCCCATCCTTCTAAAAATAAACCTCACAAGCAATTCCTTAGAAGCCATGCTTATTACATTATTTAACTTCATGTCATCGACCACAATAGGATAATATATCCTTTCCTTTTGATCCATTTATTTGGTTCCCTCCTTCCTTCCTTTGGTCCACCTACATGATTCCCAGTACCAAGGTCTTTCCCCTTTTCATTGAAAACCTTAGGAGAAAACTCAGGTGTTTTTGCTATCTATACCAAAACAAAAAACAAAAGAATGAAATTTAATAATAATAAAAAATGGGACCCCTAATATAACTTTTCAAATTTTATCTCCCACGAATAGTTTTTCCAGGAAAGGGCGCCGTTTTCTTTTTGCACACCACGAAAGCTGAAGCTTTGCTGTTGGGATATATTGAGGTGAACTGCATGAGGTGAACTGCGTGAGGTGTAAATTAAGTTTCACAACATTCTTGTTATTGCAGGTATTTTGTCCATGCTTTCGTGAAAACAACATAATAAATGAAAACATTCTGTGGTTTCTTTATTGACAGAAATCAAAATAGTGGTTCCTTTGCTACAAAATTTTAAAAATTCTGTAAAAATGTTGGTTTCCTCTAGGGTTGACCGTGGATTGTGGTGGCTCTTCCTAGCTGAGACGTGGAATGCTGTGATTGTTTTGTAACCACTAGAATTGGATTTCACTTTCCGACTGCTGCAAGACCATTACCGTGTTCATCTTTGGGGCTTCTTGTGTAAACCTTATCCTGCTTGCAGCCTCTAAGGCTGAGGGGTCTTCACTCTTGGAGACTGAGATATCTTGTTGGCTATTGTACGTGTCTAACCTAAACCCTAACCCTCTCTCTTTCTCAAATTATAACATCTGTTATTCTTAGCAGATAGTCATTACAGATAGTCTTCCCTTTTACTTTTGAAACTTGTTTAAAAAACTTTCAGTTAGCAATTGAGTGATGATAGACTTTATTTTTTTGGTTATGCAGGCTTTGTACAAGTGGAGACATGGAGGTAAGTGATTGTTTGTGATTGAAGTATATCATCATTTTTATTTAATTTAAATTGTTTTTTTTAACACAAACAAGTAGGTTTTATATTAATAAAATTGTGGTTGAGCCACCCAAGAGGTTACATCTGTGAGTTCTTTGAAAAAAACAAAATTCCCCATCACAGCAAATGGGAATACTACTTTTATTTAATTTAAATTGTTAAAACATGTTACTTTGTACTTTAATTACAATCTAATAGGCTATGGATAATCAATACTCCAATCATTTAAAAAAAACAGAGAAAGAAGATTATGACACGAAAAAAAAAAAAAATATGATTATGAAATTTTCAAAAAGAACGCGTCAAAATGATCAAATGGGAAAGAAAGGGACATGCATCTCAGAAGGTAAATATTTAGAAATAGAACAATGTATTTACTTATGCAGTATAATGCTTATTTTTATTGTATGATGATGTTAGGCATATGTTTAATAACATTCTTGTCTACAGTTACAAAGAAGAGGAAAGTACAAACAATAGCAAAGAAGATTACGCCTTCTATGCCTTTGAATGACTCTACTAGTGATCCTAATGAAGAAGGAAATGACAAAGATACATTTTCATCTTTTCGGGAGGAGGAGCAACATGAACAAGGTAAGCCCATTAATTCAGATTTTTCTAGTTCTTTGTAAGTATAAATCTTATGATTAAGAAATCCATAACACCTTTACGTGCCCTTCTTTTATAGAATACGTTCACAAAAAACCATGCCATATGGATAATAGTGTAGAAGGGGAAGATCCCCTGACACAAAAAGGGATGGAGCAACATGAAGAACAAGGTAAGCTCATTAATGTATAATTTTGCAGTTCTTCATAAATAGAATTTTATGACTTATAAATCCATAACACCTTTAAGTGCCCTTCTTTTATAGAAGTTGCTCACAAAGAACAATGCCAACAAGATATTAGTATACAATGTGAAGATCCCTCTACACAAGCATCGACAGAGAAAGTCAAGAAGAAAGGTAGAGGAGCAACTAAATGTGCATAAATCAATAACTTGGAGGGAACGATCGAAATTCATATCAATGAATGGAACCAACCAATTGGTCCAAACTCCGTGAAGCTATCTTCATTACTAGGTGTACTTGCAAGGGAAATGGTTCCAATCAATTATTCTGATTGGAGGAAGGTTTCAGATCAATTAAAGGAGGACTTGTGGAACATTATTAATGTGAGTATTAGAGATTACATGTATTTGTTTTCAAAATTTATATTTTTGGATGATTTCAAAGTTGATTTTCAAACCATGTATGACATCTAAAAATGCAATTCTTGTATGTTGCAGGAAAAATTCGTAACCCCCCCAGTCCTTAAAGAATATTGTATGAAATCCATTGGCCATAAGGCAAACAATCATAGATATCGGTTGACCAAAAAATACTGTGATCCTTATGAGTCAATAGAGGAAAGATTAAAAAATGTTCCTCGAATTAGGATAAGTGAGACAGTGTGGAGAGAATTCGTCCTATCACGAGCCACCACTGAATTCCTGGTAAGGAAAAAGTTCACATATTATATAATCAAGTTTCTTAGAATGTCTATTGGATTGTAATGTTGACTTATATATGTTATTTTCAATTGATTTCTAGGATATAAGGAAAAAAACAAGGAAAATAGAGAAAAGGAGAGGGACTTGCACACCTCTGGACGTCGAGGTTATCAATGGGTCAAAGATGATATGGTAAAAAATTGTGATGATATTTTATCTGATATGAGAAATATTAGCATATTTTAGTTTCATTGTAATGTCACAACTTAACCATACTATTTTACTTGTTGCAACTAGAAAAACTCTATAGCCTCTGGTGATATAACTACAAGCATTACTAGGGTAGACTTATGGAAGAAGTGCCATCAAATGAAGGATGGCACTCCAATCACACCAGCTGTAGGAGAAAGAATAGTATGTTCTCAACCTTTTAATTTAGATATTGATTAAAATTTCATTTTACATGTTGGAAATGTTTTCTTCTATGATCTGATTTAATTGTATGTCATTGTTAGCAAAAAATTTAACAAGCACAAGTAGAAGTTGCATCTCAAGACTTTGCAGCTAGGGATGATGCCCTTGTCAAGGTACTAGGGGTTGATGCAAGAGGACTATGTCGTGGATTTGGCTTAGTAGTTACGCCAACTAACTTGTTTGGAAAAATTCCATAAAAGGAGGCGCTAGCTGTAAGCCAAACTACAGTGAAAGAAAAAACACAGGAAATCACATCTTTGAAAACAACAATAACTGAACTACTGAAAAGAGTAGAAGATATGGAGAGAGGACATGTGGTCAACAAAGAAAGTGTTAGTGTCCAATTCTTTACTCTTGTCTCAATATACATATTTTCACACTAATGATCTGACTTCTGTTAGAACATTATTACACCTATGTACATTAATCATTTATTAATGATGGTTAATATGTGCCCAAGTGATTAATTATTTCATCCCTAAGTTGGTTAGTTGATAAATGGTCAAACTATCTTGAACTAGTTAGCAATGTGAACAAGTGCTGAGTCAAACCAGCTGTTTGGAGCGCTCCCCAGGGCAATTAATGCATTCAGCATTCCTAGAGCACCCTCCTCAGGTCAATTAATGCATTCAGCATGCTTCTCTTCTACCTAGGGCGCATTTGCTCAGTTTGTGGACAATCTTGCCAACTTTGTCATATTTTTGGCCAATTTTAGCTACCAAACCTCTAACCAACCAGTTTCTTCACATGTGTGAGGTCACCTGGGCCTGTCCAGTCATTCCCAGCATTCACACAGCAGTTTCGAACCAGTTTGGGATATTTTGGTCAACCTAGGGGGGTTTGAGCTATTTCTAAGCTAGATCAGTGTGAACACTCCAGATGGATTCGAATTCTTCCAGATTTGTATATATGAGTGTTCTTAACCTATTTTGAGGTTGGAAAGTTAATAACATTGACATTATTCACCCATTTCATGTGTATTGTTCTTCATTCATTTACAGATTTTATGCTATTCTTGCAAATGTTGTGCAATCTTTCACTAGTGAGGAATCCATAGTAGCTAGGTTCTACTGTGATTGAGATTTTACATGGTATCAGAGCTCTTGGAGCTACCATTCGAACCAGCAAGACTGTTGTAGTGGATTGCCAGAAGCAGTGGAGAAACCACATAATTCCTGAGGCCATTGCCTTGAGCTTACTGGAGAAATCTAGTGGCTCCTCTCAGGTGTGATGCTCTCTCGAATGCACCCACTATCCATACAGGGTTCGAATCTGTTAGTGTAGATCCCTCCTGAGTGATTTGAGAGTTGTTTGCAGGTATTGAAGATCAACATTGTCAGCAAGTGCGAATTGCAGCATAGGAGAATGGAGCCATCTCACCCAAACGTGCTCACTCCCTTCAACTATTTCGATTGGAAGGAAGAAATGGTGATTTTGCTGAGATCTAAGGGTCTCTACAGAATTACGATGGGCACTGAGGTTGAGCCAAACTCAGCTGTGGAGAAATCCAAGTTTTTTAACAGAATGGATGAGGCATTTGGCCTCCTTTGTCTCAGCATTTCGAGAGACCTCCTGTTTCATGTAGAAAGTCTAGCAACTCCAAATGAAGTGTGGCTCAAGCTTGAGACACTGTTTGGAAAGACTGATGAGATGAGAGGCCACCAGCTCGAAAATGAGCTTGTCTCACTGAGCCCAGGGAATTTCGATTCCATCCAGGACTTCTTCACCAAGTTCAAGAACTTGGTCTTGCAGATCAGACAATGTGGCATAGAGAAGAAAGAAGAACAGTTGGTGTTGTCCATTCTCTCCAAATTGGGTCCTGAATACTCATTTTTTGTGTCTTCCTTCAACTCCACAAGGCTCACAGTTAGAGGCTGGAAGATGCCATCTTTGGCTGACTTCATGGAGATGCTAACTCAAGAGCAAGACAAGCTGGTCTTGATGGGCTCCATCAAGCAAAAAGATCAAGTTCTTGCAGCTGGAGATTCGAAATGTGGAAGAGGCAAGCAAAAACCCAGGGGGTCGAAACCTCAAGAGAAGAAGAGGAAGGATGAGAGGCCCAAATCCTCTGAGGGGGTTTCGAATCCTGTCAAGGACAAGGGAAAGAAGGCTAAGAAGACAAAATGTAGCTACTGTCAAAGAGGTTTTCATCCATAGAGCTCATGCATGAAGAAAACCATAGACACCATGACCCATCTCCTACAGAAAAATAATATTCCTCTTCCTGAAAGTTCCAAGAAGAAGGACTGCGTTTCTGAAGACAAGGAGAGCTGCCATGCTTTGGTGGCTAGTTCATCTCATTCACCCTTGTTCATCATTGATTCAGGTGCCTCAAGGCACATGGCTTCCTCAAGAGACTCATTTTCTGAACTTGCTCCCTACAGTGGCCTCTCCATTCGAATGGGAGATGACTCAGAAATCCCTGCTCATGGCATTGGGAAAATCTCTATGGAGAATGGATTCTTCTCCAATGTGCTGTATGTGCCAAATCTTGCAGCAAACTTGCTCTCTGTATATCAAATGACACATACTGGAGCAGCAAAGAAGGTGGTCTTCACTCAGGATGATGTGGAGATATCAGAAGTGTCCACCGGGAAAATTGTTGCAATGGGTGTTGCAGACCATGACATGAAGATGTACAAGTTCTCCCACTTTCTCGAGTTCTCTTCACCAAGTGTACTTCTGTCACATGGGAATGAGACCAGCAAGCTATGGCATCAAAGGTATGGTCACCTAAACTACAGATATCTTCAAGTTTTAAGCAAAGAAAAGATGGTAGAAGGGCTACCACAAATCAGTTTTTCAAGTGGAACATGCAAGGGTTGCATGATTGGGAAGCATCCTGAAAAGAAGTATGAAAAAGGGAAGGCAAGGAGGGCTGATCAGCCACTTGGGATAGTGCATTCTGATCTGATAGGTCCACTCCCCACTCCCTCCTATGGCTGCAGCAAATATGTGCTCACCTTCATCGATGACTACTCAAGGTACTGCTGGTTATTTTTCCTTAAGCAAAAATCTGAAGTCTTTGAATGTTTCAAAATTTTTAAGAGCATGGTTGAGAACTTCAGTGGGAAGGCCATGAAGGTCTTGAAGACTGATAATGGCAGAGAGTATGTCAATAACAATTTGTAGCAGCTCTGTCAAGAGCATGGAATTCAGATGCAACACTCAGTGCCCTATACACCACAGCAAAATGGTGTTGCAGAGCGCAAAAATAGAGCACTGAAGGAGATGGCAACTTGCATGTTGCAAGCAAGGGATTTGTCTCCCAAATTGTGGGCTGAAGCTATGAATTGTGCAACATATGTTCAGATTAGAGCACCACACAAAGCATTGCAAGGAATCACTCCATTTGAAGCATGGATGGGCCACAAGCCCAATGTCTCACATTTCAGAATTTTTGGCTCAAGGGCTTGGGCCAGAATTCCACCGGAGAAGAGAAAGGCCTTGCAGCCCCAAAGCAAGGAGTCAATCATGGTTGGGTATGCAGAGGATTCCAAGGGCTACAAGATCTTTGATCCATCCACTCACAAAACGTTCATCGAAAGAAGTGTCAAATTCGAAGAAGAAGAATTCTTGCAAGCTAGTGAACAAGGTGATGGGGAATGCTCATTTCCTCGTCTTGATGATGAAGTAAGTAGTGATTCTTTCTCTGATATTTCTGATTCTGATATTGATGAAGATGATGTTGATATGGATTCTGAACATATCCCTCCCTCAAGGCCCAAGTTGGCAGAGAAAACAATTCAAAGTGCCGGAGAGCTTGTGGGAGACCCCCAAGATGCTAGGAAAACTAGATCTCAATTTCACAATTCCTTTGCATGTGATAATTCTGATCTGAGTGAGGCATGTTACTTGATGGTTGGATCTGATCCAATTTCATATTCAGAAGCATGTACAGACCCAAGGTGGCAATCAGCCATGCAAGAAGAGATGAACTCACTCCATGAGAACAAAACTTGGGATTTGGTCCCTCTTCCTCCCAAGAGGAAACTAGTGCAATGCAAATGGATTTATAGAACCAAAGTTGGATCTGATTGCTCTGATCTGAAGTATAAGGCCAGGTTGGTGGCTAAGGGTTACTCTCAGGTCCAAGGAGTGGACTATACAGAGACATTTGCACCGGTGGCAAAGATGGACTCCATAAGACTAGTTTTGGCCATTGGGGCTTCCAAGCGATGGGAGATTCATCACATGGATGTAAAAAGTGCCTTTCTTCATGGGGATCTGAATGAGGAGATTTATATGCAGCAGCCTGAAGGTTTTATTTCTGATCATACACTTGTTTGCAGGTTGAACAAGTCACTCTATGGGCTCAAGCAAGCTCCTAGAGCATGGTATGCAAAAATGGACAATTTTCTGCTATCTTTGGGGTTTGAGAGGTGTAAGTCTGATCCAAATGTGTATATGCAGCATGTTAGTGATCTGATATTGATTATTGTACTGTATGTTGATGATCTTTTGATCACTGGTATCTGCACCAAAGAACTTGACTCAATTAAGAGAGCATTGCACAGTGCATTCTCCATGACCGATCTAGGATTGCTAAAACAATTTCTGGGTTTGGAGATAGATCAAACTGTGAATGGAATTTCTGTATGTCAGTCAAGGTATGCTTCAGATTTGCTGCATAAATTTAAGATGGCTGAATGTAAGTCTGCAAAATTTCCATTTCTTTCAGGAGTTAAGCTTACAGAATGGGGTTCTTCACCACTAGTTGACAGTTCACTGTATAGACAACTAGTTGGGAGTTTGTTGTATCTTACTCACTCTCGACCAGATTTGTCTTATGCTGTTGGGGCTGTTGCAAGGCACATGCAAGAGCCTCATGAGATCCATTGGAAGGCAGCCAAGAGGATCCTCCATTATGTTCAGGGTACTAAGTCCTTTGGTATCCATTATGCTGCTGGTTCATCCCTTGAACTAGTAGGAGTTACAGATTCTGATTGGGCCGGTGATTGTATCGATCAGAAGTCAACTTCCGGTTATGTTTTTATGCTTGCACATGGACCTATATGCTGGTCAAGCAAGAAACAAAGCACTGTTTCCTTATATTCAGCTGAGGCCGAGTACAGGGGAGCAGTTAATGCAGCCACACAATGTGTTTGGTTGCAAGGTATTCTTGCAGAGTTCGGGATTGTCTTTGATTCACCCACTATTCTTTGGTGTGATAATCAAAGTACAATCAAGATTTCTACCAATATATTACAGAGACAGAGGACCAAGCACATAGAGATACACATGCATTACATTCGGGGTTTGGTGCATGACCGGACCATAGCATTGCAGTATTGCCCATCCAGTGAGCAAACTGCTGATATCTTCACCAAGTGTTTTACCGAGAAGACCTTCACTCACCTTAGATCTTTGCTTAGGGTGAGTGATGCATGGTGATGATTGGTGTATTTTGATATATGCCACATGTCCATTTTAGGGGGGAGGTTTTATTTCCCATGTGGTTTTCCTCCTTACCTTGGTTACATGGACAAATAAATTTTATGATGTAAAAGGTGACTTGAGCCTAGTTGCCAAGGCCTTAATTTTTGATATTTCACTAAGTCTAGCTTAAGGGGGGGTGTTAGAACATTATTACACCTATGTACATTAATCATTTATTAATGATGGTTAATATGTGCCCAAGTGATTAATTATTTCATCCCTAAGTTGGTTAGTTGATAAATGGTCAAACTATCTTGAACTAGTTAGCAATGTGAACAAGTGCTGAGTCAAACCAGCTGTTTGGAGCACTCCCCAGGGCAATTAATGCATTCAGCATTCCTAGAGCGCCCTCCTCAGGTCAATTAATGCATTCATCATGCTTCTCTTCTACCTAGGGCGCATTTGCTCAGTTTGTGGACAATCTTGCCAACTTTGTCATATTTTTGGCCAATTTTAGCTACCAAACCTCTAACCAACCAGTTTCTTCACATGTGTGAGGTCACATGGGCCTGTCCAGTCATTCCCAGCATTCACACAGCAGTTTCGACCCAGTTTGGGATGGTTTGGGATATTTTGGTCAACCTAGGGGGGTTTGAGCTATTTCTAAGCTAGATCAGTGTGAACACTCCAGATGGATTCGAATTCTTCCAGATTTGTATATATGAGTGTTCTTAACCTATTTTGAGGTTGGAAAGTTAATAACATTGACATTATTCACCCATTTCATGTGTATTGTTCTTCATTCATTTACAGATTTTATGCTATTCTTCCAAATGTTGTGCAATCTTTCACTAGTGAGGAATCCATAGTAGCTAGGTTCTACTGTGATTGAGATTCTACAACTTCTAATATCTGATCGCTCATACAAACAGTGTCCTACTGTACAAAATGCGCATGATGAAATCACGCTTGTGGTGGAGGTTAGTTGTTTAATTATTATTTAAAATAATATTTTATTTTCATCTTTTGAATATATATATATTACATTTTGTTGCCTTGATAGAGTAATACAGAAAACATAACAACCCCTATGAATGGACTAATACAAACGAAATTAACTTCAATGCATACTCCATCATATTCCCTAGTAAGTATTGATATATTTAGTAATTTAGTTCAATTTTATTTTATTTTATCAATATATTAGAAATCATTGTCTATTGGGTGCAGAGTCGTGCATCGAAATATGACCAACATTCTGTACAGAAAACACCAATGGTTCCATCGAAACTGCAAATTGACAAAATGAAAACACCAATTCAGGTAAGATTGTAATTATTTAATCTAGGATCATCAATGTTTAAATTCTTATTTCCATGCATCTTACTTTGTCTCATTTATTTGCAGGGTCAAGATAATGCTAATGAGTTGACACCAACTTCCCAATTGGGGCTGCAAGGAAAGAAATGCTTTCTCATTGCATTAAAATCAAGGGTTAAAGTTGCAAGGGTGACGATACATAAGACTGACCCAAATGCAATGGTACACTGTGTCCCTATTGGAAAAGATATTATATTGTGAATCCGACATAAATTTTAGATCCTCTATTTGAAAATATAGCTCTACCACGTCCCAGTAGCGCATTAAGTAATCTAGCAGATGCTTTGTTGAGCTTCATTCCTTGGCATAAGGATGACATTGAACTATGTAACTAGTGGTTATACTGTGTGACTAGTGATTTCAGTGATGTTGTATCAACTGAGAATAGTTGATCTATTGAATATTTATACTTACATCAGGACATAGTTTATAAATTTTTGTAGTTCGGGATTAATCTTTACATTTAATTAAAATTTTGGGCACAAGTTGCCATTATATGTCATGGGCACAATTTCTGATTTTGTAATACATCAGTATTATATAATCTTCATTGCATGTGAAATGAGATGTTGTGTTGTGAATATGTCGAATGAGTAGTCTGTCTATCATATTTTCATTAACTTTTTTTTTTTGTAAATTAGTTTATCCTTCTATTTCCTTCTGTTAGGTCCTAGAAATGCCCATTTTTTACCATACCTATTTCATCATTTTTCCCAATTACACCCTACTTTAATAAACCATATACATGCCTTTTTCCAGATTAATCAGCAGTCCTGACAAGGTATACATCATTATTGTTTCATTTAATTAAATGCCTAAGATTGTTATGGTTATGAATTCTAGCCTTCAATTTATGCTAACTTGTGTTGATTTCATTAAGTTAAGATCAAAGCATAGGTGTATCAGTCGCAATGCCTTGGGAAAGAACCATACGTGGTGCTAGTTGTTACTCTTCTGATTTGATTCCTTGCCATACTTTATGAAATCAATAAATTTAGACACTACATCACTGGATACTCCACTTTTGTGCACACTGATCATTCTGCCATCAAATATTTAAAGAATAAACCAATCACGAATGCTAGAGTTACTAAATGGTTGTTACTGTTACAGGAATTTGACATCACAATTATTGATAGACTAGGAAAGGAAAGCGTTGTTGCAGATTTCTTATCTCGACTTACTAACAATGATGACAATTTACCATTCGAAGATTCCTTCCCCGATGAACATTTGTTTGCAGTATCAGCTCATTCCCCATGGTATGCAGATATTGCTAACTTTTTGGCTGCAGGGAAGCTCCCAGCACATCTGTCGAAGAGAGAAAAAAAAAAATCATACAACAAAGTGCTAGGTATTATTGGATTGATGGACATCTTTTCTACATAGGACTTGATTTAGAAATCAGAAGATGTGTTAGAGAAGATGAAATTTTTAGTATCCTCAAAGATTGCCATGATGAGCCCCGTGGGGGACATTTTGTTGACAAAAGGACAAGTCATAAGGATTTTAGAATGGGTTATTTTTGGCCCATATTGTTCAGGGACACAAAGAAGTATGTTCAAGCATGTGATAGTTGCCAAAGGATGGGCCAACCCAATAGATTAGATGAAATTACTTTGCAGCCACAGCTCGTGGTTGAACCATTTGACAGATGGGCTTTGGATTTTGTAGGGCCTATCAACCCCTCCTCAAAACAGAAAGTTCACATCTTGGTTTGCACAGATTACATGACCAAATGTGTGGAAGATACAGCCTTTGTTAAGGCTAATGATTAGGCTGTGATTGATTTCCTGTATGAAGAAAATTTTCCCCGTGAATTTTTAAGAACTGCAATATCCACATAATTTGTACATAAATAATTTTTTTTTTCATTCTGTATTTTATCTATTTTTCATTTTACACTTGATCTAGTTTGTTTTGAAGAATTGTGTGCAGGAATTAATTGGAGGAACAACACTCGTGACTGGGCCAGATTGCAGGCACCTTACATTGTTTCCTGATCTAATAAAGCTCTTTTGAAGAAGATGGATGATTTGTTAGTTTTCAGCAGCCAGCTAAAAATCCGCCTGTTACTCATTTTGCACAGCTGCGACTCCCTACCTTGCTCATTCTTCTGATTTTCGCAGTTGTAACCCCGCTATTTTCCATTCACTTCACTTTTTCAGCAACTGGGACTCCGCTACTTTTGCTTATTTTTCCAAGTTTTGTAGCTGCAAATCCAATATTTTTATTCCTTTCATTTTTCCAGCAGCTGTGACTCCGCCATTTTCTCCCATTCCTCCAAGACTAATAGCTGCAACTTCGCTATTCCCATTTCATTTTTGTTTTTTTCCAGCAGCTGCGACTTCGCTATTTTTTCCTATTCTGCCAAGTCTAGCAGTTGCAACTCTTCTATTTCCATTTCATTTTCTCCTTTTTCCAGCAGCTGCAACACCGCTATTCTTTCCTTTTCTCTAAATTTTTGCAGCTGGAACTCTGCCATATTTCTCCAAACTCTACTCAAGGCTTTCATTCTTATTCGTTATCTGCAAATCCGCTGGATTTTTTGCATTTTGGAACAGTCCCGCCGCTAATTATCTGACCTGGATCGAATTTAAATGATGACTCCACAGCTCGAATGACAGTCTGCCAAGAATGAAGGAAATTATTGGGCCCTCTTGTTTTCCTATCAGCGTGAATGTACTTATAAGCTTGGTTGGCGGTGTCCAACTCATATTGGCACATGTGTATTCTACCGGAGATGCAACTATGAAATATCATGCCACGGCATAGTGGTGGCTTGAGCATTGATTTTGAAGGTACGGGTACTAACTATAGTCATGATTAGGCATCTATTGACATCTCAAGCAATAATGGTTATACTTGTTATTTACCCCTGTCATTGATCCACAGCAAATCAACTGAACGAAAATCACGTTTAAAGCTGTTACCCGTACTTATGATTTGACTGTCGTTCTACCTGACCACCGTTTTATCCAAAAATTAACTGTGCCACCTTTCCAAAAATGCTCAATTCAAACTTTGACTATCCATCAACCGTGTCTACATGTAGTTAGTTCGATGTTCGAAACTGTAACTGCTGTATTCATTACAATATTTCGCAAAAATATCAGTGGTATGGGTATCCCTGTGAGGTATGAGCCTTTAAAAATAGAATCTATGTATAAGAACAGAGATGTCTTTTCTATCTTTCAAGAAGTAGGGTGGATAGACTATTTTCAATGCTTGAATGGTTTTCATGAGGAATCAGCCCTTGAATTTGCTCAAAACTTGACGAGCACTCATTCATAGGTTCGAGGCATAAGGGTAGATGTTTCAGAGGTAATCCTGGCGGAGGTAACGGGACTTCCCAGAATCAGGCAACGCTGGTTTAATCGGAAACGCCATCACCCAACTGCAACTTAGGATTTCCTGGCGATAGGAGAGAGTGTTCGACCACGAGGAAGAGGAATAGCGCTGGAGACTCTTCCAAGTCCTTGGGACCAAGTTGCACTCTTCTTAAAGAAATATATTACATGTGAAGGGAAGTACAATGTTGTTTGCATTTATGAATTTTTCCTCCTATCACATTTACATTATTGTAAGCTGCTAAATATGTCATACTATCTTCTTAGATCCTTGCAACGCATGGCTTATTATGCTAAAAGAGCTCAACACCCCTTATCATCCCTCTCAAATCATGGGCTAATTAAATTATTGATCTTACGGGCCCTGGCATCTAACAAGTTGACCTGGGGGAAACTTCTGGTTCCTCTAGGAGCACCCAGTGAATTCTTTTCAAAGATAGTGGATGAGGACTCGAGTTCCTCAAACTCAGTTGGGGGGAGGATTGGAACACCAGAAGTTCGATTGGAGGATGAAGAGGACATTGAAACTGAGTCAACTAAAATCACAACAGTAGAAGAGGAACGTCAGGCGAAAGTAGTAGCAAAAAGCGGTCTAGAAGCTATGAATGTGGAGACCTTCCTTGAAATAAGAAGAAATTTAATTCGAAAGGAGGGATTTGGCCCTGTTTCTAAGGTGATAGGATTTTTTCTGCCTCATAGGAGAAAAGAAAGGCTAATAAGCAAAGGCCAGACATCCAACCCAGCGAAAAGGAGAAAAATCAAAACGGCTACGATAGCAGAAGCATGTCAATTTACTGGGGTAGAAATTGGGATTCCCATCTTAAAACCCCGACCACCTGCTGATACACAAGAACCTGTTGTAGAACAACCTCAAATAGAGAATCTTCTATTTGAAAATGAGCGGTTAAACGAGGAGGTGCAAGTGTTTCGTGCAGAACTAGAAAAATGGAAGGAGACATGCCAGAAACAGGCAAAAAAATATGCAATTTCAATGGTGGAAGCTACAGACCAATTGGGGAATTTATTGTCCATTCAGGGGAATGAAGGACAACCATAAATGATATTCCCGGAATGTGGAGATATTTTTAATATGGACAGGCATAAAGTTACAGTAGTGGACCTAGAATTACAGAAACCCTTAGAAGCAAGACAATCAAAGGAATTATTCCAGGGCACAGCCTCATTGTTTCAGGAACATTGAACCAATTCAGTAGGCCAAAAGAATCAAGAAATAGGACGTTGTTACACAAGAACCAGCGCCCTCAAAATTTCTTTTTTGTTGGAATTACAACTCAGGAAAAAGATGCTGAGACGAGGACATAAGGAAAAGATATTGTTTCAGAAGGACCAACACAATTGAAAATCTGGTGAGCTCCAATATAAGATGAAGCTTCTAAGGGTAAGGAGAGGCTGTCACACAAGAACCAGTGTTTCCAATGGCTAATTGTCAAAATTGATTCCTTCTACTCACTTGCATAATATGAACGAGGATCAGAGTCAGGATCGAACTAATCGGCTATTGCATGAGGACATGCAATTGGATAGTTAGGGGGAGATGTTAGGCCCTGGAAATGCCCCTTTTTGACAATACCCATTTCATCATTTTTCCCAGTTACACCCTACTTTCATAAAGCATATACATGCCTTTTTCCAAATTAATTAGCAGTCCTGACAAGGTATACATCATTATTGTTTCATTTAATTAAATGCCTAAGATTGTTATGGTTATGAATTCTAGCCTTCGATTTATGCTAACTTTTGTTGATTTCATTAAGTTAAGATCAAAGCACAGGTGTATCAGTCGCAATGCCTTGGGAAAGAATCATACGTGGTGCCAACTGTTACTCTTCTGATTTGATTCCTCATATTTCAAGGGACAATGCATCTCTCCACGTGAAGCTGTAACAAGTCGTTGGAACATAGTATAGCTGCGATAGACAAGATGCCTCCCAATTTGTTAAATTGTTGATCCATTGACTGCCAGTGTAACAACATCCTTCATTATCAATGGTCTCATTCATTATGGCTGTAACAGTTTAGTTGTAACTCTGCAGCACTAAGATCGGAGATCTTCATTGCTGCATGAAATTAGTGGATCACGAACTGTATTTTGCATGTATAAATATGAAAAGGCTTTCATAGTCTGGGGTTGGATAGTTATCATTTTGTATAGGCTATAACAGAGGCGGATACTATGGATTACCATCTTTTAATGAAGAGCAGAGTTATTTCCATTTCTGTGTCTTAATTCGTGGTAGTTCACGGTGTCTCTGTTAGAAGGCCAGCGCCCGCCTTCTCAAAGAGATTTCCGAGTGAAGTAGGTAGTTAGATTAATTCATTTCCTATTGTGTGTTGTGGAATTGCATTAGGCGTATTTCTAACAACTGCAACAGATATTTATGATTGCATTCTTTATTGGTAATTTATTCTTTTCATTACGAATAGCTCCAATTCCTTTCAGTATTTATGCTTCCTAGGATTTCCAATGATTATCAATTTAGAGTTCAAGTTTATTTTTTAATTCTAGTTGTTGTTGTATCTTTAGTTGAATTCATAGATTAGGCAGATTATGATTGAGTTACAGTAGTTTCTAGATGAATCATTTTGGTAAAGATTGAATACTGTAGTTTGATAATTATAGGATTTAACTTCTTGCAAAAGAAATCTAGTTCATTTCTATTCTTAGATCAGTAACTGCTAGGTTGATTTCTGTAGGAAGGTAGTTGCACTTTGAATTCCTACATGTATGAGTTAGATTAGTTTTCTTTATGGAATGAGTTTGGTTGAGCAGATAGGTAGGATTATTATCTCCATTCAGTTATTCAACTACTTGAAATGTTTATGCATAGATTGTGCTTATTCCCATTGAAATAAAAGACTTCCCTGGTTTTGACAATTTATATTGAGCATCCTGTGTGTTAGTTGTAATTAATTAGCATATAGGGTGACCAACACCTTCTATTTCCAAAAACAGACATTTACAAAAAAAACCCAAGCCCTCCCATTTACATATTTTCATTAGGAGAATAGTTTTTCTATGGGTTATCTGGGGTAAGGCAGTTCCTTCCATTCACACTGGTCTAAGCACATATCTTCCCAAGTGACTCCGTCAAAATCGCCTATCTTTCCCATTTCGTGCAGCTGCAACACCGCTAACTATGGCTTATTTCTCTTTACCGCAGCTGCAACACCTCCAAAAGTGCCTATTTTTCCTATTTCAAGCAGCTACAACACCTAAATTTGTCCATTTTTCCTATTTCGAGCAGATGCGACACCTCCAAAAGTGCCTATTTTTCCTATTTCAAGCAGCTACAACACCTAAATTTGTCCAATTTTCCTATTTCGAGCAGCTGCGACACCTCCAAAAGTGCCTATTTTTCCTTAGGCTTCAAGCAGCTGCAACACCTAAATTTGTCCATTTTTCCTACTTTTGGCAACAACAACTCTGCCAATTCCTCATTGAATACTCATTATTTCTTTTCTCATCAGTGTCAACACTCTCCATCAACGCTCTCCATCGGTATCAACACTCTCCAACAATTGTCTATTTTTCCTATTTCGAGTAGTTGCAACACCTCCAAAAATGCCTATTTTTCCTATTCCAAGCAGCTGCAACACCTAAATTTGTCCAATTTTCCTATTTGAAGCAGCTGTGACACCTCCAAAAGTGCCTATTCTTCCTGTTTCGAGCAGTTGCAACACCTAAATTTGTCCAATTTTCCTACTTTTGGCAATTGCGACTCTGCCAATTCCTCATTGAATACTCATTATTTCTTTACTCATCAGTATCAACGCTCTCCATATGGTCCTTTTCATTGTTGAAATGGCTATCTAGCCATGCTCTTGGTTTTTCTTATGTTGATCAGAGAAGGAAAATATCAACCTGCCAAAATAGAAGAAAAATGTTATTTTGCATACTAAAGACAAAGGAAAAATGGCTAAGTGTTGTAAAGGGCCTAAGTGATGCCCGCATTAAGGTTGATGCCCGCAATAAGGATATTGATGACTGCATGGCATTGCAAGGCATAGATGATGATGTGGCATGGAGTTGAAATCATTGTTTCATTATGAATCAGTCTGGAGAGATACAACAAATTAGTGAAAATCAAGAAATTGGCTAAGTATGGGAAAATTCGTCCAACTTTTTTACTATTTTAGAGAACATGAATGAAGGACAACTATATGCAATTAATAAGATTAATCTACATTATATGCAATGACAAAACACTTTTCACTTTTTAAGTCAATAATTTTCACTTTTTTTAGAAAATACGGCTTATATTTTAAAAAAAATATTTACACAGCAATATGCATTACCTCAATGCAATCAGCACTGCAATTAGATCAGATTGTCTTTGTTGAATCTTACTAGCGTGATTGGTTTTTAAGGAACCCGTTGGTTAAGCAATTCAAAGACATCTTGGCCAAATCCTTTCAATGGATTTGGCCTCGACAGTAAACTTCAATTTAACAGATGCAAGGGACGCATTTGGCCTATCCTCTTAATCAATTCACTTACTCATTACCAATAATTACAACGTTCTGCAATCATGTCTCTATCCCAACAAATAATAACATACAGACTTTGATCAATGGATTTCTCGAAAGATTCAAATACAGAAACATACTCCATTTTAACTCAACATTTCTACCATGAAGGTGCATTGCAAGCCATTCAAATGCATTTGGACTGACATTCAATCTTGCAGAAAAAACCATTTCAAGGACGCATTCAGTTACAGAGATCGTACACAGAGGTTTCAAATTTTAAATCAGCATAGACACTTAGAAATCAACCAGTGAAAAGAAGAATACATACGTCTGCAATCTCGACTTTCATCTAGAAATCATATCATAACATAATTCTCCAAGAATAGGGATCTATGTTATAATGTAAATCATATCAAACCCGACATTGCTAGTTATATGTTCATATCATCATAATTCATTATGAAGAGTCATTTTCAATCCAATTTAAACTAATATTCAAATTTATCACATTAACCTAAGTAATTTTACAAAGAGTACTATGGCAAATTCAAAGGAATGGTTAAATTATGTCTTTTTGTCAAAGGAATGGTTAAAGTATGCATTAGCAGATACATTCTTAGCATCATGCATTATCAAAAATCAACTTTTTAAAAGTAGAGAACGATACTTACAGTTACTTAAAACACAAAAATACACTTATCATGACTGTGATATGGAAGAATAATCCTTTGGGAATACTAAACACCATTCCAAGCCTCTTTTTTTTTTGGAAGTAAGGAGAATTTGCATTATATTAAAAGGAGAAATTACAAAAGGAGCAATCTGGCTGAAGCTCAGAATTGTTCATCAAAACAGACACACACCCTCGTGGCACATCTAAAGGCTATTGCCGTAGTAACTGAGACGAACCTTCTACCCGAATAGACAAAAAACCACAGAATTACCAAAAACAACAGAACCAAATACTTTCTTCCCATAGGCTTGCAAGCCAAAGAGCATAAATATAGACACCCAAGCATAATAGACACCCCAGCTTCATAACCACTGATACATAAGATAAATGATAAACCAGCTAGCCTCAGACCCCCTAAATAAATTCCCACCCACCCAGACATCAACAAACTATATAAGGAGCTTCTGGAGAACTCCCTGGATGGCGAAAGCTGGAAGAAGAAGCAGTGCATGGAGGAGGTTGCAGCGCCATGGCAGACAGAAGGAAATCCAACTTCTGGTGAATCACATGAGACTCTTCAATGAGAAGCTGCGCATTGTCATCTCTAAGGAGATGCCTATCACGAATGGCATAGCCAACCAAGTTTTTCATCATCCAAAACAACGTAATAGTGCACTCGTAAAGACTAACGCGCCCAGCCGTGTTTCTAGGATCAATGATCCAATTCTCCAACTGCTTACCCTCTCCCACTAGGGTTTCCCTACTCAGAGGAGCCCACCATTGTTGTTCATAGTCATTGATGTCCCTCTGGATTTCCAAGGGGATATTAAGAGTGAAGGAAGTTGCCTCCCTACAGCTGGACTTTTGGGGGGATTTTTTAAAAACCGCCCCCAACAGTCAAATTCTAAGGATTTTTTAGGGGGGTTCTTAAGGACAACCCCAAAAAGTCAAATTCTAAGGACTTTTGAGGGGGGGTTCTTAAGGACCGCCCCCAAAAGTCAAATTCTAAGGACTTTTAAGGGGGGGTTTTACGGACCGCCACCAAATACCTTTAAAAAACGTTTTGGGGGGGCGAGTTTAGCAAGACCGCCGCAAGCCACTTTTAGGGGGTCAAATACTTTTGGGGAGGGTTTTTCCACAAATACCCCAAAAGTATTGGAAACTGGACTTTCAGAGGGGGCTTTTAACCAACCACCGCCAAAAGTATTAAGAATTGGACTTTGGGGGGGGGTTTACAAAACCGCCCCCAAAAATCCTGACAATTGGACTTTTTAGGGGGGTTTTTTAAAAACCGCCCCCAAAAGTCCAATTTTCGGGACTTCTGAGGGGGGTTTTGAAGAACTGCCCCCAAAGACCTATAAAAACATTTGTGGGGGGGGGGGGGGTTTAGCAAAACTGTTGCAAGCCAAAACCGCCGCCAAAAGGGTATTTTGTTGTAGTGCATGACTCCAATATGACATGGGTGACCAACAATAATGGGAAACATTTCCCTTGGAGCATCATTTCCAACAAATCCAACCTAGACCATATAGAATCTCAAGGATCACATGGAAAGAACAATAATTTCTGTTGAAAAAATCAATAAACTTAATTCAATTGTGAATCTTATACTTCCAAAATTTTCACAAATTTTGTACTATTTTACATTTGAAGAGATTTGATATCATTAAACCTTATTAAATTCAAAATTAAAATAAATCTAAACTAATTACATAAATCTATTGTATTAATATACACTAACATATATTATTTTATTTTTTATTTTAATTATTTTAAATTCTTTGTTCAAAGTTACACTCATAGAAAACTATAGAATCAATGCAACAAAAATTAACATATTTTCAACTCATACAAGTAAATACAAAGACATGACAGAGCAAAAGGTGATAAAGCAACAGAGATGGGACTGAATACACTATCACACTAAACAATCAATTCTTATGATAAAAAATTACCAGACTAAGCTTCCCACATAGAGTGGAAAGAACCATGGTGAACATTCCAGTTCCATTGTCACATACAAGGGGTTGAATATCCTCTGAGTTGACCATCTTCAATTAAACTGAAAACTACGGTGGAGAAAATAAGCAAAAATTAGAGTTAAGTTGAGAGAAAATTATCATATCGAGATTCTTCCTAGAAATGGATTTCGTTATAAGACCTCCAAATTCACTTCAAATTAAACTAAAATGAGAATAGCTTACCTTACATTGCATATTTTTCTTAGTTGCGTCCATGATTGTTAGATGGCAATATTTTTGCCCAAAATCTATCACCAATTTTTAATTTATTTTGTACTGATTAGTAGTGTGAATGGAGGATATAAACTCAAGGTATTTTACAGTACATTACTTCTCAATCAACAATTATTATTATTATTAGTTATTTTTGTTGCAAGTATCTTTCATATCCATTTGTACTCATTTATCTCCATGATGAAAAGGAATCAATATATTATTAAAATCAATTAACAGAACATAAAAACTTGTTTGACTAGCAAAAACACCTATTTTCATACCCTGCTAACAGAAATAGAGATCTGGTTTATAAAATTAATGCTACTACCAAGCATTAAAAAGCCTGCAATTCTCAGTGGTAGTGCAATCAATGCAATGACCCTAGATTGTCCTGAAAGTCCAGTTCCTAGCATTATTTCCATGTAAATAAACCTTGCATTTTGATAAAATGTTGAAACTGAAAAAGGGCAATGGGGAATCAAGAATATCACAACTTTTTTCCCTAGCTATCCATATCTTAATATAAGAATTCATGATGCACCTTCCCTAAAAAACATTAAATATTAAAGAACTAATTTCAAATCATCACCACAGGAAACTTGATCAATATTTTCCAAACACACTCACAATACTAGCATATGTAGAGAAACAAGAACACGGAACCTCAGATGTCTTTTTAATAACTAGAAAACAAATCAATTTGATCAAATACAATAACATAATAACAAGTGTTAGTCCCAGAGACGTTTTAAGGATGTTTTTAGAATTGTGCCTGGGCATCAATATGTTTCAATGTTTATCTTTTTTCAATACTTAATCAAAAATCATATTATTGTTGTTGAACATAATGATGGTAATCAGGCTTAGTACAATGTGGGCAGCAGTTCTGATATGCCAGTAAAAACTTGAGTGAATTGTGTTAATGGAATGTCATGAGAGAAGGTACTTGCTGAAAGTAAATATTTATCTCATGTATACAGAAAACGTACTGAGCCAAAAGAATTCAATAGTTATAATAAAATGACAACAAAGTAGAACCCAATATTTATGAGGATGATATAACCATATCTTCATATCATGAATACTTCACAACATAAATAACCAAGAAACAATACTTGAATCCAAGAACACTCATCTTTGAATCAGCGCTAACTTTTCCAATCATAGAAGAAATATGAAAATAGAGATGGGATCACAAAAAGGAGTACTAACTGTGCACATCAAAGTTTTGAATCCATAGAAACCAATATAAAGCTTGAATTTTTTTTCTTATATTCCTTGATTAGACTCAAATCAACCAAAGTTATACTTCTTAAAAAAAAATTCGACCCTTGCCTACATTTCCTTCATCTATATATATAGCCTCTATGGGATTTACAAAATTTACACATGATTTGTTACAACCCAACGGTTTACGGTTTTTTGGTTGTTACTAATAAAAATCGGTTACAATAAAGTCTATATGTTATACTAATGCTTACTTTTCGACAATGGAGACTGGGGTCCTCCCTGCTAAGGTGGAGGAACGTTCTATTGTGCTAAAGACGCTCTGGCTTTTGGTTGCGCTGAAGATGTTCTGACTGATCGCTGGGATATTGAAGATCTTTCTAGTTGTTGAACCTGCAGAAATCATGTGATATTACTCCAATATTTTCCCGTGGGATACTGGAAAATCCTTAGCTCTCAGAGGGACACATCTAGCTCATAATAGTGTTCAAATGTGGGTTTCGGAAGAGCTTTGAAAATGGCACAGAGTCGATTAAGCATCTCAAAATTTAGGCGCATATTACTTATAAATGTTCAGCCACTTAATTCTTCATGAGTGTCTTCTAGGTGAACATCAAAATTCCTCGCGTCGAGTTTCATGGAATAGTAATTATACTTTTGCTATAGATCACCATGCCCATTCCATAAAGATGGAAGACTGAGTGGGAAAAATTCTCTAAATAATTCCTTGAACGAATGGACATCTCGTTTTAGCTGGGTAGCCATATCAACAACATTTTGAGCCATCAACCCTTTCATAATCATTTTATTTTCTTCCATGATTACCTTTGTTTTGTCCCGGACAAAATATTCTTGGAGCTCATCGAAGGTCTTCTCATTCAAGAAGTCGATTACACCTTTGGCTAGATCTGTCTTTTTTCTCATGTTGTTCAGGACTGTATGGGAGTATTGAGTGGCGGTCTCAGCGATTTCCCATTCCTCTTGAGATACGATGAAATGGCTCCACTGCATTGTTATCAAGCCAGCTACCTATTCCCAAATTGTGAATTTAGCAATTTTAAGTAGAGGCTTACTTTTCAATCTTCTCGATAAGTCATAGACGTCTTTTTGGAGGTATTCCTTGGATTGTTGTACTTCTGAGATGACTAGGTCTCATTTAGCCAAATTTTTGCTCATACTACTGAGCTCATCACACTTGGATTTTAGTTGATCCTGCGCCTGGTTTAGTTGTGCATCTTTAAGTCTAATTTTTGCGATTGCCTATGCGAGCCTGTCAACAAGATCAACCGAACAGGAGGCTCGTAAAGCTGTGGCCTTTTGAAGGAGGATGTCCCAATTCTTCTTTTTTATCTCACTCAGCTCATCCTCTAAGGTGAAAAATTTCTCCTTGAGTGCTTGACTATCGGCCAAGGGTTTTTTCCAGCTCATACTGTATTTCAAATACCTCAACGGTTTGGAAATGCTCAACTCTAGGAATGTTGAGATTTTTCTTTAGGCCATAAATCTCCTTATATTTTTCCTTAAGCATGGCCTGAATAGGAGTCATATCACTGGGATCTTGAACCAATTTTACAATCTGCTGCTCAAGGTCAGCTATCTTCCATTTCTTTTCATTATTTGATGATTTCTCGTTTTTTAGTTGTTTCTCCAGTCTATGGACTGGTACTTGTAACTTGTTGGTACTCATAGTATATTTCATCGCAGCCCTATATACTCCTTCACCAGTTTTTCGGTGAAGCTCCATGATATTATTTGAAGGGAATGAATCTAGATTAACCGTCACCTGGGTGGTTTTGAATTTTGAAGGCACCTTCTTTCCTCCATGCACCAATGGTTCCAAAATTTCCATATTTAGGGTCCCTTTCCTCAAATCCAATGCAGAGAGAATTCTGGACTGTTCTCATGTCTCGAGCTCCTTCTTTGGGAACACAGTCTTCTGGAGATCGATGCTATTTTCTTTGATTTGAGAATATAAACCAAAAAATATCGATTTAACGGGTGAAGTCGTGACGAAAGCACCTTCGGATGATGTCATTTCCTGCTTTTGGGGACAAACTGCAGATCGAAAGTTTTCTAAAATGACAGGTGCCAAAGAGGTTGGTGTGGGATTAATTTGCAACGTGGCACTGGATATATTTTCATATTTGTCTTTGTTGACGTCAGAGGTCGACTCATGTGTGCTTCATTTTCCCAGTGTATCTACTTTCTGTGGCGTGGGGATGACTGGTGCCCCAGTGGCATGGCTTGGGTCCAACGCTGCCTTACCTTGCTCCCAATTATCTAAGTTGACAATTTTATCCAACAATGAGTGTTGCTCATGGGAGTAGGCTGCTGCTATGGCAGGCTGTGTCTTTTGAGAGATGATCCCCTTGGGGTCATAATTGCACTCAAAACTCACCAAGAATCTAAAAACCGCTATCAAATATTCAACCACCTTTACCTTTCATAAAATGAACATCATCATAGTTAAACCTATGATGAATTTATTCCAAAGCGAAAATACTGGGATTTATGAACACTGGTAGCTTGTAGGGAGCAAGTTCCACTCCATACACTCGGATCTCGGTATGGGTATAAAAAAAAATCCCCAACCGAGTCATTTGGATTCAGCTGAAGCAACTGTTTACACTCTAGGAAAATTCTAGGTGGGGGACAATCGAACAACAAAGCATAGACTTTAGCTATGACGGTATCTAAAAACACAGAGAAACCTTCATGGGGCATAGCAGGGGTGACATTATTTTGGAGGTGCTATCGGTTGAAGAAGTCCTTGTTTTGATAAATGATCATATAGACAAGCAAGGAACTATATTTGAAAAATATTTCTACACCCAAAAATTTTAAACTGAAGGTGAATAGACTGTGCGACAAAACAAGACAGATCCAACTTGACAGGAGCTTCTTGATGAGACAATTTTATAAGGAAAGGGAAACCTAGAGAGACATCGTCAATTACTCGGTCGTGATCATACCCGAGGACTTGGTAGATCATGGACAATACTGGTCTGGTTGGATCTGCGAATACTTCCAGGATGAACATTGAATGGGTACTGGGCAAGTCGGATTCTGCTGGAATTATCATGTGAATGAATGCATCTTTGCTTTCCAATGATATTTCTCAAAATTTCCCTACTAAGAATTATTTGTCAAACTACAGACTGGTGGCATCTTTCTCAGTGTCTGTTAGCTCCAGGATGAGCTCGCCGGTGATCGGGCAGACAATTGTCCCCAACCTAGACAAGACCACTCAGCAGGTCACCATGAATTCTATGAAATAATCCAAGCAACTCCTATTCACATATTTTGACCATTTGTTAATTGAATTTGAGAGCTATAGCTCCTCTTATTGAGTGATGTGCCTCAACATTGCTTTGGGTGATGCTCCCCTTAGTCATTTTTGTTCTAGTCTCTCGTCCACTCTTTTTGGAAGGTATTGAAGACTAATTTTCAGCCATTAAAGAATGATATGAAGCCATTAAAGACTGATCTCAAGTTTGTTCGAATTTATTCAGAATAGTTTAAGAGTTTTGAAGAAGGAACCACTCCTGCAACAACCTTCTATCTTCTTCTCTTCTCTGTAATTCTCTGTTGGACATCAATCAATGATGATTCAAATTATTCCATGATGGAGAAGTATTATAGACCTGTTCATTGAATTTATTTCATGTCCACTCATTCTGCTCAAGGCCTACCATCTTTATGTATTACAGACTCCACCCAAAGGAGATTTCCTTGATGTAATTGGTACATGTTTCATGCTGGAGGTTGCTAGGACCCTTAGGGTCATTTTGGTGCTGCTTAAATATATGTAAGATGCTGGTTATTTCCTGATAAAACATATTTTATATTATTCATAGATATTCATTTAAAAATTCTGCAAGTAATTAAGTCATTTTCATACCTATGCTCATTAGACTACAAATTCTGACTAGTTTTTCCATAACTTGCATAAAATGAATTATATAAATCCTAATGAAGTGTCGTAATTTTCTGTAGTTCAATAATAGCCCCAATAACCTCATACAACCTGTATATCATAGTTTTTTGAGATTATTATAATGTTTGAGGCAGTTTGAATCTTGACTAGTTGAGCAGTCCAACTAGCTAGTTTTAATTTTTTTCCTATAAAATGTATTAAATGAACTCAAATTAAATTATTCAAATTGATGTGGTTTATTAGGAATGAAATGAACCATATCCCATTTCCATACCAAAATTAGAGAATTCCATATATTTCTTAGGAAAGGAAATGGAAAATCCAGCCTACTGTTCCAAACTACAGTAAAAGCTCCCAAATTCTAAATAGTTTTATCATATGCTATTTCTTGATGCCCAAAGACCATCATGAGACCAAATCTATGAACAATTACACTTACCTGCACCCTTATCTACTTTGCATATGCATATGTACCAAAAAGCATTGCGGTAGACTTCATAGGTGCCGATGCTCGAAACATAAATGGTCTTTGTGCTTTGTACAAAGGATTCAAAAACATTTTTACTCTATCTAAATTGCTTCTGCACACTTTCCCATATAAAAACCAGAACCTAAAGTCATCCCTATCATCCTTGAGTTGGGAGTCAGTATCCAGAGTTATCAGCTTGCAAATTATAAAATTGTTAAAATTTACTAATGAAAATTCTGCTTAAAATTTGTGTTTTGAGTTGATATTCTAGCCTATTATTGTGTGGTATCTTACAACCATAGATAATTTGGAAAGGTGAGGTGCCTATAGTTCACTTGACACTAATTATGTCTTCCGATAGTGCGAATTTTAGGTGGGAGTCCCAAGATCTTTTATTTGTATCCAACATCTTCTCTATGATGGTCACTAAGCTTTTATTATAGGATTCGGCCAATCCATTTCCCCGAGGTTAGTAAGTTGTTGAATGAATTAATTCTATGTAATTTTGGAAGAAAATGATCATTCTAGTGGATTTAAAGGATTGACCGTTTTCTGTAATGATCTTTCTTGGGAAACCGAATCTTGCTAAAATATTTTCTTCCAGGAAATTTATTAGGACAGTATAATTAGCATTTCTTGTTGCAATTAATTTCACCCATTTTGTGAAATAATTAGTATCCATTAGAATCTGCTTGTGTTGGCCACTAGAGTGTGGGTTTATCTATCCTATAAATTCAATACCCCACTATTGAAAAGGTGCTTCTACTTTGATTGGTTTGAGGGGCAATGTTCTAAGATTCTGCTTTCCAACAAATATTTGACATTCTCTGAATGCCCTAGCAATATTATTCATTAGAAGAAATTTGAGGTCTAAAATGGGCCTCCTAAGAAAAATAATAAAATAATAGTTAAAATAATGAAATAATAGTTAAAATAATAAAATAATATTTTATAATTTTGGAGGAAGAAAGAAAAAAACTACTTTTTTGTTCATATTTACAACATATCTCCCTGTGTTTTTACTCAAATTTTGAGCAGAAGCACTTGTTGGATGTGGAATTTGATTCCGCATCCAACGAGTACCCACACCGCATATTTTTGACGAACCCTGCTGCCCCAAAAACAAGAAATACCTGAAAAACTATCATGACATGATGACGTTTTTCAGGTATTTCGTGTTTTTGGCAAAGCAAGGTCCATCAAAACTATGTAGTGTGGGTACTCATTGGATGTGGAATTAAATTCTGCATTCAACAAGTGCTCCCACTCAAAATTTGAGTAAAAAGACAACGATATATGTTGAAAATACGAACAAAAAAATAGTTTTTTATGACAAATATCTCAAGTCAACCATTATGGTTGACTCATTTTATTGAAATTCTATTAGTTCTTGAATTCCAACTCATCAAGAAATTATGAATGGCTCGTTTTCTTATATGATGGCTCTTTTTCTTATAAGGCCCATTTTAGACCTCAAATTTCCTCTAATGTGGCATCGGTGAATAATGTAGGCCAAAAATAACCAACTCGAAGGAATTTATAGGGAGTGGATCTCCATGCATGATGCCCTCCACACATGCCTTTGTGAAACTCTACTATTATGCCTTCAGTTTCTTCTTCAATTACACAATTTAGCAGAATTCTGATAGGGTCTTTCCAAAAGAGGTATCCATCTAAAATGCAATACTCGATAGGTTTGAGTTTAAGAGATCTCATTTTGGATTCATTCATGTCATGGGGACAATTCGGATGTTGTAGGTAGTAAACAATGTCTTTCTACCATCCTGAATAAGAAAAAATTTCAGAAACATTAACAGGGATATTTTGTTGAATACTTGTTTCTTCCTGACTAGGAAGTTGATCTATCAGATTTATCTTGAGAGCTTGATAGTTTGATTCGGACAAGAGTTTTTTTAGTCCTTGTCCTTTCGCCAACTTGGTAGGATTTATTTCCATGTCATAATCCTGGATTTTGGAGATCTACTTCCCCTTCTTCGTTCACTATACGACTGACACAGGATAGCCTTGATGGTGCTTCCTGACACGTAGGCGATGATTTTAGAGTGTAGGATGTAGTTCATGAATGGCTTGAGAGATTTAACTAGTGTGTATGCTTGTTTCTCCATCGTGTTGTATTTTAGCTCAGCATCTCTCAATGTTCGGATAAAAAAGGCGATGGGTCGCTCATGTCCTTCGCCATTTTTCTGCAGGAGGACTGCTGCAATGGTAACCTCAGAGGCAAATGAAAATATGAGAAAATCCTTATTTTGTCTGGACCGATTAAAACTGGTGATTATCCTAGACCATCCTTTATTTGTTTCAAATAATTCCTTGTGTTTGTTGTCCATTTGATCTCAGCATTTCTTTTTATCATATCAGTGATCTCCTTCATTGTTTCAACAAAGTTAGGGATGAACCTTCGTAGAAAATTTATTTTTCCAATAAAAGACTGCACTTACCTTTTATTCCTCGGGAGATCAATTAGTTTTATAGTGGCCAATCTATCTGAGTCTATATTAACTCCATCTTTGGAGATAGTGTGCCCCAACCATTTTCCTTCAGTGATTGCAAAAAAATATTTTTTGGGATTTAGAGACAAACCGAATTTTCTGCATTTCTTAAAGGTTTGCTTTAGATGTTGAAGGTGATCTTGATCATATTTTGAGAACAATGTCATATCATCTAGATATATAAAAATAATCTTGTATTTTTCCCCGACGAATGCTATATCCATGGCCCTTTGAAATGTTTCCCCATCTTTGATAAGGCCAAAGGGCATATTTTCATACATGAACGTTCCCCATGGTGTGGTGAAAGCTATCTTTTACCTATCATCCAGGTGCATGGCAATATGATTATAACTTGAAAACCCATCCATCATAGACACTCTAGTTGACCCAACCACTTTCTAAAGAATGTGATCCATTTTGGGCAAAGGGTAATTGTACTTTAAAGAGCACTTATTTAGATTTTTGAAATCAACACACACACAAATGAATTTCTCCATTTTTATTCCTGAATGGTACTAGATTATCCACCCACTCAGAATATCTAAGAGGAATAATGATTTTAGCATCAAGCAACTTTTTCACTTCTTTTTCAATTACAGGGAGAAAAATAGGGTTCACTTACCTCAACCTTTTCTTTACTAGCTTAAAATCTGGTTTTAGAGGGATTATGTGTTGTATGATATCTGTACCATAAGTTTTCAAATCTTCATACCTCTAGGAGAAAAAATCCATGTATTCTATGAAAATATCATTATACCTTTTCCTCTGCTCAATTGTCAGGGATTGCGAAAGCTTGATGAATTTGGGTTCCTTTGGGGTACTAATGTTCACTTCTTGCACAGCCTCAGTAGTTAGTTGTATTGCTAGTTTAACCGGGATCTCGTTTTCATCAAACAATTTTTCTAGAGGAACCAGACCTTTAGGGATGTAGTTGTTCTTTAGTTGAACAAATTTGTGACCGGAAATATGTTGTGTTAATTCATGGGTTGTTCCCTCCTATGTCTGTAGGATGCCTCCCCTTTCATATTCTTCATCATTGTCTATATTAGTACCTGAAAACTCATCCATAAGATGCAGGAAATGTTTAATCTATTGATCATCCTCAAAGACCTGCCAATGCTTGATATTTTTAGTGATAGAGGGACAATATCACATTTCCACTTCATATTTTAACATTGATTTCTTGGGAGGTTTGAATGTGCTAGCCGTTAGGGCCAATGAAAATCAGACTGTTGGTTGCACTCCCTTGGGACAAAATTTATATTAAAAGCATCAAAGAAATTTTCAATAAGATCCGAGACAAGGTTACGATATGCTTTAAGCCTTGGATGTTTCTGTTGATAAATACCCTTGATCTGTTTTACCACCAACTCAGAGTCCCCAAAGACTGCTAGCTTAGCTATTTTGAAATATTTAGCAGCTCAGAGGCCTAAGATGAGGGCCTCATATTCTGCAATATTATTAGTGGTATCAAAATATAGCTTATAGGACGACATAATTTATTCCCCTGTTGGTGAGGATAGCAATACGCCAGCTACATATTCATCTTTGGCTAAGGATCCATCAAAATATAATTTCCACACTTGATTCTGATCTTTGCCAGTAGATTTAATCACTGGAGGTTCAAAATTTTCTTTTTGACGGGGCTCACCTAGTGACAACATATAGCAGCCCATATCCTTGTATGTGGTGTATATGGGATAATTAATAGGAATATCTTGATCGCTTATCAAATATGCAAACATGGCTTCCCTATACAGACGTCTGGTTTCTCCTGCAAACACGGGTGTGGTAGCGTATTTCATATCCATCTGCATGGTTCCTCCCAATTTTTTAGCCCAGCTTATTGATAGAAGCATACCATATTTGGTTGGGACATGTGCTACTGCCACACCCATCATTATGCTCTTGGATGGTAATTGGGAGAGAGTCATTACCAAATCTTTTATCATACCTATACACTTCACCTTTCTGGAGTCAAAGCTGTAGAGATCATGATAAGGCCTAGTAATCTATAGTCCCAGTTGTTCCATGATATATTTTGGCATCAAATTGTGGGAGGTTCCAGAATCTAGCATATAGTTATAGAGTGATTTGTCATGTACATTAAGGGTAACATAAAAAAAAGCAATGGGTTCTTCTTTGTCATCAATATGAGGGCCACATTGAAAAGTTGTGGACTCATCGTTTAGATTTATGGTATCTTGTTGTTCAATAACTTCGACTTTGTGCAACTTCTTATTGATCTTCTTATGGTATAGGGGGTTATTTATTAAATCAGACAAAGGGGCTTCTATTTTCAGTTTGCTCAATTCATGTTCCAGATTGAAAGGTATATGGCCTTGTTTGTGCTCTTTAGGATCCAGATCCATTTTTTTATGGGGGTTGACGCCTGGCTTGGTTTGGCTGTCTGGAACTGAGAATTTAGTAGATTTGTCCTTTGACGGGTCTCTTTTCTATAACTGGGGGGATTCTTGAGAATATTTAGCTTGGGCCGACTTTAGGGGGGATTTCTTAGGAGGAGTATCGTTCTGTCTATTTATCGACTCCGGTCTAGGCCTAAGATCATATCTCCCTTGCAAATCCTCCTGTAGAGTATTTTGGAATAATGGATATTCATTAGAGAATGAATCATTTTCTTGAGTATTATTATGATATCCACCAGTTTGGTTAGGTGGAAGTGATTTTTCATAACCATCTCTAGTCAAATGCATGAGATAGGAATCTTCTTCCATCCAATTAAGTTGTTCTTTGACTCCCTCATAGATTTCTTCCTCCAAAATTTCAATGAGATTATTATCACTATCTCTGAATGGTGGTCTTAGTGGTTGTTCATCATTTCTGTTCTCTCGGTATGTCATTTGAGGATTGTAAGGACTTCTAAACTGAGTTAGAGAACGGGAAGGGGATTTTATGTTTGGACTATTATTTTCCAATTCCATTCGAGTAACTTTATTTGACGGGTTTTTGATAATGCGGGTCATTTCTTCAATCTTTGCCTCTTGAGAGTCTTTAACTCCTGAGGAGATACTTTCTTCTTTCACTTTCACTTTGTATTTTAGTTCAGTTTCATTACTCAATTTTATATTACCTCCGACCCTCATATTTCCTTCAACGCCTATAGCATCATCTTGCACTATATTGAGGGAGGGTGATCTTCTTTCTCTTAGCATGATGGCGAAATTAGAGGGAAAATATCCTACATAAGTAGCCCGGTCCATGGCTTCTGTAGGACCGATTTCCTCGAGAGTCTATAATATACTTTGTTGAACCTTGCAATGAAATCTACGACAGTTTAGGAAGTGCTCTTTAATTCTTAGGGAAGAAAATTTTGTTAGGTAATACAAGTTATCATGCTTAACTCCCCACTTCTTGATGAAAGTGATTTCCAAATTTTCCATAGTTATGATGGAAGCATTTGGTAGTGATATAAACCATTTTCGGGCTTCTCCTTTGAGTGATTGGGCGAATACCCTCATGAATGCATCATCATGATCAATAAAAAAATTGTCAGTGAAATCTTGAAAGCGATCTACATGATCTTCTGCGGATGTACCCTTACTGCGATCGTATTTGCTTAATAACTTTAGATAGTGGGTCGGAATATCATTTAAGGGTGTAGGTAACTGTAGAGGTCCATTCCAACTTTCCACCCATCATGGTGTTCTGGGTGGTGGTGGCGGTGGTACTCCGCCACCTCCTCCTCCTAACATAAGATGACTGGCAATAAGCTTCTTGGCTTGAGGAGTAATAGAGGAATTGAGTGGATTTTTACGAGTTGAGGATTCTCTGCTTTCGATGTGAATAGCTTGCTAGCTGGGTAGACCAAAAGGAGTATTGGGATTCTAGGGAGAAGACTCTCTTTCAGGGGTTTGAAAAATAAACTCAGGTTCAAAGAATTTGGGGCCAAATAGAGGATAATATTCGGTGGTGATGTCTCGGTGAAGTGGACTGATATTTTCCACGTCTATTTCTCTAAGAGACAGAATCTTGTAGAGCCACTCATTCTTCGTGGCTAGGGTTCTGGCGAGTATGTTAGCATCCAGATGCCAAGTTTGCTTCGGTGGAGTCTCCAAGTGGACTTCACATCTTGCTTCCTAGTTTAGTCCACCACGAAATCAAGAGCATATGATTTTTGTTGTCCCCAGGGAAGATTGATCTTCTTGCTTCAATTCCCCGACAACGGTGCTGGAAAATATGTTAGTCCCAAAGTCGTCCTAAGGTTGTTTTTAGAACTATTCCTGGGCATCAATATGTTTCATTGTTTATCTTTTTCAATACTTAATCAAAAATCATATTATTGTTGTTGAATATAATGATTATAATCAGGCTTAGTACAATGTGGGAAACACTTCTTATATGTCAGTAAAAACTTGAGTGAATTGTGTTAATGAAATGTCATGAGAGAAGGTACTTGCTAAAAGTAAATATTTATCTCATGTATACATAAAACGTACTGAGCCAAAGGAATTCAGTAGTTATAACAAAATGACAATAAAATAGAACCCAATCTTTATGAGGATGATATAACCAGATCTTTATATCATGAATACTTCACAACATAAATAACCTAGAAACAATACTTGAATCCAAGAACCCTCATATTTGAATCAGTGCTAACTTTTCCAATCATAGAAGAAATATGAAAAGAGGGATGAGATCACAAAAGGAAGAGATTACTAAGTGTGCACATCAGAGTTTTGAATCCACAAAAACCAAGATAAAGCTTGAAGGTTCTTTCTTATATTCCCTGATTAGACTCAAATCATATGAAGTTATACTTCTTACTAAAAAAGTCGACCCTTGGCTAGATTTCCTTTCTCTATATATATAGCCTCTGTGGGATTTAAAAAATTTACACATGATTTATTAAATTCCAAAGGATTACGGTTTTTTGGTTGTTACTATCAAAATTCAGTTACAATAAAGTCTATTTGTTAGACTAATGTTGACTTGTTGGCATTGGAGACTAGGGTTCTCCCTCTTGAGGTGGAGGAAACTTATGTTGTGCTGAAGACACTCCAACTGCTGGTTACGATGAATATTTTCTAACTTTTGGCTGGGCTATTGAAGCTCTTTCTAGTTGCTAAACATCCATAAATCATGTGATATTCTACCAATATTTTCCCATGGGATATTGGAAACACTTAGCTCTCAGAGGGACATGTCCAGCTCATAATAGTGTTCAAATGTGAGTTTCGACAGAGATTTGAAAATGGCGTGGAGTCGATTAAGCATCTCAAAATTTAGGCGCAGCTTACTTATAAATGCTCGGCTACTTAATTCTTCATGAGTGTCTTCTAGGTGAACTTCAGAATTCCTCACGTCGAGTATCATGGCATTGTAATGATCCTTGTGGTATAGATCACCATGACCATCCCATAAAGATGGAATACCAAGTGGGGAAACTTCTTTAAATAATTCCTTGAATGAATGGACATCTTGTTTTAGATGGGTATCCATATCAACAACAGATTGAGCCATCAACTCTTTCGTAATCATTTTATTTTCTTCCATGATTACCTTTGTTCTCTCCTAGACAACATATGATTGGAGCTCATCGAAGGTCTTCTCCTTCAAGAAGTTGATTACAGATTTGGACAGATCTATATTTTTGCTCACGTTGTTCAAGACTGTACAAGAGTCTTGAGCGACGGTCTCAACGATTTCCCATTCCTATTGAGATTTATGATTCCTCTTGAGCTACGATGAAATGGATCCACTACGCGGTTATCAGGGCTTCTACCTACTCCCAAATTGTGAATTTATCACTTTTAAGTAGAGGATTACTTGTCAATCTTCTCGATAAGTCCTGGAGGTATTTCTTGGATTGTTGTAGTTCTGAAATGACTAGGTCTCTCTTAGCCAAATTTTCTCTCATACTACTTAACTCATCACACTTAGATTTTAGATGATCATGTGCTTGGTTTAGTTGGGCATCTTTAAGGCTCATTTCTAAGATATCCTATGTGAGACTGTCAGTAGGATTTGCCAAAGAGGAGGCTTGTAAAGTAGTGTCCTTTTGAAGGAGGATTCCCTGATTCTGTTTTTTTAGCTCGTTCAACTCATCCTCTAAGGTGATAACTTTCTCCTTGAGCACTTAACTATCGGCCAGGGTTTTTTCCAACTCATACTATATTGCTAATACCTGAACGGTTTATGAATGATCAACTGTGGGAATGTTGAGATTCTTTTTTAGGCCATAAATATCCTTATATTATTCCTTAAGCATGGCCTAAACATGAGTCATATCGCTGGGATCTTGAACCAATTTTACAATCTGCTACTCCAGGTCATCTATCTTCAATTGCTTTTCTTTATTTTATTATTTCTTGTTTTTTAGTTGTTTCTCCAGTCTCTAGATTGCATCCTGTAACTTGTTGGTACTCACTGTATATTTCATCACATTCCTATATACTCCACCATTTTGTCGATGAAGATCCATGATATCCTTTGAATTGAATGCATCTATATTGACTGTCACCTGGGTGGTTTTGAATTTTAAAGGTACCTTCTTTCCTCTAGGCACCAACGATTCCAGAATTTCCATCTTTAGGGTCCCTTGACTCTAATCCAGTGCAGAGAGCATTCTGTATTGTTGTCCCGTCTTGCGCTCCTTCTTTGGGAACAAGGTCTTCTGGATATCAATGTTATTTTCTTTGATTTGAGAATATAAAACAAACAATCATGATTTAACAGGTGAAGTTGTGACCAAAGCACCTTCTGATGACTACATTTCCTACTTCTGGGGCCAAGCTGTAGATGGAAATTTTTCTAGGATAACAGGTGCCAAAGAGGTGGGTGTGAGCTTAATTTGAAATGTGGCATTGGATATATTTTCATATTTGGATGTCTTTGACTTTGATCCAATGCTTCTTGATTTCTCTTTGTCAACATCGGATGTCGACTCCGATGTGCTTCTTTTTCCCAGTGTATCTACTTTGTATGGCGTGGGGATGACTGGTGCCCAAGTGGCTTGTCTTGGGTCCAATGCTACCATACCTTGCTCCCAATTATCTAAGTTGGAAATTTTATCCAACAATGAGTGTGGCTCGTGGGAGTAGGTTCCTACTTTGGCAGAATGTCTCTTCTGAGAGATGATACCTTTGGGGTCATACTTGCACTCAAAAATCACCTGGAATCTGAAAACCACTATCAAATCTTAAACCACCTTCTGAGAAGATCTACTTATCATTTTGAAAGGGCCAGCTTCATTAGGGACTTTGAAATTCCTGACATTATTACCTTTCATAAAATGAATGTCATCACATTTAAAACTATGACGAATGTATTCCAAAGCAAAAATATTGGGAGTCACGAACACTGGTAGCTTTTAGGGAGCAAGTTCCACTCCATAAACTTGGATCTCAGTATGGGTTAAAAAAAAAAACAATCCTCAACTGATTCATTTGGATTCAGCTGAAGGATTGATTTACACTGGAAAAATTCTAGCTGGGGGACAATTGAACAACAAAGCATAGACTTTAGCTACGACGGTATCTACGAACATAGAGAAACCTTCATGAGGAAAACAAAACGTGATAGAATTTTGGAGGTCCTCTTGGTTGAAGAAGTCCTTGTTCTAATAAATGATCATATAGACAAGAAATGAACTATAATTGAAAATCTTTCTAAATACAAAACTTGTAAACCGAAGGTGAATAGACCGTGCGAGAAAAGAAGACAGATCAAACTTGACAGGAGCTTCTTGCTGAGATAAGTTTATAAGGAAAAGGAAACCTAGAGCGAAATCGTCAATTACCCAGTTGTTATCATACCCAAGGACTTGGAAGAACACAGACAATACTAGTCTGGTTTGCTCTATGAATACTTCCAGGATGAACATTGAATGGGTACTGGGAAAGTCGGGTTCTGGTGGAATTATCATCGGAATGAATGCATCTCTGCTTTTCGATGATAGTTCTCAAAATTTCCCCGCCAAGACTTATTCATCAAAATGCAGACTGGTGGCGTCTTTCTCAGTTTCCATTAGTTCCAGGATGAGCTCGCTACTTATAGTGCAGATGATTGTCCCCAACCTAAACACGACTGCTCTTCTTTTCGATAGCGCAACTTTCTACTTACCACTACACCAGTTTTGGGAAGGGTCTGTCCTATGCTAGAATCATCTTTACTAACCTTGAGGTCCATAAATTGAAAAGGTCCTTTCCGCTCTTGGCCTGCTCTTCGACCTCTCTAGATAATTGTTGAAGGTTAGGGAAAGAAGACACTGGATCATGAACGTCAAAACGCTCATCTCCGAGGTGTTCCTCTTGATTGAGAGTTGCTGATGCTGAGGGAGACGCTTCAGGGGTAGGAGTAGAAGCCATAGAAATGTTGGTAGGGTAGAGAGAAAGGTGGTAAATGATTGGATTTGGATACAAAAAGGATGGTGTGGAGACTGCTAGCAGAGGAACTCAGAGTGATGGAAAAAGGATTCCCGGCAAACTCTTCGAAGGCATATTTATAGGGAATAATTTGAAAATAGTGGTATTTAATGTGAGGTGGATGTGGAATTCGAGGATTGGTGTAGCTCTTAAATGCGAGGGGAACGTTTATCTCCAAAACAGCAGCAACAATGACCGTTAGGCGAGGCTTAATGAAAATGTCAGGGAAGAGGCGCAAGAAAAGCTCAGGAGTGGTTTCAGGGCTCACGATGGGTGGTTTGGGGAAACCACTTTTCAGACTCTAAATGAATGAGAGGCCTCCATGTGGTCGCGATGGTTTCCAGTCAGGGACGCACCGGGCTCTTTAAAGGTCATGCACTTTGGGCCCCTGAATCCAATATCGGTCATTTATATTTCCCCCATTGCTTGAGATTTGTGCCCAGTCGGGAACAACTTTATTAGCTGGGCCCCCTTTCCTTGACAGATGACGCACTAAAAGGATCCCAACAGCGTTACCATGGTGACAATTATATCGGTTCAGGGCTCCTGAAAAGAGGTTCTGGGAGACTGCTTTTCGGGCCCTGAATGACCCATAGGCTGCCATGTGGTCACGGTGGTTTCTAGTCAGGTTCTCCCCGGGCTCCATAAACCTCATCCACTTCGGGCCCTTGAATGAGATGTCCGGCATTAATCTAGCTCTTGTTCACGATTTTGATTGGAGATCAAGTTGATTATTCAATGATCAATTATCAAGAGTCTGGGAGGCTAACCTTTCCTTCCATCCTCCTGCGGAAAAATGACTCTGATCTTTGATAAGAAAAGTGGGATTTTCTTGCGATATGCGGTCTTGTCTTCAGCCAGTTGTATCGTCGATCTTAGTACAAACAAAAAGAATGGACTAACCTAGGTAGCCTTGAATGCCCTCAAATATCCCAGTCAAGACCGATAATAAAATCTGTCTCCTGAATGTACCTTGACCTGAAGAAATTTATCAATATCCTGAAGCTTGCAAAATATTCTAACCTTAGTTCACTAAGGTTGGGGGTTTCAAATTAATTAATTTTCCTTCCTCACAGAGAAAATATCCGATTTGGATCAAACATAATGCCTGTGAATGACTAGCCAATTTTTTCTTCTTGTTACTTGATGGTATGTATTCTAATTGTGTGGGTTCAACTTGACACCAATAGCACAATGTGAGAAGAACTAAACCATTTCTCTAGCTCGAGAGGTGTATGAATAGGTTTTATTATTTAGGAGTGATGCGTTTTAGAAAGTTGATTTGTGGAATGGTTAGTGTTTTTTATTTCTTAAGTGGAATATAAAGAATATACAAATAAGTAGTATACCTGGGCGTTGTGTTGGGTTTTTGAGAATTAATTGATCGTGTTGATAGTGGTTTAGTGTTTAACAATGGAGCGGTCTATCTATTCTACATTTTGGACTTTCCGGTGGTTTTTGGCCAGGATCCAGTAAAAAAATCCCGAAATCCAAATTTTGAAGTGTCCAAATTATGTTTTTGAATGCATAAATAGATTTATTACCCTCAAAAACCCCTATGGAAATGAGATTATGTAATTTCCAAAACTTATAATCTACAATTCTAAGAAATTTTTGAGATTTCAAACCAGATTCCAAACAAAACTAATCGAAAAATATAATCAGAAAAAGTAAAAAACGTAGAAAATAATTTAGAATACTTGTTTAACAATGTCATTTTTTTGTAGGTTATCGATAGTTGGGTATGTTAGATAATTTGGTTAAATTTTGTGGTATATTTCATTGAGGTTTATCTTAACTTCATTAAGGACCGATAAGTTTGCACTCGAATTTCTTTTTTATTCTTCTTGGTGCTTAATAATCGTGGGATTTGAGATGGATAATATATGTTAGTTTTTTGTCAAGAATACCTAATGAGGAAACTCCCAATCGCTTTACAATATTCATGGATGGTAACCAATTCAAACATGTTAACACTAATTAAGGTGCCCAACTCGACAAGGACATTAAGTGAGGCTCTAAACAATGGTAGCAAGCATGGGGAAATGACCTCAAGATTTTTGGAACTTATCCATAGCCTGCATCTTTGATTTGTTTTGAGATGTTCATAGGATCATGTGAATTGAGTGTACAATTTTGAGTGCACATGATGACGACAATATTGCACTTATAAAAGAGTCTTGAGGCCAACGAATACATCCACCAACATCTAAAGTTGTAGGGACCTCACTAGATGTCTTGAAAGAATAAAATGTTGTTGAGTGACACAAGGGGTCTCTCATGAATCCATCTACAGTGTTACAATTTACTAAATTTTAACATTGCAGATGGATTCAGAGACACCTGGATTCAGAGTCCCATTTCTAGGGGGTCTCTAAATCCATCTGCAGTGTTAAAATTTAGTAAATCGTAACAATTCATTATCAAAATTAGAATTTTCTATTGCCAAGTGACACGATTATCGTCACTCAGGTCTCTAAATCCATCTACAACATTACAAATTACAAATTTTTAACACTACATATGGATTTAGAGACCCCATTTTTAAGGGAGTCTCTAAATCCATATGCAGTGTTAAAATTTAGTAAATTGTACAAATTCATTGTTAAAATTGTAATTTTCCATTGTCGATGTGACACAACCAAAAATGACTAACATAAATGACTAATTCATATTCTTAGTCGTTGTTATCTAGTCATATTTTATCCCGTGACTAATTCCTGTGACTAAATAAGTCATTTACGTTAGTAATTTATATTTTAGTCACTTGTTATCTAGTCATATATTTTATCCCGTGACTAAACTTGTCATTTATCTTTTTCATTTTTAGTTGGATCACTTAAAACTATTCAATTGCGGTCATTTATCCCTTGAAAACATTATGGTGACTAACTCTTTAAGTCGTCTGGTCACTTATCTCTTATTTTGTACTAGTGGCCTAATGAAGGGGCCTCATGTGCAATGAGTGATATGTATATATAAAGGTAATGTAGTCGTTGTTGAAAAACATGTGAAATTATTATATGAATGTCTTCGAGTAATTGGAGAAATATATCCTATTCTTTAAGGAGTTATTGCATAACTTATCTTTCTTATCTATATTGGAGTTGTGCTCCACATTTACAATTATGTACATGGTGTGTACTCTTGTCTATTTTAATAATTAATTTAAGGATTTGATTCATAATACAATTCCCTAGAAAATATATGGTAACTCTATCTACAATTATTACTTGAAAATTCAGTGCTAGATATATCAATCATATGAGAAGTTTGGCTAATTTGTAGTTAATGAAGTTATCGGTAGTACTAAAATAAATGAACATTGCTACCTTTTTATTTTTGATATATCCTTCTATCTTGAGATTTTGACGAGTGATACTGGAAACCAAATCATGAAAAGATATGGTTGGACTATTCTCTTTTATTTATTGACATGGTTCCAATTATTGTTCTTCTTCCTCTTTGCAATCTATGTAGAATAATTTATACTCACTACATATATGTCCTTTACTATACTTGTTGTCACAATTGAAACATAGCCTCTTTTCTCTTCTTTCATCCATTTGTTGAGGTGTCAAAATTATACGTTGATTGAGGTTAGGAGTCGTAACATGGGCCTATATGTGGGTGTTAGGGGAAACCATTCTAGTAGATATTTACTTTAAAAGTCCATTTCCATAGAAAAAACATTCTATTGTTTTAGGCTCCTAAAGATGTACCTCATGCTGAATGATCTCCTTTAAAGTGCCTATAAAGAGATTCAACAAAGTATCCTCTAGAATGTCCTTCACTCTAAGACTCAAATTTGGAAGTCTTCAATGTGCTTTTTAAGTAGGCCTCTTTTCTAAAGATTGATAAACTGGTTAAAGGTGTTGTTCTTAGTATTCCCATTATGTTCTATCAATTCATCTATAAAAGCAGACCAAGAGACAACAAAGTCCTTTTTACAATCACAAATTCATTAGAAGCACACAAATTGGTCCTGTTCTAGATACAAGGATGCAAGTAACCTTTTGTAAATCAAGTATAGTAGTTGCATCATTTATGGAAACAATTTAGAGGTTAGATGGAAACCCCAATATTATTGTAAGTGATTGAGATCCAATTTTCTCGAGTAATTTTTGTACTGACCTATTTTATTATTTGGATACTCAATTGTATCATAGCTCATCTTACCATCCTCAATATGATACTATAAACTAAGGTTGTGAATAAGTGGCTAGAAGGTAATGTTCATTTCTTTATGTATGATATACAAACATAATGGGAGTATTAATTCAAGGTGAAGAAAACCAACCAAAGCATGTCATCTACTACATCAACAAGAATTTTACTCAACCCATGTTATCTTATAACCATTAGGATAAGATTTACTTATCCATCATCTTTTTTTTTCAAATGTTGCATCATTATATCCTCACTTGTAAGACCAAACTTATAGCAAACTTGAACCCCATGATGTACCTCCTGTGTAGGTACATCACCAATGAAAAATTCCCTTATTGGATAGTCTTTCTTCAAAAATGCAATCTTGATTTTGACACCCCCAAGAGAAAGAAAAATTTGGGCATGGAAAAATTTATTTTGGACCTTTGTACTAATTCACTTGATCCCCTATCAATGATAATCTACCAAGCCAACAATTGTTCACCATTTCTTTTGATGATCCTTGGTATGGTATATTCTCATTCATTTATGCACTCAACAATTTGGTTCTCATATCTATCATGATGATCGATGTCATGTTCATCACCAATATCCTCGCTACCTTCTCATCGATGACATCCTATATTGACGAGGGGTTGAAACCATTTTGCGATGATGTTTCATCCTCGAAGAGGACAAATAGGTCTTGAATTACTTTCGCATTGAGGCTTGTAGAGGTTACATTTTTGGTATGGTCACTACCAAAAAACCCATCCATGTCGGTTATTTTTGGCCCACCTCTTTGTCAATTTTTTTCCCTTAAGGCAAGGGCCCTTCCATCCCTATTGCACCTTGTGATCTTTGTTGGTCTTTTTTGTAAACGAGCCATTGATTTTATGGAATGAAAATTAGTGCCAATCGATGTCCATAACTGCATCATTGTGTTCATTACCTACTTCACTAAATGGGTCAAAAACATGTCAACAAACAACAATACTTCCTCTATGCAAACACGGTTCTTCTTTAACTATGTCATCACTGGATTCAGTGTCCCAAAAGTAGTCTCTAATGATGGCACACATTTTGAAAGAATTCTAGGGAGAGATCGCCACTTATATACAATTTAAGAATCCATTTTCATCCTCATATTATTTTAAGGGTAATGGCCAAGTTGAGGTTGTCAATAAAATTCTCAAAGACATGCTCCAATGGAAGGTTGAGAAGCAGAACCCTAATCACCATCTGATGTTTTTTCCCACATCATGGGCCAAAGGCTACTACTAATTTTACCCCTTTCAATCTGTTCCATGGAGTTGAAGTGTTTTTACCTCCCATGTGTTAAATCTTTTCTTTGCATTTATCCACTGTACTTTTACTAGACACCTTCTATGGATCAAACACCTATTTCCTTAGAATGGTCTTATTAAGATCATGTCACCATGTAGCATAATGAGGCTCCCAAGAAATGCCGTAAATAACTTTACAATCGTCATGTTCGCCCTTTCTCTTTTCATATACGTGATTAAGTCCTTGTTTATGACCAATCTCATTATAAAATTGTGTTTACGGATAATCTACTCAACTGGACTCAAGCTAGATCTCCCTAGTCCAACTGGATCTAGAACAAATAAGTACAAAATATAATCTACTTTCCTAGATCAATAAAAGTGAAATCTAACAAGTAGATCTCTTACCTGAAGTTCACAAGTCCTTTTCCTCTTTGTTGATCCAATGCTCCAGAGCCTTCAGATCCGGGGCTACAAAACCCTGTTGAACAAATAAAAGCAAGCAAACAGTAAAAGCATATATTGCATATGAATCGATCTAAGCTAACAGTTAAGGAAGAAATCTCTAAACACTAAAAACACAATAATGGTTATGGAAAGAGATTGGATTAACTGTAATCATAGAGAGTACATAGAGAGAGAACGTTACAACCTATGCCTTAACATTACAACCTTCCTTCCAACTATCCAAGACAAGCCTCCAAGGATGAAGTAAGCCTCCCAAAGATGAATAGGGATCACCTAGAGAAATTCCACCAGCATGAGAGTACTATAGACCTTCCTCCCTTCTCAATGGGGAGAGAGGTCTTATTTATAAGGATAAATGGATAGAGTAAGTTGAGGATTAGGGGGGGAGGTATAAGGGATCTCCCCATTAGGTTAGGGACTGAATACCAACATTCCTACCAATTAGGGATAGACCTCCATGTCACCCAGCTTCGAGAATTCACTTGAAGCTCCTTGTTATCTACATAAACCAACCTTGACGCACCTTGCATGAAGAAAAATGGCACCACGAAGGGGTGGCACAACTTGCATGAGGGAAGCAAGAGCCACTGGTGCACACTGTCAGTGTGCATCATGCACCAGCCTTAGTCTTGCGCTTCTTTCTAGGAAGCAGAATGCACCAACACTACTAGAAATGGTGGGATGCAAAGGCAACAACCTGTTCAGGATGTTTTAGCCAAATAAAATTCAGGGATTAAGGAATTGAGTTGGCACATGACTCATGATGAAGAGATTTTGGTGTAACAACTTTATCATGGGAAGTTTGAATCTCTATGGTGGGGCCCTTATGTCATTGATTGGTGTTTAGGAAAAGCGGTATTTTTTATTACTAGTTTAGATGTCTAACTACTCGAGAACCCTCACAACATGCTATAGTTGAATAAATTTTATCCCTAATGTTAGTCCCAGAGATGTCCTAAGGATGCCTTTAGAATTGTGCTCGGGCATCAATAACATCTTCTAATCTATTTTACTTGATCAAAATCACAGTTACCATAAAATGATATAGATATCCTATTAGTCCCATAGACATTCTAAGGCTGTCTTTAGAACTGTTTCTGGGCATCAATAATATCTTATGAATTCTTTACTGAATCAAAATCACATTTGACAGAAAATAATGTAGATATCCAATCTTGAAATATATGGGCAGTATTTCAATGTGCCAGAAACCAAACTTTGAGTATCAATGGAAAATGAAATGGCATAAAGTAAAGGTACTGCAAAGAGTAAATATTTATTCTATGTGAAAGAATGACGTGTTGAGCCCAAGGGAAGAATTCAACGGTCTTAACAAAATGATAACAGAACTGTCACTGGATAATACGAGGATATCACCTCCAAACGAATTAACATGAAAAATTCATGTGCTAACCATCTTTAGAAGAAATAATTTAAGTAGTTCCATTAATATTAAACCCAGAACAGATTTATGAATCATACACAACATGAAAGAGATGAATAACAAGAGAAAATACTAACTGTACACATTAAATTTGTGAATCCATAAAGCTTCAAGATTAGGCAAATGATATTCTTCTTTATGTATTGATCGAACTGTCAAATATTAGAAGTGATACTTCTTACAAAAGAGAGCCGACACTTTGGCTACTACCTATTTTGCTATATATAGCCTTCATAGTCTCTACAACATAAGTTGTTACAATTTGTTATAGCCCAATAGCTTTAAGTATTTCTGTTTGTACTCTCTAACAGAGTCTATTACAAATAACAGTCATATGGAATACTATTGGCTATCCTATGACTATGACCTGGGACCACTTTGTTGGCAAAGAAGTTCGTCTGGTTGGACAAAACTCTCACCATAATGAGACATACATGTATTAGCAATGTTCACTTCTTCCAAAGCTATTACGAACCTTTGACACACTAGTTAGACTACTTATGGCCTCATGAAGATGTAGATGCGGCCACGTTGATATCGTATGTTTCTTTGCATAACCTCTATCATCTATTCCTTCTACTCCATCCAAGTCCTTTGCTCTGGAACCTTGTTTTCAATGGGGAAAAAGGTCATCTATGTTGTCGAGCTGTGAAACAGGACCTGATTCCTTCATCATGTTGAGATATTGTAACTTCAAAGAATATTATATTTGTACTTTATTATTCCGAAGATGTTTCATTCCTCCGTGAAGATCTTATTGTATATCCAGAGATGTTTATTCCTCCGTCGGAATGTGGTAACTTGGGTTATTAGACTTCCCTAGTGGGGGTCGGCCCTGTATCTGTTATGTGGGTCAAAGGGTTTTTAGACAACCCTAGTGGGGTCGGCCCAGTCAGTTGTAGTGGGGTATTTAACCCATTGGTTAAATACGAGCCTACATGATTTGTGTAAAAGACAAGTCAGAGTAGTGTATAAATAGAGGAGGTGTATTCCTCATTTAACACACACTCACTCACTTGAGAGTAGCGCACTTGTGGAGGAGAGGTCTGCTATGGTGGAGGAGGAGATCATGTCTTTGGTTTGCATCTTTGTATATTGCTGGTCATCTATATTGAGGAAGCTTTGCTGGGTTTTCTACCCCATGAGGGTTTCCCAGAATAAATCTGTGTCTCTTGTGTTTATGCTGTGCTTGTTGTTTCTTCAGTGATCCTGTATATGATATTATTGTGAAATGGAATGTAATGCTGCTATTTTGTATCTTAGCATATTAAATCTTAACATGGTATCAGATCTAACCTAAAGGAAGGCAATGTATGACACTTACAACACTTGCTTCTCTTGCAACAATTTGAAGGTTAGGGTTTTATATAGCAAAAAATAGTCATCCTGGAAATTTCGCTATAAATACATTTTGGAGAATGTTCAGGATTTGAAACCTTTACAGGTCGTATATTACATCCCCAGGTACCTTGTGTCCAAAGGGCACCCTCATATTCGTTGTACTTTGTGAGTTATGATCAGTACAAGTTAGGGTTTCTGCCTCTTCCAGATCTCAGTCAAAATCAGGTGACCTAGGAAAAAAGGTCATAACTTGGACTAGGAAGCTCCAAATGAAATTTCACAAAAAGTTACAGGTAGTACACAGACTATACTATCTCAGGAAACGTTTTCAGAGGCCGAAGCTGAATCAGGGACACGTGGCACGCCGTACAAGTTCGCTCTCCTGTTTTATCCCATAAACAGGTCACATTGCGACACTTGGAATAACTTGGGCTAGGAAGCTCCAAATGAAATTTAGTAAAAAGTGACAGGTATTAAACAGACTGTAATATCTCAGGAAACTTTTTCATAGGATGAAGTTGAACCAGTGACACGTGGCATGCCGTACAAGTTCGCTCTCCTGTTTTATCCCATAAACAGGTCACGTTGCGACACTTGGCATAACTCTCTCTCAGAAACTCCAATTGAGGTCAGACCTATTGGGATGGAAATATGACAGGTCAGGCTACCACAAAACAGTTTTCAGACCCTGTGGAGCGTAAAGTTCGGAGTTACAGCAGAAACAATCAGGTACATATTTCTGTCAAAACAGAATTATTTTTGGAGCACCTTCATTCATGGCTTCCGGAATTTAGGGTTTCGGAGAAAGTTAGAATTTTTGGAATTGGAATCCACGGCTGAATGCTACTCAATAAAATCAAAATTTAGAGACCAAGATCGAATTTTTTGGTTGGGTAGAAGACTGGGCTTGATCAAACCCCAGTTCGGGATTTTGATCGGAAAGATGGAAAATTAGGGCTTCAACAAAAGTTGGAATTTTTGAAGTCTGTAACCACGGCTAGAAGATCCTCAGAAAAATAAGAGTTTAGAGCCTTGGATCGAACCTTTTGATTGGACAGAAGGGTGGGATTCATCAAACCCTAGTTTGGGTTCCTGTCCAGAAGATCCAGAAGTTTCGAAGGCAATTTTTGAGGGGTCAAATTTTGGAGATTTCAAAATTGAAGTATGCTAGTTTGATCAGCTTAGCAAGACACATCCTTCCATCCATTCAGAAGTGTGAAAGTCAAAGATTGAATTTTTAGGGTTTCTCTAGCAAACCCTAATCAAGCTCCAGATCAAGTTTCAGGGGGAGTTGAGGGTAAGGCCTTACATAAGAATACTACAAGAAGTCTCGACAAGTATGACTTAAGGAGGTTCATGTATGTCTTGAAATCTGATTATTGATTAAGTTCATAATGTGTTTGTCTTCATATTATTTATTAGTACAATCTTGATTAATGTTAGAATTGTCTTATCACCCTAGTAACAGTATGAATGCATGTGAATGATCGAAGACATTCATTGATTAGGGCTATATGATTGTACTAATGCATTATGGTGTTGTGTGAGGTTGATGTTGTCTACTAACAAGATACAGGTACATCTCAAAAGACAAATCAAGTTCCATGACCATGACAACATGAAGACAAAGACTCATCCATAATCTTTGATCACATAGAAGTTCTACTTACAAGGTATGTATGACTTTGTTCTATTATGCTTAACCTATGAGATATGCAGGTTCCAGCATAGGATCTCTAAATCATTGAAGAGAACAAAGAAGATATTGATTAGGTATGTTAGACATAACTAAGCAAGTATACTAATCCATGTATGTTTTCCTATGTCATGTTAGAATCCTACCTTGTGTTAGGATCCCTTATATAAGTATACTTGGTATGATTGGTTATGCTTATTCATAAAGTTAGTAATCAAGGGTTTATGCATATTATGTCTCTTATCTTGGTTGATGATTTAACTAACCAGATCAAACAAGAATATGCATGAGTAAAAGAAGAATATTATCTATAATCATGACTATACATTTTCAAGATTATTTAGAACTATAATGTTTTGATAACATTGAGAATATACTAATGAATGTATGTTTGTGTATGAGATCATGAGGATGACACTTGAGCATGCACAGTGGTACAGAATGAATAGAAGTTCAAAAGACATATAGAAGATCAAGCGGGAGGCAACCACACAAACATAAAAGATAAGTATTTGAGTTGTTATTTGAAATAGTGAATGATATTGCTTGTATGCATATTTGTATTCCTAGAATATATCATGCTGAGTGTAAACATTCATAGAGCATTGAACAGTATACTACTAATATGCATATGATTGGTAAGTTGGACAAACATTCCATTGTTGCTTGTCTAGAATGAAACCTGTTTACTGACATGCTGAGAGCTGTGCACACTCTCGATAGTATGTTCTGGTAGAGATGGAAGGCATCTAGATAGCCACTGTATGCACACAGGATATGGGAAAGTGTTGTGCCAAAGTATTGGTCAAAATAGTTGCATAACTATGTAAATGATATATGTATGCATAATAGGTTATCATGTCAATATGATTTGATGATTATGAAGTATTACTAATCATGTACTTAATCTTGATTTGTAGGAAAGATCATGATGAATGATGAACACTGAACAACCGATGGATGTTCAACAAAAAGATTTACAAATCAAACACACTATAGAAGGCTTGTGGCTAGAAGATTCTCTTAGAAAGAGGAAGAGAATCATGATGAGATGATAAGACCATTCTCTTAATGGTGTAATTAAAGAAGAAGTGTGAATCAGTTTCTCTATGGGTTCCCAGGATCGATAATCAATTGATGAGCTTAATGATCACCATGGGTGATGTGGATCTCAACCTTTGCTACAAGGTTGAATATGGCTTCTATACACATATGACATGGATGCAAGAAGGAACTCACCACAGAGTTCGAATGATTTTGAGGCTCATATCAGTAGACCCATCTCACGAGAGATGGCACAGATAGATATGCAGAAGATCACTCAATGCAGAGTGTGAATGATGGACAATTGACAGCTTCTTGACAAAGCTTGGGCTTTACCAGAAGTAAAGCTGATCCTAACCTTTACCTTAAGGTTGTGGATGATGAACCTATCATACCATTATTGTATGACGATGATCTCTTTCTGACAAGGAATGAGAAACAGATCATGAAAAGAAAGAAGAAGATGGCTGCAGAAATGAAAATGAAAGATCTCAGATTGATGCATTACTTCCTAGGTCTGGAAGTATGGAAAGGCTCAGAAGGAATCTTTCTCAACCAAGGAAAGTATGCTGAGAAATATTAAAAGGACTTGATGTGTTGGAATGGCCACTCTCATGGATTCCAACTTGAAGTTGTTTGCAGATGACTCATTAGAGTTAGTGGATATAACTCTGTACAGACAAATTATTGAGTCATTGATGTGTCTAACGAACACTAGGTCAGATATATGCTTTGCTGTGAACACCTTGAGTCAGTATCTAGTGTAAACTAGATGTGTTCACCTGTTGGTTGCAAAGCATGTGATGAGGTACCTAAAGGATACGATAGACTTTGATCTATGTTATCTTAGAGATCATGACTTCAGATGGCTACACAGATGTTGATTGGGCAAAAATTATATCAGACAGGAAGAGCACATCGATAGGATGTTATTGTTTGGGATCAGCCATGATCTCATGGTTTAGAAGGAAGCAATCTAGTATGGCTCTTAGCACAAGCGGAATATATGGCTGCCTGCTCTGCTAGTTGTGAAGCGGTATGGCTTCAGAATTGTTTGACATAAAAATGGACCCAACTGTGATCCTATGTGATAAACAGAGTTGTACCAAAATGGCAGAGAATCCAGTGTTCCATGATAAGTCAAAGCACATAGAGATCTGACATTTCTATATACAAGATATGGTGCAGAAAAGAATTAAAGTTCAAATTTGTAACAAGTTACCAATATACTAACAAAAACTCTACCGATCCGATGTACTAACCAAATCTCTACCTCAAGTAAAGTTTTCCGAGACAAACTTAAAATAGTTCAGAAGGACCCTCCTCGAAAGGGGGAGCGATGTGATCACTTATGATGAAATTGCCCGCATGGACAGTGAGGTCGATGATGTGGATACCTATATTAGTGATGCCGACAGAGAGGTTGGTGGATGGTCCTTAGACAGGGTCTAAGGTGACAAGGGGATTGCATCATCCTTGAACACATGTTCTAAAAGAGAGCCGTAGACGTATGTCTTCGAGAATGAAGTCCTTGGTGGACATGATGGGATTGGATCATCCCTGGACTTCAGTCCTAAAGAGAGCCGTAGACGTATGTCTTCGAGAATGAAGTCCTTGGTGGACATGAGGGGATTGGATCATCCCTGGACTTCAGTCCTAAAGAGAGCCGTAGATGTATGTCTTCGAGAATGAAGTCCTTGGTGGACATGAGGGGATTGGATCATCCCTGGACTTCAGTCCTAAAGAGAGCCGTAGATGTATGTCTTCGAGAATGAAGTCCTTGGTGGACATGAGGGGATTGGATCATCCCTGGACTTCAGTCCTAAAGAGAGCCATAGACGTATGTCTTCAAGAATGAAGTCCTTGGTGGACATGAGGGGATTGGATCATCCATGGACTTCGGTCCTAAAGAGAGTCGTAGACGTATGTCTTCGAGAATGAAGTCCTTGGTGGACATGTGAGGATTGAATCATCCTTGGATTTCAGTCCTAAAGTGAGCCGTAGACTGGGTCTCTGAGAATGTAGTCCTGAATGAACAGGTAGGGGATTGTATCTTCCCCGGACTTTGGTCCCAGAATTGATCCGTAGACTGATGTCTCTGAGAATTGAAGATAGGACTGCATCGTCCCTGGACCTCGGTTCAAAATGTACGTGATGGGATTGCATCATCCCTAGACATGAGACTTGTCTTAAAGGTACGTGTGAGGACTGCATCGTCCATGAAATGGGTTCAAAATGTACGTGATGGGATTGCATCATCCCTAGACATGAGACTTGTCTTAAAGGTATGTGTGAGGACTGCATCATCCATGAACTGGGTTCAAAATCTATGTGATGGGATTGCATCATCCTAGACATGAGACTTGTCTTAAAGGTACGTGTGAGGACTGCATCGTCCATGAACTGGGTTCAAAATGTATGTGATGGGATTGCATCATCCCTAGACATGAGACTTGTCTTAAAGGTACATGTGAGGACTGCATCGTCCATGAAGTGGGTTCAAAATGTATGTGATGGGATTGCATCGTCCCTAGACATGAGACTTGTCTTAAAGTGATAAGGATTGATCATCCTGGAACTTGATCTGGATTGTATCATCCATGGACCTATGTCCTAAAGAGAGAGGGATTGATCATCCTGTAATATGATCGTGTGTGTTGCAGGGTATGCTGCTATGTATTGATGATAGATGTATTAGTGAGAATACATGCTTTTGATGATAGATGTATTAGTGAGAATACATGCTTTTGATGATAGATGTATTAGTGAGAATACATGTTTTTGATGATATATGTATTAGTAAGAATACATGTTTTGATGATAGATGTATTGGTGTGGATACTAATACAGATGATCCAGATGCTGTAGATCGTGATGATCCAGATGCTGTAGATCGATATGATCCAGATGTTGTAGATCGAGATGATCCAGATGCTGTAGATCGAGATGATCCAAATGCCGTAGATCGAGATGATCCAGATGCTGTAGATCGATATGATCCAGATGCTGTAGATCGTGATGATCTAGATGTTGTAGATCGAGATGATCCAGATGCTGTAGATCGTGATGATCCAGATGCTGTAGATCGAGATGATCCATATGCTGTAGACCGAGATGATCCAGATGCTGTAGATCGAGATGGTCCCGATGCTGATGATCGTATGATGACAATGTTGATGATCGTGAGGATCCAGATGTTGATGTTGTTGTAGCTGTTCGAGTGCTGTAGAAGATAAAGACTCGGTACTGAAGATGTTGATGTTCCAGTAACTGCTTGAGTTACTAATGATGTTGAGAAAGCTTCCAATGATTTATAGATGTATCATGTATGATGTTGATGACTCCTTACTCATGCAGATGCTGTTATAATATCCTTCTCATTAAGGGGGAGTGTTGAGATATTGTAACTTCAAAGAATATTATATTTGTACTTTATTATTTCGGAGATGTTTCATTCCTCCGTGAAGATCTTATTGTATATCTGAAGATGTTTATTCCTCCGTCGGAATGTGGTAACTTGGGTTATTAGACTTCCCTAGTGGGGGTCGGCCCTGTATGTGTTATGTGGGTCAAAGGGTTGTTAGACAACCCTAGTGGGGTCAGGCCAATCAGTTGTAGTGGGGTATTTAACCCATTGGTTAAATACGAGCCTACATGATTTGTGTAAAAGACAAGTCGGAGTAGTGTATAAATAGAGGAGGTGTATTCCTCATTTAACACACACTCACTCACTTGAGAGTAGCGCACTTGTGGAGGAGAGGTCTGCTATGGTGGAGGAGGAGATCATGTCTTTGGTTTTCATCTTTGTATATTGCTGGTCATCTATATTGAGGAAGCTTTGCTGGGTTTTCTACCCCATGAGGGTTTCCCAGGATAAATCTGTGTCTCTTGTGTTTATGTTGTGCTTGTTGTTTCTTAAGTGATCCTGTATATGCTATTATTGTGAAATGGAATGTAATGCTGCTATTTTCTGTCTTAGCATATTAAATATTAACACATCACACAATTAAACTGCTCAGGTACTATCGCTTAACCATTTTATCATCCTTCGCTGGGACTGGCAGGCCCCTGCCTACTGTGCTTTTACATTCAGAAGGCCCATCTCCTTTTTAACCATTATAATTGCTGAATTCTCCTTAGACATATCGGGTGAGACCTTAGGCTTCTCTCGCCTGAATGTCTGTGAATGTGCATCTACGCGCTTCTCATGGACGCTGGTCGTCCGAGTCCTTAGCGCTCCTTGCAAGCCTCCACTAGAGATAAAATGTGCCATTGAGAACACTTATCTTTCAGCTTAGTCTAGTCAACCCTGATCAACCTGTGCATTTCAAGATCCGCAATCCGGACGAGTGAGACTCAGGAGATTCATGATTCAAACTTCTGCAACTACGGGAGTATTTGTAGCATCGCTTTCTTGATCCTCGAAGAACTCACCATACTCGGGAAATGATTACACAGCTAATTTTTGGGCTTTACGTGCTGAGAGCGGACTGCACTTTGTATGGTGACAACAACATCAATGAGCACCAGGAGATGCTACTTCAGAATGACGGTGGGAGCTGACAAGACCAGCAAAAGGAATCTCCTTGAAACACGTGGAAAAAATCCATTGAGTGGTTGTATACCAGAAACCACCAGCGGTTTTCAGGACCCCCAGAAATTAGTTTAGGGAACCTGCTTCAAGGCCCCTAAACAATCCTGGAAGTACCATGTGGAAGTAGGGGTTTTGCTTCAACGGGGGACCAGAAGTAATAAACCTTATGCAACTTCATCATCCTGATGCTTTTGCGACCGTCGATCTTCTGCTAAGCATTATTGATATCTGTGCAAAGAAGATGCCACTTTAAGAATGGGTCCCCCTCTATGCACGGCCTCCCTATCTGGCGCCTCGTGATACATAAAAACACCATGGTGGTTTTAATGGTTTCAGGGTCCTTGAAAAGGGTCCTGGGAGACCACTTTGAGGTCCCTAAACACCTTTGGAGTTGACACGCGTCCACGGCGATTTTTCTGTCAGGAGTGATCTGGGCCAAATATGTACGAAGCACTTAAGAGTCCTAAATGCGCTCGTTTTTAGCTGGTCTATGAAGAACTGCTCCTCCAAGCTTCAGCTGCATCATTCGAACACTACGGCGTAAAAATCTTCTACTTCTCTTGCATCGTTTACTTCTCTAGATTCTCCTTCTGAGATATTCTTTCAGTCTGGTGACACATTGCCCTCGGCTAATGACAGTACTAACATTGGCCTCAGCAAGGACAACCTCTTCCTCCTAGGAGAGGTTGAGAAAAATAGACTAGTGCCCTTTAATCTATTGGGTTTTGGAGTCATACTTGCCCATTATTTTCCTTTAAGAAAAATGAGGCTACAGAAAATAATCAGAGAATAGGTAACAAAATTGATCATAACTTCAAAAAACAGAAAGGAAGAAAAATATGTTACAAATATGGTACACTGGATCCATTCATAGAGCAGGATAAGGAACTAGTAATGAAAGAACTGCTTTAAGAATCTCCCATTCACGGGGTTCCCAAAGCTTTCACCATTAAGTTGGGCTAACTCATATGTATTGTTGTCTTGGACTGTGATGACCTTGAAAGGACCCATCCATAGGTTGTCAAACTTCTTGTGTTTAGATCTTTCTTCTCGTCTAGCATCCCATTTCAGAACCAGATATTCGTGCTAAAAGTATCGAGCAATATCCCTTCGGTCAAAAGTCGCTTTCATCTTGTCCTGGTAGATCCTAGATGACTCGTTCAACTTCTCTCTAACCTGTTTGACCTCTATCAGTTGATGAATTCTCCTTTCCATATCATCCAACTCTTTGTTTTCCGGTTGTAACAACTTCGTCACAGGGAGGCCAAGCTAAATTTGGAGGAAGGCTTCCTTTCCGTAAACCAATTGAAACGACGAAGTGCCTATAGTTCTTTTGACACTAATTTTTTCTGCCCATAATGCGAACTTTAGTTGGGAGTCCTAAGCCTTTTTGTTTGTATTGAGCATCTTCTTGATAATAGTCACCAAGCTTTTATTTGAAGATTCATCCAAGTCGTTTCCCTGCGGGTAGTATGCTGTTGAGTGAATCAACTCAATATTAGAATTTTGACAAAAAATCATCATTTTATATGATTTGAAAGCTTGAGCATTGTCTTTCATGATCTTCCTTGGACAACCAAACCTTGCCAAAATATTGTCTTCTAGGAAGCCTATTATGACTGAGTCATTTGCGCTCCTCGTGGGAATTACTTCCACCCACTTAGTGAAGTAGTCAATGGCTGTAAGAATCTATCGGTGTTGGCTGCTAGAGTGAGGGTTTATTTCCCAAATAAAATCAATACCCCATTACTGGAAAGGTGCTTCCACTCTTATGGGTTTGAGAGGTAATGGTTTCAGCTTCTGCTTTCCAGCGAACAATTGGCATTCCTTGCATGCACTGACGATCTTGTTGGCATCAGTAAATAGAGTGGGCCAGAAATAACCCACTCGCAAGATATTATGAACAGTTTCTCTCCATGCGTGATTCCCTCCACACATACTGTTTGTGCTAGAAATTGTCCCTAGACTACAGAGGGAATGAGCTAGTACAATCTCAAAGTAAATATAGAAAATAAGGTTTGTTTTTTATGATTTTATGGTTTTGAGGGTTTCATATTCAAGAATATAATCTATCAATCAAAAAATGCAAAAACTTAATCATGTCATAACATCAAAGTACTGAGAAAGTGTAGGATAATAAACATAAACAACAAACATTCATTTGCACTGGTTCAGTCCACAATACATGAGCATTCACATGAGAAAAACTTTAACAAGGAATGAAATCACATATTGAGTGATCAAAATGATCATAAACAAAATGAATAGATAAAGTATAGTGGCTTATGTCCATATATATATATATATCAATCTCAATCTTTAAAACTTACAGGAGAAGTATTTGCATCAGTGTGAAAATATATCACAATGCTCCAAGCTAATGCTTCTTGAAACAAAAATCCAACCTCTGTCCACCTCCTCCTTTACTCCTTTTATCTATTTACAAAAAGAGTATTTTGATAACTACCTTCTAGTTCGAATTCTAAAGCAGTTACATCCATTAGTTACATACTAACTCAAATCTTTAAAGAGACATTAACTAAAAATAACAAATTGGATTCTGGGAAATTAGGCGAATTTATGGAAAATTGGCTCTCAAAGATGCCTCCATATCTCTCGATTCACGACACCTGTTAGAAAAATGAGAGAGGTTTTTTTAAATGAGTCCATGAAGAACAAAAAAATCTCTTGGTTTTTAAAAATTCCTCTCCAATTGATCGGAATACGTGCTGGAAATTTGTGACTTAAACAGGAAAATATTAAATATTTTAATCCCTGAAAAATAGGCCACAAAGATGAATTCGAATCTTTCAAACGGTGACACCTATTGCAAACCTAAGAGAGGTTTTTGTGAATGAGCCCATGATTGACAAAAAACTCTTTGGGATTTCTGAAATTCATCTCCATATTCTCGTAATCTACACCGAAATATCATGACTAAAACAGAGAAAAACATACATTCCGGTAACGCCTTAGTGTATGCAATTTAGTTACTGCACTACGGGAATGTCTCCATATGAAGATTTTGTATCCAAAAGTCAACATAGAAGTTAAACTTTGGATATAGCATTAGAATAGACTTAAGTAAGCATTTTGAAGACTTTGAAATGAAATATAACATGAAATAAGCCACTAAGGATAAAATCAATTAAGACAAAAACTATAACATAAAAAATTAAAAAGACAATCAAAATTATTTAAGATTTAAGAAATGAAAGGGAAATAAGGAACAAACATTTAAGAAAAACACATAAAAACTAAGGACAATTTCAGTGCTAACATCTGGCTTCGGCTCGTGGATGAAAGCCTCCCTGCGAGGTTTCAAGATCATGTAGACCTTGTGCCTTATTCATTGGGTGATGGAGTCATTTGTATCTTGTTCCCCAATCTGTTCCAAACTTGTAACCTTGTTCTTTTGACTGTTAAAAACAAACTGAAACTGCTCATTCTAAACCATACTTGCTGAAAACAAACTGAACACTAAAAACTGATCCATGTTTACACTCTTACATACTGAAACTAATGCTCGAAAAAGGAGCTTATTTATTTACAACTTCTACTTTCGAACAATAGAGATTATCTTGATCATGCAAAGGAAAACTTCCAATGTAGCCAATTAAGTGTTTGACTGCTGAAGAGATTTTCTTGCTTGCAACTTTCTGAAAAGATGTAAAAAGAACATGACAATTGCATTAGGAATTTCATGAGAAATCTATACCTACTATTGCAATCTGATTTTATCCCAAATGTTACAACCTTGGAATCTTTTGAAAATATTGTCTCCATGTAGATGGCTATTGGGTCGTGAATAACATGAAACATTTCCAACTGATTAACAAGATCAAGCTGCTCTTTTCTGTTTCCTTCATTGGTTTCTAAAAAGTTTGCTTTATATTTATCATACATGGGTTCATTGTTTAAAATTTCTCTTGATGCTGAAATAAAAATCCGTTCCAAATCATGTTTATATTCATCAAACACTAGATGATCATTACAAATTTCTGATTCTTGAAAATTAGAAATCTTTGCTTTGTGATGCTCTTCAAGATTAGGATTTTTTCTGGGTGATAGCTATCATATATCAAATCTATGTCCTCATGAAATTGCTGATCATATATTTTCTGATCTAAAACTTTAATACCATCATCATATTCATCATATATAAGATGATTTGGAAAGGCATTAGCATGATCTTCCACTTCTTCTTTTTTAAAAATATCATCAATCAGATGCAATTCTTCTTGCACATGACTATTGCATGCTCCAAAATCAGAGGATACATTCTGAAAATTTTCCTTAATAAACTTATGATCTTGAATGTGTGATATAAAAGACAAATGCAAGGAGTTAGGAAATTGTTGATCATGACCATCTTTTTCAATTTCAAGATCCTCCTGAATATAAGAGTTTGACATATTTTCTTCAAGAACTGACTCTTCTTTAATTTCCTTTTTAACAAGATCTTTATAAAGTTCATCACATGAGGAACATTCTACTGTTTGTTGAATACATGATTCAAACTGTTCACAACAATCTTCTAAAAGGAGATCAATGGGAGAAATTCTCTTGCAATAAGCATAAAAGACAACATGGAAATCTTTTAATGATGAAATACTAGAAATAGGAAGAGATCTGTACCATTGTATGGAATATCCTTCCAAGGAGTACATAAAAATTTTTAACAATACATCTTCGTGATGAATACCGAGTTGATTCATGTATTGATGAAAATCAATCAAGTGTTGTGCCGGATGGTCATGATCATCTCCTCTAAATCTTGGAAGGAAGTCTCCCCATTCATCCATCGTAGGCACCTCATTTGGAAATCCTGGAATATCAACAAAGATAAAAGGGGAAAACCTCTATGCTAATATAGCAGCAAAATACTTTGACATTCTGAAAGTGTGAAGTTGCTTCTGAATCTTTCAAACATGAAGTCGCCAACAAATCCTTCCCCTACGGAGTCACCTGGTGAAAAATTGTAGTCTAAAAGAGTTTCTGATCCTATTCACCTCCAAAATCAGATTTATAAAATACCCCAGGGAAGATATACTTCACTTCCATCCCCGGCAACGGCGCCAAAGATGTTTGTGCTAGAAATTGTCCCTAGACTACAGAGGAAATAAGCTAGTACAATCTCAAAGTAAATACAGAAAATAAGGTTTGTTTTTTATGATTTTATGGTTTTGAGGGTTTCATATTCAAGAAGATAATCTATCAATCAACAAATACAAAAACTTAATCATGTCATAACATCAAAGTACTGAGAAAGTGTAGGATAATAAACATAAACAACAAACATTCATTTGCACTGGTTCAGTCCACAATACATGAGCATTCACATGAGAAAAAATTTAACAAGGAATGAAATCACATATTGAGTGATCAAAATGATCATAAACAAAATCAATAGATAAAGTATAGTGGCTTATGTCCATATATATATATCAATATCAGTTTTTAAAACTTACAGGAGAAGTATTTGCATCAGTGAAAATATATCACAATGCTCCAAGCTAATGCTTCTTGAAACAAAAATCCAACCTCTGTCCACCTCCTCCTTTACTCCTTTTATCTATTTACAAAAAGATTAGTTTGATAACTACCTTCTAGGTCGAATTATAAAGCAGTTACATCCATTAGTTACATACTAACTCAAATCTTTAAAGAGACATTAACTAAAAATAACAAATCGGATTCTGGGAAATTAGGCAAATTTCTGGAAAATTGGCTCTCAAAGATGCCTCCATATCTCTCGATTCATGGCACTTGTTAGAAACCTGAGAGAGGTTTTTTTAAATGAGTTCATGAAGAACAAAAACCTCTCTTGGTTTTTAAAAATACCTCTCCAATTGACCGGAATACATGCTGGAAATGTGTGACTTAAACAGGAAAATATTAAATATTTTAATCCCTCAAACATAGGCCACAAAGATTAATTCGAATATTTCAAATGGTAACACCGGTTTCTAAACTAAGAGAGGTTTTTGTGAATGAGCCTGTGCTTGACAATTATATTTTTTGGATTCTGAAATTCATCTCCATCTTCTCATAATCTGCACTAAAAGATCATGACTAAAACATAGAAAAGCATACATTTTGGTAGCACCTTAGTGTATGCAGTTTAGTTACTACGCTGCATGAATGTCTCCATATGAAGATTTTGTATCAAAAAGTCAACATAGAAGTTAAAATTTGGATATAGCATTAGAATAGACTTAAGTAAGCATTTTGAAGACTTTGAAATGAAATATAACATGAAATAAACCACTAAGGATAAAATCAATTAAAACAAAATCTATAACATAAAAAATTAAAAAGACAATCAAAATTATTTAAGATTTAAGAAATGAAAGGGAAATAAGGAACAAACATTTAAGAAAAACAAATAAAAACTAAGGACAATTTCAGTGTTAACACATACCTTTGTGAAACTCTGTAATTATGCCCTATGTTTCATCTTCCACAATACAATTAAGCAGGATGCCAAGTGGGTCCTTCCGGAAGAGGTAACCATCCAAAACACAGTATTTGATCGCTTTGAGCTTAAGGGATCTCATATTAGATTTATCCATTCTGGGGGGGCAGGTAAGATGTTGTAAATAGTAGACTATGTCCCCATACCAGTCAGACCCAATAAAATTCTCAACTACCTAGTCGAGAAGGTTTTGCTGACCATCTTCGTTTTCCTGACCGAGGAATTGATCGATCAAATTGATCTCAAGCGCTTGGTAGTTTGACTCAACCAGGAGTTTGGCTAGTACATATCCTTTCACCAACTTGGTAGGTTTAATATCCATATCACATTGCTGGATCTTGGAAATCCAATTTCCTCTCATTCCTTCACTATCAAGTTGGCACAAGATGTCGTGAATGGTACTTCCTGGGACATGAGCGATGATCTTGGAATGCAAGACGTAGCTCCTTAATGACTTGAGTGATTTGACAAGTGCATAGGATTGCTTCTCCATTGTTCTATATTTCAACTCTGCGTCCCTCAGGGATCGGCTGAAGAAAGCAAGTTGTTCGTGCCCTTCTTGATTTTTTTGTAAAAGGACTGTTGCAATAGTGACCTCATAGGCAAAAGAGAAAATTAGGAAATCCTTAGTATAATCTGGGTTAGTCAAAATGGGTGCCTCTCCCAGGGAATTCTTTATCTATTTGAAAGAGTTCCTCGTAGCTGTGGTCCATTTTATCTCAGCATGTCAGTAATTTCTTTCATTATTTCAACAAAATTAGGAATAAATCTTCGTAAAAAAAATATTTTACCAATGAAAGACTGTACCTCCATTTTATTCCGTGGGAGCTCGATTAGCTTGATAGTTGCCACTCTCTCTGGTTCTATCCTCACGCCATCCTTAGAAACGATGTGCCCCAACATTTTTTCCTCCGTCACTGCAAAAAAGGATTTCTTTGGGCTGAGAGACAAGCCACACTTTCTGCATTTCTCAAAAGTTTGCTTCAGATGTTGAAGATGATCTTTGTTAGATTTGGAAAATACTGTCATATTGTCCAGGTATATAACAATAAATCTATCCTTTTCACCTATTAATGCTATGTCCATGGCCCTTTGGAATGTCACACCAGCATTCATAAGACCAAATGGCATTTTATCATACATAAAAGTTCTCCATGGTGTAGTGAAAGTTGTATTTTCCCTATCATCTAAGTGCATGGCAATTTGATTATAAACTGCGAACCTATCCATCTTAGATACTCTGGTCGACCCTACCACCTTTTGCAAAATATGATCCATTTTGGGTAAGGGGTAATTATCATTCAAAGAACACATGTTCGGGTTTCTGAAATCAACACATAATCGGATTTCTCCATTTTTCTTTCTGAATGGAACCAGATTAGCCACCCACTCTGAATATCTTAGCAGAATGATGATTTTTGCATCAAGAAGTTTCCTTACTTCCTTTTCAATTACTGGCAGCAAGATAGGGTTAACCTGTCTCAACTTTTGCTTCACTGGCTTAGCATCTGGCTTTAAAGGAATCCTATGTTGTATTATGGTAGTATCATAGGCTTTGAGGTCTTCGTATTTCCATGCAAAAACATCTACATAATTTTTGAACAATTCCTCATACCTTTGCCTTTGCTCAATTGTGAGGGACTGAGAAGGTTTTATGAATTTGGGATCCTCCATGGTACTGAGATTTACCTCCTGTATAGCCTCAGTAGTTGGATGTACTGCTGGTTTGATTGGGATTTCAATTTTATCGAACAACTGCTCTAATGGAACCAGTCCTTTAGGAATGAAGTTACTTTTCACCTGTAGGAACTTGTGGCCAGCAATCTGCTGCATCAACCCAGAGCTTGCGGTGTCTTCTATCGGTGAGCTACGTTCTTACATCTCCCTAGAATTACCATCTATGTCAATATTCGAGAATTCCCCAACATGCTGCAAGAAGCGTTTGATTTGTTGGTAATCTTCGAAAACCTACCAACTTTTCACGTTGTCAGGGATGGAGGGGCGATATCGCATTCTAACCTCATAATTTAATTTTAGCATCTTGGTAGGCTTGAAAGAACTCTCCATCATGTTCAATGCATCAACTTGTTGATTTTCTTCCCGGGGGACGAAAGTAATGTTGAACGCATCAAATAAATTCTCAATGAGGTCCCAAGTAATATTTCAATATGCTCTGAGTCTTGGATGTTTGGTTTGATAAATACTTCTAATATGATTGACCACTAATTTAGAGTCTCCAAAAACTGCCAGCTTGGTGATTTTAGAGTCTCTTGTTGCTCGGAGGCCGAGGATGAGTGCTTCATATTCGACAACATTGTTTGTGGTGTCAAAATCTAACTTGTAAGACAAACTGATTTCATCTACCAATGGTGATGTCAATACCGTACCAGCTCCAGACTCTTCCTTGGTAGAAGCTCCATCGAAAAATAGTTTACAGACTTGGTTCCTGCTATCTTCAACGGATGGTTTTGTTGCCTGAACCTGTGTAATTTCTCCTTCAGATGGATCTCCCAATGATAATCTGTAACAACCCATGTCTTCATTGGCTTCGTATATAGGATAATTCATAGGACTATCTTGATTGCTTATAACATAGGCAAACATTGATTTTCTATACAACCATTTAGTCTCTCTAGAAAAAACGGGTATTGTAGCATACTTCATGTCAACTTGCATGGTTCCTCCCAGCTTTTTATCCCAGCTCCTTGACAGAAGCATGCCATATTTCACTGGTGTTAAATTTTCAGAATTTACTTCAATATTATCTAGGATCTTAACTGAGAGAACAACATGTACATCAAATCTACAACATATCAATCATGGACACAATAATGCAAGCACACAATAGACACAGAGTTTACTTGGGGAAAACCATAAAGGTGAAAAACCCCAATAACTTCCTCAGAGATAGATAGAGCAATGATACAACCAGAATACAAGAGATAGTCTTCTCCTAGTAGCAGAGCCTCCTCCTCATAAGTGCGCCACTTTCCGAATGAGATAAGTGTGTGAATGAATGATCAAATATAGATCTCCCGATCTCTATTTATACTTGTTCTATCCTACCCAATAAACTAATGGGGCCTACATGTCTAGCTTAACCCATGGTTAACTTAATCCGGGCCGATCCCACACTTGGTGGTCTAATAACCCTTTGACCCACATTGCCGACCCCCAATAGGGTGGTCTAATAACCCTTCGACCCACATGACTTATACAGGGCCGACCCCAACAAGGTGGTCTAATAACCCATCAAGTATAAGTTAGGACACTTACAATATAAATGACGACACTTCTGTATAGAGGAATAATAACATCTCTATAGGAATATAATATACATATATGAAATACATTCCGAAGTTACATATACATCAACACTCCCTCTTAACTAGGAAGGTATTTCTCGACACAGGTCTGCTAGCACAAGTCTTCTTCTCTGGATCATCATCAGCGAAACATCATCCTCAAATCATCGCCATCGTCACTGCTGTTTCTATCTCAATCAATATCTGAATCTACTCGTCATAGGAATTTCTACAGAGCCAGTCCTTTTTCATACTGGATGTAGGCCCACCACCTGCAGGTCTTCATCATCACTGGCCATACTGTGGAAATCTCAGGACTTATTATGTGCATCACAAAACCTTGCAAGAGCATCCAGGCTGTTACGAGCACACATCTCTACCTGTCGGATCTCCCAGGGACATATTATATGTGACTGTCACAAAACCTTAAAAGAGTCTCTTGACTAGCAAGAACCCTAAAGAGCATCTGAGGCCTTTTTCATCCTGTCCAGATCTCCAGGACTTATTAGATGTGACACCTACCACAAAACCTTGCAAGAGCATCCCAGGACTTATTACGGGCACATAGCCTAACCTATCGGATCTCCCAGGGCCATTTTACATGTGGTTATGGGAAAACCTTGCAAGAGCATCCCAAGACTTATTACAAGCACACAGCTCAACCTATTGGATCTCCCAGGGCCGAATTATATGCCATAGGACAAAACCTCGAAACAGAATCTGCCAGATATCCCAGGGCCAAATTATATGCCATAGGAAAAACCTTGCAAGATTATCTACAGATCTCCCAGGGCCAAATTATATGTCCTTCCAAAGCAAAACCTCAAAAGAGCGTTTTCCAGATATCCAGGGCCACATTACATGGCATAGGAAAAACCTTGCAAGACTATCTGCAAACCTCCCAGGGCCAAATTATATGCTTATCTGCACAACCTATTCCACGGCCACAATGTATCAACCTGATACTCACCATACATCATCCTGATCATCAACACTGCATCGTCTTGATGCATGTCATCTGGAGAAACATTTTGAAGCTCGTCATCATGATCATCCTGATCATACACTGCATCCACCTGATGCATACAAAGTATCTGCCTGATACATATCATCATCCATGATCTACCTGATCATACAATGTATCCACCTGATACATCTACAAATACCTAATCCACCTGATCATACCTGATATATATCAACATACATGATCTACCTGATCATACAATGTATCCACCTAATACATACACAGATACATAGTCCAAACATCCAACATGATGCATATACATATACATGATCCACCTGATCATATCCAGCATCCAACATGATGCGTACATACATACATATAAATGATCCAACTGATCATATCCAACATCCAACATGATGCATACATACATACATATAAATGATCCAACTGATCATATCTAGCATCCAACATGATGCATACATACAGAGCAGTAACTAGAGCATCGTCCTCTTCAGATCATCTCATCGTCCACAAAGCACATCCGAGATGCACATCATCCAGCACTTACACCACCGACATGGGAGAACACATCTACCATCTTTCGGGGAAGGCTCCAGCCCTTACTTTTTCACCATGGGAGAACACATCTACCACCATGTGAAAAATGGCTTCAACCCTTATATCTACACCATGGGAGAACACATCTACCACCATGTAAGAATGGCTCAACAATTACATCACGACCATGGGAGAACACATCAACCATGTTAGAAACGCTCATGTGCATCTGCATCTTCCAGACTCATCACTTCCCTTTCGAAGGAACCTTGATCTGAAGAGCACCAAGCCTCTCTCTGAAGTACTCAAACTGCACTCTGGCCAATGGCTTGGTCAATACATCTGCAACCTGCTCATCCGTCGCAACATACTCTGCTTCGGCTGTACTCAATGCTACGCAAGACTGCTTCCTGCTAAACCAAGAGATCGCACCTGATCCCATACTGAAGCAGCACCTAGGAGTTCTCTTCTTATCTACAGCACTGCCTGCCCAATTTGAATCAACATAACCCTGTAGGTTAAACTTTTGATTCACATCATACTTGAGCCCATAATCAACTGTACCCTTCTGGTACCTCAGAATATGATTTACAGCAACCAGGTGAACACTCCTCGGATCCGTCAGGAACTGGCTAAATATGTTCAAAGAAAATATCTGGTCTCGTGTTCGTCAGGTACATCAAGGACCCAATCATCTGACGATACATCGTGAAATCAACCAGATCAGATGGATCATCACACAGAAGCTTCAGGTTCGATGCCATAGGTGTGGCCATAGCCTTGCAATCCATCATCCCGAACCTCTTCAGGATCTCTACTGCATACTTCCCTTGTCCAAGGAAGATTCCATCTGCACTCTACCACACCTCCATGCCAAAAACAAATAGTGCATCATCCCCAAGTTCTTCATCTCGAACTCGGTAGAAAGATTGCGTTGCATGTCGGCAATCAATCTATCCTCACCTGTTACAAATAGGTCATCCACATACAATAGTAGTATCACTGGATTGCCTTCCTCAACCTTGTAGTAAAGGTTGGAATCCGCTTTACTCTTGGTAAATCCCAAAACTGGATAGAAAGTTGTCTATCCTACCATACCAAGTTCTGCACATATATGAGTCCCTGTCATGTGTCTCAGAACCAAGTAGCTGCTCCACATATACTTCTTCTTCAACTACACCATTCAAGAAAGCTGTCTTGAGATCCATCTCGTGTATCTTCCAATTCATCACTACAGCCAGAGCAAGTACGGATCTAATGGAAGTGTATCTGGCTATAGGATCAAAAGTCTCTATGCTACCATCTGCAGCATGCTTGATCTTGTGGATCCTCTTGGAAGTCATTACAGACTCCCCTTCAGGTGTTGGGATTGCATCCCAAACATCTTCATGATCGAATGGTACTCCTTGATCATGGCATTCTTCCCAGATCCTGGGAACTTCAATATCTTCTATATTTTCAATAGATAAATTTGTTGCTGAACAAATGTCGTAGCCCTTCTTTTGTAGGTGATGGCATATGATCTTTCCTACACAACAAGTTAAATTGCATGATTAGAAAACATCTCATAGTTTTCAGAACAAATTCTTACACATAAAGAAATATGGTATACAGTCATGCAATTATCTTAGCCAATGCTTCAATACAACATTTATCCATATCATGTAACTTTATAGATTCCTTCCAATCTCTACTAGAACATTGTTAAGAGTGTGCACAACTCCCAATATATCAGCAAAGAGGTTTCATTCTAGATAAGTAGCAATGGATTGTTGTACAGTGCCATAGGCCACTTACCCATGTGTATTAGTAGTATACTGTTCATCAATACAACTATTCTAATATGCATAATACACAACCTAATTCTAGGAACGTGAGTATATACATTATTGAACAATATTATTTAAACAATAAGATATGCAAGGAATGATAATTCAAATACTTATCTTTGTTTGTTTGTTGGGTTGACTCCCTCTCAGTATTTGCTTCTTTTCTGCAACTCCATTATGATGTGGATTGTGAGAAGTGGTCAACTCCCTCTGAATATCCACATCCTTGCAGAAAGAACTGGAGTGTGCTCCGTCTTGATCTTTGCTTCCTGGATTACCTGTCCTTGAACTTATATCCATCAATTATGCATGCTTATTAGTACCATCATTGTGTTATCCTCGAGATCTCATACATAATCACACATTCATTATTATAATCTTAATACTATCAAAACACAATAATCTTAAACATGTATGGTCATGATAATTTCAAACACAGATAATAAACATTAGTACTCAAGGTTTCAGGGAAGTCTTCTTTTACTCATGAATATTCTTATTTGATCATAGGACTCTTCTAGTTAGTTAAATCATCAATCAAGATAAAAGACATAATATGCATAAACCCTTGATTACGTACATTTCTAACTTTATGAATAAACATAACCAATCATACCAAGTATACTTATATAAGGGATCCTAACACAAGGTAGGATTCTAACTTGATATAGGAAAAAGATACCTGGATTGGTATGTTAGCTAGTTATGTCTAACATACCCACATGATGTCTTCTTGTTCTCTTCAATGACTTGTGCTAGTAACTTGCATATCTCATAGGTTAACCATTATAGAACCAAGTTATACATACCTCGCAAATAGATCTTCTAAGTGATTTATGACAATGGATGAATATTTGTCGTCATGTCATCATGATCATATGTTCTTGAACTAGAACATTATTTGTCTTCCTTGGTGTGCCTTTCATGTTAGCGGACAACATAAACCTCATACAACACCATAATGCATTAGTACAATCATAAGTGTCAACACCCTAATCAATGAATATCTTCGATCATAATTTTATTAAGGTGATACGACAAGTCTAAATTTAATCAAGATTGTACTAACCGTAATAACATGAAGACAAACATACCATCAACTTAATCATGAACAAATCTCGAGACATACCTGGATGAGTCATACCTGTCGAGATTGCTTGTAATCTTCTTATGTAAGGCCTTAGCCTCATCTCCCTCTGAAACTGGAACTTCTTCACTTATGCAGGTGACCAATCCATCCTCTTCTAGGATTAAACCAATCCACTTGATTTGCAGGAACTTGATGAGGAGCTATAATAGGGTTTGTCAGAGAAACCCCAAAAATTCAAACTTTGAATTTCAAACTTCTGAAAGGATAGAAATATGCACCTTGATGAGCTGATCAAGCTGGTATATTCAGAATTTGAAAACTACAAAGTTTCACTCCTCAATTTTGCCTTTGAAACTTCCGGATTCACTGGACATGACCCTGAACTAGGGTTTGATGAAGCCCACTCTTCTACCCAATCAAAAGGTTTGATCCAAAGCTCCAAGCTTATATTTTTTTGAGGAGCTTCTAGCCATGGTCCCAGATTTCAAAAATTCCCATTTTTGCAGAAGCCCTAATTTTCCACTTTTCCAATCAAAGTCCCGAACTAAGGTCTGATCAAGCCCGGTCTTCTACCCAACAAAAAATTATGATCTTGGTCTCTAAATTTCTATTTTCATAAGTAGAATTCATCCGTAGTCTTCGATTACAAAAATTCCAAATTTCTCCAAAACCCTAAATTCCGGAAGCCATGAATGAAGGTGCTCAAAAATAATTCTGTTTTGACAGAAATATGTACCAGATTGTTTCTGGTGTAACTCCGCACTTTTCGATCCACAGGGTCTAAACAATTTTGCTAAGATATCCCAACTTGTCATATTTCCGACTCGATAGGTCTGACCTCAATTGGATTCTCTGAGAGAGATTTATTCCAAGTGTCGCAACATGACCTGTTTATGGGATAATATAGGAGAGCGAACGTGTACAGAGTTCCACGTGTCACTGGTTCACCTTCGGCCTCTGACAACGTTTCCTGAGATAGTACATTCTGTGTACTACCTATCAATTTTTACGAAATTTCATTTAGAGCTTCCTAGCCAAAGTTATGAACTTTTTTCCAAGGTCACCTATTTATGACTGAGATCTGGAAGAGGCAGAAACCCTATATTGTACAGATCATAAATCACAAAGTACAACGAATTAGAAGTTTTCCTTTGGATACAAGGTACATGGGGATCTTCTCTTCAACCTGTAAAAGTTTCAAATCTGAAAACTTTGCCAAAATGGATTTATAGCGAAAGTGCTACGATGACTGGTTTTTGCTATATCAAGCCCTAGCATCGTAAGTGCAACAAGTGTCATACATGCCATATCATGCCTTCTTTCAGGCTAGCTCTGATACCATGTTAAATTTTCAGAATTTACTTCAATATTATCTAGGATCTTAACTGAGAGAACAACATGTACATCAAATCTACAGCATATCAATCATGGACACGATAATGCAAGCACACAATAGACATAGAGTTTACTTGGGGAAAACCATAAAGGTGAAAAACCCCAATAACTTCCTCAGAGATAGATAGAGCAATGATACAACCAGAATACAAGAGATAGTCTTCTCCTAGCAGCAGAGCCTCCTCCTCATAATTGCACCACTTTCCGAATGAGAGAAGTGTGTGAATGAATGATCAAATAGAGATCTCCCGATCTCTATTTATACTTGTTCTGTCCTGCCCAATAAACTAATGGGGTCTACATGTCTAGCTTAACCCATGGTTAACTTAATCTAGGCTGACCCCACACTTGGTGGTCTAATAACCCTTTAACCCACATGGCCGACCCCCAATAGGGTGGTCTAATAACTGTTCGACCCACATGACTTATACAGGTCCGACCCCAAGAAGGTGGTCTAATAACCCATCAAGTATAAGTTACGACACTTACAATATAAATTACGACACTTCTGTATAGAGGAATAATAACATCTCTATAGGAATATAATATACATATATGAAATACATTCGGAAGTTACATATACATCAACAGCTGGGACATCTGCTACCACCACATCCATCATTACACTTTTGGCTAGTATTTGGGCAAGAGTGACCACCAAGTCTTTTATCATTCCAATGCATTTTAATTTTCTTGAATCGAAACTATAGAGATCACGATATGGCCTGGTGATCTCGAGTCCCAACTATTCCATGATAAATTTTGGAATTAGAATGTGAGATGCTCCAGAATCCAACATACAATTATGTAGAAGTTTCTCGTGTACGTTCAGGGTGACATAAAATGGGGCAGTGGGCTCCTCCTTATTATTGATGTGTGGGCCACATTGAAAAGCAAGGGCTTCATCATTTAGATTTATGGAATCTTGTTGATCTATGCTTTCAAATCTGTGTAACATATTATTAATTTGGATTTGATACATAGGATTCCTTATTAATTCAGTCAAGGGAACAACTATCTTTAGTTTGTTCAGTTCCTGCTCTAGACTGAAAGAGGTGGTCCCCTCTTTGGGGATCAACTCTACCTTCTTATGGGGGCTTATGCCTAGCTAACTTTGGCTATCTGGGACTGTGACCTCGACTTCCCTATCCTTTGGTAGGTTCTTTGTTTTTGATATGGAGGGAGGTTGGGGAGACTTCACTTGAGTCGGATTCCGTGGGGACTTTTTAGGGATAAGTCCGCTCTGTCTATTTACCGTTCCTGGCCTTGGTCTCAAGTCATACTTTCTTTGCGGCTTATATGGATGAGCGCTATGAAAAGAAGGATGATCATCAAGGAATTGGTCATTTTACTGGGATTCAAGGAGGTCTGGGCCGATTTTTTCATATAAGAGTGAACTCTCATAATCTTCTCTAGTGAGGTGCATGAGATGGAAATCTTCTTCCATCCAATTTATTTGTTCTTCAAACTCTTCAGAATATTCCTCTGCTATAAGTCCGACCAGATTATTTTCCTTTTCACGGACAGGAGGCCTTAATGGTTGTTCATCATTCCTATTCTCTCAATATTCCATATGCGGATTAAAGCGCCTTCTGTATTGATTAGGAGGACGAACAGGTGACTGTATTTTAGGATTGCTACTCTCCAATTCCATTCTGGTGACTCTAATTGACAGATTCTTGATAATGCAAGTCATCTCGTCAATCTTTGCATCCTAAGAGTCCCTTATTTCTGAAGAAACACCTTCCTCCTTGGCCTTTCCTTTTCCTTTTGGTTCAATATCACTGGTCATTTTAATATTGCCTCCTGCTCTCATATTTCCTTCGATGTCTATGGCATCATATTGCATATCGCTGAGTGAGAGTGGTATTCTCTCCCTTAATGTTATGGAAAAATATGAGGGGAAAGCTGCTGTATAAGTAACTCGAGCTGCTACTTCGGTAGGATGAATGTCCTCAGAAATCGTAAAGTATAACTTGTTGAATCTCGCAGTAAAGTCGATCACATTTTCAGAGTTGTTCTTCTTTAGGGCAGAGAATTCCGTTAGATAATAGAGACTGTCACATTTAACTCCCCACTTCTTGACAAAAGTGGTTTCCGGGATCTCCATAGTGTTGATGGAGGTGTTAGATAGTGATCAGAACCATTTTTTGGCTTCTCCTTCCAGCGACTGGGCAAAAATTCTCATAAACACATCATCATGTTTAGTCAGGATATTGTTAGTGAAATATTGGAACCGGTCTACATGATCTTCAAAAGACGTTCCCTTGCTGCCATCATACTTTGGTAGAAGCTTCAAGTAGTGGGTAGGAATATCATTCAGGGGCATGGGTGTTGGCAGGCGGTTTGGAAAGGAAGAATCGCAGCATCGTCGATGCTGCGACACGTCAGAATAGGTCACAGAAGGAAGAAGGTTGCATTATTTTATGTATTTTTTGAGTCGTTGGTACCACAGAATGCGGGTTTTTGGGTCATTAGACCATATGAGATGTAATTTTGAGCTAATTGTACCGCAGTAGGCGGGTTTTTGGGTCATTTGGACCGTGTCAGTTAGATTTTGGGTCATTTGTCTATGAGTTGGTTAGGAAGTTGTTAGTAAGTGGACAAGCATTGTAAAGGCAGAAGCCTATATATAGACAGAAAGTTGTAGGTCGTAGAATATCTGGGAGAGGTGTTTTTGCATATGTTCTAAGATCAAGAGATATTGTTGAGATCTGGTTTTGCAGAGATGTGATATCAGGGTTTTGTTGAAGTAATATGATATGACGGAACTATTTAGTGAACTTCCCTGTGTACCTTTCGTGTGTATGCATGTTGTGATGATTTCTTGCTGAAGTTAACCTCTTAATATTATATTTTTTTTTGTTGCGATGAATGACTCTGTTAAATAATGCTATGAATACAAATGATGTTAATATTGAATGCATAGATATGTTTTGGATGCTACGATAAGTTGAGTAATTGTTGCCGCAATCATCCTCCTTCATTCAGTGGAAACATGGTTCCGTCCACTCTCCATTGATCGCCTCGGGTGAGACCTCATCTGCTCTGCAGGTGTTGCTGGGCACGCTAAAACCTGTCTAGGCCGTTTCTTAGGGAGATCGCAGTGGGTTGGTATCGACAGTGATGGGAACCCCTGTCGACTGGGTTTGAGTCAATAAATGGTTCCATTGCTAGGACCGTGTGCAAATCAAAAGGAAGATATGTTGTGGCATCCAACACAACCAGAGATACAGAGCTGGTTTGATTAGATGTTGCAGGAATTTGTTGAAGAAGAAATACGAAACACTTGACTGATGGTAGATCAGTGGGTGGGTAGATATATTCACGACGGTCCACACGAATGGTTTTTCTGTGAATTCCCGGTCCTTTTGTTTGAATGGTTGGCAAAGTTGACCTATCAGAAGAGGAACCACCAAGGCGGTGAGCCGACGACCTAGACCCCAGAGCTAATCCAAGAACTGTAGGAAGTCGATAATAAAGCATCGCGGGCTATAGAAGTGTGGCTTGATAGTATCTTGGAGGGGTATATTACTGAATTCACGGTAAATATGCAAAAGTCCTATAGCGAAGCCGAGAGATATTTTTCCGCGAACCCCGGGGAAGGTTTCTGCTGTCGCTCCAACTGTCCACTAAGATGCTTGCTTGCGAAAAGGGTATATTGAAGATGCATATAGATCAGTAAGAAGCCTGGTGGGTGGAGGATGTGGGTATCATGACAGCAGGGGGGACGGTGCATGGGATGATCAGGGGTAGATGTGTGCAAGTCACGATGAGACTGTGAGTGAAGCTGAGGAAGAGAGTGGTCTTACAAGGGGAGGAGCGAGGTTTCGACAGGAAAAGAGGAAGAGGATAGGAGAAGGTCCTGCTGCGATCGAACTGCAAGTTTGCAAAGGAAGACCACAAGGGACAAAGCGACCTGATAGTCCAGACAAGGATGCATAGGATACACCCAGGATAGAGGCAGGACCTAACCCCAGCAGCAACGTACCCACACCTCCGCTCACTATGTGTCAACCAGTGAGAAACACCACTTCGACGCCACTAGGTCATCAACAATTGATCACTAGTAGTTCAGTACCTGCATGAAGGAAGCCCAGGATGGCGGGCGATGATGCTAAGTTAACATTGTTCCATGGGAGTGGGACAGACAACCCAAAACAGTATTGGTTTTTGTGTGAAGCAGTCTGGACCGTAAAACAGATCACTGATGATGCCATTAAGAAAGGACAGTTAGCGACAACTCTACGAGGTCGTGCATTAGATTGGTTTATGAAGTTTGTTCTAGTCCCTACAGGATCCCCAAAGAAGTCACTAGATGAGATCCGAGATGGGTTGATTGCAGAATTCAGAAAGCCCAAGTCTGAGGCTCAATATATTACGGAATTCAAAGAAATTAAGCAGTATCCCAATGAGACGGTGTGGTATTTCGACCAGCGGTTAACATGCTGATGGCAAGGGTTAGTTTCGATATGAGTGCTATCCAACATAAAGAGTGGTTCATCGTGGCACTGCTACCACATATCTGGATACCATTAATGCAATAAAAAATATCGACACCCAGTGAAGCTCTGGAGATTGCAATGCGATTGGAGGTCTCGCCGATTGGAGAAAATGTAGCTAGGATGTCTCAAATTCAGATGCAGCTAGCTAACTTGACCATACAGTTGCAAGATTTGAAGAAGGGCAAGGAGCAGCGCGAAGAGGTATGGTGCACACGATGTCGAGGGGAAGGTCATACGAAGGACAATTGCCCCGACTTCCGCAACTACTTGGTTTCAGGAGCGCCAAACCCGTTAAATGATGTTGGCATGCCATGGTGTCGCATTTGTCAGGTATTTAGGCACCGCCATGAAGAATGTCCATATATGAAGAAGATGGTCACCAAGCTGATGAATATATATTGCACTTTCTGCAAATTGGTGGGACAAGATGACAAGGATTGTCGGGCATATGGGTTGCTTCAGGAGAGAACGTACGATGCTTTCTATGTAAAGGATGACCAGCATGCCATATAACAACCACCACTGTAGTAGTAAGTAGCCTAGTGGCTACCTCAACTGCAAGTATAGTTTGTACTGCAGCAACAATAGCAGCAGTTTGTGCCGCAATATGCTTTGATGCAAATGGCTCCACAGCAGCCACAGTACGTTCAGCAACCGCAGTATGCACAACAAGGGCAAGGAATGATGCAACAATAGTACAATCAACAAAAATACCAACAGCAGGGTGGATTTCGTGGAGGATTCAGGGGTGGAGGCGGTGGAGGATTTGGTTGTGTAGGAGGACGAGGAGGTCGTGGACCTATGCAGTGCTATCACTGTGCGGTATGGGGACACTATCAGCGAGATTTCCCACTACTGCAGACGCAGTGTACATTTTGCTTCATTACAGACCATACAGTAGAGAACTGCCCGCAGTTGATTGCACGATGGTAGGCAGGGAATATTCTACAATTGCAGAACCAGGCTCAACAACCCGTGCAGAATCAGGTGTAGCAACCGGTACAACAACCGGTGCAGAACTAGAACCAACGACCAATTCAGAATACTAATCAAAATGTGAACCAGCTGGGGAATCCACCGCTGAACCAGAATCAGGGTGCAAATGTTTCAACAATCTTAGCAGATCCTAGGCCACATGATGCAGCTATTGCAGTGATCACTCGGGGAGGTGAAAAAATAGGAGAAGACACTTCACATCCGCTGATCCGATTGGTCGGGCCGTAGAAGGTGTCATTTGACATTAATTCAGAGTGCAATACGTTCCAGCAGGCATGACAGGCGTTGGACAAAGGCAAGGGTACCATCTATGACATGCCCCCTATCTTTGATGACACATCAAACGCTGGTCCATCAACGCAGTCTGGAACTTTGCAGAGATTCCTGGAAAGTTGTTTGTTGTTGGCAAGGGATCCTGCTGCTCTTGCCGTGATTGAGGGGTTGTTGCAGTGATTTCCAAGGGGACGCCAGGAATCCATGGTGAATTCCTTACAATAGAGGAAGAATGGAAAAGAGATGCAGATGAATATTCAAATTAGAGACTATGATGTTGACTCAGTTTTTCTGGATCTTGGTTTAGATGTCAACATCTTAACCAAGCAGGCATGGAAGAAAATGGGGAGCCCCCCATTGAGTTGGTCCCCCGTACAGCTCTGGTTAGCTAATCATGCTAAAGTGACGTCAATTGGGAGAGTCACCCGGTTAGTGGTGGACATTGAAGGCATGAAGACCTATGCTAACTTCGATGTCATCGAAGTGGTTGAAGGAGGAAGCTCTTATCCCGCGTTGCTAGGGATTGGATGGGCTAACGATAGTGGAGTGGTAATCAACTTCAAGCGACGAATGATGACTTTTGAAAATCACGATTTCAGAGTTATCACCCCGTTGGATCCGGCTGAAGGACATAGATACCTTGAACCAATGAAAGATGAAGATCCCAGTGGATGGGACCATGCATTCAATATTTCAGAAGATTACATTCATCCAACTGACAATGGTGAGCTTGGATGGCACAGTGACAGCTCTACGCGACTCTAATGATGCGCTAGAACACTGGCAGAACCGCTTGCACGAGGTGTCGCTCCGTAAGTGTGGATTGATCACGCAGTCGCTATGCCGTGTTGTGACTGAAATAGTCACACTCCTAATATATGAAGTACTGCCAGACTTGTCTAACTTTCTGACAGAGTTTGAGGAAAGAGTTTTAGAACCACAACGATTGTTGACATTAGACGAAGCACTGAAGGCTGCTCCAACACGTTGGTGAGTGACACACAAGGCATCAATTGATGGATGGTCGAAATGCAGAAGATTGATGATGGTATGATTCGGCGATACTGAGGTCTACCACGCAGGGAAGTATGATGGTCGGAACGATCCTGTCAACCATTTGATGGAGTGTCATACGTTATGGGCATCGCGACGAAGAGATGAGTGGGTCCACGCATTTATTCATACTTTGGATGAAATGCCGCGATCATGGTATATGGCCGTTGAATTACGGGGAAAAATCACTACTTGGTTGGAGTTGACCATCTTTTTTACTCCTATGTTTAGTTTTGCTGATTCCACTCTGGATATCCATATTGCTCTGCAGATCATTCGTGATGTGGTGCTAAAGGTTGTTCCCGCAGTATACTCGGCGGATCCACATATGCACGGCCAGATGCAATCAATTATGGAATGTTATAATATCACTAGTGGGCCCGAAGACAGTGATGATCCACGAAATGTCAATATTCCAGAGTCTGAAGGAAGTCACGATGTGGTACCACCTGGTGCACCAGGTGATCCGTTTAGTCATCCCTTAAAGCTTCGCAAGATCAATATTGGGACGGAGGCCACTCCCAAGTTCATGAATGTTGGATATTATTGGGATGATGAGATGATGGGAAAAGTCACTGATTTGTTACATGAGTTCCAAGACCTTTTCCCTACGAAGTTCTCCGAAATGAAAGGTATTTTGGGTGATCTAGGAGAAATGAAGATTCCCTTGAAACTAGATGTGAAACCAATCAGGCAGCGACCATATCGACTCAATCCGCAACATAAGGAGAAGGTCAAGGCAGAACTTGATTGTATGTTGGATGCTGGTATCATTGAATTGGTCGAAGAGTCAGAATGGATTAGTCCTGTGGTGGTGTAGGACAAGAAGACTGGTGAGGAATGCATTTGTGTCGATCTGCGGAAGTTGAATGACGCCTGCTTGCATGACCCCTTTCCAACCCCGTTTACTGATGAAGTACTTGAGCGAGTAGGTGGCTAGGAGATGTATTCTTTCACAGATGGGTTCTCAGGCTATCATCAGATCCGTATTGCCAAAGAAGACCGCCACAAGACGACTTTCATGACCGAATGGGGATGTTTTCAGTATACCGTGATGCCATTTGGATTGAAGAATGCACCTGCGATATTTTCGCGGGTTGTTGTTGCTACATTCAAGGATTTCATCTAGAAGTTCTTACAGGTATACATGGATGATTGGACAGTTTATGGTTTGATCCGCGATCATCTGGCCAATCTGTAGTTGATTTTGAAACGCTGTCGCCAACACCAGATATCCCTGAATTTGAAGAAGTGAATTTTTTGTGCCCCGTTTGGGATATTGCTGGGCCACATCGTATGCAAACAAGGGTTTCTGGTCGATCCAGCAAAGATTGCACTTATTTTGAGTTTGACACCATCGACCACTGTGAAGCAGCTGAGGGAAACTTTAGGACATACTGGGTATTACCGCAAGTTCATTAGGGGATATGCAGCGATCACCACCCCTATGGAGAAGCTATTGAAGAAAGATGCAGTATTTCAATGGAGCACTGAATGTCAGGATAGTTTCAAGCAGCTGAAGGCTAAGATGGCTTCAGCACCAATACTAGTATTCCTGGACTGGAGTAAAAAATTCCATGTCCATGTTGATGCATCGTCAATTGCACTCGGTGTGGTGCTAGCACAAATAGGAGAGGGGGATATTGATCACGCTATTGCTTTCACCAGTCGGAAGCTATCATCCACAGAAAGGAACTACACCACTACCGAGCGGGAAGGATTGGCGATGGTCTACGCGCTACATAAGTTTCGACACTACTTATTGGGCGGCCATCTTAAGATGTTCACAAACCATTCCGCATTAAAGTACCTGGTCAATAAGCCTCTGTTGGGGGGGAAGATATGCCGATGGTTACTTGTCTTTCAATATTTTGACTTTGAAGTAATTGTGAAGCCAGGGCGGTTGAACTCCGGTCCTGATCACTTATCACGGATTGACACAGGAGAGGAGCCGACTAATATTGAAGACATGTTGCTTGCTGTGCAACTATTTAGGGTTGAAGTAGACGATGGCTATTTTGAAGAAATCATTCAGTTTCTGGAAACAGGTACTGCACCAGAAGAGCTCACCACTAGTCAGAAGAAGCAGTTGGTGGTTAAAGCTGCAGACTTACAGCTCATCGCAGGAGAGTTATACAAGATGGGTGTAGACGAGGTATTACGACGGTGTCTCTGGCCACACGAGCATGCGCAGATATTGGCAGAAGCACATGGAGGAGTGGATAGAGGACATTACGACGGTCGTGTGATTGCCAGGAACGTGCGTCGTGCAGGGTTCTGCTGGCCCACGCTCCATAATGATGCGACCGACTATGCGTGGTCCTACAACGTCTATCAGAGAACTGGGAAGCCATCCAAGAGGGACAAGATGTCGCTGATGCCTCAGTTAACACTACAGTCATTTGACAAATGGGCAGTGGATTTTGTGGGACCAATCAATCCACCAGGTAAGTGCACTGGTGCTAGATACATCATCACTGTGACAAACTGTTTGACCAGATGGGCGGAAGCTGCACCAGTTGTTGATTGTTCCGTAGCCACGGCTGTGCGGTTTTTGTTTGATACCATTATCACTCGTTTTGGCTGCCCCAAGATATTGTTGAATGATCAAGGCAGCCACTTTCTCAATCGCACCATTAGCGCACTAATGGAGGAGCTGTAGATTCAGCATAAGAAGATTTCGCCATATCATCCACAGGAAAATGGCACGGTGGAAGATTTCAATAAGGTGTGCAATGCGAATCGCGATGATTGGGATCTCAAAATCCCAGTAGTGTTGTGGGCCTATCGCACCACATGTAAAAGGTTGACAGGTCAGACACCATTTAAGCTGGTATATGGACAAGAAGCCATCATGCCCATGGAGTACATTGTTCCAAGTCTGTGCATCCCAGTAATGACAGGAATGGATTTTGCAGAAAGATTAGAGGAACGTCTAGCGCAGTTAGTCCTGTTGGAGGAAGATCGCTTTATCGTCGGTTTCCATCAGGGTGTGGAGAAGGATCGCTAGAAGGCTTGGCATGATCGCCACATTAAGAACGAACAGTTTCAATAGGGTGATTTGGTGTTGTTGTATGACAACAAGTTTATGAAACATCCATCATAGTTGCAGATGCATTGGCTTGGTCCGTATTGCATCAGTAGGATCACTTCAGGAGGAGCAATACAGTTGCAGCAGTTGGATGGAGCGATGCTCCCAAAGCTAATTAATGGTAGTAGGTTGAATCCCTATCGGTCCGGCTTGGATCAGTGTGATGCCTGAGTCGCATCGGGTAAAAAAAAATAGGGGGGGTGTAGATTGATCAGTGGCAGGGTGGCACACCAACAGGAACGGAATACGGAAGCAGGGAGGCTTTTGCCGCAAGTTAGGAGTGGTTTGCGATAGTTGGCAGGATCGTGATCGGGTCAAATCAACAATAAATGCCAAAAGTTAAAACAGTTAATTAACGACGCTTGTTCAAATGATGGGCATTAATGGTGGATCCATCCGATCGGTTGACAGGATCAACGACAGATTTGCATCATTAATACAGGATTTCGGTTGAATTACTGCAGGATTTAGTGATGATTACGGCGCATTCGGTTGGAGGCTATAAAAATGGATAGAAGTTTGTCAGAAGGCACTGATATTTTAGTTGTTAAGTGCATGTGCAAAGCTGACGAGTATTGTTATAAGCTTGGTGAGTGTAGTTGTGTGTTGGCCAAGGTTCAGTTGCACTTGCAGAGTGCTGTTAGGACAAAGAAGCTATCAATTGTGAGCACTGGGTAAGGTATTCCACGAGAGCTAGAAACGGTTGAGATTAGCAGTGAGGTTGACTCTCCTTTAACCGGGATTGTAGTTGAGGAAGAAGTTGCATCTGCGGGAAACGTCAGTCTTGAGGCAAAAGTTGCAAACATGCCGGTGGGAGCATCAGTCATCGTCAAGAAGCGTCGAGGGGGTCAGCATTCAGAGTCCCCACAAAGCAAGAGGTAACTTAGATCATCAATCGAGGTGGTAGGAGAAGCTCAAGTGCAGGTCGGGAAGTCCAGTCGCTGCGTTGATGAATCTGGCCCATGGGAGGGACTGTCAGCTATTGAAATCCCTGGGTATATCCCTCCCAGTCGGCTAGATGCAACCCCGCGGAAGCTGAACCCAAAGCATAAGTATGGCGTGAAGATTCTCGCACTCCCTGCCAGAATGGAGTGCTCTATTGATATTACGCCGGCATTGATGTGCCTCCGCTATGATGATCATGATATGGTGTCCCAACTAGACATTTCATCGGCCCCATATGTTCCTGGGTCACTCCTTACTGCGACGTCGATTGTACAGGACTGGGCACGAGGATTGAAACAAGCCAGCTTGCTAGGGATCATTAACATGCCGCATTTTGGGTGGATGGCAGAAGTTAATGTGTGTGTGAAGCAGCTGCTTGCTTACTTCCATGGTGGTTCGTTGTGGTTGGATAGAGAAATTCTGGTTATTGTTGATTTGATCTCCCACATTACCGGGTTTCCTAAATATGGAGTCGACCCATCGCAGTACTTCCAAGGGAAGGTGAATGACAAAAAGCAGGCAGGATAGTTGGTGAAGAAATATGGCTTGGAGATTGATGGGCGTGGGTATTGCACCGGCAGTATCAATGATAAGCCGGTACTCAGTAGCACCAAGATTTTATCCTGCAAGGTGGTCAAGGGTGGTCGTCGTAACCAGTGCAACTCAGGTATTTTCACATGTGTAGTACAATGCGCGGAGGGAATCCAAATGAACTGGTCCTTGTTTCTGTTGAATCAATTAGCAGAGGATGATGCGGCAGTTCAGGCCGATAAGGGATCGTTTACATATAGCTAGCTGCTGCTCTTGATAGCATTCGTGGCTTGGAAGGAGCTCGACACATACCAGGGCATGGATGTTGAGGCTTCCAAAGAACGATGGGGTGCGCGCTATCAGAACTTATGGTATGTACAGGAGCCAGAGCGACTCCGGGATTCCCAATTTCTATTATGGCTCTATTGGGAGATGCTTTGTGATGCAGCGACGAAGGTATTGTGGATATCTAAAGAAACTGTGACAAGGTTTAAGCGGATCATGGAGTTTGCGGTTTGGCCGCATGCTATGTATGTGCAGGCAAGGCGTGACACCGGTCAGCAATGGATGCTGACCCCTTAAAAAGTAACGATGGAAGCATTGGATGCCATCGTGAATGATTGGCCACCGAAATGGCGCAAACCTGTAGCATTGGCCGAGATTGAAGATGGTGGGCTGGCGAAGGGTCCAGAAGATCGTATATTAGCACAGGACCCGCACAGCCATCATGATTCTGATCAAGAGTCAATTAAAGCAACGACGGATGATGACAGTGACTGCGCCTTGGAATATCACAGAAGCAAAGGGCACCAGGACCCGGTGACAATCAATGGGCTGCCCCTACCGGTGGAAGCACACTTGGGTCAAATTATAAAATTAATTGTTGATGCATCCACCGCAACAACTCAGAAGATGACAAGGGAGGAAAATGAAGGATTCTACGTGCTCACTGCTCGTGTGGACTCTGTGTATGACATGGTTTTGCGAAGGGCGCCAGAACATGCAGTGGCACCACACATTAGCACAATCAGCACCGAGCCACGAGTTAGGAATGTGGAGATTCCCCTGATTGAGATTGTGACTGAAGACGAGGCTGTGAATGCCTTGATGTGGTAGCTGAAGCAGGTGACCATTAATGTGAATGCATTTCCAGTGAAAGGGTTGACCACTATGTAGGAAGCTACCAGTCGAGAAACGACAGACCGACTGTGGGACATCAATGGCATGTGCGTACAATTTCAGGAGAGCGAGGCTGATGCGAAGCGTGCCATTGAAGAATTTAACAGCAGGGTTGCTTCAGCACAGTAGGTTGTGGATGAGCTCGAAGAAGACATTAAGAAAGAACGAGCTGAGAAGGATCGCATAATTGAAGGACTAAAGAAGGAACATGATTTCCTTATTGCGGAGAAGGCCCGTCTATGGGATCAAAGCATGCGGGTCGAGATGACTATTATTGAGGCATGTCAGCATGTGCAGGATCTGATTGAAGAGGTGGATGTGCTCCAATGGGTGCAACAACTAGGGGCTACCATTGTCTAGTTGCGGCAGGAGGATCAAGAGTTGAAGGCTCAGGTGAATCCCAGTACGCCTCAAGTTGAAGTCGATGATAAAAAAAGGGCGATTAAGGAGGTCGCAACTCAGTTAGAGGAGCTGGAAAAGGTTGCGACAATGCTAATAACTGATACAGTACAATTCTGGAGCCGAATTGTCCAGGACGAGCAGGTTGACCAGTTGATCAAATATCGGCAGGACGCAGAAGGACAGTTGGCGACTCTCAAGGTAGCCATGCACCCAATTCCACCCATGGAATAGGTCGCCAAGTCTCAGGACTTAAAAGAATTGCAGCAACGAGTTACCAAGGCTGATGAGTGACAAAAGAAGCATGCTGCGTAGTTGGAGCAGTTTCAGGATGTCGGGGGACAGTTCATGACCAAGGCGGGTGAAGCGCTTCAGCAGTACAGAAGGTTTGTCAACAAGTGATGGCAAAGCTCACTTTCCATCCATCTGCAAAAGATGTGGTCGATAGTTAGGTGGTGGCTACGGAAGTCAAGTAAATGGTGACAACAGTCTTGCAGCAGTACGAAAACTTCAAAGTGAAGACCATAGAATACACCATGTCCAGTTGACGTGGCTCGAGGGTGAGCCACAAGATTTTGTTGGGAGCCTATTGGCAGGTGATTTTGTAAGGAAGAATCGCAGCATCATCGATGCTGTGACATGATAGAAGAGGTCGAGGAAGGAAGAAGGCTGCATTATTTTATGTATTTTATGAGTCGTTGGTACCGCAAATGCAGGTTTTTGGGTCATTAGACCATATGAGATGTAATTTTGAGTTAATTGTACCGCAATAGGCGGGTTTTTGGGTCATTTGGACCGTGTCAGTTAGATTTTGGGTCATTTGTCTAGGAGTCGGTTAGGAAGTTCTTAGTAAGTGGACAAGCATTGTAAAGGCAGAAGCCTATATATAGACAGAAAGTTGTAGGTCGTAGAATATCTAGGAGATGTGTTTTTGCATATGTTCTGAGATAAAGAGATATTGCTGAGATCTGGTTTTGCAGAGATGTGGTATCAGGGTTTTGCTAAAGTAATATGATATGACGAAACTGTTTGGTGAACTTCCCTATGTACCTTTCGTGTTAATGCATGTTGTGATGATTTCTTGCTGCAGTTAACCTTTTAATATTAGATTTGTTTTTGTTACAATGAATGACTCTGTTAAATAATGCTATGAATACAAATGATGTTAATATTGAATGCATAGATTTGTTCTGTATGTTGTGATAAGTTGAGTAATTGTTGCCGCAATCATCTTCCTTCATTTGGCAGAAACATGGTTCCGTCCACTCTCCCTTGATAGCCTCGGGTGAGACCTCATCTACTCTGCAGGTGTTGCTAGACAGGCTAAAACCTGTCTGGGCCGGTGCTCAGGGACAGTGATGGGAACCCCTGTCGAATGGGTTTAAGTCAACAGTGGGTAATTGCAGAGTTCCATGTCGGCTTGCCACCCATCTTGGTGTTCTTGGTGGTGGTGGTGGTACTCCTTCACCTCCTCCTCCTGGAATGAGGTGGCTAGCGTCTAAATTCTCTTCCTGTGAGGCAATGAAAGATGTATATGCAGCCACCCTGCTGTCTTATGTTGCTTTGCAGAACCACTATCATCTATCCCTTCTACGCCATCCAATCCCTTTGCTCTCGAACCTTGTTTTCGACGAGGAAAAAGGTCATCTATGTTGTCGAGCTATGAAACAGGACCTGATTCCTTCATCACCCAATTAAACTACTTAGGTACTTCCGCTTCACCATTTGATCATCCTTCACTGGGACCGGCGTGCCCATGCCTTCGGTGCTTTTGCATCCATAAGGCCCATCTCCTTTCTAACCACTGTATTTGCTGAATTCTCCTTAGACATATCGGGTGAGACCTCAGGCTTCTCCCCCCTAAATGTCTATGAATGTGCATCTGCGGGCTACTCATGGACACTGGTTATCCAAGTCCTTAGCACTCTGTTGATGCCCCAAAGATCACAGCATCAAGCAGAAAGGGATTCTCCCCGGTAGACTATCCCAATTAGATTGTCCACTGTTTGGTATGGGGAATCTGTCTGGTTAGCGGTTCCGGCAACCGTTAGATTTGGAGATTTGCTTCAACTACACCGATTATGGACCGATCCACCATTCTTTTTTTATTTTATGGTTAAAATGATATGCAAGTGCCTAAGCTAACTTAATCTAAATGCAGAACTTAAAGCAAATCTGTGTCTAAAACTGAAATAAACCTAAACTATCCCCGCAAGGAGCAAAACTACAAGTATGAGTAATGTGCTGAAAGAAGCATCTACAGATCAACAGATAGCCATTAAACCATGAAGATACAACTACAACAAAAGGCAAAAGATATTAAAAGATAGCTTCCAATTTACATATAACGCATTCCATTACTCATGTAGGAGAAAAATCATTTGCATAGGAAACAGTAAGATCATTCAATACATAGAAATAATTCAAGACAGCAAAGAAAGATCTCACTGTAGAATATGAGAGTCACAATAATAATCCAGCATGCATCCAATATCCATTTCCATGCAAAAGACGTCCTCTCCAATCTCTTATTAGGCAAATTTCATTTTCTTGGAGCAAGTGCAAGATAGCTCGTACAAGTTAAGAAAAATATTTTCCCTGCCAAAAGTCCCCTTTACACTATTCCCTAAGCTTCTATTTATATCTTTACAAAATTCCTATTGGGATGCCACCTGGCTCTTACACTTGTCCTTTCAATACTTTTCCAGAAATAACAAATCGTGGCCCTTTTCTTATAACAGAAATTTTCTCAAAAAAAAAAAAAAAAGGACAGCTGTCTAGTGACCCTATGCTCTAAACACATGGAAAATAGAAAAATAAGAGCAACGCATTATAACTAGCGTATTCATCCTTGAGGAGGAACTTATGCTGGGAGTGAGTTACTTGTGCTGGATACTGCTGCTACTGCTGCTTTCTTTTCCTCTTCTGCAATGTAACTGGACTAGATACCAGTGTCTCTGACAACCACATTTGCTGGTGAAGGGAGCAAGATCTTCTGGGAAGTTACATGCTTACCAAGCTCTGCTTCAATACCATGAATTTCTGCAATTACTGCTTTGTGGATTTCTTTAAGCAAATGGTTGTATACTGATGACAACCCAATATAGTGATGGAGATTAGTAGTGTCTAGGACATCAATCTTCTTTACATATTCTATTTGAATGCCTAGCTCTTCCTTCAAGTCTGATAAACGTTTCTCTTTGCTTGGAAACTCATTGAGGGACTGAGGAAAAATCAGTTTGCACTTATCATGCACTTCATGGATCTTTTGATACAGGCTGTTACTTTTATCAATTGTTCCCTGGATCTTAGCCATCAGCTTGATGCCACAGTTCCTGCAGAATTCCATAAGGGCTACATCTTCTTTAAAATCATCTACTGAATTGAATGGGACATTCTTGGGGAAATCAACCTTCCCTTCTCTCCATTCCATCTGGCTCAGGATGTTTGCTTTAACCCGAGTGTATTTTCCCTTAAGCCTATTGGCTTCTGCATTAACTTCTTTCAACCTAACCATCATGGCTTTGAGCCTGCACACTTCCTCAGTAATAAGCTCCTGTGTGGCATGAATTTGCCTCAAAATGTCACAGGAAAGCTCATGAAAGGGAGACATATCTATCACTCTGCTTTCTGCCTGCTCTAATTGTTCAACCATTGCCTGCTTATCTGCTTCCAGATGAAAAACTCTAGCTTCAGGATCGTTCTTTTATGCTTCTAGAACAATCATCTGGATTTCTAGGTGCTCCTTTTCTTCTTCTAAATGGCGATACTTATCTGACAACTCCTTGTGATCAACAGACAGGCGATTATATTTATTCACTACAAGATCCCTGTAAGCCTGCTCATTAGCCACAGTGTGTTGCAACATGCGAGCTCTCCTCTTTGTTGACTCAAATTCTCTGGCCATATCGACCACATTGTCCTTTGTTGCTTTTGCTGCTGACACAGCGGCGGATGCCATGGCTATGGGAGCCTTATTTGTATTTTGCATCACCGTGGTCTCTCGCTGGGTAACAATATCTTCTTGGAAGAGTCTCTTTATCCTCTCTTCCAACTTCAAGACCACCACCTTCCTCTTCTTATAATACACAAATTCATCCCATCGGGACATAGTATGATCGTCTGATGGGGTGTAAGGGATGATCGGGAGGTCTATTACATGTACTTATGTCTCTATGGGTGGGGTCTGCACTACTTGAGATGTGTTTGTTTCCACATTTTGGGTGTCGGAGCAACCTACTTGAGATGTGTCTGTTTCCACATTTTGGGTGCCGGAGCCACCTACTTGAGATGTGTTTGTTTCCATATCTTGGGTGCCGGATCCACCTGCCTGGGCATCTTCATTGGTCTCAAGCTCTTCCTCCGTCTTTTGTTCCTCTTTAGTTTTACGCCTTCCTTCTTCTTCTTCAGCTTGTTGCTGATTTTCACTTTCCTCCCTCTGCTCTCATTCTTCTGCATCCTTCTGCTGCCTTGCCTCCTCAACTTCTCTCTCCAACTTTGCTTCTTTAGCTTCTCTCTGCAACCTTGCTTCTTCAGCTTCTCTCCGCAACCTTGCTTCTTCAGCCTCCTGTTGCAGTCTTGCTTCTTCTTCTTCTTCTTGCTTGTTAAGCACTCCTCCTATTCCATCAAGGAAAAATTGCCTGACTACTTCCTTGAGGACTACATAATCAGTAGCGTATTTTGGAAAAATGTATGGTGCTTTGTTACCTCCAAACATCCTGATGTAGGTGCCTTGCTCTGAGAAGTAAAAATCACCATAGTTTTCCAGGACCTCCATGGCATTTTCTGATAGACAATTGGGCTCTTCCTTGAACATCTACTCATACAGAGGCATGATGAACTCTTCGCAGATGAGCTCATAGTTTGATCTGTAATTTTGAGCCCACATTATTTTATAGGCAGTGTAGACCGGGGTGTTGTCCTGATCCCATGTGCAACCTAGCATGGGGAAAGAGAGCTTGGCCAAAATGCAGTCAATAAGATAGGAAGACATGTAAAATTCTACCTTTTTTAAGGCCAAACCTTCTCTAGCTGTGGCCACTGTGGATGCCAAACTATTCGAAAGAATAGTAGCCCAATCAAACACAGTTCCTTTGAATGTTACGAAGTGGATGATGGGAGCCCACCGTATCCTATATACAGTGCCATCGGGCATGCCGAAAATTCTGCATAACATCAGGGCAATTAATCTAAAAGGAGGTCTTAGGATCTGAACGTCATATTCATCATTATCTCTCTTCCTCAGCTGTTTTCCTGTGACCAATAGCCTTTTATCCATCTCAATATTATTCATCTTTCCCAACCATTCATCATTTAGAGCTTGTTGGGGACGTGAGAATTTGTAGGCTGCTGCAATATACGCTAGATGGAATGATGCGAAAGGCTCTCCCTTGCTATCATGCAACACTCTTATTTGCAGGATGGCATGTTCTAGTATCCTTCCGATCACTTCAGAGCACGGGAACAATTCAGGGTGAGTAGAAGCCCTGTCTATGCCGGAAGTTCTTATGTTGAGGTAGATTTGTTCTTCCTCCAATAACACGTCTGGAATATCCTGGTCCCTGATCATCCAGTAAACATCTCCCCAACGGACCTCAGGAGGAATGCCGGTGGTACACTTAGTGTCTTGGAAAATAGTTTTAGTCCTTAGTTGCACTGGTTCTGGTTCCATCACTTTAGCTTTCTTTCTACCACCTTTTGGCATAGTGGCTTATCCCTGTCAGCAACCAAATGTGAATGATTATAAAATTGTAACCCATTATGAGAGTGTAACATAAATCAAGACAAATTTAGCATGCCAATGATAAACATAGACAACATTATAAAGTTGCATGCTGGGGAGGCAAACTAAACATAGATCATTCCATAAAACAAAATATGGTCCTCAGACTTGATTATTCTAGGGAGACAATGCCCGGTTAGGAACTTTTGGAATGCTTCCGAAAAGGTTAAGCATACGATGTGTAAAACCCACTCCCTTCCTAGTCCTTGGAGATAGGATGTCCTCCATCACAGTACTTCTAATGGCCAATGGTGGTCTGGCCTGGAGTGGAAAATCCTATGAGGAAAAATGAAAACAAGAAACCATTTTCCACAGTCATTAACTGAGTCGAACAGGCGAGTGGTTGAGTATCTCAACCAACGACTACTGATGTTGATAATACTTGAGAAGCGGTATGTAGCTGGTATAAAATTTGGTTTTGAGTCAATCTGGGTAGGAGTTCGACTGAAACGCAGCTGGTGAAAAAAAAACAAGCTCGGACGACTCAGAGACAAAGGGCCGACTGGGACTGACTTGGTCATGGCCATGACTCCTAGTTGGAAGTATTGAGAAACTTATCGGGGCACAGAGACCGTAAGTTCTTTAAAACGATACATACTACCAATCCTTACTGGCCACGTTATTAAACAGGAAAACCCAAGAAATAACTCAACGCGAAGATAAGACAAAGATGATGGTTGTTAAGCTTACATGGAGACGAAACAATGGTGGGGTGAGGTCAACACGGTGGTGAATACGCTGAGCTGGAGCGATGCACTCTCCCAAACGACATTTTTTTGAATAAAAACTAACAATGGGAACAATGAAAACTCACCGCCCATATATAAGGTTTGACACGTGCGAGCATTTAAACAGGTAGGTGATGATTTAAAACGGGGTTTAATGCTCGTATGGCGCGGTCTTTTCAATCCGACTTGGCATTTAAGCATGACCGCTGTTTGCGAAGTGGACTCACATGTTTCATCTGCAGTTGCAGCCAGAACTCATGAGTTCCTTTCGAAAGGCAGGAGACTTTGGCGAGGCATTCGCTTGTTGCGGGAGAGATAAAAAAAATTGTGAGTCGTTACGACGTTTCGGGAGCACTTTGTTAGTTCTTCCAAAATTCACTTTCCCATAAGTTAATCGTGGTCAGTTTTGCTTAGTTGTCCCAAAGTTTCGGAGAGACTCAGTAAGTCCTTCCAAAATTCACGAATGACTTTGCTAAGTCTTTTCCGGGAGCTCATTGTCATCTACTTCTCAAACTCATCCTCCAATCTCTAGAAACCTTGATCATCTACCTCGTCTACACTTACTTTGGCACTTCAGGTTTGGTGTGACCTGGGGACAAGTGCATCGTCATCACCAAATTGTGAAACAGGCCAGCTACTCTGGAACATCTGTTTCACACATTTGATAGTCCACTATTGGATCCAGTGGGCCTCTGCCCCTGGGGTTTTGGTGGTCGGGGAAACCCCGGCCCTTCTAACTACTACCGCACTCTCAAACATCTCGGGTGATACCTCATCTCTTCTCCACCCAAGCATCTGCACTACTTCCTTCGTTGGTTGTTCATGCATGGTCATTTTTCTTGCTCTTAGTGCACCTGGAGTGCTTCCGCTCGAAATGAAGTGCACCATTGCAACTCTCTCACTTCCCTTTTCGATAGCTTCCTTGGGATTTTTCACCCAACTTCCTAACTCTCTACATCTAACTTACTGACTCGCACCATACAACCCACTAATTCTCCTCTTCAGAATCTCTCTATGGCGACTTGCATTCTACAATCCTTGCACCGGTATTTATGCTTGCTTCTTGACACTTGCTCATCATTTTCAAAATATTATCCAAAACTAGCCGAATATGTCATTATACCCTTCTACCGTCTGCTCGTGATGCCCATCCGTAGTGATCATACTGGGATTTGACACCCGCGTGCTAAAATATGTGAAGCATCGACAAGCGACCTGGATGGCCATGCTTCCCACATGCTTCTACTTTTTGTCATCATTGGTTTTTTTTTTTTTAGACTGTGTTTCTCAGCCGCTATGCAACTGATCATGGCGATAGGGTTTCAACCGATTCCCATTTACTAATTTTGGAAAAAATACCCATTCTAAACTTTTCAACTGCACCGCACCTCCGTTAGTAACAAAATCTATTACATAGGGACCCAACCAATGCATTTGCAACTTACCTGGGTGCTTAGAAAACTTACTTTCATGTAGCAGAAATGTATCCCCGCGGTGAAAGTGCTTTTGTTTAACATGGCGATCGTGCCAAGCCTTCAGTTGCTCATTTTCTACCTTTTGATGAAAGCCTATGATGAATTGGTCCTCATCGATTTGTACCAATTGTGCCAATCGTTCTTCTAATTCTCCATCATCGCTCATGCCTATGACAACTACGATCCTCAGACTAGGGACGATATACTCCATCGACATTATAGCTTCCTTCCTGTAGATGAGTTTTAATGGTGTCTGGCCAGTCAAACGTTTGCAAGTTGTGAGATATGCCCAAAGTATCGCAGGGATCTTCAAATACCAATCATCTCAATTCGTGTTGCATACCTTTGTGAGCGCATGCTCCAGGATTTTTTTAAATGCTTCCACTGTTCCGTTTGCTTGTGGATGGTAAGGGGTGCTCTTTCTATGTTGTATCTGAAATTCCACTATCATTGCTGCGATTGTCTGATTAACAAAATGAGTCCCTTGGTCACTCATCAGTATTTTGGGGCACCTGAACCTAGTGACTACATTGTCAAAGAGGAATCTTGTTGCTGTCGTAGCTGAGCAATCCTTCACTAGTGTTGCCTCTTCCCATCGCGTCAAGTAGTCTAACACTGTAATTATGTAGTGCGACCCTGTTCTTTTTCCTGGTGGGTTAATGGGTCCCACGAAGTCAAATTCCCACTTGTCGAAATCCTGGAATGTCAATTGAGGTACTAGTGGAATTTCATCCATTCTTGATGACTTCACTATCTATTCACATACATCGCATCTTTTAGCATAGTCCACAGCATCTCCATGCATCGTCGACCACCATAGTCTTGCTCACAAAATATTCCTCGCAGTGGCGCATCCTCCGTAGTGTCCTCCAGCAATCTCATCATGAGCTTCTGCAATAATCCTCTCTTGTTCATGCGGAAGGGCATATCGTCGTAGTATCTCATCTGGCCCCATTTTATACAATTATCCTGCAATCAATTGAAAATCTACAACTCTTACAACTAGCTACTTCTTTTGGTTGGTAGTGAATCCTATTGGTGCCTCCCCTATTACCAAACACTGAATGACTTGTTCGTAATTGTCGTCAACCATGCTAACCCTAAACGAATGAGCATCCGATAATCCTTTGTCAATGCTCCTTGGCTCTTCTCCTGACTCAATTCATGACAAGTGGTCTCGTCCTGCATTCAGTCGTCCCGGCTTTACGATTATCTCAAAATTAAATTTTTGGAATAGTAATAACCAGCGACATATCTTCCCCCCCAAAACAGGCTTGTTCAACAGATATTTTAATGTTAAGTGATCAGTGAACATTTTAAAGTGCCCCCCTAATAGGCAGTGTCAGAATTTCTGTAAGGTGTAGACCATCGCCAACCCTTCACATTTTGTGGTTGTATAATTCTTCTCCGTACTAGACAACTTCCTACTTGTGAAGGCTATCAGGTGGTTGATGTTTCCTTTTCCTGATTGGGCCAAGATGAATCCTAATGCGACTGATGATGCATCGACGTGAACATGGAACTCCTTCGTCCAATCTGGGAATGCCAATATAAGTGCGAAAACCATCTTGGCTTTTAATATGTCCATACTCTTTTGGCACGCTTCGTTCCACTCAAACTTGGCATCTTTCTTCAACAACTTCTCCATTGGTGTTGTGATTGCTGCATACCCTCTGATAAAATTCCTGTAGCAGCATGTGTGGCCTAGCGTCACTCTCAATTGCTTAACTGTCGTCGATAGTGGGAGGTCGACAATAATTACAATCTTCCCTGGGTATACCAACATTCCTTCCTTGCAGACAATGTGCCCCAGCAAAATCCCGAGCGGAGCACAGAAGATGCACTTTTTTAGGTTCAATGAAATCTGGTATTGTCGACATCATTCCAGCATTAGCCCTAGGTTTGCGACGTGATCTTTGGCCAACCCATACACTGTCCAATCATCCATATAGACGGCGAGAAATTTATGAATGTAGTCTTTGAACGACAAAACTACTAATCTTGAAAAAATTGTTGGAGCGTTCTTCAATCCAAATGGCATCATTGTATACTGAAAGAAACCCCATTCTGTGATGAATGTAGTCTTATGCCGGTCTCCCTTTGCAATTTTGATCTGGTGATATCCTGAAAACCCATCCATAAATGAGTAGATTTCTTAACCTCCTACTCCTTCAAGCACCTCATCCGTGAATGGTGTCAGGAATGGATTGTGTAAGCATGCATCGTTTAATTTCTGCAAGTCGACAAATATTCGAACTTCGCCAGTTTTCTTTTCTTGGACCACCATCAGGTCGATCCATTATGATTCCTCTACTGGTTTAATGATGCCTGCTTCTAGCATCCTCTCAATCTCGGCTTGCACTCTCTCCTTGTGCCTTGGATTCAATCGGTAGGGCCGCTGCTTTCGAGGCTTTGCATCGGGTTTCAGGGGGATCTTCATTTCGCCTAAGTCCCCGAAAATTCCTTTCATCTCTAAGAATTTCATTGGGAACAGATCCTGAAACTCAAGCAAGAGATCAGTCATCTTCGCAATGGTGGAATCGTCCCAATAATCTCCAATGCTTGCAAACTTTGGGTTCTCCTCCAACCCAATGTTTACTTTATTGATGTTCAGTGGTTGCAGGAATTGTTTAGAAGGTATTTTTGGTGCCTCGACACTGTGACTTCCCTCCGAATCTGGTACATGAGTAGCCCTTGGATTGTCCTCGTCATCCGGATCTCCTATGATGTTATAGCACTCCATCATCATTTCTGGTGTCGTAGTCCACCGGAGTTCTAATGGTTTCTCTGTCGATACTATTTCAAATATTCTCTCTCAAATCACCTATGATGCATTATGGATGAAGGGGTTCTCATCTAAGAAATGAAATGTTTGGTTGAAGCCAATTGTTAGCTACTCCCAAGAAGTCGTTCCATGTCGCAGTTCTGCTGCAACATACCAACTCCGCAGTACTTCATCCAGTGTGTGAACAAATGCATGTACCCATTTATCTTTTGCTCGTAATCCCCATTTGCTTTCGCACTCAGCCAAATCCACCTTCAAGTCACCTCTACCATCAAACTTCTTTTTGTTAGATCCTTCCGCATCGCCGAAACTAACCTCCATGAGGTGTCAACATAGTGGCCAGTTTGTGATATTAGACTTATGCGTCACCCACTAGCATGCAAGAGTAGCCTTCAAGGATTCCTCCAAGCCCAATAGATGTTGCGGTTCTGCCACTTTTTCCTCAAATTTAGTGAGAAAGGTGCTCAAATTGGAAAATCCCTCATATGTTGGTAGCGTGCACTCCTCCGTGGTTACCCATCGCAGTGACTATGTGATCCGGGCACACCTTCTAAATGACACTTTATGCATCCAGTTTTGCCAATTCTTGAGTGCCTCATCCAAATCCGACGATGCCAAACTCACACTGTGCCATCCCAATTCTCCAGTTACAGTGGGATTAATGTAATCCTCAGATATGTTGTATACATTATCCCATCCCTTCGAAAATTCATCTCTCGCTGGTTCAACATATCGCTTCCCTTCCGCAAGATCCAAAGCTGCAATGACCCTCATCTTGTGATTCTCAAATGACATTGTTTGCTTTTTGAGGTTGATAACAGTTAGGCTATCGATTTCCTAGTCGATCCCTAGCAACGCTGGGTAGGGACTAGTATTGTCCACGATTTCAATTACATCAAAATCTGCATAAGTCTTGAGGACCTCAATCTCAACATGAAGTTGGTACACCCGACCAAGTGGAGTAACCTTACTCTGATTTGCTAATCGCAACTGTACTGGTGACCAGGCCAACTATGGTTTCTCCATTGTCTCCCATGTCTCCTTGGTCAAGATGTTGACATTCGACCCCAGGTCCAAGATAATTGAGTCGACATCAAATGCTCCAATTTGTGCTGACATTCGCATCTTTTGTACCATCTTCCTCTTATGTATGTTATTAACTCTTTGTTTCTGGCGTGCACCCTCCTGTCGATTCAACAGATTGGATATCTCTTCCAGCTCATCCTCGTCCTTTTCCAACTCCAGGAAACTCTTCAAGAAGGATTTTAAGGTGTTATCCTTTCCCCGCGACTTCGTCTCGTCAAACGTCGGTGGCATATCATAGATAAATTCTTCCTGAAGAGGTAAGTGCCTCCTCTTTCTCATCGCCTCCTGCACTTCCAAGAAAACATTCCTTTAGACCTCTACACCAAAGGTGACATGTTTCCTTACTGTTGGTTGGATAGTAAACCATTACCCATCAACTCCTGTCATAGCTCCACCTCGTGTCACTACCCCAAAAGTCGACTGGTGTCTTCGAGCCTCCGTTGATATCATATGTAAAACTGGTGGATTTTGATTAAGGTTCTGTGGAGGTGCTGGATGATTCTTGGTTTGCCATTTTGTGATGAGTTGCTGACAATCTTCAATGTCATGATCCATAGCGCTGCAATAAGTGCATTGTGGCGCTGGATTCAGGAAATCCCTCTGATAGTTCCCCTGCTTCCCACAATTGTAGCATATAATTGGTCCTCGTCCTTGTCCAATAGCTCCTCCTCACCCTGCTCCAGCACCTTGACCATCGGGAATCCTCCTCTAGCCCCTCCACGTGGTGGTCCATATGGTGGGTACTGCGGTTTCCCATACTGCAGGTGTCGCTGTGGTCCATATGGTGGGTACTGCGGTGGTGGACACTGTAGTACCGGATACTGTGGCTGACCATACTGCATTTTTCCATACTGTCCCTAATCATACTACTGCGGTTTTTGATTATAGTGGGCATGCGGTTGATTATACTCCTGTTGTTGCTGACCCGGTGCCTGTTCTTCCCCTGCCATAAAGTATGCAGCTGTAGTCCTCTCCTGGAGTAGGCCATAAGCTCTACAGTTGTTTTCATCGTGGCCAACCAATTTGCAGAACTTGCAGTACAAGCTCTTTGGTTTCGACACCATCTTCTGCAGATACACACACTCTTCTGGTCGATGGACTTTCGTTTGGCAGCTATGACACAAAGTCTACCCTCTCTGACTGAGGGCATTTGGTGCACCGGATTGCAAATATTATCGAAAGTCTGGGAACTGATCCTTATGGTGTCCCTTTGTCCTACACCTACTGCACTAGACCTCTTCGTGAGCCTCTTTCCCTTTCTTCATGTCTTGCAATTGGATCGTCAAGTTTTCCAACTGTGCTTGTATTCGATCCATACCCAATCCTGTTTCACCTATTAGTGAAGCCTCCAACTTCATCACAATCTCCAATGCTTCCTCTTGGGTCACAAAATTTTGTTGCATTAGTGGTCCATGGATGTGTGGTACCAATCCTGTGATGAACCACTCCTTGTGTTGCATATCATTTATCCCAAAACTTACCTTTGCTATCAGCATCTTGTACCGCTGATCAAATTCCTACACCGACTCATTTGGGTATTTTTGGATTTCTTTGAGCTCGGTGACATACTGCGATTCCGATTTAGGCTTCCTAAATTCGTTGATCATTCCTGCTTTGATCTACACCAATGACTTGGCTAGTGTTCCCGCTGTAATCCTTGTAAACTTCATGAACCAATCCAGCTCATGCCCCCTAAGGGTCGTTGCTAGTTGTCCCTTCTTAATATCTTCATCCTGGACATGCTTCACGGTCCATACTACTTCACACAGAAACCAAAACTGCTTGGGATCCTCTGTCCCATTCCCCTAGAAAGTGGGATTTTTTGTGTCATCTGCCATTCTAATGTTCCTACTATTATCGTTTACTGATTCACTACTTTTACCACTACATGTACGGAAACTTTGCGAATATCTTTTGTTCCTTCCTATTAAATTCTGCATAGTGCACAGGGTTGCATGTATGTTGTAACTTACAATCTGTCCCTCTTCTGCTTCTGGGGTATTCTGGTCACCGTCTTCATCGCAATAGGGTCGCTTTTTGCCTTGTGGTCCCATTTCACAGTCTTCTGTTCTGGTCCTCTCAGGATACTCTCTCAGTCCTCCTCTTCTTCTCAGGACGCCGAAATATCACCCCACTCCTCAAGGTACCACACTCTTTGTTAGATTCCCTTAGAAACTCGTCATTGCTCATGTCCATCTACCCCACATCTTTCTATCGGATCCGCATTAATGCAATACCCACAACCTCCTCACAACGATCTATCTACTCGTCGGAAGCCATCCTCAATATGCCCTTTTCGTAGACGAGCATCTTAATCCACAGTTTTAGCAACAGCAAGAACCTTCCCCTTGGTCCCCTGAATAAATTCCTCTCTGCGTCGCTGTATGATTTGATCATGTCTACTGCGAACTCAGTAATATATCCCTCTAGGATACTATCCACCCAGAAATCAATAGCCCTTGATACTGTGGTGTCGACACATTTCAGCTGTCGAACTAGTTCTGGTTTCCAATGTTCAGGCTAAGTTTTTTGGAAATGGTGCTTATGGACTGTTAACTACAGTAGCCACTCATGTAGCAGTACTGGGAATTCATAGAAAAATATCTCATGGATATCTGAATAAATGTATTTCTGCAACCAACTGCTTACCGTCTGTTTGGGGTTTTGCTTCTCTCCTTCTACGAATTCTTCTTCCTTTCTATCAAACCACTCTTGAATTTTTGGTTTCATTGGGTGCCAGAGCATATCCTCTTCTTTTCCTCTTCAAGGTCCCAGCAACGGAACCATTTGTTGACACAGTGACTGTCGACGGGGGTTCACTTCGCACTATCGTCAACAAACCATCAACCGAACTCCCTTACACACTAGTCCAGAAAGGCTTTACCCTTTCCAGCAACACTCGCAGAGTGAGTGAAGTCTCACCTGAGATGCACAAGGGGGCTGCAGGAACCAAGTTTCCGCAGTGGAGTTGAGGACATGCATAAAACACACTTTGCAACCGCAGAATCAACTCATAATTACCATTTCATCAAACACACTAGCATGTCATCATAATAACCATGCATCAAACACAATAGCATTTCATCATTCACATATCCATCAATTGCATAATCAACTCATAATAACCATTCGCATCAACATGATCTAACTATTCATGAACAGCAATTACCGAACCCACACAACATTAAACATTAAACAGACATTCGCATTCACCATTTAACAGAAACAAAGACATGGATAGCATCATAATCGAACATCTTCATGCATTCATTAAAACCTGTGGAATGACCTTCACAGAAATAGTCAATACATCATATCACGGATACAAAACAAATCAACAAGTGGATCAAAACTCGACAGATCGATTACCCTATTCATTACCAATCTGGATTCCCTTAGGCTTACAATCATACTCCTATTTATACAAAACTGAGTGGCTACAAAATGGTCCACATGACCCTTATCTAACAAACTATCTACTTCTGCGTTCTCTGCGAATGACCCTTTCTTCTGTGGATTATCCCTTTCATAGTTGTCGGCTTCTGCACTTTCTGTGAACTAATCCCATGCCAACACATTGAGACCACTTATCTTCTAGCTCAATCTAGACAGCACTGGAAGACTTGTGCATTTACACTTTGCGTTCGGGACCAGTGAGGCTCAGGAATTCCATGATTTAAACTTATACTACTGCCGGAGTATTTGTATCCTCACCTGCTGGCTCCTCAAAAATCGTGTTGTCCTTGGGTAATGATTACCCAACTACTCTTCGGGATTTTGCGTGTTGTGAGAAGACTGCACTTTGTATGGCGACGGTGACAGCAATGAGTATGAGAGATGTTCCCTCAAATTGGTGGCGGGGGTTGACAAGACTACTTAAAGTAATCTCTTTTTGAACCATGTGGATAAAATTCCATTGAGGTGTCATGTGCCATAAACCAACACGGTTTCAGGACTCTCACAAAGTGGTCTAGGGAAACCGCTTTAAGGCCACTGAACAATCCTGGAGCTGACGTGTGGAAGTAGTGGTTTCGTTCCAAGGAGGTATCGGGCGTGTTAAACCCTGCGCAACTTCAGTATCCTGATGCACGGACGTCTGTCAATCATCTGATCAACCTTTTTTGAGATCTGTGCCAGGTGGGCGCAACTTTAAGAATGGGTCCCACCTTTCAAATGGCCCACCTACCTGGTGATTTGTGATATGCAAAAACCACCCTGATGACATTAGTGGTTTCAGGGTCCTAGAAAAGTATTCTGAAGAAACCACTTTGAGGGCCCTGAACAATTGTGGGGCTGCCACCTGTCCATGGCAGTTTTCTGTTAGGGGCAATCTGAGCCGAGTAAACGCCAAGCACTTAAGGGACCTGACCGCACCTATTCTCGAATGATCTACGAATAACCTCTCTTTTGAGCTCCAACTGCGTCTGCCTACCACCACGACGTGATTTTCCTCTACTTAACCTGTGCCCTTTATTGCTCCAGACTCTTATTCTAGGCTCTGTATCATCCTGGCGACACCGGAGCTTCCTTTGGATGATCACGGTACTAACACTTAATATCAATACCTTCTATCAGTATGTAGGGTAGAGTGGGTGCTCTTGGGGGTATAGTGATAGGAAATGAGAATCAACCTTGGTCTTGTCGATGCCAAAATGACCTGCGAATCCACTGCTGTGCAGTTCTCAGATTAGGTTCTCTCTTATGGATCTTCTTGGAATACACAATTGTTGTCCCTTGAATAGGTATCCTTCTTTGATGAAATAATCCAAGTATGGAGTTCTGTCGACACTCCATGGTTCGCTATTCTCCTTCCATGCTTTCACGAAATCCACATTGGTCTCATAATCTATCTTCACCGACTCTATTCCTATTGCCTGAACTATCGTCGTGCTCAACAATGCAACTCTTCGACTCAATACGTCTGAAACCTTGTTCAACTTTCCCGACTTATGTCACAACATCAAGGTATACCCCTGCAGGAATTCGACCCACTTCATGTGCCACTGATTCAACTTCGACTGAGTATTCAAGTACCTCAGTGCTTGGTGTTCTGTGTACAACACAAATACCTTGGGAAACAAATAATGCCTCCACTTCTTCAACGCTTGGACAATAGAATAGAACTCTTGGTCGTAGACCAAATATTTCCTCTTCGCATCATCCAACTTCTCGTTGAAGAATGCAATTTTGTTGATGTATTTGTAACTTCAGAATATATTCACTTGTATATTATGTTTGTACTTCATTGTATCCCCAACATAGATGTATTATTCCTCCGATTGGAAGTGTCATCATTTGTATTTGCAAGTGTTGCAAGTTACATTGTAAGTGTCATAACTTATATTTTATGGGTTATTGGACCACCTTAGAGGGGTCGGCCCAGTGTGGGTTAAAGGGTTATTAGACCACCCTTGTGGGGTCGGCCCAGTGACATGTGGATGGGTTATTAGGATTCCTTAGGAAGTCGGCCCAGTTAGGGTTAAAGGAAAGTCAAGTCATTGTATAAATAGAGAGTGTGACTCTCTCATTCTATTCATTCATACACTCACTCACTTCGCATTAGTGAGAGAGAGGAGGAGTGCGCACAAGTGGAGGAGGAAAATCTGCTAGGAGACTATCTCTTGTTTTGGGGTTTGATCTTTGTTATCTTTGTATCGGTGCTCATTCTATCTCTGAGGAAATGAGAGTGGGTGCTCTTGGGGGTATAGTGATAGGAAATGAGAATCAACCTTGGTCTTGTCGATGCCAAAATGACCTGCGAATCCACTGCTGTGCAGTTCTCAGATTAGGTTCTCTCTTATGGATCTTCTTGGAATACACAATTGTTGTCCCTTGAATAGGTATCCTTCTTTGATGAAATAATCCAAGTATGGAGTTCTGTCGACACTCCATGGTTCGCTATTCTCCTTCCATGCTTTCACGAAATCCACATTGGTCTCATAATCTATCTTCACCGACTCTATTCCTATTGCCTGAACTATCGTCGTGCTCAACAATGCAACTCTTCGACTCAATACGTCTGAAACCTTGTTCAACTTTCCCGACTTATGTCACAACATCAAGGTATACCCCTGCAGGAATTCGACCCACTTCATGTGCCACTGATTCAACTTCGACTGAGTATTCAAGTACCTCAGTGCTTGGTGTTCTGTGTACAACACAAATACCTTGGGAAACAAATAATGCCTCCACTTCTTCAACGCTTGGACAATAGAATAGAACTCTTGGTCGTAGACCAAATATTTCCTCTTCGCATCATCCAACTTCTCGTTGAAGAATGCAATTTTGTTGATGTATTTGTAACTTCAGAATATATTCACTTGTATATTATGTTTGTACTTCATTGTATCCCCAACATAGATGTATTATTCCTCCGATTGGAAGTGTCATCATTTGTATTTGCAAGTGTTGCAAGTTACATTGTAAGTGTCATAACTTATATTTTATGGGTTATTGGACCACCTTAGAGGGGTCGGCCCAGTGTGGGTTAAAGGGTTATTAGACCACCCTTGTGGGGTCGGCCCAGTGACATGTGGATGGGTTATTAGGATTCCTTAGGAAGTCGGCCCAGTTAGGGTTAAAGGAAAGTCAAGTCATTGTATAAATAGAGAGTGTGACTCTCTCATTCTATTCATTCATACACTCACTCACTTCGCATTAGTGAGAGAGAGGAGGAGTGCGCACAAGTGGAGGAGGAAAATCTGCTAGGAGACTATCTCTTGTTTTGGGGTTTGATCTTTGTTATCTTTGTATCGGTGCTCATTCTATCTCTGAGGAAGTTGCGGGGTTTTTCACCTTCTTGGTTTTCCCTGATGAAATGATTTGAGTCTCTTGTCTCTTGTGTTTGATATGTTGTACATGTTGTTCTCTCAGTTAAGATCCTAGATGATATTGAATTAAATGATGAAAAACTAACAAATTGGTCGGCCCTCCTGGCTAAACACTGCTCCAATTTCCATTCCACTCGCATCACAATCGACTTGGAAAACTTTGTCGAAATATGGGAGCATTAACACCGGGCTCTTAGTCACCTTTTCCTTCAACTTGTCGAAAGGTTTCTGGGCAAATTTTGTCCACTTAAACTCCATTTTCTTCATGCACTCGATCAATGGTGCACATATCCGACTGAATCCTCTAATGAACTTCCTGTAGAAACTAGCAAGTCCATGGAAACTTCACACTCCCGTCATGCTTGTCGGTTCTAGCCAATCCAATATTGTCTTCAGCTTCTCTGGGTCCATCACTAACCCTTTACCCGAGATTAGAATTCCAAAGTACCACAGTTCTTCCTTCATGAAGAAACATTTTTGCAGGTTCACCATCAGCTTCTCTTCCTGCAACTTCTGCAATACTTGTCGAATGTGCTCCAAGTGTTCGACCTTGGTTCGACTAAAAATCAGAATGTCGTCTAGGTACACTATGACAAACTTTCCCAATAATGGATTCAGTACTTCATTAATCAACCACATGAATGTATTGGGGGCATTAGTCAATCTGAATGGCATGACTAACCACTCATACAACCCTTCTTTCGTCTTGAATGTTTTCTTCCATCTATCGCCCTCTCTAACCCTAATCTAGTGATAACCACTTTTCAGGTCGATCTTGGTGAAGTATCTCGCTCCACTCAAGCAATCCATCAAGTCGTCCATTCTCGAAAATGGAAACCGGTACTTGATCGTGATCTTGTTGATAGCTATGGAGTCTGAACACATCCTCCATTATCCACCCTTTTTTGGTGCTAGTACTGTTGGCACCTCACACGGGATCAAACTCTCTCTGATCAATCCCCTGTCAAACAACTCCTGGACTTGTCGATTGAGTTCTTGACCCTCTACTAGAGTCATTCTATGTGGTGCCTTGTTTGGAAAACTCAATCCTAGAATCAAGTCCTTCTGATGGGATATGCTTCTTGTCGGTGGCAATCTCGTCGGTGCCTTGTCGACTACTATGCTCCGAAACTCGTCGAGTATCTTTTCGACTTCGACCAGAATTCTCTCTATTATAGACCTCTCGACACATGGTCCTTTCAGAATTTTGGAGAAACATCCCGACTGTTTCTCCTCCTTTGTAGGAATTCCTTGGCTAAGCACATCAGTACTCGCTTCTCCCGATCGTTTCTCTCACCCTATTTGCAGTCCGCTTCGTCCTCCTGCTTTGGCTTCAGCATCCTCCACGTGTCATTTATCCACACTGTGACTGTCTTCAAGCTTCCCCACCTTAAATTTTATCAGGCATTATCTGGTTACCTTGACATGATGTCCTTTTTGCAACTACGATATCTTGTATGGATTCGGGTGTTCCCAACATCTCAAACCCAACTTGTCTATGATCTCCGTCGACACAATATTTTTGTACTGCCACCATCATCTATGGTCTTGCAATACATGTCTCCAATCAGCACTCTAGTCTGAAAGATAGAATTTCAATGTGTCAGTTCCTTCTCATCACATTGCTCATCTCGAACCAATGTTTTCCTGGTTGTCATAGTTCGACCTTTTCTCCAACCATCCTCGCCACTGTCGGATGTCGAATCCATTCTCTAGTTGACTTTCTCATCTCTTCGACGTCTCGGTTTCGACTCATCCGCCGCGTGTAGATTCTCCCAGCATTCATAGGATTTGTGTCCCACACCGCGACACTTATAACAGACTACAGCTCGTCTGTCGGCTCCTTTCTTATCTGTCAGACCAATTCAACCATACGCACCCCAATCGCGGGTCTCTCAACCATCCCGTCATTTTCCTTGCGTTTTCTCTTTGGTCGTTATCCCTTCTACACATTGGTTGTCTTCGATGGCTTCTCTCCCAGTTCCGCTACTTTGAACTTTCACAGAAATAGTCTTTTCACCTCGACCTATCATCCTCCCTCTGGTCGATGCGGCTTTCCTCGACATTTTCTCTTCTACCTTCAGAGCTAACTGGTAGGCTTCAGTGACTGCTCTGAACCTCGACAGGCTCAACTTGTCCTGTATGGCATACTTCAAGCCATTTACATATCTCGTGACATCTTCTTCGCCTCGTCGGTTTGATTCGACCGAATCGACAATATGTAAAACTATTTCGTGTACTCCTTCGCAGTCATCTCTTTTTGTCAAAAATTTTGCAACTTCCTAAACAAGGAAATCACATAGTCGCTGGGCAAGAACTTCCCTTTCAAGTTGGAAACCATCTTGTGCCAAGACTTGATTTTCTCCTTACCTTTCTTGACTCTGTCAACCTGTAGATTGTCCCACCACAATGAGGCATGACCCTTCAACCTAAGACATGCATTCCTACCCCGTTTAGGATCCTCTATCTACTCTATGTTGAAGTATTTCTCCATCTCTCTGAACCAGTCGATCAAGTCTTCTGAGTCCAGACTTCCTGAATAGGTAGGTATATCCATATTTGCTCGACCTCTCATCTCTGAAAGTAGCTTGATCATTTTATCTTTTGGTTCTTCTTTGACAGCTTCTCGTGCTTCCACTTCCTTGACTTCCTTGTCATTGTGGTATAGTGCATCAATACATCCACGTCTTTGGATTTCTTTGATCGCTACGATTTCACTCATCAAAATTCGCATCGCTTGCATGCACTCGTCGAACATTTCACGATCAAATGTGACTGCTGCGCCACGTTCTCTTCGTCCTACACCTCGGACATTAACACCTCTTTGATCCATTTTCAACCTTAGCTGAAATCCTCGCTCATCCAATCACAACTGGAATTCACAACTATGCACAACTCTACCCAACCGTAGCTAGAGTTGTCGACAAACTGGCAGGTTCCTCCGATTCTACATATTCAACTGCTCAACACTAGATTCTCTCCAGCTCTGATACCAACTGGCACAATCAGGTCGGTCGGACCCTCTTGCTTAACTACGACACACAACAACACACAGATGCTCACACAGACTGGAAGTGAATTGAATGCCAGAAGCTGGATTTTATTTAAACTGGATCAAATTACAATGTCAAAATACAAAGAAATCTATCAAACTAGTCGGCCTTAGCCTAAGACAATATACAGAAATGAAACTTTGTCTCTAAGTGTGTTTCTCGACTTTGTGCAATATCCTCCCTCTCACAACCTCTGCTAAATGAAATCACTCGATGATCTATGGATGAACGATCACTTCCTTTGTGAACCTTTGTGAATTTGCACTTCTCTTCTACCCTACTGAAGCTACTGGTCTTCTCGAGGCCACTCCTTTCCCTGAGACGCTCTTCCTTTGTCCGTCGAATCCTCTAGATCTTGTAGACTTGCAGTTGTTAGTGCCCTTTGGTCGCGCTTTACGACCTCTTCCTGTGGTGACATCTTTCATGATCCCGACCACCTTCATAATTGCTCATAACTTCCTCAACAACCTCCAATGGCTGCTAAGTACTTCGCCTTGACTTATGCACTTCTCTGACTATGCTACAGTTGTCGGCCCCATATCCTGCTTCGAACATACTGCACTTCATCATCCCTCGACCTTACTTGTTGGATTTACTTCGATTCCACGGCTGTCAGTCCGCCCCGTCCTCCACGCTTGGATTCCGCCGCAATCCGTCAGTTTCATTGTTCGACAACTTGTCGACACCGGACCTCTTTCACGTATGCTCCTGTCGTTTATCGACATCACACTTGTCGACTCTCAACTTTCTCCTCCTAACGAACACATATCGACAGCTTATGCTCGACTTCCTAGCTTCGACAACCAGTCTTCCTTCGCACCAGTGGTCGTCGGAAACCCCACTGGTCGACTTCTCCTGTCGATCAACTTCGATTGTTTTTCCTAGGCTTCGATGCTACTGCATCATTAGTGTATTCTAGTAGATCTTCTTTTATGAGTGGGCCATTTCATAGAGGTGATAGAGGACTATCCATATGTAGGTAGGGATTATAGGGGAGATCCAAAAATCCCATGCCCTTTTGGACATGCATGGGGACTAGAGGGTATGTTGGTAGATGCATTAAATATCAATAGTTAGTTTATGTACCATTGCATTGTATTTTTCAGTGTGAGTTAGAAATTGTTATTATGGTATTTTTAGATGGATCGTGAACCCCTATGTTACATTAGTTACACTAATGCCACAAGTCATTATAATCAAAATATTACTTTGACAATTTGGACAATTTACTCTCCCTCTCATTCACTTGTCCATATAAATGGTGTATGTGTCAACATTGCCACAAATAAATAAGTGGAATACAATGCTATCATTAGCCTTTTGGTCAATTCCGTCTAGTAACACATTTCTCACCTTCTTGTCATTCTTGATTCTCAACTTCTTGTCACAAAGTGGAATAATTCTTTTAAGTAGGCAATACACGTATATTTATAAAATATATACGAGATAAATAGTTTGAATTCATTACATTCAGTCATATTCCTAGGGGTCTCAATAGCTTTGTAGGTAACACTGCAAATTAGACTCTAGACTGGCGTCTCATTAATTTAACATAAAAGTGAAAGAAAACCATACATGTATATAAGCATAATCATAATCACATCACATATACATAATCCATGAGGATATATCATTTCATCCACAACACATAATGATCATCCATAAAACAGATCCGTGTATATATCTCATTAAAAAATAATAATAAGTGTTTTTACATCAAAAGTCCCTTCTCTATAAAAAATGTGATACATGTACAAAATTTCCGTGATTAGCATGGGGGAAGTTCCCTTGATGGCCTAATCATAATTATCCTTATTATCCTATCCCTCATCACTCTCATACTCATCCTCCTAATGTTATCATCATTAGACAAAGGATGTTGAGTAATCAAGGGTAGGGATCCCTTCATGAGATCCCTTATCTTCTATGCCACTACTAGAATCCTCTACATAGTCAACTTCCATCAAACAATACTCTAAATTACAACTTGATGAGTTACTCATCCATATTCTTCCAACCCTAAACTATAATCCCTACCAATAGTTATACCACCCATCCATGTAGGTCCTTTAGAGTATCCTTTACATCTTACCTTGTCCTTTGTGTTGAAGGGGTATGGTCATCAACCTCAACTCAATTGTTTCTCTGTTACCTCCTTTCTAGTCTCATTGATCACACATCCACATGCAAACAGATAAAGGATGATCATAAATAACATGTATCGTATAAAAATATGGCTACCATCTAAGGTATAATGTAAATATACTTAAAAATAAGACATGGGTACACGGGTTGTTCAAGGTTTGAGCCTGTGACATCACAAGGAGTGCCTTAATAATGCACCCTATAACCAACTGGTCTACATCCATGAGGATTCATTCAAACAATTTTTCTTTAAAGTGAATGTGCATTTTTCTCAAAGAAAAGTTTGTCACAAGGACACACCTATTTTTCTAATAGGTGTAACCCCTAAGAGTGCTTGTTCAATGAACAAGTGTGCACACTATGGACCTTTTTCATTGATAGGTGCATGACTAGCCTACATTTTCATGGCCCATAGCCACATTCACATTGTTCCTAGATCAAGTGGTTTTTTTAGCACGCCACGTATAAAACCACAGTGTATGCCTGGCCAATACGATTCAAAGGTTTCCATCGGTCATCTAGAACCCTAGACTAAAAAACTAAATTGATTAAGTACAAGAGTAGGTAGAGACCTCTAACCTACAACTTGTAGATTCTAAATTTGATGTTTGGAACATGAAGGATATGTATCCTTGAAGTTTGTTGTCCCACAAACAACTCAAATGGTGAACATTAAGAATGGAATTTGAAATTATGGGCCCCTCCGTACTTATAAACTTGGGTTTTCTTTCACTCTATATGACCACATATGACTTCCATTTGATGCATCATTTACACTGATGGATTCCTAGTTTTTTACTCATATTCATTACATTGTTATTTTTTATAATTAAGCATTTTTTTCTAGAATCCCTTATTTTTCTAGCATAATCCACATGCATGTAACTTAGGCCACATACCTTTGTTTCTCACGCCAGTTGCACCATTGGTTCCATTTATAAAAGCATTTTTATGTAGTGGGTTTTTTGCATCTATGTTGGTACATTTTCTAGATGGACCAATTTTCATTGGCATATAGATGATACCTCTTTGTTACATATCATACATGTTTAACCTATTTCTTGAATCCAATGTCACCTGTAGGACACCTTCCCTATTTGGGCTAGTGGCATAACCTAGACACTCTTTCATTTTCCCCTTCCCAACAATTAATACCTTTCCTACATGGGTTACCCCTTATTACTACCCTATTCACAATGGTACTCATGTCATTGATTGCTCTCTAGGGATTGGAGTTTGTATAGTCCATGATACAAAGTTTAGCCACATATGCAAGTTCCCACTTCACTTGTTTTCCTACACTTAGGCTTCCACATACTTTTAAAACAAGTGACTTTATCCACTACATTTTAAATTAACTCGTAATCATGTCTCTTCAAATTTTGTATTATTTTACCACCATTCATTTACCCTGAAGGAAATTATAGCTAGTATCCACACCTTGGTTACTTCTATTTTCCACCACAATTCTCATTAATTCATTTGGTTTCTTTTAGGGCACTTATCTCCTTTAATATATCATTATACAAGCATACCCATTATTTTGGAAACCATTCAAAGTACTCCCTAGAATGGTTGAAAAATGTATATGATGTCTTATAATATCATCATTGGTCACCTTAGTTCAAATCATTCTATGATGAGTTACCCATTGACCTTTTTGATATTATCCTTATGCACCACTTTGACCTCAGTTTATCTCTCTTCACGAGTCTCTCTCTTTTCAAGCATTCCCCTAGACATCCAATTGTACTCCTCCTTGGAGTTATCACCCATGCCCTTAAACATTAATGATCACTTCACAATGAGCCATACATTTTAAACAAGGTCACCCACTCCTCTATGCTTTAAACAAAGGAAGTTTCAAGCCCACCACTCCTTGTCCCTCTATCCCTTTCTATCTCAGTCCCAATTTCATAAATCATCCTTGTAACACCTTTTGTGTTGATACACAAAGTCCTTCCATTACTGTGCTACCAGTGAACCAACCTCTGTCAGCTTCATCACTTATATTAATGGTTTGATAAATATAACTTAGAAGTACGACTGAGGGAGAGGAAGATAAAAACAGCCATACAGTAATTCACAGATTCTTCGGGTTCATAATATCTTTAAAGAATTAACACGATCTTTTCCAGTCAAAGATTTGGATAACTACTTGGAATCATATTGGATTCTCATTAATCACAGATGAAGAAAATGTAGAAGACGTCCAAACACAAATTATAATAAAATATCACAGTTAATAAAATATTAAGAAGGCGATACAACAGTGTAGCGTAGAGACACAGGTCGAATATCATCAGACATGACATGAATAACATGCCGAGGAGATCTGCATGACGCATTCAACTGAGTTGTTATTCAACTGCAGACCCCCTCGGCATCACACAATAAATAAAAATAACAATAATTAATTTCTATATATAATATGTAGCAAGTCTTTTATGTCCTCCATGATCAGTTGTGGCAGGTGCAGCCGTTGCACTTGCAGCTTGGTCCGCATTTGCAATCGTTCTCAGCAGCCACAGTTTCCATCTCGTAGTCGAAGCTGCAGAAACAAACAAACAAAAACAGATTAAAATTGTGAATTCTGTTTCATGGTAATTACCAAAGCATAGATTCATGAGATGTTTCAATCTTTAAAACCCACCTCATGTTGTAGCTGGTTTCAACGATCTCCATTCCAAAGGAGTTGCCCTTTTTGCTGCCATCATTAATAGCAGTAGCGCACACAGAAATATTAGCCATTAAAAACTGAAACAATCAAGCTACGACGAGGAGACAAAACTATAAAACTGAATCGTGGTAAAGAAAGAGAGGAGAAAACTGGAAATAAAAAGAGGACTTACGTGCACTGGCTTTTGTCAGCACAGTCACAGTTTCCACAGCCAGAAGACATGCTTGCAGATTGTTAACAAAGACAAGGAAGTGATACAAATGTTGGGGAAATTGCTTTGCTTTTGCTTTGATTGTTGAGAAGAAGGGCAGGCTTCCATGGCATTTATAGATGGCCGAAGGTGTGGTCCAGAGAACCGGCATTAGAATACAAACAACAATGAGAGGCGCAAGAAGCGTGGTGGAAACTCTTCCAAGTGGGACAGGCATTGAGTGCAGAGCACGCGCTACCACGTGAAAGCCCAAAAGCATTATTGATCTCAATAATGGAGCGTTCAACGTTGAAATTTGATACGATCCAAACAAATCCTTATCCACCATTCAGCCGTAAAATGGGATTCTTTTGTGAGATTATTCAATTTTATATGGAACTTTCTAGATAATCCAGAACTGTCTAGATCATCCACTGTTAATCGTCCTCGTTGCCACACGCTAAATCGCTCAAGAGATTTATGTCACGAAAAGAAACGGAAGAGGTTGATCTGATCTCTTCTAATCTCTGTAGTTTGAAAATAAAAAACTCGGTGAAGTAGAAATGGTGGCTTTTTTAAATTTATTCCAATTTCCACTATCGATAAAGAAAGCTTCTTAGGAAAGATATTGTAATGCAATGTCTGGTTGAAAATAATGTAATGAAATTTTAATTTTACTTTTAAAGAATTTATAAAATAAATAATTGATCATATTCACATTAAAGTATTTTAGAGGAAGAGGTATGTCAAACCAATGCAAAACGAATTCGCACAAGGATGGGACAATGTTTACAATATCTCAGAAGACTATGTCAATCCTACCGTTGATGGAGAGTTGGGATGGCAGAGTGTTAGCTTGGCATCGTCGGATTCTAATGAAGCACTTGAGAACTGGCAGTACTGACTACATGAAGTATCGTTCTGAAGCTGCGCACGGATTACCCAATCGTTGCGACGGGTGGAAACAAAAGTATGTGAAATGCCAACATACAAAGGTTTACCTAACCTGACGAAATTTATTTCCGAGTTTGAAGAAAAAGTAGCAGAACCGCAGAGTCTGCTAGCATTGGAGGACGCATTGAAGGCTACACCAGCGCGTTGGTGGACGACGCATAAGTCGACAATAACAAATTGGGCACTATGTCGACAACTAATTGTAGGTAGATTCGGTGAGGATAAAGGATACTACGGAAAGAAGTACAACGGATGAAGTGCCCCAAGGGATCACTTGGAGGAATGCCAAAGCACATGGGGAGTCAGAACACAACAAGAATGGGTCCATGCATTCATCCATACACTGGATGAGGTACCATGAAACTGGTACTTTGCAGCATAACTGCAACATGGAACGACTACGTGGGAGGAACTAACTATCAACTTTAGCCGGACCTTCAACTTCTCGGATGAAAACCCCTTCATCCATAGTGCACTGCAGGTGATACAGGAGAAGGTACTCGAAGCAGTTCCGACAGAACCACCAATGGGATTACAGTGGAGTGCGACACCAGAAATGCTGATGGAATGCTACAATGTTACATGAGAACCCGATGACGAGGATGACCCATGATCCACTTATATACTAGAGTCGGAAGGAAGCCAGAATGTCGAGGCACCTGGGATACCCTTCGAAAAATTTCAACAGCCGTTGCGCATCAATAAAGTTAACATTGGGTTGGAGGAAAACCCAAAGTTCGCAAGCATCGGAGATTATTGGGATGATGCAATAATCGCAAAAGTCACAGATCTACTACACAAATTTCAGGATCTATTCCCAACAAAATTTTTGGAAATGAAAGGAATTTCCGTGGAATTGGGTGAAATGAATATCCAACTAAAGCCTGATGCAAAACCAATGAAGCAATGACCTTACAGAGTGAATCCCAGGTACAAGGAGCCCCCGAAAGCCGAAGTAGAGCGAAGGGTCAGAAAAGTAGAGTCATTTACGTCCCTATAGGGTTAGCACGAAAAAGAATAAAAAATGCGACGACGATATAATGACAAGGACAGGATCGCAACAAGGGTCGAACGATGAAGACTCGTCGACGCCAGACGGAATATGAACACGTCAAATCAAGCAATAAATATCATAATTAAGATGGCATGAGCAGATTAAAACAATAATTAATAACCGCTTGAGTCATCAGAAAGGACCAATGAAGGCATACCATCGGGAAAATCAACCAGAGATTTAGTAAGTTAGTGGAAGATTTGATCAGGATCAATTCGATTACCATGGAAGAAGTGATAGAAATCTATAAAAGCATGGGGTATCTAACGGTTCAGCTCATTGAATAGGCGAAGAGGCATAGTAGAGAGTTTAGAGGATACGCAGAAATAGTAAGTAGATTCCGATGACGCAAGTGATTTCTAGTACAAGTACACTAGAGGCACCACAGGAAAGGGCTGACACAATCTATGAACAGTCAGAAATTGGAATAAGATGCATAGCAAGGCATAAGAAAAGTGCTACCAATCCGGCCGGCTCACAGCGAAGACCGAAGACAAGCCGTTGGATCACAGTGGTAGAAGGAGGGGCGAGCACAACAACCGCCACAGAGGAAGAAACAATAGCAAGCGGAAGACCAGTAGGACCGACCGTAGAAGATATTCCATGGTATTTTCCCCCATGGAAGGAAGGCGCACCAGTTGTCTGGATTGGGAAGAATTCCCAGTATACTATGAAGGAACCAACGTTCCAAAGGGGGTCCACAAAATGGGAAATATCATACCACAACTGCGGAAGCTGCAATATAGCGACTGCGACATATTACTACACCTGGAATGCATGATTGCGACATATGAGCTTGTAACGCATGGTGAAAATGGTCCAGTCACATGGCAAACTACACAATGGGCGCTAGGATTAGAGAAGCCAGGTCTATTGAATCTGACCTAAATGCCACATTTTAGAAGAGGGGCTTAAGTGAATGCATGCGTGAAGAAGCTCCTCACTTTATTTCACGGCGGTTACTTATGTCTAGATGAGATGATCCTAGTAACAGTCGATTTGATAGAAAAAATAAGAGGGTTACCCAAAAATAGGGAAGACACTTCGCAGTATTTCAAGGGAAAAGACAATGGCAAGCGCTTAGCGGAAAAACTGAAGGCAAAGTATCGGGTGGAGAAGGACACCCGAGGATACAAAATAAACACCGTCAACAACTAGGCAGTAAAGGTCGCAGCAAAACTATTAGCCATCAAGATGGTTAAGAAGAATCACCTGAACCAGTGCACATCAGGGGTGATTGCGTCCACAAAAAAATGTGTCGCAGGGGTCTAGATGAATTGGTCATTGTTCCTAGTGAACGAGCTGGTAGAGGACGCAATGCTTGCGCAGGAACATGGAAAAGCATTCACGTATTCCTAGGTGTTGATTCTCATTGTGATGTTTGCATGGAAGGAACCAATGGACTACCAGGGGATGACCATACTTTTAGTTGGGGTGTGCCAAGGAGCACGATACCAAAATTTATGGGCGCCAACCGACAAGGAGCGGATAAAGACCAACAATATCATTTTTTATATCTACCTAGAAATGCTGAAGATCGATGTGAAGAAGATTCCACGAATAACAGAGGAAGCGGTGCAAAAGCATCGACAAGTCGCAAGACTGTTAGCAAGACTGCAAGTCATCAAAATAAAAGTGTGCACAAACCCAAGAAATCAGTTGCTGGCGACACATTACAAGTTGACAAACAAAGAGTTGGATGCAATAATAGAAGAATGGCCTTAAGAATGGAAAATTCTAGTAGCAGAGGAGGAGCTGTCAGATCCAGAAAAAGGGTAGTCAGTAACTGAACAAAAACCAATAGAAGACGATAAATACAGCGGAAGGGAGGATGACCATGCGGAGGAAGACCAACACTCGCACATGACGAGTCATGATGAAGCATCGACTGCAACACGAACAGAGTCCGACATTGAGGCACAAACGAGGAAGGAAGGAAAAAGTTTCGGTTTGAAAAGGGCCAGGGGAACGCACCTATCGATATCTCTCAAGAACAAATGGACAAATTCATACAACAAATAACAACAGTGGTGGAAGACAATAGGGAGAAATACACTCAACATGCGACTGACTTCTTCAACAGCATATCGCAACTATTGGAAGTATTAACAAATGCAGTGATTGAGACAAGACTTCAACAAGAGAAGGTGCGACCTAGTACCTCAGCACACAGTATCGAGGTGGATATCAGCATGAAATCAAGGATAGTGCAAATCCTGCCGCAGGCTATAACAACAAGAGCAGAAGAGTTGGACACGGAATTAAGAAAGCACAACCAAATCATGGTAAATTTCAACATCTTGCCGATACTGTCACTACAGCAAATTCAGCCAGCAGTGAGCGAAGAAATTTTGGAACGCAAAGAAACAACACATGATTGATTGAACCAGTATAAATGACAGGTGAGGAACATCGAGGTGGAAATTTAGCACCTACAAGAAGAAAAAGAATTAAGCTTGAGAGAAGCCACAAAGGCCATTGAATTTAGGAAGAGGTTGGAGCATGCGCTTTCAATCTCATGCGAAGAAGTACCCGAAGTAGATAAAGATAATTTAGCCAAGGCAAAGGCGATATAGCTGGGAGTAGTTATTGCAGACTTGCGGAGGGAAAATGAAGCCTTGTAGGAAAGGGTGGTACCCAGTGCACCACTAGAGCAGATTCAAGGTAGATCGAATGCGATCGACGAAGCTGTGATGGAGATCGCAGAGATGGAAAAGACAACCCAAACAATTGCATAGGGTGTCACAGAGTTTTGGGGAAGCCTAGTCTAAGATGAACAACTAAGCGAACTAAATGCGCAACTCAGCGAGGCAGAGACACAGTTGGAATCCTTGAAGGGATCACTTAAAGCGATGCCCTCACTCATACAAATGACGAAGGCTGTGGAACTGAAAGAAATGCAGCATCAGGTAACTAAGGCGTGCGGAAGGAAACAAAGAAGGACTACACACCTCGACGAGTTAAAAGTAAAGGAAAAAATACTGGTAGTAAAAGCAATGGCTGCAATGACACAAGTCAAGTAGCAACTGGAGTAAGAGCAACAAAGAATTTGTGAACATCCTACAGAACAACAGGTAGAATAATGTTCACAATTCAAAGTATCGGAAAAGGAACTGGTCAATCAAATCAAGATGCGTACGATGACTTTAGGAAACAAGTAAACGCACCAGAGGTGGCTAGAGGGCGAGCCACAAGTTTGTGTTGGGGGCCTCTTGCAATGGGATTAGAGTGCATAAAGTACGGAATTCGACAACGACAAAAGGAGAATTCGTGGAAGAAATGACCATTCACGAAGAACAAGGAAGCCGACGAAAGCGCAAGTTATGGTTTAGATAGTTAGAATGGGTCATTTGGACCATTTTGTAACAACGTTAGTTGTCTATAAATAGAACCATTATTGTAATCCGAAGGGCATCGATTGTAGATGGAGATATCTCGCATCTATGTTTTGCTCTGCCTTTAGCAAGTTTTGTTCTGTTTGTATGGATTTGCGATAAGTCGCTTGGAACTATTCCTATGAAGGTTGTACCGCAGATTTTGGGATGAGTTAATGCATGAGGATGTTCGGTTATGTCTATGTTTCGTGTTTCTAGTTGTGTTTAATAATGAATGTTATCTCAATGATGCTATGTGTTTAAGGTTTTGTTGCTCTGTCGATTAATCTATAATGCTAGTTGATGTGACTATCAATTATGTAATGTTGATGCGAATGGTGATTATATATTGATGATGTGGATGTCGAATATATATAAATATATATATTTGATTTTTTAGCATAATGCGAAGAAAAGATCTATGGTTTATGTATCGATTGAGTAAGGGTTAACGCATGTCTTTTCCCTACTGTGGAAACTTGGTTCCTGCAGCACCCCTTAACCATCTCGGGTGAGACCTCACTCGCTCTGCGAGTGTTGCTAGAAAGGGTAAAACCTTTTTGGGCCAATGCTTAAGGGTGTTTGGATGGTGGTGGTTGACAGCAGTGCAAAGTCAACCCCTGTCGACAGAACTGTGTCAACACCAATGGTGTCGCATCAAGTAAATGTTAGCGTAATAGTACCTAATAGCATCAATGCAATAGTAACCACAATTCATGATTATATTAAAACTGTTAACATTTGACCTTTTTTTATGCTTCTGAGCTCAATATTTCAAGATGATATCATGCTTATTGTATTCTGGTAGGGGGGTACTGATAACACACTTGCAGCTTCTGGTCAGGTAAACGTGATTGTCATATTAACACTAAAGTTTTTCTTCATTAATCACGTTTATTAGACATGGTTCAATTTTTACTTTTGAATATGAATATGTCTTGCTTCTTAATTTGTGGCAGGCTGACCGTGGGAAGTCACCAATGGTGTCACATTAGGTAATAGTACCTAAACATAATTAAAGTATTTTTTTATTATTATATGCATGTTATTTTTTTGACATGATTTTTTGTAATGATAAAAATAAATTAACTAATTTTATTGATTGATGTTTGTAGAGCACACCACATGAGGATGATGACGTGGTCGCTGAGGAAGATATATTTTATTCAACTGAACCAATGGAAACTGTGAAGAAGGCTTTGAAAAATTCCAATCAAGAACTTATTAGACTAATTGTAATCAGACCCAGGACTGAAGAAATCAAAGCAAGAATTGATGACATGAGGCAGAAAATAGAACAATATGAGGTAAGTGGCATTTTTGAATGATTTTACGAAAGATGACATATATTCATTTATGTTATTTTATTTCTCTATTTTTGATATGATCTAATCAATTAAAGTTTTATTTTTGTAGTATGTTTTGGAGATAACACCCGTGCATTGAGTACAGGCTGTAGAGGGGGGTATTGGTAGTAGCGATGGTTCAACACATCATCAAACTATTGTACCAATGAGGCTATTTGACTCTCCTAACCAGCAATTCCCTTTAGATGCTATGACCTCACAGGATGTTGGAGATCATCATATATTTTCACCCACTACTACTTCACATGATGTTAGAGAGGACAGTAGCATCGAATGTCAAAGTTGGTATCCTGGAGCAGTAAGTGTGGTTAGCAAGGGATCATTTCCCATTAGCTTCTTGGTGGACCGGGACTATGTTCCAATAAAGATACCGAATATTGCAGGTATTATTTAATTAATTCAGTGTTTTTTTCATGTAATTCAAAGCCACATACCTCAAATTATTTTTAATTAATGATCATATTGTTTTTGCAGGAAATAATGTTTTTTATAAGAACCTGCATGAGAAGGCGTTGGAGATTTTTGGGCCCACCATTCGTACATGGTGGAATTCCCAAAATGACAAATTGAAATATGATCTGATGAACCACATGGTCAGCTTGTTTGGTGATACCTTCAACAGAGAAGGTGTCACCGCAACAGCTGGCTTAAATTTGAAATATGCCAAGGCAAATTATAGGGACAATTTGCAAATTAACCATAAGTATGAGCATCCTATGATGATTCCAGAGAAGGAGTGGAAGGAGTTCATGGATGATGCAAAGGAGAAGGAATTGATAAAACAAGGAAAGACTCGGCCACTCGGTTCAAGAAGGTATGACACATATCATATTTTCAATGAAAAATGTTCAATTGTTTTTTTACTTTTAAATTTATTTAAGTTGTGATATCTAACATATTTGAAACCTTTCATAGGCTCCCCGACACCTCTAAAGCGACAAAGACAAGAGTATAAAAACATGGGAAACACAAATTGGGCCAGGGTGGATATCAGAAACTAAGGGCACAAATTGTAAGAATCAAACGATCATTATTTGTAGCCAAAAAATTTCTAACTGTAGCGAAAAAATAATTGATTTATCACAAGCAATTTTCATGGTTTTATGCATTGCAGGGAAATTCTTTTCAAGAGGCATCCACTGAAGAAGACTTGAGGCTCGGCTTAAGTACAATTTTCAACATGTGCTAGAACGTCGAAAAAGATTGGGGCAAACCCCAATTTTCCCATTGATGCACACAGAGGTAAATAAAACCAATAAGGCCATCGTTATAATGTACTTCTGTAAACTATACATGAATGATTACATTGAAAAATAAATGTCTTTTTTTTATTTTCAGGTTGAGAGAAACAAAAGAAACGAGGGTAGTAGTACCGAACATGTACCACATGATGGTGGGGAGCTTCCTCATGGTGGCGGCGAGCAGCCTAGCCATTCAGGTATGTATGCTATAAAACAAAACTATTTAATATGATTTTAAATATATAACTGATGACGTGTACTAATAAAGTTTCTTCTGTGAATGGAAGAGCATGTACTTGTTCATGCTCAACTGGAAGAGGAACAAATGGCAGAACCAATGAACACTCCAGTTGTCTCAGCTAGTCATCCAAAAGGTAAATATCATTGTAATGATATTGGAAATAATTAAATACGTATCTCAATAATAACTACTCATTTATATCTATATAACTGTGTTGGTTTTGTCATTTGAGTGTAGATCGGGTGGTTGGGAGGAATGTTGTTATCCTCCCCACCCGGGTTCAAATCTTTCTTTGTGACACTTTCTCCTTGGGAGTCAACTTTCTATGTAATGATTGTAAATCTGGCCATACCTTGATTCTTTCAGAATAGCAAGTGTTGGAATTTTCCGTGAAAAAAAACTGTGTTGGTTTTTGCAGATGATGCCCCACTCCAGCAACCTCCATGGCCTACTAACCGACGTACCAAAAGTATGGTACATTAGAGCATGCCCACACAATCAACAGAAAGAGAGGGCACAACAACTACAACGTTTCATCACAACGAAGATGATGTCCCCATCTTGGAATTTCTGAAGAAAAAAAAACAAAACAAAAAAAAATGTAGTTGTATACATTTAATATTTATATTTGACTAAGTAAAGAGATGAAATATTTATAGTTTTGTTACAAGTTTATTGATTTAGTCGGTGAATGGTCATATTTTAGAATTGAGGTTTATAATGTGAATGTTATTGCTCAGTTCATATTTCTGAATATGTGTGACATCTTTCGAGGACTATGGTTATCCTCAAGGGGTTGGCCACCCCTTCCTGAGTTAATCTAAGGAAGATGAGATGACCATATCGTTTATAATTGGTTTAGATCTAATATATTCATGTTATTGTTATTTCAACATTGTTGTCTTTCATTAACAACTTAGATATGATATATATTGCTATGGTTATTACTGTTTTTGTTTTCAGTACTTTAATGGTTATTGAAGCTCTATGTTTGATAGTACTGTGCTGATTAAAACAATTAATATACCTATATTTGTGCTTTTTAAAATTTATATGCGAAATCTTTGTTCACTTTGTTGCATAGATTATTTTTGAATATGTGTGACATCTTCGGAGGACTATGGTTATCCTCAAGGGGATAGCCACCCCTTGCTGAGTTAACCTGAGGAAGATGATATGACCACATGAGCTTCCTTATCCAGTGATGATGATTATGAGCTTCCACTCTTTGCATGAGACACATAAGACATATGACCACATACAGTTGAGAAGGTCAGGTAACCTACCCTCACACTAACTTGATGTTCTTGAGCCTAGTATGACATCATGTTACCTTGTTATGCTATGTTGACTTGCATGTATACTTTTATGTGATGCTTATCCTTGTGGTGACTCGTGATTGACCCTTTCTTGTTAACATTGAGCTATACAACCCTTAAACATTGACGTGCAACTTGTTGATGACTAGCATGACCCCTTAGGATTGCTTTCCACCCTTGCGTTGACCTTAAGAGCCCTCGTTAGGTGCCATACACCATAGCGCTACCTTATATTACTTTTTTGGAGTACTTTGTTGTCGTTTTTTATTGTGAGTTGGCCATACTGTTGTGCTGCTACTTTTTATTTTTATTTTCGAGGGTTATATTATCTATTTTAGGGTCTTTTCCAGTTCTGGGCTCTCTCCTTTCATAGGTATGTTGGTCTAGTTGAGTCTCATGCAAGTAACCTAATGCTAAGAGGTTGAAGTATGTTTAGAAGCATTTTTTCTGAGGATAAGGGAGGTCTACCCTAACATCTGATGTTGAGTTTATAATTGGTTCAGATATGATATATATTGCTACTATTATATATAGATTGCTACTGTTATTACTATTATTTTTTTCAGTACTTTAATGGTTATTGTAGCTCATTGTTTCTAGGACATGCTGGACATGAATGATATTGAGGTATGGTTTTTATTTTCCACAAAAATGACATAATTTTATTGTACTGTAGTAATACATACAACATGAAAATTGTGCCATATTGTTTTTCTTTATAGGTCCTCTATCTTGTAGACCTAATTGATGCGGTTGCTATTCAAAATATTCATATGTACAAAGACATAGGTTTCTATTCAAAATCTATCTTGTGGCACTATGTGATATGCCTAGTAGCTGTACATAAGGCATGCAGTCCATGGCCAGAAACAATGACCCTTTTGAGGGATACACCAAGGTCAACAGTTTGTTGGAGGCATCACGACGATTGGAGATTGGATCACAAGGTTATATTTTTTCTATCCTTCCTTGTGGTGGCTTACAAGTGTTTTTAATCATTTTTAGTTTGTAATTAAATTGGTTTTGATTTTTACTATTGTCCAATAATTGACCATAGTAGTAGGTGAACGGGATTTAGAAGTATAACAAACGTAAGTACATAGTGGATTTTTTTTTGTAATTTCTCTCCATCTAAATAGGGGGTTAACACACCCCAAGTCATGATCCATCTAGAAACATAATTTGACATGGTTGGAAACCATGAAAAGCTACTTGCAATCATATCCACCCCATTTCATCCTATGAGGAAAGCATGTGTCACAGTACCAAATTCCACCAACTTCTATCCAAGAATCACATCACCACAAACCAATGCACCTTCAAAAACAAAGGCTATACTATATGCCATAGGTGATTGGGCTTGCTACTCAATCTTCTCACTTTTCCTTCCCATCAACATGACTTTCTGACATGTTAGAGAAACCTTAATAAGGCTTGGGGCAGGAGTTGTGTGGTTGGAGGGTGGAAGTAACCTTTATTCTTCCCTCATGTTCACTTATCCACTTTCAACTATGCTCCTCAATTTTGGTTCTTTCCCCATTTTGGATAAATGTTGCTATTAATTATGCAAAAATGTTAAAAATGTAGAGACTGAAGTAGGCCCTTGAAGGTACATTGGTCCCATTCCCTCAAACAATAGAGAATTTTTTTTGTTGATTCCTACCTATTCAGGTAGACATAAGGAAAAAAAATGAATAAAAGCATTAAACTGAGTTAAGATTCTACTTATAATATTTTTCTCATAAGATATTATGGTTACTTGAGTTGAAAATGATATTTGAAATTTCTAATTTAAGCATGTACAAGATGTCACCTCAGAAATGTTCCTACTCTGAAACACAAACTGCAAGGATAACATTGCCACCAACGCAGTGGCATCAATAATTTCAGCAGGCCAAATACATTGATTTGTTGATGAAGTTGTTGCACCCTCAAATTTTGATGCAACATTTCCAAAATAATCCTTTTGAAAGAATATGTCAAAATTATTCACACCAAATAGGCGATTCCTAAGAATAGACTATTACTTTTTCTTCTTTGTTTGTACTCAAATAGAGTTTAAGCAAGGTTATTTTCAATCTAGCAAATGACAACTTTCTCTTTTTAAATCTCTTGCTCCTAACTTTGGTCAATTTGCTCTCATACCCAAAACCATAAGAGGTATGTCCTCCACATGGAAAAGGGAATATATTATGCATACAAATCCCTTTTATCCTCTAATACAGGTCGAATATGCTAGAAATAGACCTCATTTGAGATCTAAGAACATGATAGATTGAACTAATATTGGGATCCTATAAGTATAAGAAAAAATGTTTCCTAACCTCATTAGTATCCAATTAAACACATTTGATGTATTTTTTGAAGTTATATCAAGTCAAATGAGTCATGATATACCTAATCCTTTCATCCCTTTACCTTATCTGAAAAAAGAATGTAAGAAAAGGCCTACTAGGTTAGTGTGGTAGAACTCCCTTATGAACTTGGTGATGTTATGCAAAATTACACAAATTTAATTTAGGAAACAACCTATACAACTACACTACTCTTGGTAATGGGAGCATCTCATCACACTCATAGATCAATCATTCGAGGTATAGGAAATTAATTGGTTTTTCGATGTCTAAGTATATGAAAGTTTCTGGTTTCACTTGTTTGCAGAATATGGAGGTCCATAAACATGATTTATGGAGAGGAGGTATGTTTCTATTCTTTTATTCTCACCTTATTGATCCACAACTCCTCCATGAGAGTTCTAGTTTCACTTCCTTGATTCCAAGATTCACTTCCTTGAGTCTAGGGTTCTCCCAACACTTTGTCTATGCACTCATTTGGGGGGGATTCTTGGCTTAAAGAATATTGTATACTTAGGAATGTCATTGCGTGATGGTGTTGTCCAGAAAAGGCTATGTCTAGTTTGGGTCATTGGGTGAGGATGTAGTCATGAAAGGGAGGATCATTCCCCATCCTGTATAAAACAAAGGGAAATCCCTTCTCTAGGAAGATGTAGAAGAAAAAAATAGATTGCAAAGGTGAGGTCATCCTAGGAACTATAACAACATCCCAATTAAGCAATTCCATAAGAATATTACTAGAGCTCAACACCAATCAACAATTGCTGCAAATATGTACTTTCTCAAGCATTTTGAGGTATTCAAAGCATAGATGAACAACTTTGAGAAGAAAGCCACCAAAAAACGAGGGATGACCCCCACTAAAGAGGTAGATATAGAGGCTCTATAGTGGATTACTGGAACTAGATTTTCCAATAATAGGGACACAAAAGTATCCAAAATGGTTGATATTTACTAGCTTGTAAAATTCCTAATTGCACAGGCCATTGAGGAAAGTGCTACTCAACATCAATGAAACATACTGAAAAAATTGGAATTTATGGAAGCTAAATATGATACCCTTGTTAGATTCCATTAGGTACTGAAAGTAGTCATTGTTGAGGAAGACATAGATCCTAAAGGAAAATCACCCAATGAGCAACATGATGAGGAAAACCAATAACACTCCCAACCTAATTTCATCATCCTCGACTTAGGTTCCTAAAATTATCTTTAATTTAGACTCGTAAAGGACAATTTGTTTTATTGTTTTGAAATAACTATATATATGTTAACAATAGACTCTTAGCATGTACAAGTTAATTACTATTCACTTCTCAATGCTAATCCCAAACATTCTTCCTTCGAGAAGAATATGAGATTTGTAACGTTTTAACTCATTTTTATAAAATATCTAAAAGTTTTCTTTTTAGCAATGATTAATGTGAAACCTATTAGAGTATATAGAAATCCCACAACATTTTCCTTTGAATATTGATTACTGCAGAACCATATGTTTTAGGTGCTTAAACACCTTGAACCTGGTTCTTGATCTCTAATGAAAACCTTAATAAGTTGAGCTTCACGCTCCACTCAAAATCTTATCCACACCATTTATTTTTTCACCAACATCAAATTTTTTTTTTTTTTAAATACACAGAAATCGTCGCTATAGCGACAGAAAAGACTTAGTCGTTCCTTTCCTGGGCAATGATATTCTGTGGCTATAGCGACGATAATTTGGCGCTTGTATATCAAATTCGTCGCTATGTGCATGACTGGCCATTTATCTAGGAATGATTGGCTGTCACTGTAGCGACGCCAATATGTCGCTATAGAGACACACTAATGTTGTTATAGAGACACAATAACGTTTCTATAGAGACAAAGAGTCGTTTCTATAGCGACAGATTAACGTCACTATAGCGAAGAATAGAGTTATTTTAAGCAGTGTCCACTCACTCCATGTGTCATCTCTTTCATGTCTCCATAGTGACAAAAGTTTTGAAGTGTGGCTACAATGACGAAAATGTTTCCACGAAAATATGGGGTCATGTTCGTCGCTATAGAAACACAAAAGTGTTGCTATAGCGACGATTTGTCATGGGAAAAATGTGCACATGTACTAGTGAGCTTAGGATCTGCAAAATGTGTTGAAAATTTTCTATCCAAGTTTTATTGAAGATGAGGATATCATCCATATATGATCACAATATACTTTGTGAATGATTACAAGATATTGTCCATTATCCTCATGAATATTGTCAAAGAATTAGTCAAGACAAAAGGTGTGATCAACCATCCACAAAGACCTTCTTTAGACTCGAAGGTGGTCTTCCATACATTATTTTTCTCAATTGATGCTTGGTAGTTTCCTAACTTCATATCATTCTTATTGAAAACTTGGAACCCTTGATCTAATCAAGAATGTCATCAATCTAAAGGAGTAGATAAAAAATCTTGGCTATGATTTTGTTCAAAGCTATGTAAATAATACAAAGTCACCATGTCCCATCCTTCTTCTGCACCAACATAAGTGGTCTCTCACAAGGTGAGGAACTTGGTTTAATATGGACCCTTTTGATGAGAACGTGAATCTGAAGTTTTATTTAAGAGAGCATTTCTATATTGGGCCATTAGGTAAAGGATCACCATGTATCAAATTGATTGAATGCTTGAATTGGAAATTCAAATACACCCCCACAAGTGAAGAGAACATATCTCTGTAGTATTCAACTATATGTGCACCTACTTTTGTTGTGTAGAGATACCCAATGCATAAGTCATGGATGTCACAATGATCTTCCATTCACCTTTCAAATGAATTATGAAAAGGACAAAAATCATAGTCTAGGAGATTACCTTGCTACAATACTTTGGTAAGATCAGGGAATCTATAGTAGTTGGAACTACCTCTAGTACTCTATAGAGCTTACCTCTAAAAGTATCAATGACACGATGAGGCCTAGACTTGTAAACAACATGTCATTTCCTTGTATAGGGTTGTCCTAAATGAACACCACACACTTCAATAGGGGGAACATGTAATAAGCCTAACTAGTTATTACATGTGTTATACATATTAATTAGTAGTTGTAGATTAATTAATTATTATTTATCATTTATTAAACGGCATGTCTAAATAAACATGTCTCTTCCCCATCGACCATATTTAATGTGTTCCATTCTTTGTATTCATCATCATTCAATTATCAAAATATATATATTTATAAATAAAATTCATGTAAAGATTCTTCCTTTCCCTTTTTTCCACTCTCCATCCCTAAGCATGCCCACCTCCACGGTCTTACCCCCTGCGCTCCACGCTCTTACCACTTGTGCGCTCCTCCATTGCGCCCTACCTCCATCTCTCCTTCCATTCCCCTGCACACCCTTCCACCAACCCCACGCATAATCAATAGTGGCTTCCCTAATTGTGCTGCAATCCCCAACACTCCTTATCGCTCTGTTAACCCGCACTTGCACCCTTCCTCCAACTCAACTCTTCATGAGCTCACAACTCTGTCCATACGCCACCTCCCAAATTCTCGCTCCACCTCCAGTATTCCCTTCTCCTTCCTTCCTATGCCCTAAAATCCTACTTCCCTAAATTCTGCACTCTTCCACACCTAACTCCACTCATCCCACGCCCCATCATTTTCCAGTCCCTCGTCCTCCTTGCTTCCTCTATCCCTCTTCATCTTCTGCTGCGCTCACTCTCCACCCACAAAACTTCTCCATCTCAGAACTCGCCCCTCTCCACCGCAACCACCACAACACTCCTCCATTCCACACCCTCTGCAGCTGCCATCCTCCCTTTCCACCTGCACGCCCTCACCTCCCAACTCTCTCACCTATGCTTGTGCTTCCTCACACCATCACTCGCTCCCACCTGCGTGCAGCTCCAACTCCTCACCCCATTCCCTCTACGCATCCTTGACTCCATGCCCGGATCCTCCCTCCCCTAGTGACCACGCCCTTTTCCAGATGAAACCACCACTTCTGCTCCCTCTTCCCTCCTTCCCGCCTCCACCCTCCGCCTGCAGCCTCCCGCCACTCAGCAACCAACCACCTTGACTCTCCCTTCCACTTCCCTCCACATCGGTCACCTCCACCTTCATCGTCATGCAACCTAAACCCTAAAACAAGAAATTATAAATATTATAACAATAACATTATTTAAAATAATAATTATTGTTATGATTCTTAAAAAATACACAATTCAAAAAAAATATTATAATAATAATATATTGTTATGATATTAGAAAAAAAAAATTCAAAAAGTCAATTTTTTAATAATATTATTATTACAAATAATAATATTTAATTTTGAAAAACTACTATATATAAAAATATATATATATAGTTTAAATAATAGTAATAATTAATTATTAATTATTATTTCTGTATATATTTTTTTTAAATTCAATTTTTATAAGTTGGAATCACTATGTTCCGGTCATTCAACAAGATCATTGTTTTCCCACTCCAAAGACCTAAAAAGGATGGAAAAATTGAAGTTGAAAACATAAAAAGAAGCTAGATTGAAGAAATGAAAAGCAAAGTGCTTGAAGACATAAAAAGAAGCCATCTTGAAGAAAAGGAAATGTATGCAGAACTAAAAGCAATACTATTACAACTAAAAGAAGAAATACCTAAGAGGAAGAAAGAATAAGAAGAAGAAGCAATCACGACCTCCAAATTCTTAAGTGAAGAAGAGCAGGACACTACTACTACACCTACAATAGAAGAATCAGTTACGACCCCTGAATCGTCAAGTAAAGAAGAGCAGGACACTGCTACTGCATCTACGATAGAAGAAGCGCTTACAACCCCTAAATCTTCAAGTAAAGAGGAGATGGAAACTATTACTGCACCTATGATAGAAGAAGTACGAAAATCATAGACATCGACTCCTTATGTTCCCCCTCACAAAAGGTTCGGGGCATTAGACACAAGAAAGGATAAGAACCATCGTAAAATACAAGACGCAAAGAGAAATGCCTAGCCATAAACATACACATATGCCATAAATGAAACACCGTTCGAAGTACAAGGCTCAAAATGCGATGTTGGATCATAAATATGCACAAGTTCAAAAAATTCATTGCAAATTCATACAAGGAATGAAAATTAGTCGCATAAATCATCCATCCTACACAACTATAAAATTAGTGAAAATGGCTCATGAGCTCCAAAACAAAGTCAAATTGGAAACCCTACTCGGAACCCAAACCAAATCCAAGGACATGATAAAGAAGATGATAACAAGGATGATGAAACAAAATATGTAGTGGACGAGGATAAAATCCCGAGTATGGAAGATCACGATGAACCAGAAGAAAAAACAATTGAGAATGACAATGACAAAGAGATAGATACTTCAGATATTGACAATCATGCTCTCAATATCAATTATAACCAAAATGGCAATCTCATAGATTGTAATAATAAAGCACCAAATACTAATGAATATGAAGTGAGTGTCAATGACAATTATGAAATAATTGAAGTTGTAGAAGGATACAACAACGAAAATAAAAGCAATAAAGATTATCCTAATCATGAAAATGTAGAAGAAGAAAATCTAGAAGACCCTTTGACACATGAAAAGATAAACGTTCTAGAATTTGTTGCAACTCAAGATGTTCAAGAATCTAAAGAGCAAAAGATTGGCAGGGAACAAATGGAGACAAGTTCATCAGATAAATACAAGGAAATAAATAATTTGAAAGTATGTGACGAAACTGCAAAGGAAGACACCCTGAACAATCGAATTGAATTAAGTAAGTTGTTAATTGTTTCCACTACAGTTAAGGATACCATAAAAAATGTAACTAAAGATCCAACCATGTTTGAAGATGCATTGATCAACACTAAAGAAGTTATAAGTCAACTAGAAATCAATGTCACACCAAAGCATGCAAAAATACCAGATTTTAACATGTCGACACAAGTTCATCATGCAGATAACAGATCGGAAACTCAAAAGAACACCCCCTTTAGTCATTATGTTTTTACCTACATAATCATATGCATGAAGAGATTTGAATGGAAGTGTGACCAACTGTTTCAAGAACTACTCAACCGTGATACTATTATCCGAAATAAATCGATAAAGAAGGATTGGTTGTCATCAAGCTTGGAATTCTTTCTAATGTTGTAGTTAATTATGCAAAATACAAGATTCGTGGACGAATCTTTTTCAAGGAAGGGCAACTTGTAATAAACCTAACTGGTTATTATAGATGTTCTACATACTAATTTATTAATTAGTAGTTGAAGGTTAATTAATTATTATTTATTATTTATTAAATGACATTTCTATTTATAAATAGACATGTCTCTTCCCTCATCGACCATATTTAATGTGGTCCATTCTCTGTAATCATCACCATTCAATTATCAATATATATATATTTATAAATAAAATTCCAACATGTAAGGGTTTTTACCTTACATAGCATCACATAGTACCTTATCTTTTAATGAATTGATGTCGTAGGGTAGATGACACTGCTCACTAATGTAGATGTCTCATCCCTAGCTGAACTAATTGGTAGAGAAGGGTTGGGGGTGTGGCCTTATAAACGAGTTTTGTTAAGCCTTAGATATTGAGACATTAAAATATTATTGTTATACTAGTGTTTTCATCATTGGTCAGCTAATTCATTTAACGCTTGGATAGGCCCCTTAAATGTAATTATACCATTTGTCTCCTATATATACCAAAGAGACCTAGTTTTAGATACCATCTCATCTTATGAATTTTTTATATTGTAAAAATAGGTTTCCTCCTTGAAGAGATTTCTTATCCATTCATTCTCTTTCATTCTTAAGGCATGAAGTTAGTTATTATTTCTATTTTTATGATATTTGAGTATTTGGTACATAACATTTGGTATCAAAGCTTATAACTTTATATGGATTCACTTGGATGCTCCTAAGTTCAATTTCCTTTCCTTTTGAGGAAAATCTCATGAAAATTTCCTAAAAATTAAGAATCATTGTTCCCAATGACTGTAACCATTGGACACTTAGTACAATATTAGAACCTCCCATTTGAATCCCCATCATTGGGCTATCAAATAAATACTTCCCCATAGTAATCTTAATACTATGGAACTTTGATATGACCCAAGGGAGGGAATATATGGAGTTAAATGTATATAATATGGTCCCAAGGGGGGAATAAGGCAATAAATGTATATGTAATAGGGTTGGACTAATTAATGGGTCTAATGTACAATGAGTGGTAATGTATATATAAAGGTATTGTACTCATTGTTGATGAACATGTGAAAATATTATATGTGTGTCCTGGGGTAATTGGAGAAGGATCTCCTATTCATTAAGTTGTTGTGTAACCTAACTTATATATATATATATATATATATATTTTAGTTATCCTCCACATTTAAAATTATGTACATGGTTTGCACTCTTGTCTCTTTTTATAAGCTTAAGGATTTTATTCATAAGGGAAAAAATAACAAGTTTCGAGAAAGTTACAATAAATTTTCTTGGCACATTGGAATTAGGTCAAACCTATGGAATTATAGAGAAGGGATAGCAGGATACTGCAATATGAAATTTTAAAATCGGAGGGGTCAAAAATACAGAGTTACAACTGTTTGAAGGTTGACATAAAAAATAGTCTCCAAATTAGGGTTTTAAAAGATATGTTATTTTAAAATTTGCATAACGTTTGACTTGAAGGTCCAATATAGGTCGGATTCAAAAGCCATTGAAAAGAGGAAACATATGATAATATGTTAGGAAAACCATGTTATTGATTTTTTTTTATATTATTTTCAATATATTGAGAGGTTTTTTGTTGGACCTCAATTAAGAATCAATGGAAATGGACATACCTACATTCAATGGAGATGAAGATAAAGATGGAATCAGGCCTATGGAATGGTTGAAGAATATAAAGGAAATTGGTATGAGTAATATAGGTTATTATTTTTTGGGTGAATATTCTATGTGGTAGAAGATTTTTTATGAAGATACTATATTATATTCCAAATGGGATGAATTTGAAAAAAATTTCTCAAACAAATGGATCAAGGAATCTATCAACTTGGAGGAGATGCATAAAATTCAAGATGAATTCAAATAAGCAGAAGAAGAACTCAAGAATAAAATTGAGGAGTTTTCCAAGATACAATTCCTTAAGGAAACACTTAGTAAGGAGGTTTGTAAATTGAAAAAGAAAATAATAGGAAAGGAAGGTGGGAAAATGATGAGATGAGGGAAGAATTGAAAAGAGAAATATGTAATTTAAGAAACAATAATAGAAGTTTACTAGATGAGGTCAAAATATTGAAATAAGAAAAGAAGGATGGTCAAAATCAAGAAAAAACAAGGATCTTGGATTAAGAGACTACCAAAAGACTCGAAAACAAAATTTGCAAAAAGGATGAAGAAGCTCTAAATACAGATGATGCAAGAAGAATAAATGCAATCTAGAATTGAAGAAAGACATGAGAAATTGATGGATGGAATCGCAATGTAGCTTGAAGAGAAGATTTTAGAAGCTCACTAGAAAATACTTGAATAAGTTGAGCACCAACTTGAAGGTGTACATGTTAAATATGAGGGTATTATCTCAAAGGAAAGAGTAATCAAAGACCAATCGCAACGAATAGAGGACACCATTATATATAACAATAATATTGATGATATGAGTATGAATAAGAAAGAGAAACCATCATATGTGAAACCATATCGACATCCCCATTACTAAGAAATATTCCAAGAAAGAAATAATATCTACGGTGACACTATCAAGGAAAAAGATGAAATACTTGATAAAATTCATGGAATAGGGCATCAAAAAACTATTATTCAACAATATATTATCAAAGATAAAAAACTACAAGAAATCGCAGAACTCACAATCACAACAAATGGAATTCAAATTATACAACAACTAGCTATCAAGGATTGATATAAAAAGGAATCAAATTTGGATGGATGGATCGTCATCAATGGAAACAAGAAAGAAGGAATATAAATAAATTCTATTACTTGGTTTCATCACATGTAAAATCATTAACTACAAATATTTTTGAAGGAGAGTAATATGGTATGACCCAAGGGAGGGAATATATGGGGTTAAATGTGTATAATATGACCCCAACAGAGGCATATATGGGGGCTAAATGTATATGTAATAAGTTTGGACTAATGAAGGGGTTTCATGTACAATGAGTGGAAATGTATAGATAAAGGTATTGTAGTCATTGTTGAGGAACATGTGAAATTATTATAAGAATGTTTATTGGGGTAATTAAGAAGGAGTCCTATTCTTTAAGGAGTTATTTCATAAATTACTTTTCATATATATATATATATATATATATATATATATATATATATATGTATGTAGATACATGTATATATATATACATATATATATATGTATGTAGATACATGTATGTATGTATATACATGTATATATATATATACATATATATATATATATATGTATGTAGATACATGTATGTATGTATATACATGTGTATATATATACATATATATATATGTATGTAGATACATGTATATACAATGTATATATATGTATATATATGTATGTACATACATGTATATACATTGTATATACATGTATCTACATACATATATATATATATGTATATATACACACACACACACATACACATACATATGTATATATATATATATATAGATAGATAGAGAGAGAGAGAGAGAGAGAGAGAGAGAGAGAGAGAGTAGTTCTTCTCCGCATTTAAAATTATGTACATGCTGTGTACTCTTGTCTATTTATATAATTTTAAGGATTGGGTTCATAACATATGGTATCAAAGCGAGGATGCTTCCAAAACGCATCATCATGGAATTTTCTCTATAACTTGTTTTTAGAGATGTTTTAGCCAACAAAACATGGAGAAGCCTCAGATGACATATTGAAATTTCTATGGTATGAATTTCAAGTTGTAATGTCCCCATTTTGAACCCCCTTTGTATAAAATCGTGAATGATGTGAATATTGTAATTAATCATGGTGAGGAGCTCAAGGCCAAGGCCCCACCGTTGATTTAGCATTTTGTATCGGCAATTAAAAATAGATGCCTACGGTTCTTGTGCGAGATGGGCACAATGTATATAAGACATCATGTAATTATGAATTTTCAATGAAAAACCCACAACCGGCTATGCAATGCAACAAAAGAGATGGGGCATGACTCTACAAGGAAAAGGGAGGGAAACTATTCAAACCCTTGAGCCAATGGTATTAATCCATGTGTCAATGGGGAAACCCATAAACCACCAACTACCCATTTTGTCTCATGTACCCAATCATTAAATTTTTCCAAGAAATTGGTTAAGGCAGTTAATGCCTTGGGAATGAAAGAGTATGGGCAAGCCATTTTCGTGCATGGGCAAGCCATCAACTTGGAAAATCGTGTTTTTGCTTATGGGGCAAGAAACCACCCACGAAATGGTGCCCAAAGCCAGGGGGAATGGGCAGTCTTCATTCATTCACGCAGTAGGAGCTATCTGGGTCTTTCCCTTCACGTTTTTCAGCAGAATCCTGCATTTTTCCATGCCTGGAAGTTCGTTTTTGTATATATAGCAGCCTGGGAGAGAAGGGCCACGTTTTGGGGACTATATGGAAGTCGTTTTTGTCCCTGAATGCCCAAGGACGTTTTTCTAAAAACGGATTTGGCTTCCCTGGGTTGTTTCCCAACTTCCCATTCCGTCTTTGTGGGTTCCCACGTTTTCCTGAGTCAGCTGAAACCCCATCTCATGCGTCCCACTGTGGAAAACGTTTTCTTCATGCCCAGCAATTGTGGTTGTTGTTAAGGGCATCATGTTTTGGATTTGAATCTGTAAGCAAGAAACTGGAATGGTAGTGGACAGAATTGGCTTGATAAACCTAGTGTAGGGAATATCCTCTCAAGAAGATCAAGAGGGATAGCTACTTTTCTATGCACACCCTGAGAGCAATAGAAAGGAAGGTATGGCTTGAGGGACTGTGTGGCAGTGAAGAGAATACTTCCTGGTGTTGGGTGTGTAGGCATTGTGAGTGCCAAGCTGAATAGATCTGGGAGGGGTACCCATAGCTCTGTGGTTGAGCTCACTAGCTTAGCAATTCTTCCTTCCCATCTCCTAGCAGCCTGATAAACCCAATGGTAGATTGGCTTGGCTCATCTTGGTGTATGCTTGGCTATGTGTGAGTCTGCTGTTCCCTGGTTCCTTGTAGAGATCATGCCCAGCTCGGGGGGTGGCAGTGGTGCTGAGAGATTGAGGAGCACACTGGCCTATGGTTGGGTGGAACGTTGCAGTTGCATAGCCAGTTGCTTGGGACTGCCTTATTGAGATAAGTATTCTCTTGTGTAAATTGGCAATTATCATTTGATGAATGTTATGAATGTATGTGGATATATTAAACGAATTTGCTTCTGCTGTGTTTTTAAAAGTTTAGGCATCTCCATATGATCTTGTATAATTCTGCATAGATCTTTTATTTCATGGCTGCCACAGAATTTTGAATGTGTGTTAGAGATCAATAGCATTTATATGATTACCGTCGTTTTTCCCTAGTATGCACAGATACCGTTCTTGCATCAATGTTTTTAATTCAAACGTCTTGGGGCTAACTGCCCGGATTGAGCACGGTGATCCTCTCTATCACGCTGGTATGGTAGAGGGGACACTACACAAGTCCTAAATAATTACATGTTCATATTTATACCCTATGGAAGTTAGGGTTTGTGACTAGTCCAAAACATAGTCTCAAATAGGTGTTCTGGGTAAAACTATTATATATGAAGCTTGAGAAATCCAAATTGAGTGAGATTTGTTGAACCCAAAATAAGACTTACCAGAGTGTTATTTTATACAAATTGCATAACAAAATATGAAAAATTGGACATGTGGTAGGTCGTACACTTTCTCTCTCCTAAAAGGAAAAAAAAAAACAAGTTTTGAGAAAGTTGCCATAACTTTTTCTTGGCACAATAGAATTAGGTCAAATCTATGGAATTATAGAGAAGGAATAGAAAGATACTACATGATGAAATTTCAAACTTTAAGGGGTTGAAATTATAGATTTACCATGGTTGGAAAGTCAGCCAAAAAAATAGTTTCCAAATTAAGGTTTTATAAGATATCTTATTTTGAAATTTCATAACTTTTGACTTGAAGGTCTGATTTAGGTGATTCAAAAGCTATTGGAAAGAGGAAACATAGAATATTATGTTAGGAAAACCATTCTATTCATTTTATATATTATTTTCAATATATTTAGGATTGAAAGTTTAGGGTTAATGGTTGGACCTCAATTAATAATCAATGGCAATGAACATACCTACATTTAGTGGATATGAAGATAAAGACGGAATCAAGATTATGGAATGGTTGAAGAAGATAAAGGAAATTGGTATGAGTACTGTAGATTATTATTTTTTGGGTGAATATTATAAGTGGTATAATATTTTTTATGAAGACACTAGATTGTATTCCAAATGGGAAGAATTTGAAAAACGCTTCTCAAATAAATGGATCAAGGATATAAAATTGGAGGAGATGGATAAAATTCAAGATGATTTCAAAGAAGCAAAAGAGGAACTCAAGGATAAAATTGAGGAGTTTTCCAAGATACAATTCCTTAAGGAAACACTTAGTAAGAAGATTCATAAATTGAAGAAAGAAAAGAATAGGAAATGAAGGTTGGAAAATGATGAGTCGATGGAAGAATTGAAAAAACAAAGATGGAGAAATATGCAGATTAAGAAACAATAATAAAATTTTACTGGATGAGATCACAATATTGAAATAAGAATAGAAGAATGGTCAAAATCAAGAAAAAACAAGGATCTTGGATTAAGAGACTACCAAAAGACTTGAAGAGAAAATTTGAAAAAAGGTTGAAGAAGATCTAAATACAAATGATGTAAAAGAATAAATGCAATCTAGAATTGAATTAGTAAGAAATTGATGGATGGTATCACAATGCGCCAAGAAAATATTCTATAAGGACACCATAAAATATTTGAAGAAGTTGAGCTCCAACTTGAAGATGTACATGTTAAATATGAGGGTATTATCTCAAATGAAAGAGTAATCAAAGATCAAGCACAAAGGATGGAGGATGGCATTATCTCTAACAATAACATTGATGATATGAGTATGAATAAGGAAGATAAACCATCATATGTAAAACTATATCAACATCCACATTACGAATAAAGATTCCAAGAAAAATGAGAATATCTATGCTGGAATTATCAAGGAAGAAGATGGAATACTTGATAATATTCATGGAACAAGGCATCAAAAAACTATTATTCAACAAGATATTATCAAAGATAAAAAAAACTACAAGAAATTGGAGAATAAAAATCACAACCAATGGAATCAAAATCATGCAACAACCAACTATCAAGGATTGATATAAAAAATAATCAATTTTCAATGGATGGATCATCATCAACGGAAATTAGAAAGCAAAAATATAAGGAAATCCTATTACTTGGTTTCATCACATTTAAAACCATTAACTGCAAAGATTTTTGAAGGAGAGTATTGTGTTATGACCCAAGTCGGGGGCATATATGGAGTTAAATATATATAATATGACCCCAAGGGAGGCATATATGGGGCTAAATGTATATGTAATAGGGTCATCCCACAAGTACAAAATGATAAATTAGTGACTAAAATTCGCATATAAATGACTATTTTTTAGTCGGCGACTAATAGTAGCTAATTTCCAGTGTCTTATAGCTCGACTAACTTAGTCATATTTAACATAGTCATTAATTGGTTTCCTTATTTAGTCATATATTTGGTCATTGATGTAGTCATTAATTGCCACAATTAATGACCAAATATACGACTAAATAAACTACTAGATAATAAATCAATGTGACCTATTAATGACTAAGCTAACTACAACTAAAAATTAATCACACTATAAGATACTGGAAATTAGCTGCTAATAGTTGTGTATTTGCGAATTTTAGTCATTTTCTTAGTCACAAATTTATCATTTGTAGTAGTCATTTATCTCTATTTAGTAGTTTCATATTCTTTATATAAATGACTAATTTAGTAGTTTTATATTCATTTCATTTTCTTTCATTATTAATAAATATAAACGACTAATTTAGTTGTTTATTCATTTTATGTGTGTTCATTATTAATCAATATAAATTAATTAACATGATATTGTGACTAAATTTAAAAAATGTCATACAATATTCATGCTCATCTAATATGAATATACATCTGAATCATGCAAATTTGTATTAGTTAATTATGACACTAAATAATATCAAGTACAAGCTTATAAAATTTCAACCATGTAAATTATACTATATTAAATGTCGAGTATTACAATATAGATGAGTTTCCAACAATGGTCCATGAGAAAAAAATTCTCCACACTTTACATAAAAATCATATGCATTGATGGCTTTTCAAAATAGTACAATGGCCCCTGAGTGAAACCTTTGCAATGCCCATAGAAATCCATTGATTCCCTTATTTTCATTTAAACAACACCCACTATGCTCTCACACATCTTGTTTCCTAGCATAAACACCTTTTATGCACGACTTACAAAAATTATGCTGACACGGAGTATAAAGTGGAAGAGTCGACACTTTCTTACACGAAATGAAATTGAACTCTGCATCACAACATATACAACTACAATTGAGTAAAATTTGCGTATAATTCGAAGTGCACAAACAAATTTCAGAGGAAGAAGTTAAACTTTGAATCAAAAGAAAACATAACGCATGAAAGCACTAGTACAACATACATTTCCTTATTTCATGTCCCATGATACATATTGTAAATACCTCAAGATTGCATCAAGAACATTAACATCAAAGGTCTACTTGGATGAAAACAAATATAATCAATTTGTGAAAAAACAACTACAGAATGGAAAAAAATGGAATTGTTCAATGGCCACAACTAACTTAGCATAACTTCAAGCTCAAATAAAAATATTGAGATAAAAAAAATAAAAAAAATATGGTTATCCATGTAGATTTACCTTAGGGAAGAGACAATCTTCATACCATATTGAGATGTGTATTTTGCAGTGTGTTGTAGGACCCAATGACCTAGGACCCATAAACCAAATCCTTAATACCTTGAGTCACTCATGAGTCATAACCGCCTGTTGGTCACCCTATATGCTAATTAATTATAACTAACACACAAGATGCTCAATATAAATTGTCAACCCAAGGAAGTCTTTTATTTCAATGGAAATAAGCATAATCTATGCATAAACATTTCAGGTAGTTGATTAAATAAGTGGAGATGAATGATCCTACCTATCTACTCAGCCAAACTCATTTCATGATTAAAACTAATGTAACTTATGGATCTAGGAATTCAAAGTACAATTACCTTTCTACAGAAATCAACCTAGCAGTTACTGATCTAAGAATAAGAATGAACTAGATTAATTTTGCAAGAAGTTAAATCCTATAATTATCAAACTACAGTATTCAATCTCTACCAAACTGATTCATCTAGCAGCTACTGTAACTCAATCACAATCTATCTAATCCAATGAATTCAAAGATACAACAGCAACCAGAATTAGAAATAAGCTTGAACTCTAATTTTATTAATATTGGAAATCCTAGAAAGCATAAATTACTGAATGGAATTGAAGCTGAACTTGGTTGTAACAACTCATTCTAACACACCATGCATCAAATAAACTATCCTACACAATCGACTGTCACACCACACAGTTGCAGCTATTCAGGATGCAATGATAAATTACCAGGAAAGAATGCAATTATAAACTCTCTGTTGTAGCTAACAGTAATACACCTAATGCGATTCCACACCACACAACAAGAAATAAATTAAACTACCTACTTAACTTGGCAATATCTATGAGAAGGTGGGCCCTGGCCTTCTAACATAGATGCCGTGAACTACCACAAATTAAGACACATAAATATGAAGAACTCTGCTCTTTATTAAAGATGGTAATCCACAGTCTCAACTTTTGTTACAGCCCATACAAAATGATAATTAACCAACCTCGGACTCTGAAATCCTTCCCATATTTATACATGCAAAATACAATTCGTGATCCACTAATTTCACACAACAATGAAGATCAATGATCTTCATGCTGCGGAGTTACAACCGAACTGTTACAACTGTATTGAATGGGGTCGTTGGACATGACGGATGCTGTTACTCTGGAAGTCAATGGATCAACGGATTAACGAATTGGGAGACGTCATGTCTGTTGTAGAAATGCTCTATTTCAGTGAATTCCTGTTACAACTTCACGTGGAAAGGTGCATTGTCCCTTTGAATATGAGGAATTAAATTTGAAGAGTAACAACTAGCACCACGTGTGATTCTTTCCCAAGGAATTGCGGCTGATACACCTGTGCTTTGATCTTGACTTAATGAAATCAACACAAGTTAGCATAAATCAAAGGATAGAATTCATAACCATAACTATCTTAGGCATTAAATAAATGAAGCAATAATGAATTATACCTTCTCAAGATTCTTGATTGATCTAGAAGAAATGCATGTATATGGTTTATGAAAGTAGGGTGTAACAGGGAAAAATGATATAATAAGTGTGGTAAAAAAGGGGCATTTCCAGGGCCCAACATCTCCCCCCAACTATCAATTTGCATCTTCTCATGCAACAACTCCCACTAGTCTGAATCTAAATCCAAACTGTACCTGTGAAGAGTGGTAAGATTGTAGGCAAGTTCCATTGGTTCCCCATGATGCACAAATCCATAACAGGTAGTCCACTTCTCCCAACATTGCTTCTCCTCCTCTTTAGTCAAAATGTAGTTGTTTCTAGAAGGACTCACAGGCAGCCATATGAGGGGAAACCTAAATCTTAGACCAAGCCACCAGGGTCCACACATTTTCATGCACTACACATACCCAGGAACCCTTGTTAAAGCTTGCTTAAAATTATCAAAACAATATGGATCCCCTTCCTTCAAAGATGGGGAAGAATATAACCGCTTGTACTCACTACCCTCCAGGGCATACTGCTGATTACTAGAAATTATCTAGACAATGGTAGTGATGATTCTCCCTTGCATATTTTCCAAGTGTTGAACAATCTTAGGAAACTCGAGAGACTTTGCATGCCTGGATCTGAGTCCTATTGGAAGTCAAGGTTCATTTCTAATCCAAAGAGTGGCATTATCCTCCATATTTGTGATGGTTTGGAAAGCATCTCTCCATTTTACATGGTTGATGAAAAAAAAGCAAATGCTCTCAGCTGAACAGCCCCTAAATGGGGCATAGGATTAGAGTGAGAGTTAGTATAGCAAGATTTATCATGTAAATATAATTCACACAACAGATTTTGATCCTCAACACCACTTTCCAGGAAATTTTCTAAAAACTAGGAGACTGTTGCTAGCTTAAATGACCTCCCTTCTTTCAATGCCCTCTTCTTAAATAAACTTGTCTATTCATAAAGAAATTCAGGGTAAGAAGGGGATGGAGCCCTGCAACTCAGCAATTCGTGGGAAAGAATATACAATTGGTCCTTCTCTTGTTGCATGGACTTGAATTTCTTCAACTCTGCCAGCTCTTTTTTAACGTTTTCCCACTGGATTTTCTGGAAGAAAAATTCCTCAACCCATTTCTCTCAATTCCCTGACAGTATTTCTATGTTCATGGAGAGGGACCATCCCTTCCCTGCACTGAGCAATATATTTCTTCCATTTATCTAGCTCAAGATTTAGCAAGAAAATATTTTTCTCCAGTCGCTGAATCCTTCTGTCCTCCACATCTTTTTCATCATCGGAATCTAAATTAATGATGTATTGAGATAGTAGCATTCTTACGTCATCACCAGATGTTCCAGCTTCCCCATTTTTGATTGGCAGTGTAGCAGCCTCCTCTTCCATTGGTGTTGCAGTGACCTCTGCTTGTGTTGCAATCTCAGCAGCTAATTTTGGGGATGATGGTTCTTGTGTGACAGCATCTTGTCTCTTCAATTCGACCTCAACAACATCAGTTTGAGTTGCAGTCTCACCAAATAATTTCAAGGACACTGGTTCTTGTGTAACAACGTCTTCCCCTTGTTCCTCAATATTAGCAATTGATGTTTGAGTTGCAACTTCACTAAACAATTTTAGGGATGCCAGTTCTTGTGTAACATCACCCTGTTCGCTTATTTCTTCAAATGGATGAGGTTGTTCTTGAATTACCTCAATATCTTATGAAAGATGAGACTGGTCCTGGAATAGCTCAGTATTTCCTGATGGTTGGGATTGCATTGCTTCATCTTCTCCTAAATCCAAATCGGGGATTATGTCAACTTCTTTCTCGTTCCCCTTCATCAACTCTATTTCCGGTGCTCTTTCTCCTTCTTGCTTTGTCTGTGCAGGACTTTTTGCTACCCTTCCCAATAGTATAACCCTATGCCCTGCTGAAAAGAATATGTCTCCACATTCTTGGCATACCATTTCTCCCTGCTCCCCATTTCCCAAAACAGGAAATGAGTTTTCTAACAAATTTGCAACTTCTATTAACATATTCAAATTCTTTTATGCCTGTTTCCCAGTCACTGCCTTCCATTTCTCCAATTCAATTTGAAGCATTTGCACTTCTTCCTTTAACAACTCATTTTCACCAAGGATATTTTCAATTTGGGGTTCTTCCACAACAGGTTCTTGTGTGACAGTAGGTGTTTTGGGGTTTAAAATAGGAATTTCTATGCCTACCCTAGTTACACATGTTGTTTCTGTTGTCATTAATTCAATATTTTCCCTAACTTCCCGTGATGTCTCTACTGTTGCAATAGACAGAGTCCTTCTTCTCTTCACAACTCCCGATGGCTAGTCTTCACTGCATACCGATGCTACTGTAATAGCTCGGGTTCTCTTATTCTTTGCTGGGGTAGATGTCTTCCCTTTAATCCCTGACCTTTTTCTTCATTTCTGTGACACAGGGATCTCTTCTTCAATAATGGTTCCCCTTATTTTAGGGGAAGATTCGACATCCAATTCATCTCTATTTCCTCCTTCCATTGCCTCTGCCTGATATTCTTCTTCTTGCACTGCCACTTCCTCAGTTGCATCTTCCATTGTCACCACTTCAATAGCTACTTCAGTTTCAGCTTCCTCTGTTGCGGCTACTAGTGATGTCATTTCTGTTGCTTCCGTCGCCACCCTAACTGCAATTATAATTGGGTTTGTTTCTTCCACTATAATATTTGCTACTGTTGCAACCTCTAATATTACTACCTCATCTATCACGGCTTCCATAACCACTTCCTTTGTAACAGGGTTCGTTGTTGTCACAGCTTCCCCCATATCTATCTCTTCTTCCCCTTCATTTAGGTTTCCTGATACCCCATCAGTAACAGGGTTCGCTGCTGTCGCAGCTTCCCCCATGACTATTTCGTCTTCCCCTTCATTTAGGTTTCCAGCCTCCCCCCCAACTGAATTTGAGGGGATCTGGTCCTCTTCTCCTTCTTCATTACCCCCCAATTCTAATGCAGGTTCTCTAATTACCCTGACCCTCGCAAGAAATTGAGACCAGGTCAAATTCTGATGTGCTAGGGCCCTCAAGATTAGCAATTTAATTAGGCCATGATTGGTGAGGGAGGAAACTGGGTGTTGGGTTGTTCTTGCATACCCAACCATGTTTTGTAGGGTCTTAAAGAGATAAAACGGCGTATTCACTAAATTACTATGGCGTAGGTGAGATAATAGAGGGAATTCGGAGAAATAGATAGTTTGGTACCTACCTTCACAGGAGATATATTTCTTTAGGAAGATTTCCACTTGATCCTAGTGTTAGTTTTTCATAATTTTCAATCTGATCTAAGATCTTAACTAAGAGAATAACATGTACAACATATCAATCATGGAAACAATAATGCAAGCACATAAGAGACATGGAGTTTCACCGGGGAAAACTAAGAAGGTGAAAAACCCCGCAACTTCCTCATAGATAGATAGAGCAATGATACAACCAAAGTACAAGAGATAGTCTTCTCTTGGAAGATGATCCTCCTCCTCACAAGTGCACCACTTTATGAGAGAGATAGAAGTGAGTAATGAGTGATCAAATAGAGATCTCCCGATCTCTATTTATACTTGTCCTGTCCTGCCCAATAAACTAATGGGACTGACTTGTCTAGATTATTTTAATAACCTATGGTTAACTTAATCCGGGCCAACCCCACACTTGGTGGTCTAATAACCCATTTACCCACATGACTCATACAGGGATGACCCCATCAAGGTGGTCTAATAACCCATCAAGTATAAGTTACGACACTTACAATATAAATGATGACACTTACAATATAAATGATGACACTTCCAATATAAATGACGACACTTCTGTATAGAGGAATAATAACATCTCTATAGGAATACAATATACATGGGTAAAATACATTCCGAAGTTACATATACATCAACACTCCCTCTTAACTAGGAAGGTATTTCTCGACACAGATCTGTTAGCACAAGTCTTCTTCTCTGGATCATCATCAGCAAATCATCATCGTCGAATCATCGTCATCGTCTCTGCTACTGCTATCTCAATCAATCTCTAAATCTACTCATCATAGGAAGTTCTACAGAGCTAGTCGTTTTTCATACTGGATGTAGGCCCACCACCTGCAGGTCTTCATCATCACTGGCCATACTGTGGAATCCTCAAGACTTATTACGTGCATCAACAAAACCTAGCAAGAGCATCCCAGGACTGATTCCGAGCACACTGCTCAACCTATCGGATCTCCCAGGGAGCTATTACATGTGACCAAGCAAAACCTAGCAAGAGCATCTCAGGACTGATTACGTGCCCAACACAACCTGCAAGATCTCCCAGTGAGACATTATATACTACCAAGCAAAACCTAACAAGAACATCTCAGGACTGATTACATGCCCAGCACAACCTGCAAGATGTCCTAGGGAGAAATTATATGCCATGGACAAAGCCTAGCAATAACATTTTCCAGATCTCCCAGGGAGCTATTATATGCCAGCAGCAGAACCTAGCAAGAGCATCTACAAATTTCCCCGGGCGCTATTATATGTCCCTCCAAGCAAAACCTCGAAAGAGCATTTGCCAGATCTCCCAGGGAGCTATTATATGCTAGCGGAAAAACCTAGCAAGATCATCTGCAAATCTCCCAGGGATGGATTATATGCTTATCTGCACAACCTGTTCCATGGCCATAGAGTATCAACCTGATACTCACCATACATAATCCTGATGTACATCATCACATGATCATCCTGATCATCATCACTGCATCATCCTAATGCATGTCATCCAAAGCATCATCGTGATACTCATCATACATGATCATCCTGATCATACGATGTATCCACTTGATACATATCATGCATCCACCTGATGCATATCACATACATGATCCACCTGATCATACAATGTATCCACCTGATACATATCATGCATCCACCTGATGCATATCATATACATGATCCAACTGATCATATCCAACATCCAACATGATGCATAAACATATACATGATCCAACTGATCATATCCAAAGCAGTAACTGGAGCATCATCCTGATGCTCATCACACATCGCTTACATCCACGGCCATGGGAGGATCCTCCTACCACCATGCTTGGAATGGATTCTGCAAATGTGTCCATCACTTCTTCCTTGAAGTGTCATCAATTTGAAGAACACCAAGCCTCCCTCTGAAGTACTCAAACTTCACTCTGGCTAGTGGTTTCATCAACACATCTGGAATCTGCTCATTCGTCACAACATACAGGAGCTTCACTGCTCCTGTCTGCACCATATCCCTGATATAGTGATATTTGATCTCTGTGTGCTTCGACCTGTCATGGAACATCGGGTTCTCATACAACTTCACACAACTCTGGTTGTCACAAAAGCTACTAGTAGCATCCAATGGGAGATCAAATAGCTCAGACAGTAGCTTGTTTAGCCATACTGCCTCACAACTAGCCAAACAAGCTGCAACGTACTCTGCTTCGGCTGTACTCAGTGCTATGCAGGACTGCTTCCTGCTAAACCAAGAGATCACACCTGATCCCATACTGAAGCAACACCCAGATGTGCTCTTCCTATCTACAGCACTGCCTTCCTAGTCCAAATCAACATAACCTTGCAGGTTAAACTTTTGATTTGCATCATACTTGAGCCCATAATCAACTGTACCCTTCAGATACCTCAAAATATGCTTTACATCAACCAGGTGAACACTCCTCAGATCTGTCAGGAACTGGCTCAATGTGTTCACCGCAAATCAAATATCTGGTCTCGTGTTTGTCAGGTACATCAAGGACCCAATCATCTAACGATACACAGTGACATCAACTGGATCAGATGAAGCATCACACAGAAGCTTCAGGTTTGATGCCATAGGTGTGGCCATGGCCTTGCAGTCTATCATCCTGAACCTCTTCAGGATCTCTACTGCATACTTCCCTTGTCCAAGGAAGATCCCATCTGCACTCTGCCACACCTCCATGCCTAGAAAATAGTGCATCATCCCCAAGTCCTTCATCTCAAACTCAGCAGCAAGCTTCCTCTTGGGATCGACAATCAATCCATCCTCACAGGTCATCCATATACAAAAGTAGTATCACTGGATTTCCTTCCTCAACCTTGTAGTAAAGGTTGGAATCCGCTTTACTCTTGGTAAAGCCCAAACTGGATAGAAATCCATCTATCCTGACATGCCAGGTCCTGGCTGCATATTTCAAACCATACAGGGATTTCTTCATTTTGCACACATGTGACTCTCGGTCATGTGTCTCAAACCTGAGTGGCTTCTCCACATACACTTCCTCTTCGACTACACCATTCAAGAAAGCTTTCTTGACATCCATCTGGTGTATCTTCCATTCCATCACTGCAGCCAGACCAAGTACTAATCTGATGGAAGTGTGCCTGGCTATAGGTGTAGAAGTCTCTTCATACTCAATCCCTCCTTTTGAGAGAAGCCACGAGCTACAAACCTCACTTTGTATTTCTCCATGCTACCATCTACAGCATGCTTGATCTTATAGATCCATTTAGAAGTCACAACAAACTTCCCTTCAGGTCTTGGGACTGCATCCCAAACATCATTCTTCATGATCGACTGGTACTCCTCGATCATGGCATTCTTCCTGAATCCTGGGAACTTCAATATATTCAATATCTTCAATAGATAACTTTGTTGCTGAAACAAATGTTGTAGTCCTTCTTTTGTAGGTGCTTGTATACGATCTTTCCTACAAAACAAGTGAAATTGCATGATTAGAAACTTCTCATAGTTTTCAGAACAAATTCTTACACATAAAGAAATATGTCATATAGTCATGCAATTATTTTAGCCAATGCTTCAATACAACATTCATCCATATCCTATAACTTTCTAGATGCCTTCCAATCTCTACCAGAACATTGTTAAGAGTTTTGCACTACTCTCAACATGTCAACAAAGAGGTTTCATTCTAGATAAGTAGCAATGGAATGTTCTATAGTGCCATAGGCCATTTACCCATTACATGCATATTAGTAGTATGCTGTTCATTAATGCAATTATTCTAATATGCCAAAATACACAGCCTAATTCTAGGAACGTCAGTATATACATCATCGAATAGTATTATTTAAACAATCAAATATGCAAGAAATGATAATTCAAATACTTATCTTTGTTTGTTTGTTGGGTTGACTCCCTCTCAGTCTTTGCTTCCTTTCTACAAATCCATTCTGATGTGGATTGTGAGAAGTGGTCCACTCCCTCTGAATATCTGCATCCTTGATATTTGCTTCCTGGATTACCTATCCTTGAACTTATGTCCATCCTTGATTACTATGCATATTTACTAGTATCATCATTGTGTTATCCTCGAGGTCTCATACATACATTCATTAGCATAATATCAATACTAATAAAACACAATAATCTTAAACATGTATAGTCATGATCATTTCAAACACAGATAATAAGCATTAGTATTTGAGGTTTTAGGGAAGACTTCTCTTACTCATACATATTCATATATGACCATAGAATTCTTCTGGTTAGTCATATCATCAATAAAAGTAAGAAGCATAATATGCCTAAACCCTTGATTACTTACATTTCTAACTTTATGAATAAACATAATCAATCATGCCTAGTGTACTTATATAAGAGATCCTAACACAAGGTAGGATTCTAACTTGATATAGGAAAAACATACCTGGATTAGCATGTTAGCTAGCTATGTCTAACATACCCATATGATGTCTTCTTGTTCTCTTCAATGACTTGTGCTAGTAACCTGCATATCTCATAAGCTAACCATTATAGAACCAAGTTATACATACCTCGTAAATAGATCTTCTATGTGATCTATGACAATGGATGAATATTTGTCTTCATGTCACCATGATCATATGTTCTTGAACTAGAACATGATTTTTCTTTCTTGGTGTACCTCTCATGTTAGCATACAACATAAACCTCATACAACACCATAATGCATTAGTACAATCATAAGTGTCAAAACCCTAATCAATGAATATCTTCTATAATGTATTCATAATTTTATTAAGGTGATACGACAAGTCTAAATTTAATCAAGATTGTACTAACCGTAATAATATGAAGACAAACATACCATAAACTTAATCATGAACAAATCTCGAAGCATACTTGTATAAGTCATACCTGTCGAGATTGCTTGTAATCTTCTTATGTAAGGCCTTAGCCTCATCCCCCTCTGAAATAGGAACTTCTTCACCTTTGCAAGTGACCAATCCACTCTCTTCTAGGATTAACCCAATCCACTTGAATTGCAGAAACTGGATCTGGAGATGGATTAGGGTTTATCAGAGAAACCCTAAAAATTAAAGCTTTGAATTTCAAAATTCTGAAAGGATAGAAAGATGTGCCTTTCTGAGCTGGTCAAGCTGGTATACTTAGAATTTGAAAACTGCAAAGTTTCACTCCTCAAATTTGATTTTCAATCTTCCGGGTTCACTTGGGAGGACCCTGAATTAGGGTTTGAGTTTCCTGGAGCTTCAACCAACCAAATAGTTTGATCCAAATCTCTATACTTCAATTTTTCCAAGGAGCTTCCAGCTATGATCACAGATTTCAAAAATTCTCATTTTTGTAGAAGCCCTAATTTTCCACCTTTCTGATCAAAGTCCCGAACTAGGGTTTGAACAAGCCTGGTCTTCTGCCTAACCAAAAAATTCAATATTGGTCTCTAAGTTTCTATTTTGATGATTAGCATTCAGCCATTGTCTCCTATTACAAAAAAAACCAACTTTCTCTGAAACCCTAATTCCCGGAGCCATGAATGAAGGTGCTCAAAATCCAATTCTGTTTTGACAGAAATATGCACCTGATTGTTTCTGGTGTAACTATGAACTTACGAATCCAAAGGATCTGCAACTTCTACCTGTGATATCCCGACCTGTCGTCTTTCCAACCCCATAGGTCTGACCTCAATTGGATTCTCTGAGAGAGAGTTATTCCAAGTGTCGCAACATGACCTGTTTATGGGATAAAACAGAAGAGCGAACGTGTATGGAGTGCCACGTGTCACCGGTTAACTTTAGGCCTCTAAAACTTCGGCCTATGAAAGTACGGTCTATTCTTTACTTGTCACATTTTACAAAATTTCATTTGGAGCTTCCTAGGCCAAGTTATGACCTTTTTTCCTAGGTCACCTGTTTATGACTCAGATTTGGAAGAGGCGAAAACCCTATATTGTACAGATCATACAACACAAAGTACAATGAAGTAGAAGTTGTCTTTTGGACACAAGGTACATGGAGATGTGATATTCGACCTGTGAAAGTTTCAGATCTGAAAACTTCACCAAAATGGATTTATGGTGAAAGTGCTACGATGATTGGTTTTTGCTATATCAAGCCCTGGAATCGCAAGTGCAACAAGTGTCATACATGCCATACCATGCCTTCTTTCAGTATAGCTCTAATACCATGTTATTTTTTCATAATTTTCAATCTGATCTCAGATCTTAACTGAGAGAATAACATGTACAACATATCTACAGCATATCAATCATGGACACAATAATGCAAGCACACAAGAGACACAAAGTTTCACCGGGGAAAACCAAGAAGGTGAAAAACCCTGCAACTTCCTCAGAGATAGATAGAGCAATGATACAACCAAAGTACAAGAGATAATCTTCTCCTGGCAGATGATCCTCCTCCTCACAAGTGCACCACTTTTTGGAAAGATAGAAGTGAGTAATGAGTGATCAAATAGAGATCTCCCTATTTCTATTTATACTTGTCTTGTCCTGCCCAATAAACTAATGGGGCCGACTTGTCTAGCTTAGCCTAATAACCCATGGTTAACTTAATCTAGGACAACCCCACACTTGGTGGTCTAATAACCCATTTAGCCACATGACTCATACAGGGCCGACCCTATCAAGGTGGTCTAATAACCCATCAAGTATAAGTTACGACACTTACAATATAAATGACGACACTTCCGTATAGAGGAATAATAACATATCTATAGGAATACAATATACATGGGTAAAATACATTCCGAAGTTACATATACATCAACACCCAGGGCCGAGGTAATGATTCCAGTGCTATTCTGCGACCTTTTGGAGGAACATTCTCCTCGACTACAAGAAATTCCCTTATTGCAGTCGCATTTAGTGCTTTTCATCCAAACAATTTCTTCCTAACCTGGGGTAATCCAATGACCTCTGATATGATGGCCTCTATAACTTATACACACAATCCCATGACCTTAGAGTGACTATCTTTTAAATTAAGAACAAACTGCAATGCCATTTCGGCGTGAAAACCGCTTAAGTGTTGAAAATACTCAGTCCACCCAGCCACTGCAAAGATGGTGAAAAATTATGTGTTAGTACGCAGAGCTTCCATATTATCAGGTTCATGCCGGACTGGGTTACCCATATCAACCTCCCTTCGTAATTCAGAAAACCAATACAGTGATTATCAGCTCAGACGTGGAAGTTGCAGCCTACAGACATTCATGGAATAGCCAAAATTTGAAATTGGGTATTTTAGGAAAGACGACACAGTTTTCAACCCGCAGTAAGATGATACAATTTAAGGAAAAATGGCATAATTGGGGCATTTTGGTACGAATCGGGTAAGGTGACGGTCATGTAATAGATATGGTTGTTAATTATGACACATTCCCTTGGCGGTTAAGTGGGTACAACTTTCTGATGAAAACTAAAGACAAAGCGTACTTATCATTGCCACATTTAATTTTATGCTTAATCATGTAAAAGGTCAGAATTCGTACCTTCGCGTTATGAGCTCAGCCTTAAATTGCCACCATAACTCGACTTCATCATTACTTCCATTAAAAGAACATAAATGTGCACGTGCTAAGATGAGTTGGCCACCGCCAACCAGGCTGATAAGTACATCCATGCTGACAGATACGCAAGACGGCCCAATAATTTTGTTTGTGCTTGGCAGACTGTGATTGGAACTATGGAGTCATCATTTAAATTAGAGCCTGGTCAAATCATTAGCAGTGATATTGTTATAAGAGGCAGACAATCTAGCAGAGTTGCAGTTGATGAATAAGAGGAATCTGATGTGATTATGACTAGGAAATCAAGAAAATAAGCCAGATACAGTGGAGTCGCAGCTGCAGACTTATGAAGACTTTGGCAGAGTTCGGCGAAAAATGGCGAAGTCACAGCTGTGGAACTTACGACAATTTAGCATAGTTCAAAAAAAACTATGGCGGAGTCACAGCTGCGGAACTTTGGCAGAATAGACAAAAATAGTGGAGTTGCAACTATTGGAAAAAAGAGAAATGAATGAAAATAGCGGAGTCACAGCTACGAAAATTGGCAGAATGGGAAAAAGTAGTGGAGTCGCAGCTGCTGGAGAAAGGAAAAATTAATGGAAATAGTGGAGTTACAGCTGCGAAAATTGGCAGAATGGGCAAAAGTAGCGAAGTTGCAACTGCTGGAAAATGGCGAAATGAATGGAAATACTGGAATCACAGCTACAAAATTTTGCAGAATGGGAAAAAGTAGCAAAGTTGCAGCTGATGGAGAAAGGAGAAATGAATGGAAATAGCGGAGTTACAGCTGCAAGAATTGGCAGAATGGGAAAAAGTAGCGAGTCGCAGCTGTTGGAAAAATGGAGTAACAGGTGAGTTTTCAGCTGGCTACTGAAAGTTGACGAATAATCCATCTTCTTCAAAGATAATATTCGATCAGGAAAGCAATATAAGGTGTCTGCAATCGTATGGCCCAGTCACGATCGATGCTCGTTGTTAAATTTTCAGAATTTACTTCATTCTGATCTAGGATCTTAACTGAGAGAAAAACATGTACAACAAATCTACAGCATATCAATCATGGACACAATAATGCAAGCACACAAGAGACACAGAGTTTACTTGGGGAAAACCATAAAGGTGAAAAACCCCAATAACTTCCTCAGAGATAGATAGAACAATGATACAACCAGAATACAAGACATAGTCTTCTCCTAGCAGCAGAGCCTCCTCCTCCACAAGTGCGCCACTCTCCACAGTGTGAGTGAGAGAATAGAATGTGTAAAATGAGAGAGACACACTCTCTATTTATACACTAACTTGACTTGACCTTTACTCAACTAGGTCAGCCTCAACTTAACCACTTAACATAATGCTGACTAGGCCGACCCCCACTAAGGTGGTCTAATAACCCTTTGACCCACATGGACGACCCCCAATAGGGTGTTCTAATAACCCTTTGACCCACATGACTTATACAGGGCCGACCCCAACAAGGTGGTCTAATAACCCATCAAGTATAAGTTACGATACTTACAATATAAATGATGACACTTCCATATAGATGAATAATAACATCTCTATAGGAATACAATATGCATATATGTGAAATACATTCCGAAGTTACGTATACATCAACACTCCCTCTTAACTAGGAAGGTATTTCTCGACACAGGTCTTCTAGCACAAGTCATCTTCTCTGGATCATCGTCACTGTTGTTGTTATCTCAATCAATCTCTGAATCTACTCATCATAGGAAGTTCTACAGAGCCAGTCCTTTTTCATACTGGATGTAGGCCCACCACCTGCAGGTCTTCGTCATCAATGGCCATACTGTGGAAATCTCAAGACTTATTACGTGCGTCACAAAACCTTAAAAGAGTCTCTTGACTAGCAAGAACCCTAAAGAGCATCTGAGGCCTTTTTCATCCTATCCAGATCTCCAGGACTTATTACATGTGACCCCACCACGAAACCTCGAAAGAGAATCCCAGGACTGATTACGAGCACAAGGATCAACCTATCGGATCTCCCAGGGCACAAATTACATGTGGTCACCAGAAAACCTCGAAAGAGCATCCCAGGACTGATTACGAGCACAAGGCTCAACCTATCGGATCTCCCAGGGCACAAATTACATGTGGTCATGGAAAAACCTCGAAAGAGCATCCCAGGACTGATTACGAGCACACGGCTCAACCTAACGGATCTCCCAGGGCACAAATTACATGCCATAGGACAAAACCTCGAAAGAGCTTCTGCCAGATATCCCAGGGCACAAATTACATGCCATAGGAATAACCTCGAAAGACTATCTGCAGATCTCCCAGGGCACAAATTATATGTCCTCCCAAGCAAAACCTCGAAAGAGCATTTTCCAGATATCCCAGGGTACAAATTACATGCCATAGGCAAAAACTCAAAAGACTATCTGCAAATCTCCCAGGGCACAAATTACATGCTTATCTGCACAACCTGTTCCACGGCGATAGAGTATCAATCTGATACTCACCATACATCATCCTGATGTACACATGATCATCCTGATCATCATCACTGCAACATCCTACTGGATGTCATCTGGAGCAACATCCTGAAGCTCGTCATCCATGATCATCCTGATCATACAATGCATCTACCTGATGCATACCAAGTATCTACCTGATACATATCATTATACATGATGCACCTGATCATACAGTGTATCCACCTGATACAAATACAAATACATGATACATATCACCATACATGATCCACCTGATCATACAATGTATCCACCTGATACATATACAGATACATGGTCCAAGCATCCAACATGATGCATATACACAATACATACAAATGATCCAACCGATCATATCCAGCATCCAACATGATGCGTACATACATATAAATGATCCAACTGATCATATCCAGCATCCAACATGATGCACACATACATATACATATAAATGATCCAACTGGTCATATCCAGCATCCAACATGATGCACACATACATATAAATGATCCAACTGATCATACAAAGCATAAACTAGAACATCATCCTGATGCTCATCATCCAGCGCTTACATCCACAGCCATGTGAAGAATTCTCCTTCCAACATGCTTGGAATGGCTTCAGCAAATGTGTCCATCACTTCTTCCTCGAAGTGTCATCAATCTGAAGAACACCAAGCCTCTCCCTGAAGTACTCAAACTTCACCCCGGCTAGTGGCTTCGTCAACACATATGCAATCTGCTCGTCCGTCACAATGTACAGGAGTTTAACAGCTCCTCTCTGCACCATATCCCTGATATAGTGATATTTGATCTCTATGTGTTTCGACCTGTCATGAAACACTGGGTTCTCGAACAGCTTCACACAACTCTGGTTATCACAGAAGATACCAGTAGCATCCAATGGGATATCAAATAACTCAGACAATAGCTTCCGTAGCCATACTTCCTCACAACTAGCTGAACAGGCTGCAACATACTCTGCCTCAGCTGTACTCAGTGCTACGCAGGACTGCTTCCTGCTGAACCAAGAGATCACACCTGATCCCATACTGAAGCAACACCCATATGTGCTCTTCCTATCTACAGCACTTCCTGCCCAATCTGAATCAACATAACCCTGCGGGTTAAACTTTTGATTCGCTTCATACTTCATCCCATAATCCACTGTACCCTTCAGGTACCTCAGAACATGCTTTACAGTAACCAGGTGAACACTCCTCGGATCCGTCAGGAACTGGCTCAATGTGTTCACCGCAAAGCAAATATCTGGTCTCGTGTTCGTCAGGTACATCAAGGACCTAATCACCTGACGATGCATAGAGACATCAACTGGCTCAGATGAAGCATCATAAAGAAGCTTCAGATTCGATGTCATAGGTGTGGCCATGGCCTTGCAATCCATCATCCTGAACCTCTTCAGGATCTCTACTACATACTTCCCTTATCCAAGGAAGATTCCATCTACACTCTGCCACACCTCCATGCCAAAAACAAATAGTGCGTCATCCCCAAGTTCTTCATCTCGAACTCGGCATCAAGCTTCCGCTGCGTGTCGGCAATCAATCTATCTTCACCTGTAACAAACAGGTTATCCGCATACAAAAGTAGTATCACTGGATTGCCTTCCTCAACCTTGTAGAAAAGGTTGGAATCCGCTTTATTCTTGGTAAAGCCCAAACTAGATAGAAAGCTGTCTATCCTACCATACCAAGTTCTACACACATATATGACTACACCATGCTATCTTGAAATCCATCTGGTGCATCTTCTATTTCATCACTTTTATATTTCTCAATGCTGCCATCTACAACATGCTTGATCTGATAGTTCCATTTGGAAGTCACAACAGACTTCCCTTCAGTTCTTGGGACCGCATCCCAAACATCATTCTTCATTATCGATGGATCATGGCATTCTTCCCGTATCCTGGGAACTTCAATATCTTCAATAGATAATTTTGTTGGTGAACAAATGTTGTAGTTCTTCTTTTGTAGGTGATGGCATACGATCTTTCCTACACAACAAGTTAAATTGCATGATTAGAAAACATCTCATAGTTTTTAGAACAAATTCTTACACATAAAGAAATATGTCATTCAGTCATGCAATTATCTTAGTCAATGCTTCAATACAACATTTATCCATATTCCGTAACTTTCTAGATGCCTTCCAATCTCTACCAGAACATTGTTAAGAGTGTGCACAACTCCCAACATGTCAGCAAAGAGGTTTCATTCTAGATAAGTAGCAATGGAATGTTGTACAGTGCCATAGGCCACTTACCCATGCATATTAGTAGTATACTGTTCATCAATGCAACTATTCTAATATGCATAATACACAACCTAATTCTAGGAACATCATTATATACATTATTGAACAGTATTATTTAAACAATAAAATATGCAAGTAATGACAATTCAAATACTTATCTTTGTGTGTGTTTTGGGTTGACTCCCTCTCAGTCTTTGCTTCTTTTCTGTAACTCCATTCTTATGTAGATTTTGAGAAGTGGTCAACTCCCTCTGAATATCTGCATCCTTGCAGAAACTACTGAAGTGTGCTCCTTGGCTTTCTTGCAGGAACAACTAGAGTGTGCTCCCTCTTGATCTTTGCTTCCTGGATTACCTGTCCTTGAACTTACATCCATCCTTAATCACCATGCATGCTTATTAGTATCATCATTGTGTTATCCTTGAGGTCTCATACATAATCACACATTTATTAGTATAATCTTAATACTATCAAAACACAATAATCTTAAACATGTATATTCATGATCATTCACAGATAATAAACATTAGTATTCAAGGTTTCAGGGAAGTCTTATTTTACTCATACATTTTCTTATTTGATCATAGGACTCTTCTGGTTAGTTGAATCATCAATCAAGATAAGAGATATAATATGCATAAAACCTGTGATTATTCAAACCTATACCTTCATGAATAATCATTATCAACAACAAAACAGTATAAGATCCTAACACAAGGTAGGATTCTAGCTTGATATAGGAAAAACATACCTGGATTAGCATGCTAGCTAGTTATGTCTAACATACCCGCATAATGTCTTCTGGTTCTCTTCAGTGACTTGTGCTAGTAACCTGCATGTCTCATAAGTTAACCATTGTATGACCAAGTTATACATACCTCGAAAGTAGATCTTCTATGTGATCCATGACAATGGATGAATCTTTGTCTTCATGTCACCATGAGCATATGTTCTTGAAGTAGAACATGATTTGACTTTCTTGGTGTACCTTTTGTGTTAGCAAACAACATAAACCTCATACAACATCACAATGCATTAGTACAATCATAAGTGTCAAAACCTTAATCAATGAATATCTTCTATAAGGTAATACGACAAGTCTAGTAATTAATCAATATTGTACTGTAATGATATGAAGACAAACATATCATAAACTTAATCATGAACAGAATTCGAAACATACCTGTAAGCCATACCTGTCAAGATTGCTTGTAATCTTCTTATGGAAGGCCTTAGCCTCATCTCCCTCTAAAACAGGAACTTCTTCACTTATGCAGGTGACCAATCCATCCTCTTCTAGGATTAACCCAATCCACTTGATTTGCAGGAACTGGATCTTGAGCTGTAATAGGGTTTGTCAGAGAGACCCCAAAAATTCAAACTTTCGAAAGGATAGAAATATGCGCCTTGATGAGCTGATCAAGCTGGTATATTCAGAATTTGAAAACTGCAAAGTTTCACTCCTCAATTTTTCCTTTGAAACTTTCGGATTCGCTGGACGTGACCTCGAACTAGGGTTTGATGAAGCCCATTCTTCTTCCCAATCCAAAGGTCTGATCCAAATCTCTAAGCTTCTATTTTTATGAGGAGCTTCCAGCCATGGTCACAGATTTCAAAAATTCCCATTTTTGCAGAAGCCCTAATTTCCACTTTTCTAATCAAAGTCCCGAACTAGGGTCTGATCAAGCCCGACCTTCTGCCCAACCAAAAAATATGATCTTGGTCTCTAAATTTCTATTTTGATGAGTAACATCTATCCGTGGTATCCGATTACAAAAATTCCAACTTTCTTTGAAGCCCTAAATTCCGGAAGCCATGAATGAAGGTACTCAAAAATAATTTTGTTTTGACAGAAATATGTACCTGATTGTTTCTGGTGTAACTATGACCTTTTTGATCCATCGGGTCTGAAAAATCTTCCTAAGATAGCCCGACCTGTTATCTTTCCATCCCGACAGGTCTGATCTCAATTGGATTCTCTGAGAGAGAGTTATGCCAAGTGTCACAATGAGACCTGTTTATGGGATAATACAGGAGAGCGAACTTGTATGGCGTGCCACGTGTCACTGTTTCAACTTCTGCCTCTGAAAATTTTTCTTGAGATAGCCCAACCTGTTATCTTTCCATCCTGACAGGTCTGACCTCAATTGGATTCTCTGAGAGAGAGTTATTCCAAGTGTTGTAACGTGACCTGTTTATGAGATAATACAGGAGAGAGAAATTGTACGGCATGCCACGTGTCACTGGTTCAACTTCGGCCTCTAAACAATTTTCCTGAGATAGTACTGTCTGTTTAATACCTGTCACTTTTTACGCAATTTCATTTGGAGCTTCCTAGCCCAAGTTATGACCTTTTTCCCAAGGTCACCTGATTTTGACTCAGATCTGGAAGAGGCAGAAACCCCATCTTGTACAGATCATAAATCACAAAGTAAAACGAATTATAGGTTGTCCTTTGAACACAAGGTACATGGGGATCTGATCTTCGACCTGTAAAATTTTCAAATCTGAAAACTTCGCCAAAACGGATTTATAGCGAAAGTTCTACGATGACTGGTTTTTGCTATATCAAGCCCTAGCATCGTAAGTGCAACAAGTGTCATACATGCCATATCATGCCTTCTTTCAGGCTAGCTCTGATACCATGTTAAATTTTCAGAATTTACTTCAATCTGATCTAGGATCTTAACTGAGAGAACAACATTTACAGCAAATCTACAGCATATCAATCATGGACACAATAATGCAAGCACACAAGAGACACAGAGTTTACTTGGGGAAAACCATCAAGGTGAAAAACCCCAATAACTTCCTCAGAGATAGATAGAGCAATGATACAACCAGAATACAAGAGATAGTCTTCTCCTAGCAGCAGAGCCTCCTCCTCCACAAGTGTGCCACTCTCCACAGAGTGAGTGAGAGAATAGAATGTGTAAAATGAGAGAGACACACTCTCTATTTATACACTAACTTGACTTGACCTTTAGTCAACTAGGTTGGCCTCAACTTAACCACTTAACAAAATGCTGACTAGGCCGACCCCCACTAGGGTGGTCTAATAACCCTTTGACCCACATGGCCGACCCCCAATAGGGTGGTCTAATAACCCTTTGACCCACATGACTTATACAGAGCCAACCCCAACAAGGTGGTCTAATAACCCATCAAGTATAAGTTACGACACTTACAATATAAATGACGACACTTCTGTATAGAGGAATAATAACATCTCTATAGGAATACAATATGCATATATGTGAAATACATTCCGAAGTTACATATACATCAACACTCCTCAAATCAATTCCTGTACACAGTTCTTCAAAACAAACCCGATCAAGCGTAAAGGAAAAATAGATAAAATAACAGAAAGAAAACAAATTATTTATGTACAAATTATGTGTGGAAATTGCAGTTCTTAAAAATTCACAGGGGTTGAGAAAAATCCCTGCCCTGGCGTTAATTGATATCTGGATCAGCTACAACATGTGGAATGAAGGCATTCTTTGAGATCAGTTTATGATATAGTCGCAGCTGATGACCATTGGCAAACAATGGTGTCTTGTTTTCATCAATGGTGATCAACTGAACTGTTCCATTATCAAATACTTGATCTATCTAATAGGGTCCCAACCAACGAGTGCACAATTTGCCTTTGAAATCCCTCTTAAACCGTGAATCATATAACAGAGCCCAGTCTCCTTCTCGGAAGACTTTCTTCTTTATAAATCTATCATGCCATTTAGAGCGATGTTGTTGGATTAAAGATGTATGATGCATTGTGGTTGTGCGCTTCTCATCCAATTCATTAAGATGATTCAGTCGATTTCTCTGTGCTTCTGATAAATCAAGGTTTTCTTCTACAACTGTCTTCAAAGTTCTTATTTCAAATTCAATCGGGAAAAAAACATTTTTTCCATACACCAATTCATATGGGGAAAAACCAGTGGTGTTACGCCATGTAGTGCGATATGCCCATAGTGCATCTGGAAGTCTCTTAGCCCAATCTTTAAAATGGCTTTTCACTGTTTTTGTCAAAATAGCCTCGATGACCTTATTTGTACTTTCCACTTGGCCATTGGCCTATGGATGATATGGTGAGGTTAGTTTTTGTTGAATGTGAAACTTTTGTAACAGAGCTTCCAATTTGTGAGACACGAACTATGGTCCACCATCTGTAACGATTTCCTTTGGTACTCCAAACCGAGTAAAAATCTCTTCATATCGGAAATCAATTACAGGCCGATAATTAGCTTTGTCCAAGGCTACAGCTTCCACCCATTTGGTCATGTAATTCGTGCAAACCAAGATGTGAACTTTCTGTTTTGAGGGAGGGTTGATAGGCCCTACGAAATCCAGATCCCATTTGTCAAATGGTTCAACCACAAGCTATGGCTGAAGAGGCATTTCATCTAATTTGTTGGGTTGGCCCATCCTCTAGCAGCTATCACACGCTTGAACATACTTTTTCGCATCCCTGAACAATGTAGGCTAGAAATAACCCATCCTTAAAAACTTATGACCTGTTTTTTTGTCAGCAACATACCCCCGACAGGGCTCATCATGGCAAGCTTCAAGATACTGAAGATTTCATCTTCTCTTACACATCTTCTGATTTCTAAGTCAAGCCCTATGTAGAAAAGATGTCCATCGATCCAGCAATACCTAACACTCTGTTGTATGATATTTCTTTTTTCTCTCTTCGACAGATGTGCTAGAAGGTTACCTGCAACCAAAAAGTTAGCAATATCCACATACCATGGGGAATGAGTTGATACTGCAAACAAATGTTCATTAGGGAAGGAATATTCGACTCGTAAATTGTCATCATTGTTAGTAAGTCGAGATAAAAAGTCTGCAACAACGTTTTCCTTCACAAGTCTATCAATAATTGTGATGTCAAATTCCTGTAATAGTAGCATCCATCTAGTGACTCTAGCATTCGATATTGGTTTATTCATTAAATATTTGATGGCAGAATGATCTGTGTGCACAAAAGTGGAGTGTCCAGTAATGTAGTGTCTAAATTTGTTGATGGCGTAAACTATGGAAAGGAATTCTTTCTCTGTGACAATATAGTTTAGTTCAGCAGCGGATAAGTTCTTGCTAACGTAATAAATTGCATATGTGGCATGACCTTCCTGTTGTCCTAAAACTGCTCCAATGGAAGTGTCTAAAGCATCCAAAGAGATATGAAAAGGTAGAGCCTAGTTGGGCCCTCGTAAGATGGGTGCTGTAGACAACCTTTTCTTATGTTCAGTAAACGTTGTTTGGCATGCATCATTCCAAACAAACTATGCATCCTTCATCAACAAAGTGAACAAAGGAGAAGCTAGTTTGGAAAAAATTTCTATGAACCTTCTGTAATAGCCAACATGCCCTAAGAAGCTATGTACATCTTGTTGTGTTCCAGGAGTTGGTATATTTTCAATTACCTTAATTTTGGATGGGTCTACTTGGATACCATCAAAAGAGATGAAGTGCCCCAGAACTATGCCCTTGCTCATCATCCTATGGAAATTTTTAGTGCTTAAAGATAACTGGCTTTGTTCACAGCGTTTCAAGACCTTTTCTAAATTTTTCAATGCTTCTTCATAAATACTACCGTATGGAGTGAAGTCATCCATAAAAATTTCCATGCAATCATTTACCATCTCTGAAAAGATTCCAATCAATGCTCTTTGAAATGTGGCTGGTGCGTTGCACAACCCAAAAGAAAGTACCCTGTATGCAAAGGTGCCTTAGGGACAGGTGAAAGTGGTTTTGTCTTGGTCTTTTGGAGCAATATAGATTTGGTTATAACCACTAAAGCCATCCAGAAAGGAAAAATACTTCTTCCCAGACAAGGTATCAAGGACCTGATCGATAAAAGGTAGGGGAAAGTGGTATTTTTGCATTGCTTTGTTCAATTCTCTGCAATCCACGCAGACCCTCCATTTCCCATTCTTTTTTGGCACAATCACAAGTGGAGAAACCCACTCACTATCTAAACTTGGGTATATAAATCCAGCTTCCAAAAGTTTTTGGATCTCCTCTTTCACTACGTCCCTTAGGTTCGGTTTCATCCTTCGTTGTGGTTGACAAACTGGCCTGCAGCCACTCTTAATATAAATGTGATGGGTACATGGATTAGAAGAGATACCCTTCATGTCTGTGTACTCCCAAGCGAAATATACTTTGTTTTTTTTAGTAGAGTGATCAGTTGTTCCATCTTATTGGGCGCAAGGTTTGGATTGTTGTTCGGTGTTTTCCCTGGCTCAATTTCTACTGGAACACTTTTCGAATTTTTAAGTACTGGAATTATACTGGCATCATTGAATAGAGTCTCTTCCGTAAGATTTTCTTGTTCTTTCTCATCTAATGTACTGTCAAGAATCTGGTAAACATGTTTATCAGCGGATGTGGGCTCACTGATGAAACTGTTAATGGTATCGTCCTCTATTTCATCCTTAAAAGTTAAGGTTCTCTCTATTGTTAGTAATGGTTGAACGCCTTCCTCCTCCTCCAAATCTACCCAAAGTGGAGTTTCAGCTTCTGTGCTTGGTCGAGTTGGTGGGTATAAAGTTAGACTTTTGATTACAGTCTCGTATGAGATAGTCATGGATCCTGACCGATAGCTGATACAGGCATCCACTGTGGCCAACCAAGGTCTCCCCAGGATCAGCGGGTGTCCCCCCAACTAAGACTTCGGCTATAACACCAAGAAGTCTGCAGGGTATTCCCATGAGTCAACAGAGATTACTAGGTCATCCAGGATTCTCTCAGGCTTGATTGTTGATCTGTCAGCAAGTTCTAAAATGGTAGGGGTTGGCCGAAGATTAGTGAGTCCAAGTTTCTTCACAGTTTCTATGGTCATAACATTGATAGTTGCGCCTAAGACTACCAATACATTGGGGATTTGTGTGTTTCCTATGTGAACTATAACAGTAGGATTTCCAGGGTCATCATATTTTTTCTTAGGGGTCTTCCCCATTATTAATTTGAAAAGCTTTCCCAATACATGGACAATGGGAGGATCCCTAGGCTTTCTTTCTAGTTTCTTGACACATAAATATCTAAGAGTATTAGCATAAATGGGCATGTCATGGAAGGCTTGTAACAGTGGGATCTTGACATACAAATTCTTCAATTCTCCTAAGAGACTGAATCGAGGTTGTTCCACTATTTTCTGCAGGGCCAATCGTTCAAGATATGGCGGTTCTCTCATCAATTGTGTAGGTTGTGCTTCATCATGTTTTACTTCATGAGTTTCAGCTACTATTTCAGTAGGAATGTCAACATCCTCGATGATGGGGATTGCTAAGTTAACCATATTCCCAAAGTGTTGGTTCACTCTAGTTTCAGTCACTGGAGATGGGACATCCTCAGTGACGATGAGTTCCACTACCCTCCCTGATCGTAATTGTATGTCATTGCAAGGAATTTGGGAGATGGAATACGCAGGCATGTTGGCAGTCTCAAATTGATGAACTAGTTTATTATTCGGGTTTGGGTTAGGTTGTGCAGGTAGCTGTGGTCGAAGTGGTGCATTCATAGGTGTGGCATTATTTTGGAATTGCAGCTATGGTTGCTGATATGGTTGGTGAGGATACTGTTGAGGAGGGTACTATTGATATTGAGTCTGGTGATGGGGAAAGTTATTTCCTTGGTAATAATTTCTCTAGTTGGAATTCCAGGGAGCTTAATGGTTCGATTGTTATGACCATGGTGTCCAAGAGTTAGCATTTTTCATTTGGTTCTGAGATGGATGCCATTGGTTATTAGAATAATGTGAAGGGAAATGTGTATTCATATTGTTCATATTATTCATACCATTCATATTACTCAAGAAAATTGATGGATCTGGATTCATACCTTCATTACGAGGCTGCCAAGGTTTCTTCTGTGCAATAAAGTAATCCTATTCCACATCTGAAGTGGATTCCTACAAGACTACTTTGACTTTGGGTAATGAAGGAAATTCCTTGGTATCATGCTCCAATTCACATATCCTACATATCTGTGCCTTGTCCAACGGACATTCTTTCAGTGGGTGCTTTTTTCTACATTTAGGACAGAATACACCAAGTGTAAGATATTCTACTGCTTGCCTCTGTTTTTCTCTCAAAACATCTAACTCTGAGGAAATGGAGCTCATCATATTTGTTTTAAAATTCTCTAGTAAGTTTCCTATTTCTGCTCGAGTAGCTCCTCCAGTAGTTGACTTCTGTTTCCTAGTGAAGACATACTGATCTTGATCTTTGCTCTGTTTGTTAGTTCTAGAGGATTCCCTTGAATATCGTCGACATAATTCAATGATGTTCTCAAAAGGTTCCTTCGAGATATCCCCTTTCCCTAACAAATTCAACATATCAAGGGAATCTTCTCTAATTCCTCGTAGCAAGATAATCTTGAGTACATCTTTTCCAATCGCAGTGTGGCCATACTTTTGTAAATTATACAACAATATTTCCACAAAATCTTCCAAGCTATCTTCTTCCTTCTGAACCATTTTAAACAACTCTTCTTTTCTATCTCTGGTTCTACAATATTCTTGATATTTAGAAAGAAAGGTTTGTTTCATTTCATCCCAAGTAGTAATGGTCTCACGAACTAGACTCATGAAACAACACAGATCATTTCCTTTCAAGGTAGCTAGGAATAGTTTTAGCTTCTGAGCATTCTAGGTATATTCATAACTGCAACAAAGGATGTCAAACTCAAAAAGAAATTCATTAGGATCTTCAGAAGACTTACCATGGAAATTCGGGAGAACTGATGGTGAGATATTTTTCATAGGACCTGTAGTGGTCTCTGGAGGATAGGGAATTCAAGTGTGACCACAATGTCACTAGGCTGATTGTCTTCCACTTCCTCTTCACAGTTCTCCTGGTGTTCATTCTCTCCTTCATTTTCTCTATTAGCCATGTTGTTCCAAAATTCAATGGATTTGTTTATTCGTTCTTCCTCTGTTTTTGCTTCTTTTGCTTTCCTCCTTTCTTCTTCTCGCCTTCTCTCTTCCTCTGCTTCTCGGCAAGTCTCCAACCACAATTCCTTAGTAACTTTGGTCCCGTTAATATGATAAATCTCCTCTCTATCTGTTGCACCCACAACGCTTCCCTTGTCTTCAACAGGTTTCTTCTCCGCATTGGGAGTAGATTGTCTCGTTGCGTTCTCCACGGTTGAAGCTGAGTTCTCAAGATTGGGAGGAACATAATTTCCTCTTCTTTTAGACGTCTGTGATGGTCTTGTGGAAGAATCAACTCTAGCAATTATATCGTCGATAAAATTTTGTCTTCCTAGACCGGTATTATGACCACGACCTCTTCCACCTACAATGTTAGTATTCAAAGGGGGTTCCTGACTTGCTTTTCTTGTATTCATGCATGCTGTAAATAATCAAACCAAAATGAAATCAATAAACCAACTACTATGTCTATCAATTACCATCCCAGGCAACGGTGCCAAAATGTTGGTCACCCTATATGCTAATTAATTATAACTAACACACAAGATGCTCAATATAAATTGTCAACATAGGGAAGTATTTTATTTCAATGGCAATAAGCACAATCTATGCATAAACATTTCAAGTAGTTGATTAAATAAGTGGAGATGAATGATCCTACCTATATGCTCAGCCAAAATAATTTCATGACTAAAACTAATCTAACTTATTGATCTAGGAATTCAAAGTACAATTACCTTCCTACAGAAATCAACCCAGCAGTTACTGATCTAAGAATAAGAATGAACTAGATTACTTTTGCAAGAAGTTAAATCCTATAATTATCAAACTACAGTATTCAATCTCTACCAAACTGATTCATCTAGAAGCTACTATAACTCAATCACAATCTATCTAATCCAATGAATTCAAGAAAGATACAACAACAACCAGAATTAGAACTAAGCTTGAACTCTAGTTTGATTAATATTGGAAATCCTAGAAAGCATAAATGACTGAAAGGAATTGAAGTTGAGCTTGGTTGTAACAACTAATTCTAAAATACCATGCATCAAATAAACTATCCTACACAGTCGACTATCACACCACACAGTTGCAGCTATTCAGGATGCAATGATAAATTACTAGGAAAGAATGCAATTATAAACTCTTTGTTGCAGCTAACAGTAATATGCCTAATGCGATTCCACACCACACAACAGGAAAAAATTAAACTACCTACTTAACTCGGCAATCTCTGTGAGAAGGCGGGCCCTGGAATTCTAACAGAGACACTGTGAACTACCACAAATTAAGACACAAAAATATGAAGAACTCTGCTTTTTATTAAAGATGGTAATCCATAGTCTCAGCTCTTTGTTTCAGCCTGTACAAAATGATAATTAACCAACCCCAGACTCTAAAAGCCTTCCCATATTTATACATGCAAAATACAATTCGTGATCCACTAATTTCGCGCAGCAATGAAGATCTCTGATCTTCATGCTACGAAGTTACAACGGAACTGTTACAACCGTATTGAATGAGGCCATTGGACATGAAGGATGTTGTTACTCTGGAAGTCAATGGATCAACGGATTAACCAATTGGGAGGCGTCCTGTTTGTTGCAACAATTCTCTGTTTCAACGAAGTCCTGTTACAGCTTCACATGGAAAGGTGCGTTGTCCCTTTGAATATGAGGAATTAAATATGAAGAGTAAGAGCTTGCGGCTGATACACCTGTGCTTTGATCTTGACTTAATGAAATCAACACAAGTTAGCATAAATCAAAGGCTAGAATTCGTAACCATAACAATCTTAGGCATTAAATAAATGAAGCAATAATTATTTATACCTTGTCAAGATTCTTGATTGATATGGAAGAAAGGCATGTATATGGTTTATGAAAGTAGGGTGTAACATGGAAAAATGATATAGTAAGTGTGGTAAAAAAGGAGCATTTCCAGGGCCCAACACCATCTACATTCTACAACGTGTAATTGGACACTCAATGCCTTCATGGGTTTTTTAACCTAGCTGACAAAATATTTTAACTAGCAACATCTAGAATTTAAAATTAGTTTAATAAACTCAAATTTCAAGCTAAACTTGTCTCGTTGTGTGTGTAGTCTTGTATATCTCTTCCATGCAGAGTTTCTTATTCCTTTTCCTTCTTAGCTCTAATCTGTGTCTCAATCATCCTAGTATATTTCCATGTTATTCAACCACATGATGATTCCCATTCTCACTATTCTTGTTAGATGATTTCACCTTGACTCTGATCTTCAGGTGCCAGCACTTAATGGCTTTGATGTGATATTGAAAACATGCAAATGCAATAGTGGACACATATTTAGGGAGAAGAGAGAGCTTCTAATTGATATTATTTAATATATAAATATGAATACATAAACACTCACATGTCTTAGGTGGTACATATGTTATGTAACCCCCACAACCTAATCATTAAAATCATGTAACATAATTGACTCATTTAACTCCTAAGCCATCAAGGATTTATGACGTAATAAAATGTAAAGTTATTAACAAGCAAAGATAATATAACAAAATGTGACCATTATAATGTACATTCTAAATTCTAAGTCCATTTCGTATATGGCATCTACAATTTCCACATTTCCAATGGTACTATAGAAACCCTATGCCATTTATGCCTCAAAATATTCATTGGATAGTTTAAATTAGGTTCTCGTTAATTCTTGTTGAAAGTTGAACATCACATCATGTGTTGTATATTTGAGGGAAAGAGACATAGGGGCATTTATTCTCATTGAAAGGAAATATATTTTTCTTTTAGAGGTAGATATTACAGTTTGATTAGGTTTTGCAAGGGTATCTCCCTTTGGCATTCTCTCATATGATTGATCTATTAAAGTGGGAGTGGTTTTTTTCATAGGAAAAAACTTATGAGCCAAAGGATAAGAAGATAGATAGACTCATCATCCTTTCTTATAGCTATTAAATTTTTTGCTAGGGTGAAAATGTGTCAATTCATCTTAAGAGATAGCGAGTGAGACAAGAAATAGCCAAGATGAACAAGCTAATTGTTGGAAAGACAATGAGGTATGATACAATCCAGATAAACAAACCAGTAGTTTGTGCATCAGTAGACATCCCAATGGGGTCACTATTGTTAGTGTGTATCCAAGTGCAAGAAAGCATAGTCTTACACCATCTTATTTAAGACTACAGTTAGGTTCTTGACCTATATATCCTTAGTGCTTGAGTATCACTGCATCAACATTAAAGACACATCAAATTGTACAACCATATATATTTTATGCTTTCCTCCTTACAATGCAGGAATAAGAACCATTGCAAGGGAGATATCCCTTTCATTATTAGTCATGTTGTGTCATGAAGGGACATCAAAGAGAGGGAATAACAATAGAACTTGATTTGGGAACAACCTAAATGAAAGGGACCATAGAGAAACACATTCATTGACCTCAACATCCTTTAAGATTCGGCTAACTCAACAGAGATATGGCATCAATTGTTCCCAGTTAAGCTCCTTTCATTAGGTTCAGTCAATCAAATTCCTAGTGACCAAAAGGTTAGAATTAAGACAAATGGTAAAATTCCCCAATATGAGAACCTCAAGTGAAGACGGTTGGGTTAATAATAGCATATATGACCAAGATCTGTTGGTGAGAAGGAAGTTGGTCTCCATTCCATGATTCAGTAGTTGTTTCATGCATCCTATGCTATAATTGTACATCATTATACTATATTTGCAGATTTGGTCAACACTACAAATTCAGTACGTAAGGAATCTCCATCAAAATCAATTTGTCTAGACAAGGCTATGGCTCTAGGAACATGAAGAACATTTGGGATGATTTCCCAATATAGTAAAAACACATTTCCCAAATTCTGGACTACAACTCCATTACCAGTCTCTAAATGGCATACTAATGTTCAAGGTTCTAGTACAAAAGGTGATCAGCCTCCTTGTAAAACTACTACTACTCAGGTGTCTGTTAGGGAAGGGGGAAGGGATTGTGAAAATTGCATGTTTGGTGTAACTCTTCTTACATTTCATGCTTTTCCATATGTTTGAGAAATTCAATAGAGAATCTGAATATGTTTGAGAAATTCAATAGAGCATCTTAAGAAAGTATAGCTTATAATAGAGCTCATGGCTAAGTAAAAAACTCACATACGTGTTGCACTTTGGAGTCATTTTCAAAAATTTGACATGCAATAACTTAATACTATCTTTTAATTGATTGAAAGGTAGGGATTATAGGGGAGATCCAAAAATCCCATGCCCTTTTGGACATGCATGGGGACTAGAGGGTATGTTGGTAGATGCATTAAAGATCAATAGTTAGTCTATGTACCATTGCATTGTATTTTTCAGTGTGAGTTAGAAATTGTTATTATGGTATTTTTAGATGGATCGTGAACCCCTATGTTACATCAGTTACACTAATGCCACAAGTCATTATAATCAAAATATTACTTTGACAATTTGGACTATTTACTCTCCCTCTCATTCACTCGTCCGTATCAATGGTGTATGTGTCAACATTGCCACAAATAAATAAGTGGAATACAATGCTATCATTAGTCTTTTGGTCAATTCCATCTAGTAACACATTTCTCACCTTCTTGTCAGTCTTGATTCTCAACTTCTTGTCACAAAGTGGAATAATTCTTATAAGTATGCAATACACGTATATTTATAAAATATATACGAGATAAATAGTTTGAATTCATTACATTCAGTCATATTCCTAGGGGTCTCAATAGCTTTGTAGATAACATTGCAAATTAGACTCTAGACTGGCGTCTCATTAATTTAACATAAAAGTGAAAGAAAACCATACATGTATATAAGCATAATCATAATCACATCACATATACATAATCCATGAGGATATATCATTTCATCCACAACACATAATGATCATCCATAAAACAGATCTGTGTATATATCTCATTAAAAAATAACAATAAGTGTTTTTACATCAAAAGTCCCTTCTCTATAAAAATGTGATACATGTACAAAATTTCTGTGACTAGCATGGGGGAAGTTCCGTTGATGGCCTAATCATAATTATCCTTAGTATCATATCTCTCGTCACTCTCATACTCATCCTCCTAATGTTATCATCATTAGACAAAGGATGTTGAGTAATCAAGGGTAGGGATCCCTTCATGAGATCCCTTATCTTCTATGCCACTACTAGAATCCTCTACATAGTCAACTTCCATCAAACAATACTCTAAATTACAACTTGATGAGTTACTCATCCATATTCTTCCCACCCTAAACTATAATCCCTACCAATAGTTGGACCACCCATCCATGTAGGTCCTTTAGAGTATCCTTTACATCTTACCTTGTCCTTTGTGTTGAAGGGGTATGGTCATCAACCTCAACTCAATTGTTTCTCTGTTACATCCCTTCTAGTCTCATTGATCACACATCCACATGCAAACAGATAAAGGATGATCATAAATAACATGTATCGTATAAAAATATGACTACCATCTAAGGTATAATGTAAATATACTTAAAAATAAGACATGGGTACATGGGTTGTTCAAGGTTTGAGCCTATGACATCACAAGGAGTGCCTTAATAATGCACCCTATAACCAACTGGTCTACATCCATGAGGATTCATTCAAACAATTTTTCTTTAAAGTGAATGTGCATTTTTCTCAAAGAAAAGTGTGTCACGAGGACACACCTATTTTTCTAATAGGTGTAACCCCTAAGAGTGCTTGTTCAATGAACAAGTGTGCACACTATGGACCTTTTTCATTGATAGGTGCATGACTAGCCTAAATTTTCATGGCCCATAGCCACGTTCACATTGTTCCTAGATCAAGTGGTTTTTTTAGCACACCATGTATAAAACCACAGTGTATGCCTGGCCAATACGATTCAAAGGTTTCCATCGGTCATCTAGAACCCTAAACAAAAAAACTAAATTGATTAAGTACAAGAGTAGGTAGAGACCTCTAACCTACAACTTGTAGATTCTAAATTTGATGTTTGGAACATGAAGGATATGTATCCTTGAAGTTTGTTGTCCCACAAACAACTCAAATGGTGAACATTAAGAATGGAATTTGAAATTGTGGGCCCCCTTGTACTTATAAACTTGGGTTTTCTTTCACTCTATATTACCACATATGACTTCCATTTGATGCATCATTTACACTGATGGATTCCTAGTTTTTTACTCATATTGATTACATTGTTATTTTTTATAATTAAGCATTTTTTTCTAGAATCCCTTATTTTTCTAGCATAATCCACATGCATGTAACTTAGGCCACATACCTTTGTTTCTCACGCCAGTTGCACCATTATTTCCATTTATAAAAGCATTTTTATGTAGTGGGTTTTTTGCATCTATGTTGGTACATTTTCTAGATGGACCAATTTTCATTGACATATAGATGATACCTCTTTGTTACATATCATACATGTTTAACCTATTTCTTGAATCCAGTGTCACCTGTAGGACACCTTCCCTATTTGGGCTAGTGGCATAACCTAGACACTCTTTCATTTTCCCCTTCCCAACAATTAATACCTTTCCTACATGGGTTACCCCTTATTAATACCCTATTCACAATGGTACTCATGTCATTGATTGCTCTCTAGGGATTGGAGTTTGTATAATCCATGATACAAAGTTTAGCCACATATGCAAGTTCCCACTTCACTTGTTTTCCTACACTTAGGCTTCCACATACTTTTAAAACAAGTGACTTTATCCACTACATTTTAAATTAACTCGTAATCATGTCTCTTCAAATTTTGTATTATTTTACCACCATTCATTTACCCTGAAGGAGATTATAGCTAATATCCACACCTTGGTTACTTCTATTTTCCACCACAGTTCTCATTAATTCATTTGGTTTCTTTTAGGGCACTTATCTCCTTTAATATATCATTATACAAACATACCCATTATTTTGGAAACCATTCAAAGTACTCCCTAGAATGGTTGAAAAATGTATATGATGTCTTATAATATCATCATTGGTCACCTTAGTTCAAATCATTCTATGATGAGTTACCCATTGACCTTTCTGATATTAGCCTTATGCACCACTTTGACCTCAGTTTATCTCTCTTCACGAGTCTCTCTCTTTTCAAGCATTCCCCTAGACATCCAATTGTACTCCTCCTTGGAGTTATCACCCATGCCCTTAAACATTAATGATCACTTCACAATGAGCCATACATTTTAAACAAGGTCACCCACTCCTCTATGCTTTAAACAAAGGAAGTTTCAAGCCCACCACTCCTTGTCCCTCTATCCCTTTCTATCTCAGTCCCAATTTCATAAATCATCTTTGTAACACCTTTTGTGTTGATACACAAAGTCCTTCCATTACTGTGCTACCAGTGAATCAACCTCTATCAGCTTCATCACTTATATTAATGGTTTGATAAATATAACTTAGAAGTACGACTGAAGGAGAGGAAGATAAAAACAGCCATACAGTAATTCACAGATTCTTCGGGTTCATAATATCTTTAAAGAATTAACACGATCTTTTCCAGTCAAAGATTTGGATAACTACTTGGAATCATATTGGATTCTCATTAATCACAGATGAAGAAAATGTAGAAGACGTCCAAACACAAATTATAATAAAATATCACAGTTAATAAAATATTAAGAAGGCGATACAACAGTGTAGCGTAGAGACACAGGTCGAATATCATCAGACATGACATGAATAACATGCCGAGGAGATCTGCATGATGCATTCAACTGAGTTGTTATTCAACTGCAGACCCCCTCGGCATCATACAATAAATAAAAATAACAATAATTAATTTCTATATATAATATGTGGCAAGTCTTTTATGTCCTCCATGATCAGTTGTGGCAGGTGCAGCCGTTGCACTTGCAGCTTGGTCCGCATTTGCAATCGTTCTCAGCAGCCACAGTTTCCATCTCGTAGTCGAAGCTGCAGAAACAAACAAACGAAAACAGATTAAAATTGTGAATTCTGTTTCATGGTAATTACCAAAGCATAGATTCATGAGATGTTTCAATCTTTAAAACCCACCTCATGTTGTAGCTGGTTTCAACGATCTCCATTCCAAAGGAGTTGCCCTTTTTGCTGCCATCATTAATAGCAGTAGCGCACACAGAAATATTAGCCATCAAAAACTGAAACAATCAAGCTACGACGAGGAGACAAAACTATAAAACTGAATCGTGGTAAAGAACGAGAGGAGAAAACTGGAAATAAAAAGAGGACTTACGTGCACTGGCTTTTGTCAGCACAGTCACAGTTTCCACAGCCAGAAGACATGCTTGCAGATTGTTAACAAAGACAAGGAAGTGATACAAATGTTGGGGAAATTGCTTTGCTTTTGCTTTGATTGTTGAGAAGAAGGGCAGGTTTCCATGGCATTTATAGATGGCCGAAGGTGTGGTCCAGAGAACCGGCATTAGAATACAAACAACAATGAGAGGCGCAAGAAGCGTGGTGGAAACTCTTCCAAGTGGGACAGGCATTGAGTGCAGAGCACGAGCTACCACGTGAAAGCCCCAAAGCATTATTGATCTCAATAATGGAGCGTTCAACGTTGAAATTTGATACGATCCAAACAAATCCTTATCCACCATTCAGCCGTAAAATGGGATTCTTTTGTGAGATTATTCAATTTTATATGGAACTTTCTAGATAGTCCAGAACTGTCTAGATCATCCACTGTTAATCGTCCTCGTTGCCACACGCTAAATCGCTCAAGAGATTTATGTCACGAAAAGAAACGGAAGAGGTTGATCTGATCTCTTCTAATCTCTGTAGTTTGAAAATAAAAAACTCGGTGAAGTAGAAATGGTGGCGTTTTTAAATTTATTCCAATTTCCACTATCGATAAAGAAAGCTTCTTAGGAAAGATATTGTAATGCAATGTCTGGTTGAAAATAATGTAATGAAATTTTAATTTTACTTTTAAAGAATTTATAAAATAAATAATTGATCATATTCACATTAAAGTATTTTAGAGGAAGAGGTATGTCAAACCAATGCGGAACGAATTCGCACAAGGATGGGACAATGTTTACAATATCTCAGAAGACTATGTCAATCCTACGGTTGATGGAGAGTTGGGATGGCGGAGTGTTAGCTTGGCATCGCCGGATTCTAATGAAGCACTTGAGAACTGGCAGTACTTACTACATGAAGTATCGTTCTGAAGGTGCGCACGGATTACCCAATCGTTGCGACGGGTGGAAACAAAAGTATGTGAACTGCCAACATACGAAGGTTTACCTAACCTGACGGAATTTATTGCCGAGTTTGAAGAAAAAGTAGCAGAACCGCAGAGTCTGCTAGCATTGGAGGACGCATTGAAGGCTACACCAGCGCGTTGGTGGACGACGCATAAGTCGACAATAACAAATTGGGCACTATGTCGACAACTAATTGTAGGTAGATTCGGTGAAGATAAAGGATACTACGGAAAGAAGTACAACAGATGAAGTGCCCCAAGGGATCACTTGGAGGAATGCCAAAGCACATGGGGAGTCATAACACAACAAGAATGGGTCCATGCATTCATCCATACACTGGATGAGGTACCATGAAACTGGTACTTTGCAGCATAACTGCAACATGGAACGACTACGTGGGAGGAACTAACTATCAACTTTAGCCGGACCTTCAACTTCTCGGATGAAAACCCCTTCATCCATAGTGCACTGCAGGTGATACAAGAGAAGGTACTCGAAGCAGTTCCGACAGAACCACCAATGGGATTACAGTGGAGTGCGACACCAGAAATGCTGATGGAATGCTACAATGTTACATGAGAACCCGTTGACGAGGATGACCCATGATCCACTTATATACTAGAGTCGAAAGGAAGCCAGAATGTCGAGGCACCTGGGATACCCTTCGAAAAATTTCAACAGTCGTTGCGCATCAAGAAAGTTAACATTGGGTTGGAGGAAAACCCAAATTTCGCAAGCATCGGAGATTATTGGGATGATGCAATAATCGCAAAAGTCACAGATCTACTACACAAATTTCAGGATCTGTTCCCAACAAAATTTTCGGAAATGAAAGGCATTTCCGTGGAATTGGGTGAAATGAATATCCAACTAAATCCTGATGCAAAACCAATGAAGCAATGACCTTACAGAGTGAATCCCAGGTACAAGGAGCCCCCGAAAGCCAAAGTAGAGCGAAGGGTCAGAAAAGTAGAGTCATCTACGTCCCTATAGGGTTAGCACGAAAAAGAATAAAAAATGCGACGACGATATAATGACAAGGACAGGATCGCAACAAGGGTCCAACGATGAAGACTCGTCGACTCCGGACGGAATATGAACACGTCAAATCAAGCAATAAATATCGTAATTAAGATGGCGCGAGCAGATTAAAACAATAATTAATAACCGCTCGCGTCATCAGAAAGGACCAATGAAGGCATACCATCGGGAAAATAAACCAAAGATTTAGTAAGTTAGTGGAAGATTTGATCAGGATCAATTCGATTACCATGGAAGAAGTGATAGAAAGCTATAAAAGCACGGGGCATCTAACGGTTCAGCTCATTGAACAGGCGAAGAGGCATAGTAGAGAGTTTAGAGGATACGCAGAAAGGGCTGACATAATCTATGAATAGTCAGAAATTGGAATAAGATGCATAGCAAGGCATAAGAAAAGTGCTACCAATCCGGCCGGCTCACAACGAAGACCGAATGCAAGCCGTTGGATCACAGTGGTAGAAGGAGGGGCGAGCACAACAACCGCCACAGAGGAAGAAACAATAGCGAGCAGAAGACCAGTAGGACCGACTGTAGAAGATATTCCATGGTATTTTCCCCCATGGAAGGCAGGCGCACCAGTTGTCCGGATTGGGAAGAATGCCCAGTATACTATCAAGGAACCAACGTTCCAAAGGGGGTCCACAAAATGGGGAATATCATACCACAACTGCGGAAGCTGCAATATAGCGACCGCGACATATTACTACACCTGGAATGCATGATTGCGACATATGAGCTTGTAAGGCATGGTGAAAATGGTCCAGTCACATGGCAAACTGCACAATGGGCGCTAGGATTAGAGAAGCCAGGTCTATTGAATCTGACCTAAATGCCACATTTTAGAAGAGGGGCTTAAGTGAATGCATGCGTGAAGAAGCTCCTCACTTTATTTCACGGCGGTTACTTATGTCTAGATGAGATGATCCTAGTAACAGTCGATTTGATAGAAAAAATAAGAGGGTTACCCAAAAATAGGGAAGACACTTCACAGTATTTCAAGGGAAAAGACAATGGCAAGCGCTTAGCGGAAAAACTGAAGGAAAAGTATGGGATGGAGAAGGACACCCGAGGATACAAAATAAACACCGTCAACAACCAGGTGGTAAAGGTCGCAGCAAAACTATTAGCCATCAAGATGGTTAAGAAGAATCACCTGAACCAGTGCGCATCAGGGGTGATTGCCTCCGCAAAAAAATGTGTCGCAGGGGTCTAGATGAATTGGTCATTGTTCCTAGTGAACGGGCTGGTAGAGGACGCAATGCTTGCGCAGGAACATGGAAAAGCATTCACGTATTCCTAGGTGTTGATTCTCATTGTGATGTTTGCATGGAAGGAACCAATGGACTACCAGGGGATGACCATACGTTTAGTTGGGGTGTGCCAAGGAGCACGATACAAAAATTTATGGGAACCAACCGACAAGGAGCGGATAAAGACCAACAATATCATTTTTTATATCTACCTAGAAATGCTGAAGATCGATGTGAAGAAGATTCCACGAATAATAGAGGAAGCGGTGCAAAAGCATCAACAAGTCGCAAGACTGTTAGCAAGACCACAAGTCATCAAAATACAAGTGTGCACAAACCCAAGAAATTAGTTGCCGGAGACACATTACAAGTTGACAAACAAAGAGTTGGATGCAATAATAGAAGAATGGCCTTAAGAATGGAAAATTCTAGTAGCAGAGGAGGAGCTGTCAGATCCAGAAAAAGGGTAGTCAACAACTGAACAAAAACCATTAGAAGACGATAAATACAGCGGAAGGGAGGATGACCATGCGGAGGAAGACCAACACTCGCACATGACGAGTCATGATGAAGCATCGACTGCAACACGAACAGACTCCGACATTGAGGCACAAGCGAGGAAGGAAGGAAAAAGTTTCGGTTTGAAAAGGGCCAGGGGAACGCACCTATCGATATCTCTCAAGAACAGATGGACAAATTCATACAGCAAATAACAACAGTGGTGGAAGACAACAGGAAGAAATACACTCAACATGCGACTGACTTCTTCAACAGCATATCGCAACTATTGGAAGTATTAACAAATGCAGTGACTGAGACAAGACTTCAACAAGAGAAGGTGCGACCTAGTACCTCAGCACACAGTATCGAGGTGGATATCAGCATGAAACCAAGGATAGTGCAAATCCTGCCGCAGGCTATAACAACAAGAGCGGAAGAGTTGGACACGGAATTAAGAAAGCACAACCAAATCATGGTAAATTTCAACATCTTGCCGATACTGTCACTACAACAAATTCAGCCAGCAGTGAGCGAAGAAATTTTGGAACGCAAAGAAACAACACATGATCGATTGAACCAGTATAAATGACAGGTGCGGAACATCGAGGTGGAAATTCAGCACCTACAAGAAGAAAAAGAATTAAGCTTGAGAGAAGCCACAAAGGCCATTGAATTTAGGAAGAGGTTGGAGCATGCGCTTTCAATCTCATGCAAAGAAGTACCCGAAGTAGATAAAGATAATTTAGCCAAGGCAAAGGCGATATAGCTGGGAGTAGTTATTGCAGACCTGCGGAGGGAAAATGAATCCTTGTAGGAAAGGGTGGTACCCAGCGCACCACTAGAGCAGATTCAAGGTAGACCGAATGCGATCGATGAAGCTGTGATGGAGATCGCAGAGATGGAAAAGACAACCCAAACAATTGGATAGGGTGTCACAGAGTTTTGGGGAAGCTTAGTCTAAGATGAACAGCTAAGCGAACTAAATGCGCAACTCAGTGAGGCAGAGACACAGTTGGAATCCTTGAAGGGATCACTTAAAGCGATGCCCTCACTCATACAAATGACGAAGGCTGTGGAACTGAAATAAATGCAGCATCAAGTAACTAAGGCGTGCGAAAGGAAACAAAGAAGGACTACACACCTCGACGAGTTAAAAGTAAAGGAAAAAATACTGGTAGTAAAAGCAATGGCTGCAATGACACAAGTCAAGTAGCAACTGGAGTAAGAGCAACAAATAATTTGTGAACATCCTACAGAACAATAGGTAGAATAATGTTCACAATTCAAAGTATCTGAAAAGGAAGTGGTCAATCAAATCAAGATGCGTACGATGACTTTAGGAAACAAGTAAACGCACCAGAGGTGGCTAGAGGGCGAGTCACAAGTTTGTGTTGGGGGCCTCTTGCAATGTGATTAGAGTGCATAAAGTACGGAATCCGACAACGACAAAAGGAGAATTCGCGGAAGAAATGACCATTCACGAAGAACAAGGAAGCCAACGAAAGCGCAAGTTATGGTTTAGATAGTTAGAATGGGTCATATGGACCATTTTGTAACAACGTTAGTTGTCTATAAATAGAACCATTATTGTAATCCGAAGGGCATCGATTGTAGACGGAGATATCTCGCATCTATGTTTTGCTCTTCCTTTAGCAAGTTTTGTTCTGTTTGTATGGATTTGCGATAAGTCGCTTGGAACTATCCCTATGAAGGTTGTACTGCAGATTTTGGGATGAGTTAATGCATGAGGATGTTCGGTTATGTCTATGTTTCGTGTTTCTAGTTGTGTTTAATAATGAATGTTATCTCAATGATGCTATGTTTTTAAGGTTTTGTTGCTCTGTCGATTAATCTATAATGCTAGTTGATGTGACTATCAATTATATAATCTTGATGCGAATGGTGATTATATATTGATGATGCGGATGTCGAATATATATAAATATATATATTTGATTTTTTAGCATAATGCGAAGAAAATATCTATGGTTTATGTATCGATTGAGTAAGGGTTAACGCATGTCTTCTCCCTACTGTGGAAACTTGGTTCCTGCAGCACCCCTTAACCATCTCGGGTGAGACCTCACTCGTTCTGCGAGTGTTGCTAGAAAGGGTAAAACCTTTCCGGGCCAATTCTTAAGGGTGTTTGGTCGGTGGTGGTTGACAGCAGTGCAAAGTCAACCCCTATCGACAGAACTGTGTCAACACCAATGGTGTCGCATCAAGTAAATGTTAGCGTAATAGTACCTAATAGCATCAATGCAATAGTAACCACAATTCATGATTATATTAAAACTGTTAACATTTGACCTTTTTTTATGCTTATGAGCTCAATATTTCAAGATGATATCATGCTTATTGTATTCTGGTAGGGGGGTACTCATAACACACTTGCAGCTTCTGGTCAGGTAAACGTGATTGTCATATTAACACTAAAGTTTTTCTTCATTAATCACATTTATTAGACATGGTTCAATTTTTACTTTTGAATATGAATATGTCTTGCTTCTTAATTTGTGGCAGGCTGACCGTGGGAAGTCACCAATGGTGTCACATTAGGTAATAGTACCTAAACATAATTAAAGTACTTTTTTTTATTATATGCATGTTATTTTTTTGACATGATTTTTTGTAATGATAAAAATAAATTAACTAATTTTATTGATTGATGTTTGTAGAGCACACCACATGAGGATGATGAGGTGGTCACTGAGGAAGATATATTTTATTCAACTGACCCAATGGAAATTGTGAAGAAGGCTTTGAAAAATTCCAATCAAGAACTTATTAGACTAATTGTCATCAGACCCAGGACTGAAGAAATCAAAGCAAGAATTGATGACTTGAGGTAGAAAATAGAAAAATATGAGGTAAGTGGCATTTTTGAATGATTTTACGAAAGATGACATATATTCATTTATGTTATTTTATTTCTCTATTTTTGATATGATCTAATCAATTAAAGTTTTATTTTTGTAGTAATTTTTGGAGATAACACCCGTGCATTGAGTACAGGCTGTAGAGGTCGGTATTGGTAGTAGAGATGGTTCAACACATCATCAAACTATTGTACCAATGAGGCTATTTGACTCTCCTAACCATCAATTCCCTTTAGATGCTATGACCTCACAGGATGTTGGAGATCATCATATATTTTCACCCACTACTACTTCACATGATGTTAGAGAGGACAGTAGCATCGAATGCCAAAGTTGTTATCCTAGAGCAGTACGTGTGGTTAGCAAGGGATCATTTCCCATTAGCTTCTTGGTGGACCGGGACTATGTTCCTATAAAGATACCGAATATTGCAGGTATTATTTAATTAATTAAGTGTTTTTTTCATGTAATTCAAAGCCACATACCTCAAATTATTTTTAATTAATGATCATATTGTTTTTGCAGGAAATAATGTTTTTTATAAGAACCTGCATGAGAAGGCGTTGGAGATTTTTGGGCCCACCATTCGTACATGGTGGAATTCCCAAAATGACAAATTGAAATATGATCTGATGAACCACATGGTCAGCTTGTTTGGTGATACCTTCAATAGAGAAGGTGTCACCGCAACAGCTGGCTTAAATTTGAAATATGCCAAGGAAAATTATAGGGACAATTTGCAAATTAACCATAAGTATGAACATCCTATGATGGTTCCAGAGAAGGAGTGGAAGGAGCTCATGGATGATGCAAAGGAGAAGGAATTGAGAAAACAAGGAAAGACTCGGCCACTCGGTTCAAGAAGGTATGACACATATCATATTTTCAATGAAAAATGTTCAATTGTTTTTTTACTTTTAAATTTATTTAAGTTGTGATATCTAACATATTTGAAACCTTTCATAGGCTCCCCGACACCTCTAAAGCGACAAGGACAAGAGTATAAAAACATGGGAAACACAAATTGGGCCAGAGTGGATATCAGAAACTAAGGGCACAAATTGTAAGAATCAAACGATCATTATTTGTAGCCAAAAATTTTCTAACTGTAGCGAAAAAATAATTGATTTATCACAAGCAATTTTCATGGTTTTATGCATTGCAGGGAAATGCTTTTCAAGAGGCATCCACTGAAGAAGACTTGAGGCTCGGCTTAAGTACAATTTTCAACATGCACTAGAACGTCGAAAAAGATTGGGGCAAACCCCAATTTTCCCATTGATGCACACAGAGGTAAATAAAACCAATAAGGCCATCATTATAATGTACTTGTGTAAACTATACATGAATGATTACATTGAAAAATAAATGTCTTTTTTTTGTTTTCAGGTTGAGAGAATCAAAAGAAACAAGGGTAGCAGTACCGAACATGTACCACATGATGGTGGGGAGCTGCCTCATGGTGGCGGCGAGCAGCCTAGCCATTCAGGTATGTATGCTATAAAACAAAAGTATTTAATATGATTTTAAATATATAATTGATGACGTGTACTAATAAAGTTTCTTCTGTGAATGGAAGAGCATGTACCTGTTCATGCTCAACTGGAAGAGGAACAAATGGCAGAACCAATGAACACTCCAGTTGTCTCAGCTAGTCATCCAAAAGGTAAATATCATTGTAATGATATTGGAAATAATTAAATACGTATCTCAATAATAACTACTCATTTATATCTATATAACTGTGTTGGTTTTGTCATTTGAGTGTAGATCGGGTGGTTGGGAGGAATGTTGTTATCCTCCCCACCCGGGTTCAAATCTTGCTTTGTGACACTTTCTCCTTGGGAGTCAACTTTCTATGTAATGATTGTAAATCTGGCCATACCTTGATTCTTTCAGAATAGCAAGTGTTGGAATTTTCCGCGAAAAAAAACTATGTTGGTTTTTGCAAATGATGCCCCACTCCAGCAACCTCCATGGCCTACTAACTGACGTACCAAAAGTATGGTACATTAGAGCATGCCCACACAATTAACAGAAAGAGAGGGCACAACAACTACAATGTTTCATCACAACGAAGATGATGTCCCCATCTTGGAATTTCTGAAGAAAAAAAAACAAAACAAAAAAAATGTAGTTGTATACATTTAATATTTATATTTGACTAAGTAAAGAGATGAAATATTTATAGTTTTGTTACAAGTTTATTGATTTAGTCGGTGCATGGTCATATTTTAGAATTGAGGTTTATAATGTGAATGTTATTGCTCAGTTCATATTTCTGAATATGTGTGACATCTTTCGAGGACTATGGTTATCCTCAAGGGGTTGGCCACCCCTTCCTGAGTTAACCTAAGGAAGATGAGATGACCATATCGTTTATAATTGGTTTAGATCTAATGCATTCATGTTATTGTTATTTCAACATTGTTGTCTCTCATTAAAAACTTAGATATGATATATATTGCTATGGTTATTACTGTTTTTGTTTTCAGTACTTTAATGGTTATTGAAGCTCTATGTTTGATAGTACTGTGCTGATTAAAACAATTAATATACCTATATTTGTGCTTTTTAAAATTTATATGCGAAATCTTTGTTCACTTTGTTGCATAGATTATTTTTGAATATGTGTGACATCTTCCGAGGACTATGGTTATCCTCAAGGGGATAGCCACCCCTTAATGAGTTAACCTGAGGAAGATGATATGACCACATGAGCTTCCTTATCCAGTGATGATGATTATGAGCTTCCACTCTTCGCATGAGACACATAAGACATATGACCACATACAGTTTAGAAGGTCAGGTAACCTACCATCACGCTAACTTGATGTTCATGAGCCTAGTATGACATCATGTTACCTTGTTATGTTATGTTGACTTGCATGTATACTTTTATGTGATGCTTATCCTTGTGGTGACTCATGATTGACCCTTTCATGGTAACATTGAGCTATACAACCCTTAAACGTTGACGTGTAGCTTGTTGATGACTAGCATGACCCCTTAGGATTGCTTTCCACCCTTGCGTTGACCTTAAGAGCCCTCCTTAGGTGCCATACACCATAGCGCTACCTTATATTACTTTTTTGGAGTACTTTGTTGTCGTTTTTTATTGTGAGTTGGCCATACTGTTGTGCTGCTACTTTTTATTTTCGAGGGTTATATTATCTATTTTAGGGTCTTTTCCAGTTCTGGGCTCTCTCCTTTCATAGGTATGTTGGTCTAGTTGAGTCTCATGCAAGTAACCTAATGCTAAGAGGTTGAAGTATGTTTAGAAGCATTTTTTCTGAGGATAAGGGAGGTCTGCCCTAACATCTGATGTTGAGTTTATAATTGGTTCATATATGATATATATTTCTACTGTTATATATAGATTGCTACTGTTATTACTATTATTTTTTTCAGTACTTTAATGGTTATTGTAGCTCATTGTTTCTAGGACATGCTGGACATGAATGATATTGAGGTATGGTTTTTATTTTCCACAAAAATGACATAATTTTATTGTACTGTAGTAATACATACAACATGAAAATTGTGCCATATTGTCTTTCTTTACAGGTCCTCTATCTTGTAGACCTAATTGATGTGGTTGCTATTCAAAATCTTCATATGTACAAAGACATAGGTTGCTATTCAAAATCTATCTTGTGGCACTATGTGATATGCCTAGTAGCTGTACATAAGGCATGCAGTCCATGGCCAGAAGCAATGACCCTTTTGAGGGATACACCAAGGTCAACAGTTTGTTGGAGGCATCACGACGATTGGAGATTGGATCACAAGGTTATATTTTTTCTATCCTTCCTTGTGGTGGATTACAAGTGTTTTTAATCATTTTTAGTGTGTAATTAAATTGGTTTTGATTTTTACTATTGTCCAATAATTGACCATAGTAGTAGGTGAACGGGATTCAAAAGTATAACAAACGTAAGTACATAGTGGATTTTTTTTTTGTAATTTCTCTCCATCTAAATAGGGGGCTAACACACCCCAAGTCATGATCCATCTAGAAACATAATTTGACATGGTTGGAAACCATGAAAATCTACTTGCAATCATATCCACCCCATTTCATCCTATGAGGAAAGCATGTGTCACAGTACAAAATTCCACCAACTTCTATCAAAGAATCACATCACCACAAACCAATTCACCTTCAAAAACAAAGGCTATACTATATGCCATAGGTGATTGGGCTTGCTACTCAATCTTCTCACTTTTCCTTCCCATCAACATTCCTTTCTGACATGTTAGAGAAACCTTAATAAGGCTTGGGGCAGGAGTTGTGTGGTTGGGAGGGTGGAAGTAACCTTTATTCTTCCCTCATGTTCACTTATCCACTTTCAACTATGCTCCTCAATTTTGGTTCTTTCCCCATTTTGGATAAATGTTGCTCTTAATTATGCAAAAATGTTAAAAATGTAGAGACTGAAGTAGGCCCTTGAAGGTACATTGGTCCCATTCCCTCAAACAATAGAGAATTTTTTGTGTTGATTCCTACCTATTCAGGTAGACATAAGGAAAAAAAAATGAATAAAAGCATTAAACTGAGTTAAGATTCTACTTATAATATTTTTCTCATAAGATATTATGGTTACTTGAGTTGAAAATGATATTTGAAATTTCTAATTTAAGCATGTACAAGGTGTCACCTCATAAATGTTCCTACTCTGAAACACAAACTGCGAGGATAACATTACCACCAACACAGTGGCATCAATAATTTCAGAAGGCCAAATACATTGATTTGTTGATGAAGTTGTTGCACCCTCAAATTTTGATGCAACATTTCCAAAATAATCCTTTTGAAAGAATATGTCAAAATTATTCACACCAAATAGGCGATTCCTGAGAATAGACTATTACTTGTTCTTCTTTGTTTGTACTCAAATAGAGTTTAAGCAAGGTTATTTTCAATCTAGCAAATGACAACTTTCTCTTTTTAAATCTCTTGCTCCTAACTTTGGTCAATTTGCTCTCATACCCAAAACCATAAGAGGTATGTCCTCCACATGGAAAAGGGAATATATTATGCATACAAATCCCTTTTATCCTCTGATACTGGTCGAATATGCTGGAAATAGACCTCATTTGAGATCTAAGAACATGATAGATTGAACTAATATTGGGATCCTATAAGTATAAGAAAAAATGTTTCCTAACCTCATTAGTATCCAATTAAACACATTTGATGTATTTTTTGAAGTTATATCAAGTCAAATGAGTCATGATATACCTAATCCCTTCATCCCTTTACCTTATCTGAAAAAAGAATGTAAGAAAAGGCCTAGTAGGTTAGTGTGGTAGAACTCCCTTATGAACTTGGTGATGTTATGCAAAATTACACAAATTTAATTTAGGAAACGACCTATACAACTACACTACTCTTGGTAATGGGAGCATCTCATCACACCCATAGATCACTCATTCAAGGTATAGGAAATTAATTAGTTTTTCGATGTCTAAGTATATGAAAGTTTATGGTTTCACTTGTTTGCAGAATATGGAGGTCCATAAACATTATTTATGGAGAGGAGGTATGTTTCTATTCTTTTATTCTCACCTTATTGATCCACAACTCCTCCATGAGAGTTCTAGTTTCACTTCCTTGATTCCAAGATTCACTTCCTCGAGTCTAGGGTTCTCCCAACACTTTGTCTATGCACTCATTTGGGGGGGATTCTTGGCTTAAAGAATATTCTATACATAGGAATGTCATTGCGTGATGGTGTTGTCCAGAAAAGGCTATGTCTAGTTTGGGTCATTGGGTGAGGATGTAGTCATGAAAGGGAGGATCATTCCCCATCCTGTATAAAACAAAGGGAAATCCCTTCTCTAGGAAGATGTAGAAGAAAAAAATAGATTGCAAAGGTGAGGTCATCCTAGGAACTATAACAACATCCCAATTAAGCAATTCCATAAGAATATTACTAGAGCTAAACATCAATCAACAATTGCTGTAAATATGTACTTTCTCAAGCATTTTGAGGTAGTCAAAGCATAGATGAACAACTTTGAGAAGAAAGCCACCAAAAAACGAGGGATGACCCCCACTAAAGAGGTAGATATAGAGGCTCTATAGTGGATTACTGGAACTAGATTTTCCAATAATAGGGACACAAAAGTATCCAAAATGGTTGATATTTACTAGCTTGTAAAATCCCTAATTGCACACTCCATTGAGGAAAGTGCTACTCAACATCAATGAAACATACTGAGAAAATTGGAATTTATGGAAGCTAAATATGATACCCTTGTTAGATTCCATTAGGTACTGAAAGTAGTCATTGTTGAGGAAGACATAGATCCTAAAGGAAAATCGCCCAATGAGCAACATGATGAGGAAAACCAATAACACTCCCAACCTAATTTCATCATCCTCGACTTAGGTTCCTAAAATTATCTTTAATTTAGACTCGTAAAGGACAATTTATTTTATTGTTTTGAAATAACTATATATATGTTAACAATAGACTCTTAGCATGTACAAGTTAATTACTATTCACTTCTCAATGGTAATCCCAAACATTCTTCCTTCGAGAAGAATATGAGATTTGTAACGTTTTAACTCATTTTTATAAAATATCTAAAAGTTTTCTTTGTAGCAATGATTAATGTGAAACCTATTAGAGTATATAGAAATCCCACAACATTTTCCTTTGAATATTGATTACTGTAGAACCATATGTTTTAGGTACTTAAATACCTTGAACCTGGTTCTTGATCTCTAATGAAAATCTTAATAAGTTGAGCTTCACGCTCCACTCAAAATCTTATCCACACCATTTATTTTTTCACCAACATCAAAATTTTGTTTTTTTCTAAATACACAGAAATCGTCGCTATAGTGACATAAAAGACTTAGTCGTTCCTTTCCTGGGCAATGATATTCTGTGGCTATAGCGACGATAATTTGGTGCTTGTATATCAAATTCGTCGCTATGTGCATGACTGGCCATTTCTCTAGGAATGATTGGATGTCACTGTAGCGACGCCAGTATGTCGCTATAGAGACACACTAATGTTGTTATAGAGACACAATAACGTTTCTATAGAGACAAAGAGCCGTTTCTATAGCGACAGATTAACGTCACTATAGCGAAGAATAGAGTTATTTTAAGCAGTGTCCACTCACTCCATGTGTCATCTCTTTCCTATCTCCATAGCGACGAAAGTTTTGAAGTGTGGCTACAATGACGAAAATGTTTCCACGAAAATATGGGGTCATGTTCGTCGCTATAGAAACACAAAAGTGTTGCTATAGCGACGATTTGTCATGGGAAAAATGTGCACATGTACTAGTGAGCTTAGGATCTGCAAAATGTGTTGAAATTTTCTATCCAAGTTTTATTGAAGATGAGGATATCATCCATATATGATCACAATATACTTTGTGAATGATTACAAGATATTGTCCATTATCCTCATGAATATTGTCAAAGAATTAGTCAAGACAAAAGGTGTGATCAACCATCCACAAAGACCTTCTTTAGACTTGAAGGTGGTCTTCCATACATTATTTTTCTCAATTGATGCTTGGTAGTTTCCTAAATTCATATCATTCTTATTGAAAACTTGGAACCCTTGATCTAATCAAGAATGTCATCAATCTAAAGGAGTAGATAAAAAATCTTGGCTATGATTTTGTTCAAAGCTATGTAAATAATACAAAGTCACCATGTCCCATCCTTGTTCTGCACCAACATAAGTGGTCTCTCACAAGGTGAGGAACTTGGTTTAATATGGACCCTTTTGATGAGAACGTGAATCTGAAGTTTGATTTAAGAGAGCATTTCTATATTGGGCCATTAGGTAAAGGATCACCATGTATCAAATTGATTGAATGCTTGAATTGGAAATTCAAATACACCCCCACAAGTGAAGAGAACATATCTCTGTAGTATTCAACTATATGTGCACCTACTTTTGTTGTGTAGAGATACCCAATGCATAAGTCATGGATGTCACAATGATCTTCCATTCACCTTTCAAATGAATTATGAAAAGGACAAAAATCATAGTCTAGGAGATTACCTTGCTACAATACTTTGGTAAGATCAAGGAATCTATAGTAGTTGGAACTACCTCTAGTACTCTATAGATCTTACCTCTACATACATACATATATATGTATCTATATATATATACATGTATATACATACATATATATATATATATACATGTATATATATACATATATGTATATACATATATGTATATATATATATATATATATATATATATATATATATATATACACACACACACACATACACATACATATGTATATATATATAAATATATATATATATATATACAGAGAGAGAGAGAGAGAGAGAGAGATTAGTTCTTCTCCGCATTTAAAATTATGTACATGCTACGTACTCTTGTCTATTTTTATAATTTTAAGGATTGGGTTCATAACATATGGTATCAAAGCCAGGGTGCTTCCAAAACGCATCATCATGGAATTTTCTCTATAACTTGTTTTTAGAGATGTTTTAGACAACAAAACATGGAGAAGCCTCAGATGACATATTGAAATTTCTATGGTGTGAATTTCAAGTCCTAAATCATTACATGTTCATATTTATACCCTATGGAAGTTAGGGTTTGTGACTAGTCCAAAACATAGTCTCAAATAGGTGTTCTAGGTAAAACTATTATATATGAAGCTTGAGAAATCGAAATTGAGTGAGATTTGTTGAATCCAAAATAAGACTTACCAGAGTGTTATTTTATACAAATTGCATAACAAAATATGAAAAATTGCACATGTGGTAGGTCGTACACTTTCTCTCTCCTGAAAGGGAAAAAAAAACAAGTTTTGAGAAAGTTGCCATAACTTTTTCTTGGCACAATAGAATTAGGTCAAATCTATGGAATTATAGAGAAGGAATAGAAAGATACTACATGATGAAATTTCAAACTTTAAGGGGTTGAAATTATAGATTTACCATGGTTGGAAAGTCAGCCAAAAAAATAGTTTCCAAATTAGGGTTTTATAAGATATCTTATTTTGAAATTTCATAACTTTTGACTTGAAGGTCTGATTTAGGTGATTCAAAAGCTATTGGAAAGAGGAAACATAGAATATTATCTTAGGAAAACCATTCCATTCATTTTATATATTATTTTCAATATATTTAGGATTGAAAGAGTAGGGTTAATGGTTGGACCTCAATTAATAATCAATGGCAATGAACATACCTACATTTAGTGGATATGAAGATAAAGACGGAATCAAGATTATGGAATGGTTGAAGAAGATAAAGGAAATTGGTATGAGTACTGTAGATTATTATTTTTTGGGTGAGTATTATAAGTGGTATAATATTTTTTATGAAGACACTAGATTGTATTCCAAATGGGAAGAATTTGAAAAACGCTTCTCAAATAAATGGATCAAGGATATAAAATTGGAGGAGATGCATAAAATTCAAGATGAATTCAAAGAAGCAAAAGAGGAACTCAAGGATAAAATTGAGGAGTTTTCCAAGATACAATTCCTTAAGGAAACACTTAGTAAGAAGATTCATAAATTGAAGAAAGAAAAGAATAGGAAATGAAGGTTGGAAAATGATGAGTCGATGGAAGAATTGAAAAAACAAAGATGGAGAAATATGCAGATTAAGAAACAATAATAAAATTTTACTGGATGAGATCACAATATTGAAATAAGAATAGAAGAATGGTCAAAATCAAGAAAAAACAAGGATCTTGGATTAAGATACTACCAAAATACTTGAAGAGAAAATTTGAAAAAAGGTTGAAGAAGCTCTAAATACAAATGATGTAAAAGAATAAATGCAATCTAGAATTGAATTAGTAAGAAATTGATGGATGGGATCACAATGCGCCAAGAAAATATTCTATAAGGACACCATAAAATATTTGAAGAAGTTGAGCTCCAACTTGAAGATGTACATGTTAAATATGAGGGTATTATCTCAAATGAAAGAGTAATCAAAGATCAAGCACAAAGGATGGAGGATGGCATTATCTCTAACAATAACATTGATGATATGAGTATGAATAAGGAAGATAAACCATCATATGTAAAACTATATCAACATCCCCATTACGAATAAAGATTCCAAGAAAAATGAGAATATCTATGCTGGAATTATCAAGGAAGAAGATGGAATACTTGGTAATATTCATGGAACAAGGCATCAAAAAGCTATTATTCAACAAGATATTATCAAAGATAAAAAAACTACAAGAAATTGGAGAATAAAAATCACAACCAATGGAATCAAAATCATGCAACAACCAACTATCAAGGATTGATATAAAAAATAATCAATTTTCAATGGATGGATCATCATCAACGGAAATTAGAAAGCAAAAATATAAGGAAATCCTATTACTTGGTTTCATCACATGTAAAACCATTAACTGCAAAGATTTTTGAAGGAGAGTATTGTGTTATGACCCAAGTGGGGGGCATATATGGAGTTAAATATATATAATATGACCCCAAGGGAGGCATATATGGGGCTAAATGTATATGTAATAGGGTCATCCCACAAGTACAAAATGATAAATTAGTGACTAAAATTCGCATATAAATGACTATTTATTAGTCGGCGACTAATAGTAGCTAATTTCCAGTATCTTATAGCTCGACTAACTTAGTCATATTTAACTTAGTCATTAATTGGTTTCCTTATTTAGTCATATATTTGGTCATTGATGTAGTCATTAATTTCCACAATTAATGACCAAATATACGACTAAATAAACTACTAGATAATAAATCAATGTAACCTATTAATGACTAAGCTAACTACAACTAAAAATTAATCACACTATAAGATACTGGAAATTAGCTGCTAATAGTTGTGTATTTGCGAATTTTAGTCATTTTCTTGGTCACAAATTTATCATTTGTAGTAGTCATTTATCTCTATTTAGTAGTTTCATATTCTTTATATAAATGACTAATTTAGTAGTTTTATATTCATTTCATTTTCTTTCATTATTAATAAATATAAACGACTAATTTAGTTGTTTATTCATTTTATGTGTGTTCATTATTAATCAATATAAATTAATTAACATGATATTGTGACTAAATTTAAAAAATGTCATACAATATTCATGCTCATCTAATATGAATATACATCTGAATCATGCAAATTTGTATTAGTTAATTATGACACTAAATAATATCAAGTACAAGCTTATAAAATTTCAACCATGTAAATTATACTATATGAAATGTCGAGTATTACAATATAGATGAGTTTCCAACAATGGTCCGTGAGAAAAAAATTCTCCACACTTTACATAAAAATCATATGCATTGATGGCTTTTCAAAATAGTACAATGGCCCCTGAGTGAAACCTTTGCAATGCCCATAGAAATCCATTGATTCCCTTATTTTCATTTAAACAACACCCACTATGCTCTCACACATCTTGTTTCCTAGCATAAACACCTTTTATGCACGACTTACAAAAATTATGCTGACACGGAGTATAAAGTGGAAGAGTCAACACTTTCTTACACAAAATGAAATTGAACTCTGCATCACAACATATACAACTACAATTGAGTAAAATTTGCATATAATTCGAAGTGCACAAACCAATTTCAGAGGAAGAAGTTAAACTTTGAATCAAAAGAAAACATAACGCATGAAAGCACTAGTACAACATACATTTCCTTATTTCATGTCCCATGATACATATTGTAAATACCTCAAGATTGCATCAAGAACATTAACATCAAAGGTCTACTTGGATGAAAACAAATATAATCAATTTTTGAAAAAACAACTACAGAATGGAAAAAAATGGAATTGTTCAATGGCCACAACTAACTTAGCATAACTTCAAGCTCAAATAAAAATATTGAGATAAAAAAAATAACAAAAATATGGTTATCCATGTAGATTTACCTTAGGGAAGAGACAATCTTCATAGCATATTGAGATGTGTATTTTGCAGTGTGTTGTAGGACCCAATGGCCTAGGACCCATAAACCAAATCCTTAATACCTTGAGTCACTCATGAGTCATAACCGCCTGTTGGTCACCCTATATGCTAATTAATTATAACTAACACACAAGATGCTCAATATAAATTGTCAACCCACGGAAGTCTTTTATTTCAATGGCAATAAGCATAATCTATGCATAAACATTTCAGGTAGTTGATTAAATAAGTGGAGATGAATGAGCCTACCTATCTACTCAGCCAAACTCATTTCATGATTAAAACTAATCTAACTTATGGATCTAGGAATTCAAAGTACAATTACCTTTCTACAGAAATCAACCTAGCAGTTACTGATCTAAGAATAAGAATGAACTAGATTAATTTTACAAGAAGTTAAATCCTATAATTATCAAACTACAGTATTCAATCTCTACCAAACTGATTCATCTAGCAGCTACTGTAACTCAATCACAATCTATCTAATCCAATGAATTCAAAGATACAACAGCAACCAGAATTAGAAATAAGCTTGAACTCTAATTTTATTAATATTGGAAATCCTAGAAAGCATAAATGACTGAAGGGAATTGAAGCTGAACTTGGTTGTAACAACTCATTCTAACACACCATGCATCAAATAAACTATCCTACACAATCGACTGTCACACCACACAGTTGCAGCTATTTAGGATGCAATGATAAATTACCAGGAAAGAATGCAATTATAAACTCTCTGTTGTAGCTAACAGTAATACACCTAATGTGATTCCACAGCACACAACATGAAATAAATTAAACTACCTACTTAACTTGGCAATCTCTATGAGAAGGTGGGCCCTGGCCTTCTAACATAGATGCCGTGAACTAACACAAATTAAGACACATAAATATGAAGAACTTTGCTATTTATTAAAGATGGTAATCCACAGTCTCAACTTTTTGTTACAGCCCGTACAAAATGATAATTAACCAACCTCGGACTCTGAAATCCTTCCCATATTTATACATGCAAAATACAATTCGTGATCCACTAATTTCACACAACAATGAAGATCAATGATCTTCATGCTATGGAGTTACAACCGAACTGTTACAACTGTATTGAATGGGATCGTTGGACATGACGGATGCTGTTACTCTGGAAGTCAATGGATCAACGGATTAACGAATTGGGAGACGTCATGTCTGTTGTAGAAATGCTCTGTTTCAGCGAATTCCTGTTACAACTTCACGTGGAAAGGTGCATTGTCCCTTTGAATATGAGGAATTAAATCTGAAGAGTAACAACTAGCACCACGTGTGATTCTTTCCCAAGGCATTGCGGCTGATACACCTGTGCTTTGATCTTGACTTAATGAAATAAACACAAGTTAGCATAAATCAAAGGATAGAATTCATAACCATAACTATCTTAGGCATTAAATAAATGAAGCAATAATGAATTATACCTTCTCAAGATTCTTGATTGATCTAGAAGAAATGCATGTATATGGTTTATGAAAGTAGGGTGTAACAGGGAAAAATGATATAATAAGTGTGGTAAAAAAGGGGCATTTCCAGGGCCTAACATCTCCCCCCAACTATCCATTTGCATCTTCTCATGCAACAACTCCCACTAGTCTGAATCTGAATCCAAACTGTACCTGTGAAGAGCGGTAAGATTGTAGGCAAGTTCCATTGGTTCCCCATGATGCACAAATCCATAACAGGTAGTCCACTTCTCCCAGCATTGCTTCTCCTCCTCTTTAGTCAAAATGTAGTTGTTTCTAGAAGGACTCACAGGCAGCCATATGAGGGGAAACCTAAATCATAGACCAAGCCACCAGGGTCCACACATTTTCATGCACTACACATACCCAGGAACCCTTGTTAAAGCTTGCTTAAAATTATCAAAACAATATGGATCCCCTTCCTTCAAAGATGGGGAAGAATATAACCGCTTGTACTCACAACCCTCCAGGGCATACTGCTGATTACTAGAAATTATCTGGACAATGGTAGTGATGATTCTCCCTTGTATATTTTCCAAGTGTTGAACAATCTTAGGAAACTCGAGAGACTTTGCATGCCTGGATCTGAGTCCTATTGGAAGTCAAGGTTCATTTCTAATCCAAAGAGTGGCATTATCCTCAATATTTGTGATGGTTTGGAAAGCATCTCTCCATTTTACATGGTTGATGAAAAAAGAAGCAAATGCTCTCAGCTGAACATCCCCCAAATGGGGCATAGGATTAGAGTGAGAGTTAGTATAGCAAGATTTATCATGTAAATATAATTCACACAACAGATTTTGATCCTCAACACCACTTTCCAGGAAATTTTCTAAAAACTAGGAGACTGTTGCTAGCTTAAATGACCTCCCTTCTTTCAATGCCCTCTTCTTAAATAAAGTTGTCTATTAATAAAGAAAGACAGGGTAAGAAGGGGATGGAGCCCTGCAACTCAGCAATTCCTGGGAAAGAATATACAATTGGTCCTTCTTTTGTTGCATGGACTTGAATTTCTTCAACTCTGCCAGCTCTTTTTTAACGTTTTCCCACTGGATTTTCTGGAAGAAAAATTCCTCAACCCATTTCTCTCAATTCTCTGACAGTATTTCTATGTTCATGGAGAGGGACCATCCCTTCCCTGCATTGAGCAATATATTTCTTCCATTTATCTAGCTCAAGATTTAGCAAGAAAATATTTTTCTTCGGTCGCTGAATCCTTCTATCCTCCACATCTTTTTCATCATCGGAATATAAATTAATGATGTCTTGAGATATTAGCATTCTTACCTCATCACCAGATGTTCCAGCTTCCCCATTTTGGATTGGCAGTGTAGCAGCCTCCTCTTCGATTGGTGTTGCAGTGACCTCTGCTTGTGTTGCAATCTCAACAGCTAATTTTGGGGATGATGGTTCTTGTGTGACAGCATCTTGTCTCTTCAATTCTACCTCAACAACATCAGTTTGAGTTGCAGTCTCACCAAATACTTTCAAGGACACTGGTTCTTGTGTAACAACGTCTTCCCCTTGTTCCTCAATATTAGCAATTGTTGTTTGAGTTGCAACTTCACTAAACAATTTTAGGGATGCCGGTTCTTGTGTAACATCACCCTGTTCGCTTATTTCTTCAAATGGACGAGGTTGTCCTTGAATTACCTCAATATCTTATGAAAGATGAGACTGGTCATGGAATAGCTCAGTATTTCCTGATGGTTGGGATTGCATTTCTTCATCTTCTCCTAAATCCAAATAAGGGATTATGTCAACTTATTTCTCGTTCCCCTTCATCAACTCTATTTCCGGTGCTCTTTCTCCTTCTTGCTTTGTCTGTGCAGGAATTTTTGCTACCCTTCCCAATAGTATAACCCTATGCCCTAGTGAAAAGAATATGTCTCCACATTCTTGGCATACCATTTCTCCCTGCTCCCCATTTCCCAAAACAGGAAATGAGTTTTTTAACAAATTTGCAACTTCTATTAACATATTCAAATTCTTTTATGCCTGTTTCCCAGTCACTGCCTTCCATTTCTCCAATTCAATTTGAAGCATTTGCACTTCTTCCTTTAACAACTCATTTTCACCAAGGATATTTTCAATTTGGGGTTCTTCCACAACAGGTTCTTGTGTGACAGTAGGTGTTTTGGGGTTTAAAATAGGAATTTCTATGCCTACCCTAGTTACACATGTTGTTTCTGTTGTCATTAATTCAATATTTTCCCTAATTTCCCGTGATGTCTCTACTGTTGCAATAGACCAAGTCCTTCTTCTCTTCACAACTCCCGATGGCTAGTCTTCACTGCATACTGATGCTACTGTAATAGCTCTGGTTCTCTTATTCTTTGCTGGGGTAGATGTCTTCCCTTTAATCCCTGACCTTTTTCTTCATTTCTGTGACACAGGGATCTCTTCTTCAATAATGGTTCCCCTTATTTTAGGGGAAGATTCGACATCCAATTCATCTCTATTTCCTCCTTCCATTGCCTCTGCCTGATATTCTTCTTCTTGCACTGCCACTTGCTCAGTTGCAGCTTCCATTGTCACCACTTCAATAGCTACTTCAGTTTCAGCTTCCTCTGTTGCGGCTACTAGTGATGTCATTTCTGCTGCTTCCGCCGCCACCCTAACTGCAATTATAATTGGGTTTGTTTCTTCCACTATAAGATTTTCTACTGTTGCAGCCTCTAATATTACTACCTCATCTATCACGGCTTCCATAACCACTTCCTTTGTAACAGGGTTCGTTGTTGTCGCAGCTTCCCCCATATCTATCTCTTCTTCCCCTTCATTTAGGTTTCTGATACCCCATCAGTAACAGGGTTCGCTACTGTCGCAGCTTCCCCCATGACTATTTCGTCTTCCCCTTCATTTAGGTTTCCAGCCTCCCCCCCAATTGAATTTGAGGGGCTCTGGTCCTCTTCTCCTTCTTCATTACCCCCCAATTCTAATGCAGGTTCTCTAATTACCTTGACCCTAGCAAGAAATTGAGCCCAGGTCAAATTCTGATGTGCTAGGGCCCTCAAGATTAGCAATTTAATTAGGCCATGATTGGTGAGGGAGGAAACTAGGTGTCGGGTTGTTCTTGCATACCCAACCATGTTTTGTAGGGTCTTAAAGAGATAAAACGGCGTATTCACTAAATTATTATGGCGTAGGTGAGATAATAGAGGGAATTCGGAGAAATAGATAGTTTGGTACCTACCTTCACAGGAGATATATTTCTTTAGGAAGATTTCCACTTGATCCCAATGTTAGTTTTTCATAATTTTCAATCTGATCTAAGATCTTAACTAAGAGAATAACATGTATAACATATCAATCATGGACACAATAATGCAAGCACATAAGAGACACGGAGTTTCAACGGGGAAAACTAAGAAGGTGAAAAACCCCGCAACTTCCTCATAGATAGATAGAGCAATGATACAACCAAAGTACAAGAGATAGTCTTCTCCTGGAAGATGATCCTCCTCCTCACAAGTGCGCCACTTTCTGAGAGAGATAGAAGTGAGTAATGAGTGATCAAATAGAGATCTCCCGATCTCTATTTATACTTGTCCTGTCCTGCCCAATAAACTAATGGGACTGACTTGTCTAGCTTATTTTAATAACCTATGGTTAACTTAATCTGGGCCAACCCCACACTTGGTGGTCTAATAACCCATTTAAACACATGACTCATATAGGGATTACCCATCAAGGTGGTCTAATAACCCATCAAGTATAAGTTACAACACTTACAATATAAATGACGAAACTTACAATATAAATGATGACACTCCCAATATAAATGACGACACTTCTGTATAGAGGAATAATAACATCTCTATAGGAATACAATATACATGGGTAAAATACATTCCGAAGTTACATATACATCAACACTCCCTCTTAACTAGGAAGGTATTTCTCGACACAGATCTGCTAGCACAAGTCTTCTTCTCTGGATCATCATTAGCGAATCATCATCCTCGAATCATCGTCATCGTCACTGCTACTGCTATCTCAATCAATCTCTAAATCTACTCATCATAGGAAGTTCTACAGAGCTAGTCGTTTTTCATACTGGATGTAGGCCCACCACCTGCAGGTCTTCATCATCACTGGCCATACTGTGGAATCCTCAAGACTTATTACGTGCGTCAACAAAAACTAGCAAGAGCATCCCAGGACTGATTCCGAGCACACTGCTCAACCTATTGGATCTCCCAGGGAGCTATTACATGTGACCAAGCAAAACCTAGCAAGAGCATCTCAGGACTGATTACGTGCCCAACACAACCTGCAAGATCTCCCAGGGAGACATTATATACTACCAAGAAAAACCTAACAAGAACATCTCAGGACTGATTACGTGCCCAGCACAACCTGCAAGATCTCCTAGGGAGAAATTATATGCCATGGACAAAGCCTAGCAATAACATTTTCTAGATCTCCCAGGGAGCTATTATATGCCAGCAGCAAAACCTAGCAAGAGCATCTACAAATTTCCCAGGGCGCTATTATATGTCCCTCCAAGCAAAACCTCGAAAGAGCATTTTCCATATCTCCCAGGGAGCTATTATATGCTAGCGAAAAAACCTAGCAAGAGCATCTGCAAATCTCCCAGGGATGGATTATATGCTTATCTGCACAACCTGTTCCACGACCATAGAGTATCAACCTGATACTCACCATACATAATCCTGATGTACATCATCACATGATCATCCTGATCATCATCACTGCATCACCCTAATGCATGTCATCCAAAGCATCATCGTGATACTCATCATACATGATCATCCTGATCATACGATGTATCCACCTGATACATATAATGCATCCACCTGATGCATATCACATACATGATCCACCTGATCATACAATGTATCCACCTGATACATATCATGCATCCACCTGATGCATATCATATACATGATCCAACTGATCATATCCAGCATCCAACATGATGCATAAACATATACATGATCCAACTGATCATATCCAAAGCAGTAACTGGAGCATCATCCTGATGCTCATCACACATCACTTACATCCACAGCCATGGGAGGATCCTCCTACCACCATGCTTGGAATGGATTCTGCAAATGTGTCCATCACTTCTTCCTTGAAGTGTCATCAATTTGAAGAACACCAAGCCTCCCTCTGAAGTACTCAAACTTCACTCTGGCTAGTGGTTTCGTCAACACATCTATAATCTGCTCATTCGTCACAACATACAGGAGCTTCACTGCTCCTCTCTGCACCATATCCCTGATATAGTGATATTTTATCTCTATGTGCTTCGACCTGTAATGGAACACCGGGTTCTCAGACAACTTCACACAACTCTGGTTGTCACAAAATCTACTAGTAGCATCCAATGGGAGATCAAATAGCTAAGATAGTAGCTTGTTTAGCCATACTACGTCACAACTAGCCAAACAAGATGCAACATACTCTGCTTCGGCTGTACTTAGTGCTACGCAGGACTGCTTCCTGCTAAACCAAGAGATCACACCTGATCCCATACTGAAGCAACACCCAGATGTGCTCTTCCTATCTACAGCACTGCCTTCCTAGTCCAAATCAACATAACCTTGCAGGTTAAACTTTTGATTCGCATCATACTTGAGCCCATAATCAACTGTACCCTTCAGATACCTCAGAATATGCTTTACAGCAACCAGGTGAACACTCCTCAGATCTGTCAGGAACTGGCTCAATGTGTTCACCGCAAATCAAATATCTGGTCTCGTGTTCGTCAGGTACATCAAGGACACAATCATCTAACGATACACAGTGACATCAACTGGATCAGATGAAGCATCACACAGAAGCTTCAGGTTTGATGCCATAGGTGTGGCCATGGCCTTGCAGTCCATCATCCTGAACCTCTTCAGGATATCTACTGCATACTTCACTTGTCCAAGGAATATCCCATCTGCACTTTGCCACACCTCCATGCCTAGAAAATAGTGCATCATCCCCAAGTCCTTCATCTCGAACTCGGCAGCAAACTTCCTCTTGGTATCGACAATCAATCCATCCTCACAGGTCATCCATATACAGAAGTAGTATCACTGGATTTCCTTCCTCAACCTTGTAGTAAAGGTTGGAATCCGCTTTACTCTTGGTAAAGCCCAAACTAGATAGAAAGCCATCTATCCTGCCATACCAGGTCCTGGCTGCCTATTTCAAACCATACAGGGATTTCTTCATTTTGCACACATGTGACTCTCGGTCATGTGTCTCAAACCCGAGTGGCTGCTCCACATACACTTCCTCTTCGACTACACCATTCAAGAAAGCTTTCTTGACATCCATCTGGTGTATCTTCCATTCCATCACTGCAGCCAGAGCAAGTACTAATCTGATGGAAGTGTGCCTGGCTATAGGTGTAGAAGTCTCTTCATACTCAATCCCTCCTTTTGAGAGAATCCACGAGCTACAAACCTCACTTTGTATTTATCCATGCTACCATCTGCAGCATGCTTGATCTTATAGATCCATTTAGAAGTCACAACAAACTTCCCTTCAAGTCTTGGGACTGCATCCCAAACATCATTCTTCATGATCGACTGGTACTCCTCGATCATGGCATTCTTCCTGAATCCTGGGAACTTCAATATATTCAATATCTTCAATAGATAACTTTGTTGCTGAAACAAATGTTGTAGTCCTTCTTTTGTAGGTGCTTGTATACGATCTTTCCTACAAAACAAGTTAAATTGCATGATTAGAAACTTCTCATAGTTTTCAGAACAAATTCTTACACATAAAGAAATATGTCATATAGTCATGCAATTATTTTAGCCAATGCTTCAATACAACATTCATCCATATCCTATAACTTTCTAGATGCCTTCCAATCTCTACCAGAACATTGTTAAGAGTTTTGCACTACTCTCAACATGTCAACAAAGAGGTTTCATTCTAGATAAGTAGCAATGGAATGTTCTACAGTGCCATAGGCCATTTACCCATTACATGCATATTAGTAGTATGCTGTTCATTAATGCAATTATTCTAATATGCCAAAATACACAGCCTAATTCTAGGAACGTCAGTATATACATCATTGAACAGTATTATTTAAACAATCAAATATGCAAGAAATGATAATTCAAATACTTATCTTTGTTTGTTTGTTGGGTTGACTCCCTCTCAGTCTTTGCTTCCTTTCTACATCTCCATTCTGATGTGGATTGTGAGAAGTGGTCCACTCCCTCTGAATATCTGCATCCTTGATATTTGCTTCCTTGATTACCTATCCTTGAACTTATGTCCATCCTTGATTACTATGCATATTTACTAGTATCATCATTGTGTTATCCTCGAGGTCTCATACATACATTCATTAGCATAATATCAATACTAATAAAACACAATAATCTTAAACATGTATAGTCATGATCATTTCAAACAAAGATAATAAGCATTAGTATTTGAGGTTTTAGGGAAGACTTCTCTTACTCATACATATTCATATATGACCATAGAATTCTTCTGGTTTGTCATATCATCAATAAAAGTAAGAAGCATAATATGCCTAAACCCTTGATTACTTACATTTCTAACTTTATGAATAAACATAATCAATCATGCCTAGTATACTTATATAAGAGATCCTAACACAAGGTAGGATTCTAACTTGATATAGGAAAAACATACCTGGATTAGCATGTTAGCTAGCTATGTCTAACATACCCATATGATGTCTTCTTGTTCTCTTCAATGACTTGTGCTAGTAACCTGCATATCTCATAAGCTAACCATTATAGAACCAAGTTATACATACCTCGTAAATAGATCTTCTATCTGATCTATGACAATGGATGAATCTTTGTCTTCATGTCACCATGATCATATGTTCTTGAACTAGAACATGATTTTTCTTTCTTGGTGTACCTCTCATGTTAGCAGACAACATAAACCTCATACAACACCATAATGCATTAGTACAATCATAAGTGTCAAAACCCTAATCAGTGAATATCTTCTATAATGTATTCATAATTTTATTAAGGTGATACGACAAGTCTAAATTTAATCAAGATTGTACTAACCATAATAATATGAAGACAAGCATACCATAAACTTAATCATGAACAAATCTCGAAGCATACTTGTATAAGTCATACCTGTCGAGATTGCTTGTAATCTTCTTATGTAAGGCCTTAGCCTCATCCCCCTCTGGAACAGGAACTTCTTCACCTATGCAAGTGACCAATCCACTCGCTTCTAGGATTAACCCAATCCACTTGAATTGCAGAAACTGGATTTGGAGATGGATTAGGGTTTCTCAGAGAAACCCTAAAAATTCAAGCTTTGAATTTCAAACTTATGAAAGGATAGAAAGATGTGCCTTTCTGAGCTGGTCAAGCTGGTATACTCAGAATTTGAAAACTGCAAAGTTTCACTCCTCGAATTTGATTTTCAATCTTCCGGGTTCACTCGGGAGGACCCTGAATTAGGGTTTGAGTTTCCTGGAGCTTAAACCAACCAAATAGTTTGATACAAAGCTCTATACTTCAATTTTTCCAAGGAGCTTCCAGCTATGATCACATATTTCAAAAATTCTCATTTTTGTAGAAGCCCTAATTTTCCACCTTTCTGATCAAAGTCCCGAACTAGGGTTTGATCAAGCCTGGTCTTCTGCCCAACCAAAAAATTCAATCTTGGTATCTAAATTTCGATTTTGATGAGTAGCATTCAGCCATTGTCTCCTATTACAAAAAAACCAACTTTCTCTGAAACCCTAATTCCCGGAGCCATGAATGAAGGTGCTCAAAATCCAATTCTGTTTTGACAGAAATATGCACCTGATTGTTTCTGGTGTAACTATGAACTTACGAATCCAAAGGATCTGCAACTTCTACCCGTGATAGCCCGACCTGTCATATTTCCAACCCCATAGGTCTGACCTCAATTGGATTCTCTGATAGAGAGTTATTCCAAGTGTCGCAACATGACTTGTTTATGGGATAAAACAGAAGAGCGAACGTGTACGGAGTGCCACGTGTCACTGGTTCACTTTAGGCCTCTAAAACTTCGGCCTGTGAAAGTACAGTCTGTTCCCTACTTGTCACATTTTACGAAATTGCATTTGGAGCTTCCTAGCCCAATTTATGACCTTTTTTCCTAGGTCACCTATTTATGACTCAGATCTAGAAGAGGCGAAAACCCTATATTGTACAGATCATAAAACACAAAGTACAATGAAGTAGAAGTTGTCCTTTGGACACAAGGTACATGGAGATGTGATATTCGACCTGTGAAAGTTTCAGATCTGAAAAATTCAGCAAAATGGATTTATGGCGAAAGTGCTACGATGATTGGTTTTTGCTATATCAAGCCCTGGCATCGCAAGTGCAACAAGTGTCATACATGCCATACCATGCCTTCTTTCAGGCTAGCTCTGATACCATGTTATTTTTTCATAATTTTCAATCTGATCTCATATCTTAACTGAGAGAATAACATGTACAGCATATCTACAGCATATCAATCATGGACACAATAATGCAAGCACACAAGAGACACAAAGTTTCACCGGGAAAAACCAAGAAGCTGAAAAACCCTGCAACTTCTTCAGAGATAGATAGAGCAATGATCAAACCAAAGTACAAGAGATAGTCTTATCCTGGCAGATGATCCTCCTCCTCACAAGTGCACCACTTTTTGAGAGAGATAGAAGTGAGTAATGAGTGATCAAATAGAGATCTCCCGATTTCTATTTATACTTGTCTTGTCCTTCCCAATAAACTAATGGGGCCGACTTGTCTAGCTTAGCCTAATAACCCATGGTTAACTTAATCTAGGAAAACCCCACACTTGGTGGTCTAATAACCCATTTAGCCACATGACTCATACAGGGCCGACCCTATCAAGGTGGTCTAATAACCCATCAAGTATATGTTACGACACTTACAATATAAATGACGACACTTCCGTATAGAGGAATAATAACATATCTATAGGAATACAATATACATGGGTAAAATACATTCCGAATTTACATATACATCCACACCCAAGGCCGAGGTAATGATGCCAGTGCTATTCTGCGACCTTTTGGAGGAACATTCTCCTCGACTACAAGAAATTCCCTTATTGCAGTCGCATTCAGTGCTTTTCATCCAAACAATTTCTTCCTAACCTGGGGTAATCCAGTGACCTCTGATATGATGGCCTCTATAACTTCTACGCACAATCCCCTGACCTCAGAGTGACTATCTTTTAAATTAAGAACAAATTGCAATGCCATTTCGGCGTGAAAACCGCTTAAGTGTTGAAAATACTCAGTCCACCCAGCCGCTGCAAAGATGGTGAAAAATTCTGTGTTAGTACGCAGAGCTTCCATATTATCAGGTTCATGCCGGACTGGGTTACCCATATCAACCTCCCTTCATAATTCAGAAAACAAATATAGTGATTATCAGCTCAGACATGGAAGTTGCAGCCTACAGACATTCATGGAATAGCCAAAATTTGAAATTGGGTATTTTAGGAAAGACGACACAGTTTTCAACCCGCAGTAAGATGATACAATTTAAGGAAAAATGGCATAATTGGGGCATTTTGGTACGAATCGGGTAAGGTGACGGTCATGTAATAGATATGGTTGTTAATTATGACACATTCCCTTGGCGGTTAAGTGGGTACAACTTTCTGATGAAAACTAAAGACAAAGCGTACTTATCATTGCCACATTTAATTTTATGCTTAATCATGTAAAAGGTCATAATTCGTACCTTCGCGTTATGAGCTCAGCCTTAAATTCCCACCATAACCCGACTTCATCATTACTTCCATTAAAAGAACATAAATGCGCACGTGCTAAGATGAGTTGGCCACCGCCAACCAGGCTGATTAGTACATCCATGCTGACAGATACGCAAGACGGCCCAATAATTTTGTTTGTGCTTGGCAGACTGTGATTGGAACTATGGAGTCATCATTTAAATTAGAGCCTGGTCAAATCATTAGCAGTGATATTGTTATAAGAGGCAGACAATCTAGCGGAGTTGCAGTTGATGAATAAGAGGAATCTGATGTGATTATGACTAGGAAATCAAGAAAATAAGCCAGATACAGTGGAGTCGCAGCTGCAGACTTATGAAGACTTTGGCAGAGTTCGGCAAAAAATGGCGGAGTCACAGCTGTGGAACTTACGACAATTTAGCATAGTTCACAAAAAACTATGGCGGAGTCACAGCTGTAGAAATTTGGTAGAATAAACAAAAATAGTGGAGTCACAGCTATTGGAAAAAAGAGAAATGAATGAAAATAGCAGAGTCACAGCTACGAAAATTGGCAGAATGGGAAAAAGTAGTGGAGTCGCAACTGCTGGAGAAAGGAAAAATTAATGGAAATAGTGGAGTTACAGCTGCGAAAATTGGCAGAATGGGCAAAAGTAGCGAAGTCGCAACTGCTGGAAAATGGCGAAATGAATGGAAATACTGGAATCACAGCTACAAAATTTTGCAGAATGGGAAAAAGTAGCAGAGTTGGAGCTGATGGAGAAAGGTGAAATGAATGGAAATAGCGGAGTTACAGCTGCAAGAATTGGCAGAATGGGAAAAAGTAGTGAGTCGCAGCTATTGGAAAAATGGAGTAACAGGCGAGTTTTCAGCTGGCTACTGAAAGTTGACAAATCATCCATCTTCTTCAAAGAGAATATTCGATCAGGAAAGCAATATAAGGTGTCTGCAATCGTTTGGCCCAGTCATGATAGCTGCTCGTTGTTAAATTTTCAGAATTTACTTCAATCTGATCTAGGATCTTAACTGAGAGAACAACATCTACAACAAATCTACAACATATCAATCATGGACACAATAATGCAAGCACACAAGAGACACAGAGTTTACTTGGGGAAAACCATAAAGGTGAAAAACCCCAATAACTTCCTCAGAGATAGATAGAACAATGATACAACCAGAATACAAGAGATAGTCTTCTCCTAGAAGCAGAGCCTCCTCCTCCACAAGTGTGCCACTCTTCACAGTGTGAGTGAGAGAATAGAATGTGTAAAATGAGAGAGACACGCTCTCTATTTATACACTAACTTGAATTGACCTTTACTCAACTAGGTCAGCCTCAACTTAACCACTTAACATAATGCTGACTAGGCCGACCCCCACTAGGGTGGTCTAATGACCTTTTGACCCACATGGCCGACCCCCAATAGGGTGGTCTAATAACCCTTTGACCCACATGACTTATACAAGGCCGACCCCAACAAGGTGGTCTAATAACCCATCAAGTATAAGTTACGACACTTACAATATAAATGATGACACTTCCGTATAGAGGAATAATAACATCTCTATAGGAATACAATATGCATATATGTGAAATACATTCCGAAGTTACGTATACATCAACACTCCCTCTTAACTAGGAAGGTATTTCTCGACACAGGTCTTCTAGCACAAGTCATCTTCTCTGGATCATCGTCACTGCTGCTACTATCTCAATCAATCTCTGAATCTACTCGTCATAGGAAGTTCTAGAGAGCCAGTCCTTTTTCATACTGGATGTATGCCCACCACCTGCAGGTCTTCGTCATCACTGGCCATACTGTGGAAATCTCAAGACTTATTACGTGCATCACAAAACCTTAAAAGAGTCTCTTGACTAGCAAGAACCCTAAAGAGCATCTGAGGCCTTTTTCATCCTGTCCAGATCTCCAGGACTTATTACATGTGACCTCACCACAAAACCTTGAAAGAGAATACCAAGACTGATTACGAGCACAAGGCTCAACCTATCGGATCTCCCAGGGCACAAATTACATGTGGTCACCACAAAACCTCGAAAGAGCATCCCAGGACTGATTACGAGGACAAGGCTCAACCTATCGCATCTCCCAGGGCACAAATTACATGTGGTCATGGAAAAACCTTGAAAGAGCATCCCAGGACTGATTATGAGCACACGGCTCAACCTAACGAATCTCCCAGGGCACAAATTACATGCCATAGGACAAAACCTCGAAAGAGCATCTTCCAGATATCCCAGGGCACAAATTACATGCCATAGGTAAAACCTCGAAAGACTATCTGTAGATCTTCCAGGGCACAAATTATATGTCCTCCCAAGCAAAACCTCGAAAGAGCATTTTCCAGATATCCCAGGGTACAAATTACATGCCATAGGCAAAACCTCGAAAGACTATCTGCAAATCTCCCAGGGCACAAATTACATGCTTATCTGCACAACCTGTTCCACAGCCACAGAGTGTCAATCTAATACTCACCATACATCATCCTGATGTACACATGATCATCCTGATCATCATCACTGCAACATCCTGCTGCATGTCATCTGGAGAAACATCCTGAAGCTCGTCATCCATGATCATCCTGATCATACAATGCATCTACCTGATGCATACCAAGTATCTACCTGATACATATCATCATACATGATCCACCTGATCATACAGTGTATCCACCTGATAGAAATACAAATACATGATACATATCACCATACATGATCCACCTGATCATACAATGTATCCACCTGATACATATACAGATACATGGTCCAAGCATCCAACATGATGCATATACACAATACATACAAATGATCCAACCGATCATATCCAACATCCAACATGATGCGTACATACATATAAATGATCCAACTGATCATATCCAGCATCCAACATGATGCACACATACATATACATATAAATGATCCAACTGATCATATCCAGCATCGAACATGATGCACACATACATATAAACGATCCAACTGATCATATCCAGCATCGAACATGATGCACACATACATATAAATGATCCAACTGATCATACAAAGCAGAAACTAGAACATCATCCTGATGCTCATCATCCAGCGCTTACATCCATAGCCATGTGAAGAATTCTCCTTCCAACATGCTTGGAATGGCTTCAGAAAATGTGTCCATCACTTCTTCCTCGAAGTGTCATCAATCTAAAGAACACCAAGCCTCTCCCTTAAGTACTCGAACTTCACCCTGGCTAGTGGCTTCCTCAGCACATCTGCAATCTGCTCGTCCGTCGCAATGTACAGGAGTTTCACAGCTCCTCTCTGCACCATATCCCTGATATAGTGATATTTGATCTATATGTGTTTCGACCTGTCATGAAACACTAGGTTCTCGGACATCTTCACACAACTCTGGTTATCATAGAAGATACCAGTAGCATCCAACAGGATATCAAATAACTCAGACAATAGCTTCCATAGCCATACTGCCTCACAACTAGCTGAACAGGCTGCAACATACTCTGCCTCAGCTGTACTTAGTGCTACGCAGGACTGCTTCCTACTGAACCAAGAGATCACACCTGATCCCATACTGAAGCAACACCCATATGTGCTCTTCCTATCTGCAGCACTGCCTGCCCAATCTGAATCAACATAACCCTGCAGGTTAAACTTTTGATTCGCTTCATACTTCAGCCCATAATCCACTGTACCCTTCAGGTACCTCAGAACATGCTTTACAGTAACCAGGTGAACACTCCTTGGATCCGTCAGGAACTGGCTCAATGTGTTCACCGCAAAGCAAATATATGGTCTCGTGTTCGTCAGGTACATCAAGGACCCAATCACCTGGATTAGCATGCTAGCTAGTTATGTCTAACATACCCGCATAATGTATTCTGGTTCTCTTTAGTGACTTGTGCTAGTAACCTGCATGTCTCATAAGTTAACCATTGTATGACCAAGTTATACATACCTCGAAAGTAGATCTTCTATGTGATCCATGACAATGGATGAATCTTTGTCTTCATGTCACCATGAGCATATGTTCTTGAAGTAGAACATGAATTGACTTTCTTGGTGTACCTTTTGTGTTAGCAAACAACATAAACCTCATACAACATCACAATGCATTAGTACAATCATAAGTGTCAAAACCTTAATCAATGAATATCTTCTATAAGGTAATACGACAAGTCTAGTAATTAATCAAGATTGTACTGTAATGATATGAATACAAACATATCATAAACTTAATCATGAACATAATTCGAAACATACCTGTAAGCCATACCTGTCAAGATTGCTTGTAATCTTCTTATGGAAGGCCTTAGCCTCATCTCCCTCTAAAACAGGAACTTCTTCACTTATGCAGGTGACCAATCCATCCTCTTCTAGGATTAACCCAATCCACTTGATTTGCAGAAACTGGATCTTGAGCTGTAATAGGGTTTTTCAGAGAAACCCCAAAAATTCAAACTTCCGAAAGGATAGAAATATGTGCCTTGATGAGCTGATCAAGCTGGTATATTCAGAATTTGAAAACTGCAAAGTTTCACTCCTCAATTTTTCCTTTGAAACTTTCGGATTCGCTGGACGTGACCTCGAACTAGGGTTTGATGAAGCCCACTCTTCTTCCCAATCAAAAGGTCTGATCCAAAGCTCTAAGCCTCTATTTTTATGAGGAGCTTCCAACCATGGTCACAGATTTCAAAAATTCCCATTTTTCCAGAAGCCCTAATTTCCACTTTTCTGATCAAAGTCCCGAACTAGGGCCTGATCAAGCCCGGCCTTCTGCCCAACCAAAAAATCTGATCTTGGTCTCTAAATTTCTATTTTGATGAGTAGCATCCAGCCGTGGTCTCTGATTAAAAAAATTCGAACTTTCTTCGAAGCCCTAAATTCCGGAAGCCATGAATGAAGGTACTCAAAAATAATTTTGTTTTAACAGAAATATGTACCTGATTGTTTCTGGTGTAACTCTCAACTTTTTGATCCATAGGGTCTGAAAAATATTCCTAGGATAGCCCGACCTCTTATCTTTCCATCCCGATAGGTCTGATCTCAATTGGATTCTCTGAGAGAGAGTTATGCCAAGTGTCGCAATGTGACCTGTTTATGGGATAATACAAGAGAGCGAACTTGTACGGTGTGCCACGTGTCACTGTTTCAACTTTTACCTATGAAAATTTTTCCTGAGATAGCCCGACCTGTTATCTTTCCATCTTGATAGGTCTGACCTCAATTAAATTCTCTGAGAGAGAGATTTATGCCAAGTGTCGTAACGTGACCTGTTTATGAGATAATACAGGAGAGCGAACTTGTACGGTGTGCCACGTGTCACTGGTTCAACTTCGGCCTCTAAACAATTTTCCTGAGATAGTACAGTCTGTGTACTACCTGTCACTTTTTACGCAATTTTATTTCGAGCTTCCTAGCCCAAGTTATGACCTTTTTCCCAAGGTCACCTGATTTTGACTCAGATCTGGAAGAGGCAGAAACCCTATATTGTACAGATCATAAATCACAAAGTACAACGAATTAGAGGTTTTCCTTTGGACACAAGGTACATGGGGATCTTATCTTCGACCTATAAACGTTTCAGATCTGAAACCTTCGCCAAAACGGATTTATAGCGAAAGTTCTACGATGACTGGTTTTTGCTATATCAAGCCCTAGCATCGTAAGTGCAACAAGTGTCATACACGCCATATCATGCCTTCTTTCAGGCTAGCTATGATACCATGTTAAATTTTCAGAATTTACTTCAATCTGATCTAGGATCTTAAATGAGAGAACAACATGTATAGCAAATCTACAGCATATCAATCATGGACACAATAATGCAAGCACACAAGAGACAAAGAGTTTACTTGGGGAAAACCATAAAGGTGAAAAAACCCAATAACTTCCTCAGAGATAGATAGAGCAAGGATACAACCAGAATACAAGAGATAGTCTTCTCCTAGCAGTAGAGCCTCCTCCTCCACAAGTGCGCCACTCTCCACAGTGTGAGTGAGAGAATAGAATGTGTAAAATGAGAGAGACACACTCTCTATTTATACACTAACTTGACTTGACCTTTACTCAACTAGGTCGGCCTCAACTTAACCACTTAACATAATGCTGACTAGGCCGACCCCCACTAGGGTGGTCTAATAACCCTTTGACCCACATGGCCGACCCCCAATAGGGTGGTCTAATAACCCTTTGACCCACATGACTTATACAGGGCCAACCCCAACAAGGTGGTATAATAACCCATCAAGTATAAGTTACGACACTTACAATATAAATGACGACAATTATGTATAGAGGAATAATAACATCTCTATAGGAATACAATATGCATATATGTTAAATACATTCCGAAGTTACATATACATCAACACTCCTCAAATCAATTCCTGTACACAGTTCTTCAAAACAAACCCAATCAAGCGTAAAGGAAAAATAGATAAAATAAGAGAAAGAAAAAAAATTATTTATGTACAAATTATGTGTGGAAATTGCAGTTCTTAAAAATTCACAAGGGTTGAGAAAAATCCCTGCCCTGGCGTTAATTGATATCTAGATCAGCTACAACATGTGGAATGAAGGCATTGTTTGAGATCGGTTTGTGATATAGTCGCAGTTGATGACCATTGGCAAACAATGGTGTCTTGTTTTCATCAATGGTGATCAACTGAACTGTTCCATTATCAAATACTTGATCTATTTAATAGGGTCCCAACCAACGAGTGCACAATTTTCCTTTGAAATCCCTCTTAAACCGTGAATCATATAATAGAGCCCAGTCTCCTTCTCGGAATACTTTCTTCTTTATAAATCTATCATGCCATTTAGAGCGATGTTGTTGGATTAAAGATGTATGATGCATTGTGGTTGTGCGCTTCTCATCCAATTCATTAAGATGATTCAGTCGGTTTCTCTGTGCTTCTGATAAATCAAGGTTTGCTTCTACAACTGTCTTCAAAGTTCTTATTTCAAATTCAATCGGGAAAACAACATTTTTTCCATACACCAATTCATATGGGGAAAAACCAGTGGTGTTACGCCATGTAGTGCGATATGCCCATAGTGCATCTGGAAGTCTCTTAGCCCAATCTTTACGATGGCTTTTCACTGTTTTTGTCAAAATAGCCTCGATGACCTTATTTGTACTTTCCACTTGGCCATTGGCCTGTGGATGATATGGTGAGGTTAGTTTTTGCTGAATGTGAAACTTTTGTAACAGAGCTTCGAATTTGTGAGACACAAACTGTGGTCCACCATCTGTAACGATTTCCTTCGGTACTCCAAACCGAGTAAAAATCTCTTCATATAGGAAATCAATTACAGGCCGATAATTAGCTTTGTCCAAGGCTACAGCTTCCACCCATTTGGTCATGTAATCTGTGCAAACCAAGATGTGAACTTTCTGTTTTGAGGGAGGGTTGATAGGCCCTACGAAATCTAGATCCCATTTGTCAAATGGTTCAACCACAAGCTGTGGCTGAAGAGGCATTTCATCTAATTTGTTGGGTTGGCCCATCCTCTAGCAGCTATCACACGCTTGAACATACTTTTTCGCATCCCTGAACAATGTAGGCTAGAAATAACCCATCCTTAAAAAATTATGACCTATTTTTTTGTCAGCAAAATACCCCCGACAGGGCTCATCATGGAAAGCTTTCAAGATACTGAAGATTTCATCTTCTCTTAGACATCTTCTGATTTCTAAGTCAAGCCCTATGTAGAAAAGATGTCCATCAATCCAGCAATACCTAACACTCTGTTGTATGATCTTTCTTTTTTCTCTCTTCGACAGATGTGCTGGAAGGTTACCTGCAACCAAAAAGTTAGCAATATCCACATACCATGGGGAATGAGTTGATACTGCAAACAAATGTTCATCAGGGAAGGAATATTCGACTGGTAAATTGTCATCATTGTTAGTAAGTCGAGATAAAAAGTCTGCAACAATTTTTTCCTTCCCTAGTCTATCAATAATTGTGATGTCAAATTCCTGTAACAGTAGCATCCATCTAGTGACTCTAGCATTCGAGATTGGTTTATTCATTAAATATTTGATGGCAGAATGATCTGTGTGCACAAAAGTGGAGTGTCCAGTAATGTAGTGTCTAAATTTGTTGATGGCATAAACTATGGCAAGGAATTCTTTCTCTGTGACAATATAGTTTAGTTCAGCAGGGGATAAGTTCTTGCTAACGTAATAAATTGCATATGTGGCATGACCTTCCTGTTGTCCTAAAACTGCTCCAATGGAAGTGTCTGAAGCATCTGAAGAGATATGAAAAGGTAGAGACTAGTTGGGCCCTCGTAAGATGGGTGTTGTAGACAACCTTTTCTTATGTTCAGTAAACGTTGTTTGGCATGCATCATTCCAAACAAACTATGCATCCTTCATAAACAAAGTGAACAAAGGAGAAGCTAGTTTGGAAAAAATTTCTATGAACCTTCTGTAATAGCCAACATGCCCTAAGAAGCTATGTACATCTTTTTGTGTTCCAGGAGTTGGTATATTTTCAATTACCTTAATTTTGGATGGTCTACTTGGATACCATTAGAAGAGATGAAGTGCCCCAGAACTATGCCCTCGCTCATCATCGTATGGAAATTTTTAGTGCTTAAAGATAACTGGCTTTGTTCACAGCGTTTCAAGACCTTTTCTAAAATTTTCAATGCTTCTTCATAACTACTACCGTATGGAGTGAAGTCATCCATAAAAATTTCCATGTAATCATTTACCATCTCTGAAAAGATTCCAATCAATGCTCTTTGAAATGTGGCTGGTGCATTGCACAACCCAAAAGAAAGTACCCTATATGCAAAGGTGCCTCAGGGACAGGTGAAAGTGGTTTTGTCTTGGTCTTCTTGAGCAATCTATATTTGGTTATAGCCACTAAATCCATCCAGAAAGGAAAAATACTTTTTCCCAGAAAAGGTATCAAGGACCTGATCGATAAAAGGTAGGGGAAAGTGGTCTTCTTGCATTGCTTTGTTCAATTCTCTGCAATCCATGCAGACCCTCCATTTCCCATTCTTTTTTGGCACAATCACGAGTGGAGAAACCCACTCACTATCTAAAATTGGGTATATAAATCCTTCTTCCAAAAGTTTTTGGATCTCCTCTTTCACTACGTCCCTTAGGTTCGGGTTCATCCTTCGTTGTGGTTGACAAACTAGCCTGCAGTCACTCTTAATATAAATGTGATGGGTACATTGATTAGAAGGGATACCCTTCATGTCTGTGTACTCCCAAGTGAAATATACTTTGTTTTTTTTTAGTAGAGTGATCAGTTCTTCCATCTTATTGGGCGCAAGGTTTGGATTGTTGTTCGGTGTTTTCCCTGGCTCAATTTCTACTGGAACACTTTTCGAATTTTTAAGTATTGGAATTATACTGGCATCATTGAATAGAGTCTCTTCCGTAAGATTTTCTTGTTCTTTCTTATCTAATGTACTGTCAAGAATCTGGTAAACATGTTTATCAGCGGATGTGGGCGCACTGATGAAACTGTTAATGGTATCGTCCTCTATTTCATCCTTAAAAGTTAAGGTTCTCCCTATTGTTAGTAATGGCTGAACACCTTCCTCCTCCTCCAAATCTACCCAAAGTGGAGTTTCAGCTTCTGTGCTTGGTCGAGTTGGTGGGTATAAAGTTAGACTTTTGATTGCAGTCTCGTATGAGATAGTCATGGATCCTGACCGATAGCTGATACAGGCATCCACTGTGGCCAACCAAGGTCTCCCCAGGATCAGCGGGTGTCCCCCCAACTAAGACTTCGGCTATAACACCAAGAAGTCTGCAGGGTATTCCCACGAGTCAACAGAGATTACTAGGTCATCCAGGATTCCCTCAGGTTTGATTGTTGATCTGTCAGCAATTTCTAAAATGGTAGGGTTTGGCCGAAGATTAGTGAGTCCAAGTTTCTTCACAGTTTCTACGGTCATAACATTGATAGTTGCGCCTAAGACTACCAATACGTTGGGGATTTGTGTGTTTCCTATGTGAACTATAATAGTAGGATTTCCAGGGTCATCATATTTTTTCTTAGGGGTCTTCCCCATTATTAATTTGAAAAGCTTTCCCAATACATGGATAGTGGGAGGATCCCTAGGCTTTCTTTCTAGTTTCTTGACACATAAATATCTAAGAGTATTAGCATAAATGGGCACATCATGGAAGGCTTGTAACAGTGGGATCTTGACATACAAATTCTTCAATTCTCCTAAGAGACTAAATCGAGGTTGTTCCACTATTTTCTGCAGGGCCAATCGTTCAAGATATGGCGGTTCTCTCATCAATTGTGTAGGTTGTGCTTCATCATGTTTTACTTCATGAGTTTCAGCTACTATTTCAGTAGGAATGTCAGCATCCTCGATGATGGGGATTGCTAAGTTAACCATATTCCCAAAGTGTTGATTCACTCTAGTTTCAGTCACTGGAGACTGGACATCCTCAGTGACGATGAGTTCCACTACCCTCCCTGATCGTAATTGTATGTCATTGCAGGGAATTTGGGAGATGGAATATGCAGGCATGTTGGCAGTCTCAAATTGATGAAGTAGTTTATTATTCGGGTTTGGGTTAGGTTGTGCAGGTAGCTGTGGTCGAAGTGGTGCATTCATAGGTGTGGCGTTATTTTGGAATTGCAGTTGTGGTTGCAGATATGGTTGGTGAGGATACTGTTGAGGAGGGTACTATTGATATTGAGTCTGGTGATGGGGAAATTTATTTCTTGGTAATAATTTCTCCAGTTGGAATTCCAGGGAGCTTAATGGTTTGATTGTTGTGACCATGGTGTCCAAGAGTTAGGATTTTGCATTTGGTTCTGAGATGGATGCCATTGGTTATTAGAATAATGTGAAGGGAAATGTGTATTCATATTATTCATACCATTCATATTATTCAAGAAAATTGATGGATTTGGATTCATACCTTCATTGGGAGGCTGCCAAGGTTTCTTCGGTGCAATAAAGTAATCATATTCCACATCTGAAGTGGATTCCTACAAGACTGCTTTGACTTTGGGTAATGAAGGACATTCCTTGGTATCATGCTCCAATTCACATATCCTACATATCTATGCCTTGTCCAACGGGAATTCTTTCAGTGGGTACTTTTTTCTACATTTAGGACAGAATACACCAAGTGTAAGATCTTCTACTGCTTGCCTCTGTTTTTCTCTCAAAACATCTAACTCTGAGGAAATGGAGCTCATCATATTTGTTTTAAAATTCTCTAGTAAGTTGCCTATTTCTGCTCGAGTAGCTCCTCCAGTAGCTGACTTCTGTTTCCTAGTGAAGACATACTGATCTTGATCTTTGCTCCGTTTGTTAGTTCTAGAGGATTCCCTTGAATATCGTCGACATAATTCCATGATGTTCTCAAAAGGTTCCTTCGAGATATCCCATTTCCCTAACAAATTCAACATATCAAGGGAATCTTCTCTAATTCCTTGTAGCAAGATAATCTTGAGTACATCTTTTCCAATCGCAGTGTGGCCATACTTTTGTAAATTATACAACAATCTTTCCACAAAATCTTCCAAGCTATCTTCTTCCTTCTGAACCATTTTAAACAACTCTTCTTTTCTATCTATGGTTCTACAATATTCTTGATATTTAGAAAGAAAGGTCTGTTTCATTTCATCCCAAGTAGTAATGGTCTCACGAACTAGACTCATGAAACAACACAGATCATTTCCTTTCAAGGTAGCTAGGAATAGTTTTAGCTTCTGAGCATTGTAGGTATATTCATAACTGCAACAAAGGATGTCAAACTCAAAAAGAAATTCATTAGGATCTTCAGAAGACTTACCATGGAAATTCGGGAGAACTGATGGTGAGATATTTTTCATAGGACCTGCAGAGGTATCTGGAGGATAGGGAATTCAAGTGTGACCACAATGTCACCAGGTTGATTGTCTTCCACTTCCTCTTCATAGTTCTCCTGGTGTTCAGTCTCTCCTTCATTTTCTCTATTAGCCATGTTGTTCCAAAATTCAATGGATTTCTTTATTCGTTCTTCCTCTGTTTTTGCTTCTTTTGCTTCCCTCCTTTCTTCTTCTTTCCTTCTCTCTTCCTCTGCTTCTCGGCAAGTCTCCAACCACAGTTCCTTAGTAACTTTGGTTCCGTTAATATGATAAATCTCCTCTCTATCCGTTGCACCCACAACGCTTCCCTTGTCTTCAACAGGTTTCTTCTCCGCATTGGTAGTAGATTGTCTCGTTGCATTCTCCACAGTTGAAGCTGAGTTCTCAAGATTGGGAGGAACATAATTTCCTCTTCTTGTAGACGTATGCGATGGTCTTGTGGAAGAATCAACTCTATCAATTATATCGTTGATAAAATTTTGTCTTCCTAGACCGGTATTACGACCATGACCTCTTCCACCTACAATGTTAGTATTCAAAGGGGGTTCCTGACTTGCTTTTCTTGTATTCATGCATGCTGTAAATAATCAAATGAAAATGAAATCAATAAACCAACTACTAACTATGTCTATCAATTACCATCCCACGTAACAGTGCCAAAATGTTGGTCACCCTATATGCTAATTAATTATAACTAACACACAAGATGCTCAATATAAATTGTCAACCCAGGGAAGTATTTTATTTCAATGGCAATAAGCACAATCTATGCATAAACATTTCAAGTAGTTGATTAAATAAGTGGAGATGAATGATCCTACCTATATGCTCAGCCAAAATCATTTCATGACTAAAACTAATCTAACTTATTGATCTAGGAATTCAAGGTACAATTACCTTCCTACAGAAATCAACCCAGCAGTTACTGATCTAAGAATAAGAATGAACTATATTACTTTTGCAAGAAGTTAAATCCTATAATTATCAAACTACAGTATTCAATCTCTACCAAACTGATTCATCTAGAAGCTACTATAACTCAATCACAATCTATCTAATCCAATGAATTCAAGAAAGATACAACAACAACCAGAATTAGAAATAAGCTTGAACTCTAGTTTGATTAATATTGGAAATCCTAGAAAGCATAAATGACTGAAAGGAATTGAAGTTGAGCTTGGTTGTAACAACTCATTCTAAAACACCATGCATCAAATAAACTATCCTACACAGTCGATTGTCACACCACACAGTTGCAGCTATTCAGGATGCAATGATAAATTACCAGGAAAGAATGCAATTATAAACTCTTTGTTGCAGCTAACAGTAATACGCCTAATGCGATTCCACACCACACAACAGGAAATAAATTAAACTACCTACTTAACTCGGCAATCTCTGTGAGAAGGCGGGCCCTGGAATTCTAACAGAGACACCGTGAACTACCACAAATTAAGACACAGAAATATAAGAAATCTACTTTTTATTAAAGATGGTAATCCACAGTCTCAGCTCTTTGTTACAGCCTGTACAAAATGATAATTAACCAACCCCAGACTCTAAAATCCTTCCCATATTTATACATGCAAAATACAATTCGTGATCCACTAATTTCGCGCAGCAATGAAGATCTCTGATCTTCATGATACGAAGTTACAACCGAACTGTTACAACTATATTGAATGAGGCCATTGGACATGAAGGATGTTGTTACTCTGGAATTCAATGGATCAACGGATTAACCAATTGGGAGGCGTCCTGTTTGTTGCAACAATGCTCTGTTTCAACGAAGTCCTGTTACAGCTTCACATGGAAAGGTGCGTTGTCCCTTTGAATATGAGGAATTAAATATGAAGAGTAACAGCTTGCGGCTGATACACCTGTGCTTTGATCTTTACTTAATGAAATCAACACAAGTTAGCATAAATCAAAGGCTAGAATTCATAACCATAACAATCTTAGGCATTAAATAAATGAAGCAATAATTATTTATACCTTGTCAAGATTCTTGATTGATATGGAAGAAAGGCAGGTATATGGTTTATGAAAGTAGGGTGTAACAGGGAAAAATGATATAGTAAGTGTGGTAAAAAAGGAGCATTTCCAGGGCCCAACACCATCTACATTCTACAACGTGTAATTGGACACTCAATGCCTTCATGGGTTTTTAATAAATTCAAATTTCAAGCTAAACTTGTCTCGTTGTGTGTGTAGTCTTGTATATCTCTTCCATGCAGAGTTTCTTATTCCTTTTCCTTCTTAGATCTACTCCGTGTCTCAATCATCCTAGTATATTTCCATGTTATTCAACCACATGATGATTCCCATTCTCACTATTCTTGTTAGATGCTTTCACCTTGACTCTGATCTTCAGGTGCCATCACTTAATGGCTTTGATGTGATATTGAAAACATGCAAATGCAGTAGTGGACACATATTTAGGGAGAAGAGAGAGCTTCTAATTGATATTATTTAATATATAAATATGAATACATAAACATTCACATGTCTTAGGTGGTACATATGTTATGTAACCCCCACAACCTAATCATTAAAATCATGTAACATAATTGACTCATTTAATTCCTAAGCCATCAAGGATTTATGATGTAATAAAATGTAAAGTTATTAACAAGGAAAGATAATATAACAAAATGTGACCATTATAATGTACATTCTAAATTCTAAGTCCATTTCGTATATGGCATCTACAATTTCCACATTTCCAATGGTACTATAGAACCCCTATGCCATTTATGCCTCAAAATATTCATTGGATAGTTTAAATTAGGTTCTCGTTAATTCTTGTTGAAAGTTGAACATCACATCATGTGTTGTATATTTGAGGGAAAGAGACATAGGGGCATTTATTCTCATTGAAAGTAAATATATTTTTCTTTTAGAGGTAGATATTACAGTTTGATTAGGTTTTGCAAGGGTATCTCCCTTTGGCATTCTCTCATATGATTGATCTATTAAAGTGGGAGTGCTTTTTTTCATAGGAAAAAACTTATGAGCCAAAGGATAAGAAGATAGACTCATCATCCTTTCTTATAGCTATTAAATTTTTTGCTAGGGGGAAAATGTGTCAATTCATCTTAAGAGATAGCCAGTGAGACAAGAAATAGTCCAAATGAACAAGCTAATTGTTGGAAAGACAATGAGGTATGATACAATCCAGATAAACAAACCAGTAGTTTGTGCATCAGTAGACATACCAATGGGGTCACTATTGTTAGTGTGTATCCAAGTGCAAGAAAGCATAGTCTTACACCATCTTATTTAAGACTACAGTTAGGTTCTTGACGTATATATCCTTAGTGCTTGAGTATCACCGCATCAACATTAAAGACACATCAAATTGTACAACCATATATATTTTATGCTTTCCTCCTTACAATGCAGGAATAAGAACCATTGCAAGGGAGATATCCCTTTCATTATTAGTCATCTTGTGTCATGAAGGGACATCAAAGAGAGGGAATAACAATAGAACTTGATTTGGGAACAACCTAAATGAAAGGGACCATAGAGAAACACATTCATTGACCTCAACATCCTTTAAGATTCGGCTAACTCAACAGAGATATGGCATCAATTGTTCCCAGTTAAGCTCCTTTCATTAGGTTCAGTCAATCAAATTCCTAGTGACCAAAAGGTTAGAATTAAGACAAATGGTAAAATTCCCCAATATCAGAACCTCAAGTGAAGACAGTTGGGGAAATAATAGCATATATGACCAAAATCTGTTGGTTAGAAGGAAGTTGGTCTCCATTACATGATTCATTAGTTGTTTCATGCATCCTATGCTATAATTGTACATCATTATACTATATTTGCAGGTTTGGTCAACACTACAAATTCAGTAGGTAAGGAATCTACGTCAAAATCAATTTGTCTAGACAAGGATATGGCTTTAGGAACATGAAGAACATTTGGGATGATTCCCCAATATAGTAAAAACACATTTCCCAAATTCTGGACTACAACTCCATTACTAGTCTCTAAATGGCATACTAATGTTCAAGGTTCTAGTACAAAAGATGATCAACCTCCTTGTAAAACTACTACTACTCAGGTGTCTGTTAGGGAAGGGGGAAGGGATTGTGAAAATTGCATGTTTGGTGTAACTCCTCTTACATTTCATGCTTTTCCATATGTTTGAGAAATTCAATAGAGAATCTGAATATGTTTGAGAAATTCAATAGAGCATCTTAAGAAAGTATAGCTTATAATAGAGCTCATGGCTAAGTAAAAAACTCACATACGTGTTGCACTTTGGAGTCATTTTCAAAAATTTGACATGCAATAACTTAATACTATCTTTTAATTGATTGAAAGGTTGGATCGATTGAAGGACAAGTAGGTGAAATAATATTGACATCAACATCAATATTGAACCTAGATAAATGTCTTGTCATTGTTCCTAATTCATTCCTTTCGAGCCAGGTATTTCGTATTCCTATTTTTGTTTGGTTTTTATTGACCTACTTATCTATTATAGGTTTTGAGAAATCCAAAATTGAATTTTGTTATTGGAAAAAGACTCAGACATAAGTGGAAGTATGATATGTAGAGCTCAATGTCCTCCATAGCTTATAATGGATATAAAAGAATAAAATTTGCATACAATAGTTAATAAATGAAAGATTTTATTTAATGGATGGAATGCATTACACCTTTCTACTACCCATGTCAATATTATTTGATGTAAAATCCCCCAAATCAGGAGAAATTCTAGTACATTACATGAACAAATTTACTATGCCTCTATCGCTCAAATCATGTTAATGCCATCTTATGATTTTTCACATGGAGTGATGCAATTAGATCTCAATGCACGCGTTGCTTAATCTACTCTTGATAAGTCAAAACTAGAGAATATGGATGTTGATTTTACAAATAATGTTTTGTTTTATGAGAACACATACTTTGTTGGGTGTGTGTCTACCAATGAATTCATATCTATTTAAGTTGAAGTCCTATCTTATTTTTCACCACATACCAATCTGCCTAGATCATCAGTTAGTGTATTGGAACTTTTGTAATTATGATAATTTGCAGCTCAACATGCTTTACAGGGTAGGAAGAGATTTTCCTTTGGTATAACATTTTTTTACTCATATTCACAATATAAGTACAATGGATTTATAGAACACCCCTGGTTGTTGGTTCTAATCGGGGGGTTTGTAGTAAGTAGACATTCAGTTAATAATCATAGAAAGTAATGCTACCTTTTTAATACGTCCTCTTAAAAAATTGCTTCTCAACTCATATTAACTATAACCAAAGGAATATTATTCCTATGTCCTGTGCCTACTTTTGTGGTCATTTGTTGGACATTAATAAAATTATCTTATCTTCTATTTTCTTATTTCAGAGCAAGTAGCATACCAAAAATTAGATGTTGGTAGAAGTTTGGCCTCCTACATGGTAGAAACATGTGGTGATGCTAGGGTTGGGCCAGAAACAATGATTACTTCCTCTTATGGAGGTTCAGGTAATACTGTAGGAAGGGCAGGGAAAGAGGCTACCAAGACCAGCAAGAGGAAGAGTAGAGATGTGGATGAATTAGAGTGCCAAAGTGAGGTGAGCATTGTTCTTTTCAAAGTGCTATCATGTTTTCACTCCAACCTGTTTTCCATGTCCACAAGTTTGAATGTTGTTTTTCGCCTCCCATCTCGTAATTTTTCAAGGCCATTAATAACTACATTTCCAACCTCAATGCAAAGGGATGGTTATTGCTTAGTTCCTGATCATGTTGCCACCAAGGTTATGCTAATGGAAAAAAAATGGAGGAAACAATATTTCTTTGTTATCTTAAATTTAAAAATGAACAACATCAAAAGAGAGAAATATGATAAAGTATACATAATTTTGATAAAGAATACTCTCCCAAATAGTATGTTTATGAAAAACCACAATCTAGCTTCACTATATGAAATGACATACCACTGTCTCATTCTTTGATTTATGAGCAAGATCCTTCAATACGTAATGTAACTACAATCACACAATAAAGTTACTCTCTTCCAATAACTAACTTTCTCATCATCCAACTCTTGCTTGACAAGAAAAACATTAAGAGAGAGAGAGAGAGTGTTATAGGTCAAATCTGCACTTCTCCGTCCGTGATCACATTTCTCTGTCGATCACACAAAAGGAAAACATGGATTGAAGAGATAGATTGCCCTGGATGATGTATGGATTGAACCTGCTGTCTTCAGCTGAGAATTTCCCTGATTTACCTGATCTTTTGACATGTGCGCTACTATGTGGGTAGGAAACTAGCACACATCTGCTAGTGTGCCCTACTTTGCTCAAGTGAAACTAGCACACACCTTGGAAAAGCTGCAGGCGCTTGCTGCAAAACAAAAAAGTTGCATCTTGTGCGCTACTATGACTTGAGGAAACTCGCGCACATCTTAAGATGAAATCAAAAATATATTAAATTGACGAATTGGGATTAGTTTAAGCTGGTTCTGCAATTTCCCCAACTTCCCAATCCAACCACATCTCCATTACAACTGCCTATGTTGTCCCATAAATACAAGGAGGATCCATGAGAGAGGGACCTAGAAAGAATGCATTAAGGGTTGTTACGCTAGAGGAAATTCCCAAGTCATTGTGAAGAGAAGGATCCCAAGACTCGGTTGCAAAAACATCTCGACACGTCAAGTATATTGTATTGATTCATGTTTCTTTGACAATAAAAAGGTCAAAATACCCTTCCTGTCCCAAATCAGATGTCTATTATATTATATGTCTATTTGGCTTAATGTTTGATGTTAAATTACTTTTTGATTTCATCATCTTTATATATAGTCAAGATACGCTGAGGAAGGTATCCTTTATATTGCAAGTTCAACAAGAGGAAGATCAAGCGGGAGATCAAGTGAAAGCTAGGACCAGCCGTTTGTTAAAGGTATGTCTTTTGATATCCCGATCTCTGTGATTTGTAAGAACTGGTTGTAATGCAATTAATGTATTTACATGTCAACCCATCCCAGTTGGTAGTGTCCATATCCTCACTATAAGGTAGAAATCCTGAACAACAAACTGGTGACTCCGTTGGGGAGTAACCAGTAGTTATTCTGCTCTAGGAGACTTAGTTTTGGTTTTCTTCTAGCCCTTTTTTCAGTTTTTTATTCTCTGAGAAGTCTGGTAGGTCTATGTTACCCATTCCTTACTGCTTGATTCATCTCAGTTGGATGTTGCAAATCCTATCTCTGTCCTTTTTTGACATGTGCACTAGTCTTCCCTACTAGCAATAGCGCATACCACCTGATGAGCACTGTTCTTTACACTGCACAGTAGCACATACATCCTAGTGTGTGTTGGTTTCTACACTGAACAGTAGTGCATTTTCCTATAGTGTCCAGTTTTTGGTTAGGGTTTGATTTCTAGTGGTTTGATTCCACTTCCAGCCTATTGCTTTGCCTTCTTGACTGACCCTTGAGACTTCCATGTCTCTTTTGAGTCTTGTTGGCCTCTCTTGAGTCTTTTTTAGTTTGTTTGCTTGCTTGAGCACTTGTTTAAGTGTCTTTACTGCTTACTATCCCTTGTTGAAGTTCGTGCACTATTCTCTTTTGGACATAGCTGCATACTTTCATCCTAGTTGTTGTTGCAATCATACATACATGCATTCTCAATGTTTGGTGTCTGTTTCAACATTTAGCATGCTTTCACTTTGTCTTATCTTTTCCATTAGGGTTTGGCTTCAAGTTTGAGTCCTTAGGATTTATTTTGAAAGGTTGCTTGGTTTAGATACTTTCTGATTGTCTTATCAATTCAGTCCAAGTAAGTCAAATCTTTCTAGTCTTCTTTTTATTGAGTCTGTGTGTTGTTAAAGTCATTCTTGGTTCGCTTGCTTACTTTTTGATTGGCTTAGTGTTTTCTTAGGGTTTTGATGCTTAGGAGCAACCTGTTTAGGTCTGCCTTTCCGTTACAAGTGTCTCTTTTCCCTGCTTCTTTTTCACTTTGTTTCCAAGCCTCAAGTTTTTCTTTTGAAAATAATTGGCAAGTCAAGTCTTCATCGCGTCTCTTGATTCATTTGCTTTGAGCCATTTAGATGTTTGCCTTACACACACTTTACATTTAGATCTTGCTTTCTTTTATACAAGTTCTCTTTCTTTTACGTCTATCAGAAAAGACAAAAAATTGTTCAAATAGCTTAGACATAGCAAGGTCTTGCATTATTTTGAGGTAGCATAGTTTGCTTTGAAATATTTAAAAGAAAGATACAAAAAGAAGTTTGATTTTAGGATTGCCTAGTTTTCGATTTTTGAAAGAATATAAACGGAGAAGAGAAAGAGTTTTTGTGAATTTGAAAGAATTACTTTATATGAACTTTACTTTCATAACAAACCATTCCTCACACCGCACTACAACCCTTGAGTAACAAATAGCCCTTAAAAAGAATTATTAATAAAATTTATTACCAACATTAACCAGCTTAGGCTAGATTTTCGAGCTTAAATCACCTTAAACTGCTTGGAACTGGCTTCATTACTCAACAATCATAGTACGGCTTTCATTTAGGTAAATCCATCTCTATCAAATAGTCCTGGGATACTCTACTCAAACCAGAGTTAAGCACGAGGCCGTGGGATATTGGAATTGTTGAGGATAGCCCCTCACTTTCCTCTCAACCATAAACCAGAGTTGGCTCGCGTATGGGGGTCCTTTCGGACTTCAGGCTTTGCTACCCTGCCCATGCATTTCAACTAGGCTGACGACTGTCCCCCCAGGTTATTTCGTATTGATGGTAGCCTTAGTATTAGACCTTTAGGGCTCTACACAGGTAGAGTGGGCGGTTATTCCCACTTCACCTCGGACAGAAATGGAAGGTAACCCTTTGGCAGTAATCCCGGGAAGACGGTTTGGTGATTCAAATGCTTGCACCGAGTGGACCTATGTAGGATTCCATGTAACTGACTATCGATACTCTGTTAGTCTGTTCTGGGCCATAATCATCCTAGACTTGCTTTCGAGAGTATTTTCCATTGTTTGCCTGGTTTGATTACCTAGGACCTTTTTTAGTGGTGTGCTCTTTGTGCCGCTTGTATTTTGGCCTTAGATATTTCTGGCCCATTGAGTTAGAAACTATGGATAGCATCCTAGTGAGCACCAATCAAGGGACCCCTATTCAAGGGGCTCCTTGTGCTTTTCCATTCATTGGGAACATTTGTACTCCCTTAATGGCTACCTTGAATCTTCTGGGATTCACTATAGGGCTACCGGTTTGGTTTTTTTCCACTCCGAACGCCTTGCATGCTCCTGATGCTTCTCAAGTAAGCACCTCACATCAAGAGAATCATAACCCTATGCCTGCTTCACTAGTAACATCTTCTCCTCCTCCTTCTACCTCATGTGGTTAAGGTAGTAATACTAGTAACCAACAGTCTAAAAGGAATAGACGGAGGAAGAATAGGAAGAAGATGCCAAAGCAAGGGGACAACCACCCAGCCTCTGGAAGTCATGCTGGGGGCACCCACCCAGCCTCTAGAAATCATGTTGGGGCCACCCACCCAACCTATGGAGATGTTGGGGGAACTCACTCAATCACTGGAAATCATACTGAACCTCGCCACCTAGCCTCTGAAGGTCTTGGTGGGGGAACCTACCCAACCTCTGGTGGTCATGTTGGGAGAACTAGCTCAGTCACTGTAAATCATACTGAACTCACCCACCCAGCCTCTAAATTTCATGCTGGAGGCATCTACCCAGCCTCTGGAGGTCATGCTGGGAGCAAACTTTCAGTCACTGCAAATCATACTAAAATCATGTCTTCACCCACTATTGCTCATGTTGAGGACACATCATTGATCACTGATGGTAATATTAATGACAAGTAACCAGTTACTGTGAGTGATACTGGAAACACTTAATCAGCCACCGCAAGTCATGCTGAGAAAGTTAACATTGTCGACAAACCTAATAAGCAGAAGCTTAGGTTCCCTTGTAAGTTTTGCAAGGGAGAACACCTGACCTATTTGTGCCCTGTACTTCCAGAAGTGCAAAGGGTGTGGTCCATAGTTCAAAATTCTTCTACTTCTGAGAAACTAGCCACTGCAAGTCATGTTGGGGGCAAGTTGTCAGCCAATGCTAGTCATACTGAGAGTATTGTTATTGTAAAGGAGTCTAAGCTTATAGGACAAAATCCAAAGTTCCCTTGTAAACTTTGTAAGGGAGATCACCTTACTCACATGTGCCCTGCTATTCTAGAAGTGTGGAAAGTGTGGTCCATGTCTGAAGGATCCTCTGCTCCTGAATTGTCTATAGATTCCCAACAGCCTGATCAACCTTTGGTTGATGAAGTGGTTGAACCAATGCAATCTTTGGTCAACCCCACTCTTCCTTTGGAGAGTGAAGTGATCGAATTAAAACAATCTTCAATTGATCCCATCAGTCCTTCGGAGACTGATGCACTTGTTCCTAAAGTCTTCTACATTACCAGTTCAGATGTTTCTGAAAATGGGGCCACTTCATCTGTGTTGAGTGAATCCCTACCAAGCTTTGGGATCATTTCTTTTGATTGGAATATTCTAACTGGGCCTCGCCTTCCTTCGACTACACCTTTTCACATAAAGGTTGATATCGGAAACCATGCGATTCATCGATGTATTGTAGATGAAGGAGCCTCTGTTAGTATCTTATCCCCTGATGCTTGGAGAGATTTAGGTTTTCCTAACCTTGTTCCAGCTGTTAACTGGCCATTGACTTTCGATAAAAGACCTAGTGAACCGGGGGGATTCCCCCCTCAAGTACCTGTTACTTTGGGTGGAAAAACAGTCTTAGTTGATTTTATGGTTTCAAAGGAAACTATGGATTTTGATATGATCCTAGGGCATGATTGCGTATATGCTATGCAGGCTGTGGTGTCTACACTCTTTCGTGTGATGTTTTTTCCTCACAACGAAAGAATTGTCACTATCGATCCGGGACAACAGAGAGAGTTTATTTAGAGACATGATTTGTCTCACAATCCTCCAAACAAGCTCATTTAATGACAATAGTAGAAAATAGCTTAGTTGAATTTATATTTCTAATTTTTTCAGTATTTATAGGATATGCATTGAATTTTTTGTCCCATGAACGGAGCATGCCATATAAAGAAATCCAACAAAATATTTCACAATAATTGTCTTGATAAATGCATATTATTGAATTTGTCTCATTACTATACATAGAATACCAGTTAATGCATGTCTTCATTTAGTTGGTTTGACCAATGATCTATTCGTCATATGTCATATAAAAGAATCATGTTTATTTCCATTGACTTCACAGACCTCCCGATTCTATATGTTGGCCCTTTTTAGAGGATCGTTAAAGTTAGGGACACTTGGATGATCATATATCATGGAAGAAGCCTTACATGCATCCTAATGAAAAGAACATGTAGGATCATATTTAGGGAATATTGTGTAAGCCCGCAAAATAAGATTAAGGCGATATGAAAAGAAGATTGTAGGATTGCTAAAGGTTAAAGTTGTGAAAGTAACAAACCTAGCTATCTTGGAAGTGCATACTAGTGATCCTCCCTACATTATTATGGTGACTCCCATGAAAATATATCTACATATGTTTTATATTTGACATTCAACATGAATTGGGTTCTTGTGGCATCACAAACCAGGGAGTGTTAAAACCATTCAATTCCCATCAATGTGCATCGCTAATACCCTAAAACTATACACTATTTGAATGGTTCATCAAGTGGATTCAAATATTTGGTGTACAAAATGAATGGCTACAGATCACCTCGCTTGCAATTGTAGCACCCTTCAAACCTTGCACTTTGCTAGCTACAAGTTGTAGATTCAATTCGACCTACCCAAGCCAATTGCACCATAACACATACACCCAAGGGATTTTGCAAGTTGGGCATTTGATCCATTCTCTGCAACCAACCATATATATTACCCTATGTTTTGTATTGGATATGAACGTCTTAATTTCATGTGTTGGGTTGAAATTTCACAAGCATGAATAGATTTGTAGTTAATGAGGTTTGGTTCACTAAATCCTCCAAACAATACTGGTGTATGTGAAGTAATTGACCTGGAAAGATAGAATTACAATCATAACTAAATTGAATCATAGAACCACAATGATGTCTTAGCTTTCATCCTCTTAATAGATTGATTTTAGTTGGATACCACCATGAAAGAATGTTTTGCATGGTGTTGGGTTTTTAATTGGATTGATTATGATTTGGATTGGAGCTGGTTGTTGAGTTAAGGATTTACCAAAAACATAGGCTTTGCAACCATTAAGAAGACAAAGATGGTCTATTTCTATGTTTGGTTTAACAAATTTTGAATTGGAATATAAGAACAATGTATTAAATGAAGGGATATGGCAGCATATTATGCATTGGAATTGGATTATGGCAGCCTATGGAGTTGGAATAATGTCTTATGATGGATTATGACAGCATATTATGCATTGGAAGATAAGAACAATGTCTTTTGAATTGGAATTTTGTATCTCGAGAATGATTGGATTATGGAAGCGTATTATGGTGTTTGGAAGTGCATACCAGTTATCCATAACTTATACACCCAAGGCATTTTGCAAGTTGGCCATTCGGTCCATTCTCTACAACCACCCATATATATTAACATAATGTTTTGTCTTGGATGTGGAGGTCTTAATTTCATGTGCTGATTTTTTCACACCATATTTCATAGAAGGCACGTGGTCATTATCCATAAACAAAAAAGAAGCTTTCCTAAACGTTGGACAAGAGGAAAGGAACACAAGAATTGCTTTATTCCTGTGCGAGTGCAAAATTGTGCATCTTTGTGACTGGTAATATACATAGTTGCGTAGATTCTTATAGCTATCAATCCCCCCTAGACCTCTTTCTATGCATGATTAGAAAAAATGGAATCATCAAAATCATAATAAAGAAGTTATATTCATGCAAATAAATCATTCACAGTAAGGTTTGTGTCAGCATGAGTAACAACATCTCCAGCTTCATGCATGAATATGCTTGATGAAGTTCCCTATATTATAGAAATATTGAGTCATAAGAAGCTTAAAGAATCATCATGACATATTTAATAATTTTATTATAGATAAATAGAATCTTATTTAATCATTTTATTAAATTCCGAGTAAAATATCCCATTGTACTGTTACACAAGATCATATTATATGTGAAAGTGTTGCTTGGGTTTTCACCCAAGCATGTGCTGATGAGCACCTACTAACTTGTAGTAGCAGTTTCAATGAAAACAATAAAAAACTAAAGTAAAAAAGAAAAATTAATCTAAGATATGAGAAAGTAAAAAGTTAATCTAGCATGTTCATGTAAAAACATGAAAGTAAATGGTAAAGAACTCAGATCTATGTGTAAAACAAATTCTTTATTTATGGAAAAAATAGCTTTACAATAATCATGTTATCTCAAATGGTGAGGATGGTTGAGCTTGAGCAGCTGCAATGGTGAGGCGCTCCAAAGCTCCAATGATCTCTTCTTCTCCAAGATGCTAATGGGGATCTTCAAACTCAAAAGGGAGGCAAGGGCTCTCAAAAGGAATTTGGCAGCATAAGGATATGATGAATGTGGATGAATAATGGAGAGTCTCTATCACCCTTTTATAGATTTTGGGTGATGGAGAATACCATTATGGTTTAAGGAAACCAACGGTATTGCAAAATGTGGTTTAGGTCTCTTTTTCCCTCTTTCTCTCTTTTTTGAATATTTTTTAATATTATTCCCTTTTAATTGATTTTGGGGAATTTTGGACCCTTTTTTAGGGTTTTTTGTATTTTTTGAGGAAAATTAAATATTTTGAGGAGAAAAAGATGGTTTTCGGTCTTTTTGGTGACCTTTTGAGGGTTTTTGAGGCTAAAATGGTAGGAAAAGTGGACAAATGGGTCATTTGAATAGGGAAAAGAGCTAATGAGCACTTTTTGGGTGTTAACAAATTTCCCCTGATGTGTGAGGGAAGGAGCTCATCTTATGGCCGATAGACATCATATTCCTTTTCTCTTTTTCTTGGGGTTTGGAGGAGAGAAGTGTTAGTTTTTCAGAATTTACTTCAATCTGATCTAGGATCTTAACTGAGAGAACAACATGTACAGGATATGTGCAGCATATCAATCATGGACACAATAATGCAAGCACACAAGAGACACAAAGCTTACTTGGGGAAAACCATAAAGGTGAAAAACCCCAATAACTTCCTCAGAGATAGATAGAGCAATGATACAACCCAAGCATAAGAGATAGACATCTCCTAGCAGCAGCTTCTCCTCCTCCACAAGTGCGCCACTCTCCAAAGAGTGTGTGTGAGAATAGAATGATCAAATAGAGTGCCTCCCGCACTCTATTTATACATGACTTGACTTGCCTAATAAATTTTACTAGGTCGGCCTTAACTTAACCACATAACATAATGCTGACTGGGCCAACCCCCAATAGGGTGGTCTAATAACCCTTTGACCCACATGACTTATACAGGGCCGACCCCATCAAGGTGGTCTAATAACCCATCAAGTATAAGTTATGAGACTTACAATATAAATGACGACACTTCCGTATAGAGGAATAATAACATCTCTATAGGAATACAAACACTTCCGTATAGAGGAATAATAACATCTCTATAGGAATACAATATACATATATGTGAAATACATTCTGAAGTTACATATACATCAACATTCCCTCTTAACTAGGAAGGTATTTCTCGACATAGGTCTTCTAGCACAAGTCTTCTTCTCTAGATCATCGTCATTGAATCATCATCATCATCACTGCTGCTGCTATCTCAATAAATCTCTGAATCTACTCGTCATAGAAAGTTCTACAGAGCCAGTCCTTTTTCATACTGGATGTAGGCCCACCACCTGTAGGTCTTCATCATCACTGGCCATACTGTAGAATCCTCAGGACTTATTATGTGCATTACAAAACCTCACAAGAGCATCCCAGGACTTATTACGGGCACACAGCCCAACCTATCGGATCTCCTAGGGAGCTATTACATGTGACCCCACCACAAAACCTTGAAAGAGAATCCCAGGACTGATTACAAGCACACAGCTCAACTTGTCGGATCTCCCAAGGCACTATTATATGTGGTCACCACAAAACCTCGCAAGAGCATCCTAGGACTTGTTATGGGAACACATCCCAACCTATCAGATCTCCTAGGGCGCCATTATATGCCATAGGACAAAACCTCGAAAGAGTGTTTGCAAGATATCCCAGGGAGCTATTATATGCTAGCGGAAAAGCCTAGCAAGAGAATCTGCAAACCTCCCAGGGCACTATTATATGTCCTCTCAAAGAAAAACCTCGAAAGAGCATTTTCCATTTCTCCTAGGGAGCTATTATATGCCAGCGGAAAAAACTAGCAAGAGAATTTTAAAACCTCCCAAGGCGCCATTATATGCTTATCTGCACAACTTGTCCATGGCCATAGAGTATCAACCTGATACTCACCATACATCATCCTGATGTACACATGATCATCTTGATCATCATCACTACATCGTCCTGACGCATGTCATCTGGAGCAACATCCTGAAGCTCATCATCCATGATCATCCTGATCATACAATGCATCCACCTTATGCATACACAGTATCTTCCTGATACATATCATCATACATGATCTACCTAATCATACAATGTATCCACCTGATACATCTACAGATACATACACATGATCCAACTGATCATATCCAGCATCCAACATGATGCATACATACATATAAATGATCCAACTTATCATATCCAGCATCCAACATGATGTGTACATACATATAAATGATCCAACTGATCATATCCAGCATCCAACATGATGCATACATACATATAAATGATCCAACTAATCATATCCAGCATCAAACATGATGTGTACATACATATAAATGATCCAACTGATCATATCCAACATCCAACATGATGCATATGTAGAGCAGTAACTGGAGCATCGTCCTGATGCTCATCATCAAGCGCTTACATCCATATCCATGTGAAGGATCCTCCTTCCACCATGCTTGGAATGGCTCCTGCAAATGTGTCCATCACTTCTTCCTTGAAGTGTCATCCATCTAAGGAACACCAAGCCTCTCTCTGAAGTACTTGAACTTTACTCTGGCTAGTGGTTTCGTCAGCACATCTGCAATCTGCTCGTCCGTCGCAACATACAGGAGCTTCACTGCTCCTCTCTGCACCATATCCATGATATAGTGATATTTGATCTCAATGTGCTTCGACTTGTTGTGGAACACTGGGTTCTTAGACAGCTTCACATAACTCTGGTTGTCACAAAAGATACCAGTAGCCTCCAATGGGAGATCAAATAACTCAGATAGTAGCTTCTGGATCCATACTGCCTCACAACTGGCCGAACAAGCTGCAACATACTCTGCTTCGGTTGTACTCAGTGCTACGCAGGACTGCTTCCTGCTAAACCAAGAGATCACACCTGATCCCATACTGAAGCAGTACCCAAATGTGCTCTTCCTATCTGCAGCACTGCCTGCCCAATCTGAATCAACATAACCCTGCAGGTTAAATTTTTGATTCGCATAATACTTGAGCCCATAATCAATTGTACCCTTCAGGTACCTCATAATATGCTTTACAAAAACCAGGTGAAAACCTCTGGGATCCATCAGGAACTGGATCAATGTGTTCACCGCAAAGCAAATATCTAGTCTCGTGTTCATCAGGTACATCAAGGACCCAATCATCTGATGATACACAGGGACATCAACCGGATCAGATGAAGCATCACACAGAAGCTTCAGGTTCGATGCCATAGGTGTGGCCATGTCCTTACAGTCCATCATCCCGAACCTCTTCAGGATCTCTACTAAAAACTTCCCTTGTCCAAGGAAGATTCCATTTGCACTCTGCCACACCTCCATGCCTAGAAAGTAGTGCATCATCCATAAGTTCTTCATCTCGAACTCAGCAGCAAGCTTTCGCTGTGTGTTGGCAATCAATCTATCCTCACTTGTAACAAACAGGTTATCCGCATACAAAAGTAGTATCACTGGATTTCCTTCCTCAACCTTGTAGTAAAGGTTGGAATCCGCTTTACTCTTGGTAAATCCCAAACTGGATAGAAAGCTATCTATCCTACCATACCAAGTTCTACACATATATGACTTCCCGTCATGTGTCTCAAAAGTAAGTGGCTTCTCCACATACACTTCCTCTTCGACTACACCATTCAAGAAGGCTGTCTTGACATCCATCTGGTGTATCTTCCATTTCATCACTGTAGCCAGAGCAAGTACTGATCTGATGGAAGTGTACCTGGTTACAGGAGTAAAAGTTTCTTCATAGTCTCTTCTTTCCACGAGCTACAAATCTTTCATTGTATTTCTTTATGCTGCCATCTGCAGCATGCTTGATCTTGTAGATCCACTTGGAAGTCACTATAGACTTCTCTTCAGGTCTTGGGACTACATCCCAAACATCTTCATGATTGACTGGTACTCCTTGATCATGGCATTCTTCCCAGATCCCGGGAATTTCAATATCTTTAATATTTTCAATAGATAACTTTGTTGCTGAACAAATGTTGTAGTCCTTCTTTTGCAGGTGATGGTATATGATCTTTCCTACAAAACAAGTTAAATTGCATGATTAGAAACAAATTCTTACATCTGAAGAAATATGTCATATAGTCATGCAATTATCTTTAGCCAATGCTTCAATACAACATTTATCCATATCCTGTAACTTTCTAGATTCCTTCCAATCTCTACCAGAACATTGTTAAGAGTGTGCACAATTCCCAATATGTCAGCAAAGAGGTTTCATTCTAGATAAGTAGCAATGGAATGTTGTACAGTGCCATAGGCCACTTACCCATCATATGCAAATTAGTAGTATACTGTTCATTAATGCAATTATTTTAATATGCATAATATACACCCTAAGTCTAGGAACATAAGCATACACATCATTGAACAATATTATTTAAACAAACAAATATGCAAGAAATGACAATTAAAATACTTATCTTTGTTTGGTTGTAGGGTTGACTCCCTCTCATTCTTTGATTCCTTTCTGTAACTCCATTCTGATGTGGATTGTGAGAAGTGGTCAACTCCCTCTGAATATCTGCATCCTTGAAGAAACTACTGAAGTGTTCTCCCTCTTGATCTTTGCTTCCTGGATTACCTGTCCTTGAACTTATATCCAACCTTAATCACTATGCATGCTTATTAGTATCATCATTGTGTTATCCTAGAGGTCTCATACATAATCACACATTCATTAGTATGATCTTAATACTATCAAAACACAATAATCTTAAACATGTATAGTCATGATCATTTCAAACACAAATAATAAACATTAGTATTCAAGGTTTCAAGGAAGACTTCTTTTACTCATGCATATTCTTATTTGATCATAAGACTCTTCTGGTTAGTCAAATCATCAATCAAGATAAGAGACATAATATGAATAAACCCTTGATTTCTTACATTTCTAACTTTATGAATAAACATAACCAATCATACCAAGTATACTTATATAAGGGATCCTAACACAAGGTAATATTCTAACTTGATATAGGAAAAACATACCTGGATTACTATGTTAGCTAGTTATGTCTAACATACCCACATGATGTCTTCTGGTTCTCTTCAATGACTTGTGCTAGTAACCTGCATGTCTCATAAGTTAACCATTGTAGAACCAAGTTATACATACCTCGTAAGTAGATCTTCTATGTGATCCATGACAATGGATGAATCTTTGTCTTCATGTCACCATGTTCATATGTTCTTGAAGTAGAACATGATTTGTCTTTCTTGGTGTACCTTTCATGTTGTCGAACAACATAAACCTCATACAACATCACAATGCATTAGTACAATCATAAGTGTCAAAACCCTAATCAATGAATATCTTCTATAATGCATTCATAATTTTATTAAGGTTATATGACAAGTCTAAAGTTAATCATGATTGTACTAACCTTAATGAAGACAAACATACCATAAACTTAATCATGAACAAATCTCGAAACATACCTAGATAAGTCATACCTGTTGAGATTGCTTGTAATCTTCTTATCTAAGGCCTTAGCCTTATCTCCCTCTAAAACTGAAACTTCTTCACTTTTGCAGGTGACCAATCCATTTTCTTCTAGGATTAACCCAATACACTTGATTTGCAAAAACTAGATCTGGAGCTGGATTAGAGTTTGTTAAAGAAACCCTAAAAATTCAAACTTTGAATTTCAAACTTCTGAAAGAATAGAAAGATGCACCTTGATGAGTTGATCAAGCTGGTATACTCAGAATTTGAAAACTGCAAAGTTTCACCCCTCAAAATTGCCTTTGAAACTTCCAGATCTTCTGGACAAAATCCCAAACTAGGGTTTGATAAAGCCCACCCTTCTACCCAACCAAAAGGTTCGATCCAAAGCTATAAACTTCGATTTTTCTAAGGAGCTTCCAGCCATGGTCACAGACTTAAAAAATTCCAACTTTTGCAGAAGCCCTAATTGTCCACTTTTCCGATCAAAGTCCCGAACTAGGGTTTGATCAAGCCTGGCCTTCTGCCCAACCAAAAAATTTGATCTTGGTTTCTAAATTTCGATTTTGATGAGTAACATTCATCCGTGGTCTCCGATTACAAAAATTCCAACTTTCTCCGAAACCCTAATTCCCGAAGCCATGAATGAAGGTGCTCGAAATCAAATTCTGTTTTGACAGAAATATGCACCTGATTGTTTCTAGTGTAAAATCCAAAATTATGAATCCACAGTGTCTGAAACTTCTACTTGTGGTAGCCCGACTTGTCATCTTTCCAACCCCACATATCGGACCTAAATTGGATTCTCTGATAGAGATTTATTCCAAGTGTCGCAACGTGACTTGTTTATGGGATACAACAGGAGTGCGAACTTGTACGGAGTGCCACATGTCACTGGTTCACTTTCGGCCTCTAAACCTTTGGCTTGTCAAAGTACATTCCCTGCCCTACCTGTCACTCTTTACTAAATTTCATTTGGAGCTTCCTAGCCCAAGTTATGACATTTTTTCCCAGGTCACCTGTTTATGACTCAGATCTGGAAGAGGTAGAAACCCTAGATTGTACAAATCATAAAACACAAAGTACAATGAATTAGAAGTTTTTCTTCAGACACAAGGTACATGGGGATCTTATCTTCGACCTGTAAGAGTTTCTGATCCTGAAACCTTTCCGAAATGGATTTATAGTGAAAGTTCTACGATGACTAGTTTTTTCTATATCAAGCCCTAGCTTTGCAAGTGCAACAAGTGTCATAAATTCCATAGCCTGCCTTCTTTCAGGCTAGCTCTGATAACATGTTAGTTTTTTAGAATTTACTTCAATCTGATATAGGATCTTAACTGAGATAACAACATGTACAACATATCTACAGCACATCAATCATGGACACAATAATGCAAGCACACAAGAGACACAAAGTTTACTTGGGGAAAACCATAAAGGTGAAAAACCCCAATAACTTCCTCAGAGATAGATAGAGCAATGATACAAACCAAACATAAGAGATAGACATCTCCGAGCAGCAGCTTCTCCTCCTCCACAAGTGCACCACTCTCCAAAGAGTGTGTGTGAGAATAGAATGATCAAATAGAGTGCCTCCCGCACTCTATTTATACATGACTTGACTTTCCTAATAACCTTTACTAGGTTGGCCTTAACTTAACCACATAACATAATGTTGACTAGGCCGACCCCCAATAGGGTGGTCTAATAACCGTTTGAACCACATGGCCGACCTCGAACAGGGTGGTCTAATAACCCTTTGACCCACATGATTTATACAGGGTCGACTCCAACAAGGTGGTCTAATAACCCATCAAGTATAAGTTACGACACTTACAATATAAATGATGACACTTCCGTATAGAGGATTAATAACATCTCTATACGAATACAAACACTTCTGTATAGAGGAATAATAACATCTCTATAGGAATACAATATATATATATGTGAAATACATTTCAAAGTTACATATACATCAACAAGAAGAGACCGATTGGAGACTGGAACACTAGGCCCATGCAAACTACACAAACTAAAAATACATGTCCTTTAAAATGAATGAGGAATAATATCTAATAATGGACGAGACGGGCATACCCATGCTCGTATCAGGACATATAAATAACAATGAGGCCCCAAAAAAAGAGGGGACCTGAAGAATACATATAAACCTGCTGTGTACATCATAATGGTCCAGAGGGGACACAATGTTGGGACATACTCATGGTCATACCATGACTGATATGAAGAACTAATACACTGGAAAAGAGCAACAACCATTCTGAATAAGGTGTCTGAAGGGTTGATGAACTGCTAGATTTGAAGGTATCCAACAACTGTAGGGACTCAATAATTGTGAGTTAACTTCTGAAGAGTATATGTAACTGTATACTCGAAGGGAGTATAAAACTAGGGTACTTTCGAATATTGTCTCTAAGCGCAGCCCGGATATCCATAGGAACATATAATTGGTTGCTCTTAAAGTGGTGACATCCGGGGTCTTCAAATAATAACTGAATGGACCAATACCCTGTACGAATCTCAATGATGCGATCAAGATGTTGATGTCGAGCATGTGAGAAGCAATCATTTGGAGAGGCACTAATGACTCCTTTCAAAATGATCCATAGGCACTCACCACTGATGGTGATGAGTCCAAGTAACAGGGACCTCTAAGTCTATCCTCTAGAATAAATTGGTTGACGTCGACAGAGGGAGACGTGCAACTATCAAGGCAATGATGTTTCCTTAATAGGAGATTGAGGTGTATAACCAAGAAGTGATAGTACTCATAGTGGGGCTGATGTACTGTGGGGATGGGGAGCAACTAGGGTTTTAGAGTGGGGGTGACTCAAACTTCCTTTGTTCAGAGCATAATGACATGGTTGACCTGGCAACATATGAAACTAACTTTAGGTATGGGGATCATAGCTTTAAGGGATCAGGGGTAAGTACTGCAGACTGGACTGACTCTAGGGGACAAGCTAAAAGGTGATATCGGGAGACTCTCAGCGTAAGTATACATGATTTGTTGTGGCACCAACAGGCACTGTTGGGGCCTTCCTCGTGGTTTTAATGAGCTCCAAGAACGGATAAAATTGTGCTAAAAAATGGTATTGTCCTGTGGATTTTTGGGGGCCCAAGACTATTCATGCTCGTGAGTGTTTTCATTTTTAACGAGTCTGAAAACGATAAGGAGACTCTGAATTGGTGAAAGAGCACTGTTGTGTGTATTTATACGAGCCCAAGACGCTGATTGCTCGTGGTTGCTTTCAATTTTAGAGAGTCTGAAAGCGGTAATTAGTAGACTCCATTGGTGGTCTTTTTTGTATGTTGGTCTCTGTAGCTAGGGTTTTCACCCTAGCTTGTGCAAATGAGCACCTATTAAGGAGAAGGGCTTCCTTAGTAGCAGTTTAGTAAAACAGTAAAACTTGACAGTAAAACAAAGTAAAATCTAAGCTAACATGTGCATCAACAAAAATAAAAAGACAATGACAATATAATAGAAATTTTTCTTTTGTATTATGGTATGACCAAAGTTACATTTACCTCAGGTATGGAGGTTGGTGGAGCTCTTGCAGTAGTCCAGGAGGGCTGCTTTCGTGCTCCAATGGGTTCCTTCTCCTTCTCCAAGGTGTTTGGATAATGGGCCAAAAGGGGCACTCAAATGAGAAGCTAGCTCAAATGGTAAGCTAGGGTTTCAAGAGTGATTTTGGCAGAGTGAGGATAGGATAGATTGTGGATATGAAATGGAGAGCCTCCATCACCTATTTATAGGTTTTTTAGTGGTGGAGTGTTGACCCATGGTTTTTGGCACCATATGGTTTAGGTCAATTGTTTTAGGGTTTTTGCTTCATTTTTTCCTCTTTTCCCTCTTTTTTATATTTTTTATTCCCTTTTATTTGATTTTTGGGAATTTAGAGCCTCTTTAGAGGGTTTTTGCTATCTTTTGAGGAAATTTAAATTATTTTGGGGGAAAAAGGGGTTTTTTTTGGCCTTTTAGTGGTTTTTTAATGGTTTTTTGAGGTTTTGGAGGGAAAGATGGTGGGAAAAATATACAAATGAGTCATGTGGTGAGGGAGATGAGGTAATGAGCACTTTTTAGGTGTTAACAGTCTCCAAGGCCTGAAAAAGCATAAAATTACGCAAATGGAGAACTCTTCTAGCCGATGTGACTAGAGTATTCCTTTTTCGTAATTAGTCTACAAGGTTCGAAAAATTGGTAAACTTATACCTTTCAAATACTTTTAGCGAGCATGAAAGGAAGCAAGATTGCTCAGCGATCGTTTCATTTTTTTAGGAGTCAGAAAAGAGCTTAACAGAAACTCCATAAGTGCCTTTTTTCGTAAAAGAATTGCTTGGCCCGAAAAGGGGATAAAATTATACCGAACAAAAAATATGGTGGTGAGAGAGAGAAATGATCTCAAGCATCATCACGAGCGCGAAAAACCAAATCCGGTGATATAAAGATCGTTAGAAAAGGACAATGGCCGATGTAGCATGCAAACCGAGGTGATGAGGGGCATGGAAAAAAATGCCCCCAAAAATATGGTGGTGAGAGCGAGAAATGATCTCAGGCATTATCACAAGCGTGGAAAACTAAATCCGGTGATATAAAGAACTTCAAAAATGGATAATGGCCGATGTGGCATGCAAACCGAGGCAATGAGGGGCATGGAAAAAAATGCCCCAAAAATATGGTGGTGAGAGCGACAAATGATCTCAAGCATGGAAAACTAAATCCGGTGATATAAAGAATGTCAAAAACGGACAACGACCGATGTGGCATGCAAACCGACACAATGAGGAGCATGGAAAAAATGCCTAAAAACGGGTGTCGATGAAATCTTGAAACTGACTGTACTATTGTGAAGGTCTCTCTACACTGATTCCAATGATATCAACGGTTTAGAGAACAAACTTCGTATGACTCCGCAATGGTCAAATAAAAATGGGTGAAATGTTTATAAATAGCAAGTGGAGCTATAGTGACACATGTCATTTTCACTATTGAGTTTGATAGGAGATTTGAGTTGTGCAGATCATTTTCATCATTTGCGGGAGATTCAACCATTGGTTTTCTGTTTCACGAGTTCCAAGTAAGTATATTAGCCTTAATCTATAAGTTTATTTAATTTGGGGGGGAAATTGGGTACTCAAGGGAAGTGCATTGGTCACTTTGAGTGAACAATGGGGAAATCGCGAGTCCTGAATCCTTTTACGTGATTCAGATCATGGCTGAGAGTTCTACAGTCGCGATCCAGAATTGCGTCTGTGAAATTTATAGTTGCGATCTGAATCGTGACTATGGTCCTCACAATCATGATCTAAATCGTGGCTGTGGCCTTCACAGTCGCGATTTGGATCGTGGCTATGGCCTTCACAGTCGCGATTTAGATTGCGGTTGTGGCCTTCACAGCCGCGATTTGGATCGCGGCTGTGGGTCCCACAGCCGCGATTTAGATCATGACTGGGAGAAATTTTTTGATATAATTTTCTGAAATATTTTCTATGTTTTTTGGCAGGATGATCAGAGTCCTGAGGACTATGTGGAGGGAGAGGGAGATTCCTATTGACTTGATGGAGATTATCGATGGGGACCATGATGCTAAGGATGCATTAGCAGTGGGTGGATTGATGAAGTTTTCCGGGTTCCTATTATGTGGTTAGCATGGTTATTGCTGACCAAGTTGATCAGATTCTGGGATCCGGCCCTTCAGGGCTTCATGATTCAAGGTGAGAGGTTGGACCTCACCTTGACGGATGTTTATTTTTTGACTAGTTTACCCCATTTAGGTGTGATAGGAGATACACAACCTAGGATATGGGGGGATATTGATATAGAGGATCTTTCGGAGAGATTTTGTCATCCAAGGTCCCAAGTGCATGCTAATGCACTGTCAGTTAGTGATATAGAGGATCTGGCTATGAGAGTGGTTGCAGCTTGCGTGCTGCGAGTACTTGGGTCTCAAGACGCACCGGTTGTCGGGTGGGAAGATGATGTTGGTACATCGGGTTATGACTAGGACGTATTATGCTTGGGGACAGATGTTCCTGGCTTGTGTTCAACGAAAGCTGAATGAGGTGAGTCAGTTTGGGGGGAACTTTAGTTATGCCTCCTCCTTATGTTGTTTTTTCTTCGAGCGAGTGCATACTTTACGGCCCCGTATTCTGGTCCTGGATGGTGGTATCCGTGAGCTGCGAATGGTGCGGTGGGGTGAGATGATGCCTCTGTGGTGGTGGGGAGGCGGGACAGTTTTTTACTATTGAGATGTACTGGCAGTGGGAGAAGATGCCGGTTTTGTTCGATGATTTTCCATACCGGGGCATGGACTTTCATGGTGATATCGAGATGCCGCGAGCTGCGGGACAGGCCTGGGGGCCGGATGGTATGTATTTGTTTTTGTTTTCTACATCATGTTTATATAGTTATTGGTTTTGTCCATTATGATGGTTAGGGTTGACTTCTCTAAGTGTTGGTTATCGTAGATGTGGGTTTGAGGCCTCCACTGGGGCATCTAGTTCACAGAGGTCATGTGGTGGTGGTACCTCGATTACCTCCTCCACCTACGCAAGGAGCCATACGTCGTCGTGACGATGCTGGGGGGGTAGATGATATACGATATACCATCAAGGGATTACTGGATGGTGTGGCAAATGATGGCTGGAGGGACTTGGACTGGGAGGTCTTAGAAGCATGTTACAATGCTCTACGTGAGTGGAGGTCAATTCTGAGGTGAATCGCTGTGTTGGAAGCAGAGAGGAGGGATCGGGAGCAGTTTGATCTAGAGGAGGAGGAGCTAGAGGATGAGGACTAGTCTGTCTACTACATGCCCCCAAATGCTGATGAGCATATGGGGGCACTTTTTGTTGATACATATGATGTACGGCTATGTATTTTTTGTATATGTGGGTGCTGAGGGAACTCTTTTGACATTATCACTATATGATGATATATATATATTTATGCACATGTATGCATTTTTTATTATACAGTCATGTATGCATGTGGATGCACATATTGTCATTGCTTTTATGTTTTATTGCACATGGATGCAATTGTATGTGTTTTGTTTGCCCGTGGAGGAATGTTCTATGCACGTGGATGCAATACTATGGTTTCTTGTATGCCCATGGAGGAACATTTTATGCACGTGAATGCAATATTATGATGGTTTCTTTTGTTTGTTTGTTTGATTTTTTTATGCCTATGTGATGCATGTTTTGATATCCTACATGTTTTGGTTGACGTGCCAATCTAGAATGTTGTTAGCCATTTGGTCTGCTACACTATTGAGATTTCTTGGGACATGAGTGAATGAAATGGATTCAAAATGTCTAATCATTTTTTTAGTGTGTAGGTATTTTCTAAAGAGGTAGGGATCACTTACTTGGTAACAATTGTTGAGTAGGGAAACAAGAAGCTGGGAGTCGAGGAAGACGTGAAGGTGACTTATGCCCATCTAGAGGGTAGTGGTTAGGAGACCGGTCACAGCATCGTACTTAGCCTGGTTGTTGCTAGCAGCGCCTATACACACTCTGTCTAGGTGGATCAACTCGTGTGAGGGGGAATAGATTACCCAAGTTGCGGAGGCGAGATTTGGGGACTAGCGACTTGCACCGGTAGCGAAGCCAACATAGCAAAGTGGAACAGGATCCATCTGTGGTCATGCAGGAAAAAATGAAAATGTAAGGTTTTGAATTTTTTGTGGAAAAGGTGAATTAATATTGTACACTATGGATGGTGGTGTCCAAAAGATTTATGGATAAAAGAGTTTGAGGTACAACCCCTTATGAGGGTTGTGCATGGGGTTGCCTTCTGAGTCGGTCAGAATGTATGCCCCATGTCCTAGGAAAGTGTGTATAATGTATGGGCCTTGCCACGTAGATTCAAATTTTCCTTTGCCCTTTTTGTCATGGGCTTGATCGTAAACAAGGACAACGTCCCCTTCACTAAATGCTCGTGGGTGAACATGTTTATCATAATTGACTTTGGATCAGTTCTTTGCAGCTTCAATTGTTTGGAGGGCTGTGCACACTAAGTTTTTTTTACCCAAAATCCAACGGCGAAAAAGTCAAATTTGCTACAACCTATGGTCGACTATCTGACAATTCCAGTCTTTTTTTATCATCGGTGGGATATCGGATAAAATCTGACATAGTTGAAGACGTCGGATATTTGACTACCATACCGCGTCGGTTAACCGACTTCCTCTAGCTTCACAGGTAGTCAAATAAGCGACATCATTAACTTCCAATATTGGTCGAATACCATCCTTTCGCCATCGATTATGCATTGGTTCAGTCATTTGTTAAGCGACATGTATGCCACACAAAAAAAGTCAGATCCGACATTCCGAGTCGTCGGAAGTATAGCACAAGCGTAGGATATTACCCTACAAGCGTCGGATAGATCGTCGGTTAAGCGACGTGTATACCACACAAAAAAATTCGGATCCGACGTTCTGAGCCATCGGAAGTATAGCACAAGCGTAGGATATTACCCTGCAAGCATCGGATAGGTCGTCGGTTAAGCGACATGGATGCCATACAAAAAAAATGGATCCGAAGTTCTGAGCCGTCGGAAGTATTGCAAAACCATCGTATATTACCCTACGGTCGTTGTGATTAGGTCGTCGGTTAAGCGACTACCCAATACATTTAAAAAAAAAAAAATTTGAAAAAAAAATTTTCATATTGAATACATGTTCTCTAATCCCTATGCTTATGTAACAATGTGGCATATTCGTCACAAAGAGATGGTAGTGTGCTTCCATTGTGTCAAGGTACTCTTACCTAACTTCTCTAATTTGGTATACTAAGGAGTTTGTATATTCATGTATGAGATCATATTCTTTGAATAAGGCTCATTAGATAGTTAATGGGTAGTTACTTAATGTAAAAGGCTCATTTTTATTAACTAAGAACCAGTAGGTGGTTGGTAGTCATTAATTTTGAGATTGCATGTAGTTAGGGTTTTGGTAGTTATTAAGAAACTATTTATAGCGCTAGAAGGATGTATATTGTTTTGTCAAAGATTGGTATTGTATTGAAGCTTTTCTCAAAGGAGCTCATCCTCTCCAAGAGACCCATGAACATTACTCTCTCTTTTTGAATTTATTAATACAAGTGTTATATTTTGCAAGTTTAATCTCTTTCTTGCATTTTCTTTTGTTCACTTATATTTATTTGAGGTTAAGCTGGATATTGATTCCAAGGAAATTAAAGAGAAGGTTAAGGATATTGATTCCAGTGCATCATTTACTCAGCCTTTGAAGTTATGGAAACTCGAAATTGGTTATGAGGAGCAACCAAAAATCACAACAAGCTCCAAGAAATTGTCAAAATTTAAACGACACACAAGTGGGTTGTAGAAAGACAGCATCGTATCCATTCATTAAGCTCCTCTCTATTTCGAGAATAATTTCATATTCTCTACTGAACAGGGCCAACCACGTGAAGGTGGAAGATATTATGGCCCCTCCCCCCCCTCACATCACTCTCAATTCCCCATACCCAATTCATGTACTCGAAAAAAACAAATATGTGCAAATTCATCCATATTTTATCATGAACTTTCATCCATTATTCATTCAATAAATGCTAACATTCACTAAACCATTGTTTCTGTCGATCCACACATTCATTCAATAAAAAATAACATTCAATAAACCATTCATTAATCATTCAGTCAACACATTCATTCAATAAAAGCTGAAATTCAATAAAGGTAACAGTTTACTACATTGAATCATTAAAACATTCAAATTCCCATTGCGTTTTCCATCAATTAGTTTATCAATTTAGTATGACCCACACACACCATCCAATAAGTGTTTCCACGGTCTTCAGTTTCATCCTGGCAACGGTTGACGATTCATGGTATTACGTTTCCCTTCGACTGCAAATGATAAACTCATAGTTCACTATTAAGGTTTGTCTGACAAAGCTGACGATCAAAGAAATCTTGATAGTGAACTATGAGTTTGCCATATTGCAGCTTAAGGGAAACATAAATATAGAATGAATCGTCATCGTTGTCAGGTTGGAACTCAAGACTGCGGAAACACTCCTCGGATGGCGAGCGTGGGTCATACCGAATTGATAAACTAATAGAGGGAAAACACAACGAGAATCTGAGACGATTACATAGTGAAATGCATACAGAATGAATCAAGGTTGAATGTGGTAGCCCGCCATCTCCCATTGTGAAATGCATGTAGAATGAATCGAGCTTGAAGGTGGTCGCCCTTGCCATCTGCACTTCAAGCTTGAAGGTGGTAGCCTTGGGACTAGACATAGGTCATAGGTTCGAATCTCCTCAGTTCAGTTCGTACCCTATTATTTTTTCGATGCAAACTATATGTTTTCCTTAATTTCTTGTTGACTTTAATTCCCTAGCGTAGGAGGAGCCATTATGGTCAAGTTGCATTCCTAAAAAAAAGATGAACATTGACAACAAGCAGCACGTCTCTAATTGTTGTCGGTGTATGCTAGCTTAGTTACAAATATCATGCTTCAGAAGAAGCCGGCCTTGAATGGTAAATATACCAATTTGGAGGGGTTTAATGTGAGGTTAAGGATATTGATTCCAAGGAAATTAAAGAGAAGGTTAAGGATATTGATTCCAGTGCATCATTTACTCAACCTTTGATGTTGTGGAAACTGAAAATTGGTTATGAGGAGCAACCAAAAATCACAACAAGCTCCAAGAAATTGTCAAAATTTAGACAACACGCGAGTGGGTTGTAGAAAGCCAGCATCATAGCCATTCATTGAGCTCCTTTCTGTTTCGAGAATAATTTCATATTCTCTACTGAACAGGACCAACCACGTGAAGGTGGAAGCTCTAATGCCCCCCTCCACTCACATCACTCTCAATTCCCCATGCCCAATGCATGTAATTGAAAAAAACAAATATGTGCAAATTCATCCATATTTCATCATGAACTTTCATCCATTATTCATTCAATAAATGCTAACATTCACTAAACCATCGTTTCAGTCGATCAACACATTCATTCAATAAAAGATAACATTCAATACACCATTCATTAATCATTCAGTCAACACATTCATTCAATAAAAGTTGAAATTCAATGAAGGTAATAGTTTACTACACTAAATCATTAAAACATTAGAACATTCATTAAACCATTCATTCATTCATTAGACCAAAAATAGTGGACGATATATTGTTATCAAAAATATTTAGACGTTGTTTTTCCTGTCCTTCTTTTTAATAGTTTTTCTTCTCTTTAGTGGTATATAATCTATAAGAGGACCATCTACATCATCTGGATATTACCCTACAAGCGTCGGATAGATCGTCGGTTAAGCGACGTGTATACCACACAAAAAAAGTCGGATCCGACGTTCCGAGCCATCGGAAGTATAGCACAAGCGTAGGATATTACCCTGCAAGCATCGGATAGGTCGTCGGTTAAGCGACGTGGATGCCATACAAAAAAAAATGGATCCGACGTTATGAGCCGTCGGAAGTATTGCAAAACCATCGTATATTACCCTACGGTCGTTGTGATTAGGTCGTCGGTTAAGCGACTACCCAATACATTTAAAAAAAAAAAAAAAATTGAAATAAAAATTTTCATATTGAATACATGTTCTCTAATCCCTATGCTTATGTAACAATGTGGCATATTCATCACAAAGAGATGGTAGTGTGCTTCCATTGTGTCAAGGTACTCTTACCTAACTTCTCTAATTTGGTATACTAAGGAGTTTGTATATTCATGTATGAGATCATATTCTTTGAATAAGGCTCATTAGATAGTTAATGGGTAGTTACTTAATGTAAAAGGCTCATTTTTATTAACTAAGAACCAGTAGGTGGTTGGTAGTCATTAATTTTGAGATTGCATGTAGTTAGGGTTTTGGTAGTTATTAAGAAACTATTTATAGCGCTAGAAGGATGTATATTGTTTTGTCAAAGATTGGTATTGTATTGAAGCTTTTCTCAAAGGAGCTCATCCTCTCCAAGAGACCCATGAACATTACTCTCTCTTTTTGAATTTATTAATACAAGTGTTATATTTTGCAAGTTTAATCTCTTTCTTGCATTTTCTTTTGTTCACTTATATTTATTTGAGGTTAAGCTGGATATTGATTCCAAGGAAATTAAAGAGAAGGTTAAGGATATTGATTCCAGTGCATCATTTACTCAGCCTTTGAAGTTATGGAAACTCGAAATTGGTTATGAGGAGCAACCAAAAATCACAACAAGCTCCAAGAAATTGTCAAAATTTAAACGACACACAAGTGGGTTGTAGAAAGCCAGCATCGTATCCATTCATTAAGCTCCTCTCTATTTCGAGAATAATTTCATATTATATACTGAACAGGGCCAACCACGTGAAGGTGGAAGATATTATGGCCCCTCCCCCCCCTCACATCACTCTCAATTCCCCATACCCAATTCATGTACTCGAAAAAAACAAATATGTGCAAATTCATCCATATTTTATCATGAACTTTCATCCATTATTCATTCAATAAATGCTAACATTCACTAAACCATTGTTTCTGTCGATCCACACATTCATTCAATAAAAAATAACATTCAATAAACCATTCATTAATCATTCAGTCAACACATTCATTCAATAAAAGCTGAAATTCAATAAAGGTAACAGTTTACTACATTGAATCATTAAAACATTCAAATTCCCATTGCGTTTTCCATCAATTAGTTTATCAATTTAGTATGACCCACACACACCATCCAATAAGTGTTTCCACGGTCTTCAGTTTCATCCTGGCAACGGTTGACGATTCATGGTATTACGTTTCCCTTCGACTGCAAATGATAAACTCATAGTTCACTATTAAGGTTTGTCTGACAAAGCTGACGATCAAAGAAATCTTGATAGTGAACTATGAGTTTGCCATATTGCAGCTTAAGGGAAACATAAATATAGAATGAATCGTCATCGTTGTCAGGTTGGAACTCAAGACTGCAGAAACACTCCTCGGATGGCGAGCGTGGGTCATACCGAATTGATAAACTAATAGAGGGAAAACACAACGAGAATCTGAGACGATTACATAGTGAAATGCATACAGAATGAATCAAGGTTGAATGTGGTAGCCCGCCATCTCCCATTGTGAAATGCATGTAGAATGAATCGAGCTTGAAGGTGGTCGCCCTTGCCAGCTGCACTTCAAGCTTGAAGGTGGTAGCCTTGGGACTAGACATAGGTCATAGGTTCGAATCTCCTCAGTTCAGTTCGTACCCTATTATTTTTTCGATGCAAACTATATGTTTTCTTTAATTTCTTGTTGACTTTAATTCCCTAGCGTAGGAGGAGCCATTATGGTCAAGTTGCATTCCTAAAAAAAAGATGAACATTGACAACAAGCAGCATGTCTCTAATTGTTGTCGGTGTATGCTAGCTTAGTTACAAATATCATGCTTCAGAAGAAGCCGGCCTTGAATGGTAAATATACCAATTTGGAGGGGTTTAATGTGAGGTTAAGGATATTGATTCCAAGGAAATTAAAGAGAAGGTTAAGGATATTGATTCCAGTGCATCATTTACTCAACCTTTGATGTTGTGGAAACTGAAAATTGGTTATGAGGAGCAACCAAAAATCACAACAAGCTCCAAGAAATTGTCAAAATTTAGACAACACGCGAGTGGGTTGTAGAAAGCCAGCATCATAGCCATTCATTGAGCTCCTTTCTGTTTCGAGAATAATTTCATATTCTCTACTGAACAGGACCAACCACGTGAAGGTGGAAGCTCTAATGCCCCCCTCCCCTCACATCACTCTCAATTCCCCATACCCAATGCATGTACTTGAAAAAAACAAATATGTGCAAATTCATCCATATTTCATCATGAACTTTCATCCATTATTCATCCAATAAATGCTAACATTCACTAAACCATCGTTTCAGTCGATCAACACATTCATTCAATAAAAGATAACATTCAATACACCATTCATTAATCATTCAGTCAACACATTCATTCAATAAAAGTTGAAATTCAATGAAGGTAATAGTTTACTACACTAAATCATTAAAACATTAGAACATTCATTAAACCATTCATTCATTCATTAGACCAAAAATAGTGGACGATATATTGTTATCAAAAATATTTAGACGTTGTTTTTCCTGTCCTTCTTTTTAATAGTTTTTCTTCTCTTTAGTGGTATATAATCTATAAGAGGACCATCTACATCATCTGGACTTTCTCTTCCAGTTCTTGGTTCTTTAGCAGGCGCTTTTGGTGATGTTTGCAATATCCTAGCTTATTGTTGTTCTAGACGTGGATTTTGCGGCAAGGGGTTCGGATTTGCTGCAATGATGTGAAAATGTTACATCGTTATATTTTGCTATTATAATGACAAGTTTTTCATTTAAAAAAATTGATTATGAAGGTGTTTTTTTACCAGGTGTGACCAAATCATGTTGTTGATGTTCTTGTCCAGTCTCAACCTATACAGTTTCACCCTCTACATGCTCTGCAGTTGAAATACGGTGAGCTACAATCAATGGTCACCATTTGCAATGCTATACATAAAATTGTAGCATATAAATAAATTCATTACTAGGACTTGAAGCTTGATCATCGATTTGTTGTTGTCCCTCCTCGACACTAATGGGATCATTACTTTCCTGTTAAAAACAGAGTCAATATTTTACATCAAGTATTTGGAACGAAAATATTCCACAAGCGACAAATATTCATTAAACTATATAGATTCTATATACCTGTGCACCGGATGGATTGGTACCACAAGACTGCGTTTGCCCAGATAAGCTTCTTCTACATTCAACAATAGCTCCAAAGCCTTCCTGGAAGCCACGATTCATGTCTTCCTCTGTGGGTACTTCATTGAATCAATCGGCCTGCATATTTGCTTATCGTCGTTAATTAACATTTTACGGTGCAATAAAATGAAAAATAATTTTCAATTTATTATTTGTATTCATTGTTGGTTTCTTGAAACTTACAAACCATGCTGCCAAATTCGAATAACCACCAAGGCCAAGCTTGTGCTGACCTATTTTTTCTAGTCTTGCCTTTGTGGACTTTGATGTGTCTGGTAGCCTATGCAAGTGTTGAAATACGTTAGATGTTCCAAGTTCGATATAGAAATCAAGGATAATAAGGTTTAGAATTACATTGCGGAAAGTATTGCATACCTCCCTGTGCCTGCTGTTAGCTTGCCTTCTCTTCTCAGAGCCTTCTCCTTTCCATCTTCCACTAGAGCTCTCCACTCCATTACTGGAATAATTGGTGGGCGCTCATACCTATGGTTTTTTTCGAGGTGTGTCCTATATTGGTCTCGGACAACCTTCACATGTTGACAAGCCTTTTTCAAGACATTGGCATGACTGAAGGTTTTCTCCCCAAATAGGCCAACCAACCGATTAGTGAGTTCATCTTTTAAATGTTTCAGTTGTCTATCCCACCTTGTTCGGATGGTGGGCCCGAAGATCTCTAGGAAAAAGTCATTCATATGTTTATAGAAAACATTGTTTCCTGCACAACGATCATGCCATGATCATAATTAGTTGATAAAAAATGTTTTATCGGTATATTACAATGAAATTATAAACACTAATTAACCTGATCAACTATGATTAATTACCTGGGATCATCGGTATATTTATTGGGACAAGATCTTCGTCCACCAAAAATGGTGTCTCCAGTGTTCCCGTGCTTTTGACACAGGAAGATCCTGGAAATGTAGCTTGTTCGACATCAAAATTGATAGGGGACTCGGTGTCAACCCCTTCTTGTGGACGATCCGTTGTGTGTTGGTCAGTAGCGGCTGTTGCGCTCACAGCGGGGGTCCATGGTGTTTCGGAACGTGTTGACAATTGTTTGGTCGACGATCGTGAAGCACCTCTGCCACTTCAGGTTCTAACGAAAAATCTTGCGATGCTAATTCATACTGCGATTCACTAGTGGGCCGCAACAAACATATATAAAGCACTACCGAGTTCTCTATTGATAGATTCCAAATTTTATATTAACGTAACACATCTATCATGATAGATTCATAAAATTACAACACGGTTTACATTATCATAACGAAACCAGTATATCACACGAAAAATACATAACAAAATTAACATTATGCTATGTATTATATTGGTACAATTGAAATGAATTATACCTACGACCTCGAGGATTGCGATCCACTCATTGGATCAATGGTCATGGGAAACTTTCCCCGATCTGCTAATATCTGGGAGCTGCCCCTAACATCACCCTAATAAAAAAAACACAGTGAAAGTCACCTAAATGATTCAAAAACTATTCATGAGAAAACACATCAAAAAAATTATTATTCATATTATATTTTTAATATTACAAAGATGTATACCCGTTGCGCGGACCCTGGTGTGGCCGACCTTACGGAACCGGCCTGCATCAAAAACATAGACTAGAAAATTACGTAAACGAAACCAAAATATTCATTGAAACATTAATATAATGCTAAAACATTTTGACTTATTTTAATTGTACAATTCAAATCAGGTCTACCTGTTGCCCCAAGGGTGCTGTTGTCTGATCAACATTCGATGGGTGTATTTCTCGATCAACGTTCTGCATCAAATATAAATTTCATTATATAAAACAAACCAAGTTATTAATAATGGAAAAACAAAGAAAATAAAAGCTCTTTTTTCTTATTATATTTGTACTATTAGAAAGATGTATACCTACTCCGTCGAGGAAAAAGTTCTCCTCTGACCATTTGTTGGCAGGGATTTATCCCGATCACTGGCCTGCGAAGTAAATATGGGAAATTCAAATGAAATAAACTAACAAAAAATCCTTATGATGTTTAATTTATTACTAAAAGGTTGGGTAAAATGTTATATAGTAACCTTGTTTGTATCTACTCGGTTGATAGGGTAACTAATATGCAACTTGTCCCCTGTGGATATTGTCTTAATAGCAACTACAAAAACATGGTTTCCTTCATGCCCCTCAAATTCACAGTTTGGTTGCTTGATTGTAGACCCTGGTTGTGTACTGTTTATAAACCCCGCAATATTCCTTGTGGCCTTTGGCCTTCCATCCATGTACAACGTTCCTCCTTTATTTTGTTTTTTGTCTTTCAATTGTAAATAGTTTGTTGACAATCCATAGCTACGCATACTTTTTGTATATCGAACAAGGCGCATCCAATCATTGTAGTTGTATATGGGTCCAACATACTCCATCAATTATGTACATGTCCCGTAACCGACCAAGATGCAATCCATGGAAAACAACCTGAAACCATGTATCGACGACGGTGCAATTCGATATCTCCTCTCGTTCACACAAAAATCAGTGTTCGGTGGAGGAAGATCCTTCAGTACCCATTGTTTCACTAAATTTCAGTACCTCAAGGGCACCTCTTCATCGTCTTTTGTCTCATCACCATAGGAACATGCCCCCTTGACCATGAAAAAATTCATTGTGTCTATGGAATCTTCTTTTGGTTTTTTGACATCTCGTTGATACAATTCTTCTAGACCTACTGGATGTCTCACTTTCCTCTATCCTTCCTAAACTCCCCTCGCTCGAGGAAGCTAGATCAGACAAATACCTGTTTGGTTCTACCTGCACCATTGGAAAAAAGTGTAGATTTGACCGCAAGGCATAGTGCCTCTTAAAAGTTGACATGTATCGCCTTTTATAATTTTACTTGATCCTCATTCCCTTTGTCAACACGTAGGCATTCAAGTGATGATCGGAAGATGACCAATTTATCGTTCTTAAGAGTAGAAAGTCATGCAATATTTATGAGTTATTTTTTACTATTTGATTTAATGCTACATCACACATGTAACACACATGAAACACTACACATACACGTTACAGGATCTCCTCTAATGCTACAAGTCCTGGCTACTTAATGAAAACTATTTACCACATATTTGATTACCTTAGTGTAGATGTTTCCTGTAATATACTCAGAGGAGTTACTTTCAGAAATGACTGTGCCTCTTAGAGGCCAGTCAACTCTAGGAACCAAGTGACCCTATGATAGGGCTAATACAAACCAGAGAGAGAGAGATGACTGGGCTATGGTACGGTCAATCAAAGAAATTCAGTGATAGTAAAAAGGCTCAGTACAAAGACCAACCAGTAAGGTACAAGTCAAAAAAAAAAAGAATGGGTATAAAGACTCACAACCCTTGGTACTAAGGGGGTGTACACTACCTCAAACGTGGACAAACTACCATAGTTATAACCACAAGACCAAAAACATAAAAGACAGTACAAATCAATATATGCAATATCTCCTTGTAACTACCTCATATATGCAATATCTCCTTGTAACTACCTCATATATGCAATAGCTCCTTGTAACTACCTCATATATGCAATAGCTCCTTGCAACTACCTCATATATGAAATATATCCTTGTAACTACCTCTTGTAACTCAAATAGTACCACCAAAAGGTATGATAGCATGCAATCTTCCAAACTAAGGTCAGGAGGGTGGTATGAAGTGGGTATAAAGACACATAACAATTTGGAGAGAGTGGGTGTACCTCAAATGTGGACAAACTACCATAGTACCCACAAGACCTAAAACATAAAAGGTGGTACAAATCACAAGATATACCAATATCAGTAAAACACCCAAAAGGTAAAAGGCAAGGTACCACAAAAATATTATCGACAAAATGAAAGGACCATAAGACAATCGACCAAGGTGGGGTACAACCATTCATCTTTCTCTCAAATATACCATTGTTCCATATAACTTGAAAGACCATCATCATAGTAAATGAAAAAGTCCACACGGGTGATGTGATCACGTGGTCCTCTAGACTACTCCTACTGTCAAGCATTAGTGGCTCCATGAAGGGGTGTTTAGTCCCTTCAGAAGACCATCTAACTCAACCATCTCGAAGACCTAGGAGAAGAGGACATCACACATCATCAAATAAGTATTGGTAACTACCGTGTATGAACTCAAAAACCCTAAAGCAACCGAGCGTGCAGAAGGGGGGCTATGAAAAGACAAGGCTCGCAAGCCAAACAAACAAGCTCAAAAAACTATACTGGGACCGATGTCATAGTAAGTGAGCTGAAACAAAAGTGTCCAGAATGCAAACAAGTAGCACTAAAAAGAAAAAGACCCTCTAAAAAGGTGAAAATGCAAGCAAACTTCCTAACTAGGAGCCGTAGACCTCGACAAATCGTATCCTTCGCAAGGTGATGAAATCCAAGTCGAGCAATATGAAGTGAGAGACCGAATTTGAAGGATATCCCTCTACTGAAAGGGATCCTGGGTAAAAGAGCCCTAGTAGAAATGTCACTAAGCTACCTCGTTCATGACACGTCAGAAAAGGTTTTCAACAGTTCTCCCTTATCACCCTTGTATCACCAGTATGGTGGCCGGAGAATACAAGGAAGACAATGATCGATGTTGCCTTAGGGCTAAGTGGAGTGCAACATTCCACAGAGTCCATTCGGTTCTCGATCTCACGGCAGTTTAACCCCTGAAACAACAGGAGGCCCCTCCACAAATTGGTCGTGACCGTGTCAATAAATACTAGAGGATTTTGGTTCCCTAAAGACAACAACTATGTCTCAGATGAAAAATGACAAGGGGGAATTATTTGGATGCCTATCCCCAGTGTCCTACCTAACTAACAAATTATTTTTATCCTCAAGCGAGGTTAAAGTGTGTTGAGTTACCGAGTTAAATTTTAATGGTTGTATTACTCAGTCGGGTGATGGAAGTGAAACTCGTGGTGTGATGACTACCTCAAACCATGCAAATGCATATGAATAAAATAAGCCTTTCCTTTCAATGAATGCTAGCTAAGGTAAGGAGAGAGTTCTTTCAAACTATAACTACTCTTTCAAATTAAATGAATCCAACAATAACTTTCTTCTACTTCTAATGACTAAAATGCATGACAATGTAATTTAAACCTAATTAGCAAGCATAAGCATGACATTGTGATATTGTGAATAATCGTGTATGCTAGGACACATTATTTCAATTTAAAACCCATGTAATGTAGGCTAAGAGACTTAAATTACAGAATGATCTCATAAGTATAAGCCCAAGAATATTTGTCAAAATCCAAAATCTATTCACCAAATTCAAATCACTTCTACTATAGCTCAAGTTACGTGGTGTAGTCATCATACTTGAACTCATTAAAAATTCATTCTTTTGCATTCGCAGTCGACATAAGTACAACAAAAGGGATCATGATTGCTGGGCTCCACAGTCAAACATGCATCTGCGAAACAGAAAATTCAAAGCTGGAAGGTTGATAAGTTAATTACAAAATTAGGTCAATGGGACCCCTAAGTACAAAGGTGTTGATATAATGTGGGAGTGCGAAAGCGACTCCTTTAAAAGTCATATTCTATTGAAAGAAAAGGAAACCTACCTTTGCAAGATAAATGGATCTCCCAAGTCCCAGTACACATTCAAGCGACAATTTTTCCATCTACAATAGAAACTGGGGACAATTTCTTCTTAAGCAGGGAGGAAATGATGAGCACTATGGGTTTAAAGTGCTTATCATATGTTGCAAATTCGGAATTTCACTGGAAAGATATCCCACCAATCTATTTGGAAGCTCACTAGTTGTATCTCAAATTCTAGTTTTATCTTGGCTACACATTAGGCTTATAATTTTCAGCAACTACATGTATTGGATTAAAATTAATATAAAGGGCTTGAAATCGTCTCCTCAACTTGCAAACATTTGTAGGAATTGCATGTTTTTCCATCAAACCTAATGATTAAGGCATTGTGATAGAGGAAGGCCTTATGGATACTTCAAGCTCTTATCCTAGGATCCCCTCTGTACTATGTTTTTTTATTGTGAAACAAGAAATGCAACATTAGTCACTATTGCAAGAAACAAAAATGCTTGCTTCTCACTTAGTTTTGTTTGTATTTGAGTCGTATGCATAAAAATAAGGACTTTTGGTCATCTAGTACTTATGTAAAGTGTTTGGAGAGGCTTCGTGTTGCATTTGTTGGTGATAGTGACATTGGGATGCAATGTGTTCTATCAAGTTGTATAAACATATGTAAGCTTGAGATAAGGGATAGACCATTTAGTGATTTGGATCTTTTATGAATCAAATTCATCCCTTTGTTTCCGAAATGGCCTATCATTTCCTATTCACTCATATGCACACCTAGAATCTGTCCACTTATTCTTTTGTCATTTTGCAAACTTCACACATTCCTAACAAGAATGGTATTCAATTCCTTTCCCATTTATTGGCCTAGCTAATAACATGGATAAACATACCATCCTTAGATAGTAAGGTTAGGATACATGGGATAAAAACTCAAAGTTGCACATATGGAAACAAACTAAGAACAATTCTTTGCAGTTTGGATACAAAGGACATGATACTTCATCAAGGTTCAATCCAATACGCACTAATATTGTTCCCTTGGACAGAAAATACCTCTATACCAACCTGTATCTAGAGCATTAGTTAAACTGGATAGGGAAATCAATGTGTGGATGTAGTGTCCCCTTCCTACCATACAGCATGATAGAGAGGACATAGTGCTCAATCCGGGCAATTAGCCCTATGTTCATTAAAATCAAACTCATTGATACAAAGACATGTATATGTGCATGCTAACATGAACGGAGATTAAATAGATCCGGTTGTTATCTAACATACATTCAAACATTCCGTGACAGTCATTAAATAAAGACCTTTGCAGAATTATATAAAATCATATGGAAATGCATAAACATTTGAATACACAGCGGAAGTAAATTCATTAGCACATCCATAATACATTCCAGCTATTCATCAAAGGAACGATTGCCAAGTTAAATACACAAGAGAATACTTATCTTATAAGGCAGTCCCAAGCAACTGGCTATGGATCTGCAATGTTCCACCCAACCATAGGCCAGTGTGCTCCTCAATCTCTCAGCACCACTGCCACCCCCGAGCTGGGCATGATCTCTACAGGAACCAGGGAACAACAGACTCACACATAGCCAAGCATACACCAAGATGAGCCAAGCCAATCTGCAATTGGGTTTATCAGGATGCTAGGACATGGAAGGGAGAGTTGCTAAGCTAGTGAGCTCCAGCATAGAGCCAGGGATAACCTTGCAAGATCTATCTAGCTTGGCACCCACAATACCTACACACCCAGCACAAGGAAGTATTCTTTTCACTGCTGTATAGTCCCTCAAGCCATACCTTCCCTATCTAGTGCTCTCAGGGTATGCATAGAAGAGTAACCGAAGCCCTCTTGATCTTCTTGAGAGGTTGTCTCCCCCACTAGGTTTATCAAGCCACTTCTGTCCACTACCACTCCAGAACTTCAACTCACAGATTCAAACCAAAATGAGGATGCACACAACAGCAGAACACAATTATGGGGCAGGATAAAACGTTTTTACAGTGAGATGCATGAGATGGGGTTTTAGCTAACTTAGAAAAACGTGGGAACCCACAAAAACGAAAATGAGAAGCTGGGGAACAACCCTGGGAAGCTAAATCCGTTTTTAGTAAAACGTCCAGGGTCAATTCAGGGAAAAAAACGACCTCCCTCCTAGTCCCCAATTCGTGGCCTTCCTCTCCCAACTGTTATACAAGGCAAAAACGACTCCCAGGCATGGAAAAATGCAGGATTTAGATGAAAAACGTATATGGAAAGACCCAGCTAACTCCAACTGCGTGAATGAATGAAGATTGCCCATTCAGAATGGATTTGGGCACCATTTCGTGGGTGATTTCTTGCCCAAGGAGACAAAACATGAATTTCCAGGTTGATGGCTTGCCCATGCACGAAATTGGCTGCCATACTTCTTCATTTCCAAGGCATTAACTGCCTTAACCAATTTCTTGGAAGAATTAAATGATTGGGTGCATGAGACAAAATGGGTAGTTGGTGGTTTATGGGTTTCCCCATTGACACATGGATTAATACCATTGGCTCAAGGGTTTGAATAATTTCCCTCCCTTTTCCTTGTAGAGTCATGCCCCATCTCTTTTGTTGCATTGCATAGCCGGTTGTGGGTTTTTCCATTAAAATTCGTATTTACATGGTGTCTTATTTACATTGTGCCCATCTCGCACAAGAACCATAGGCATCTATTTTTAATTGCCGATACAAAATGCTAAATCAACGGTGGGGCCTTGGCCTTGAGCTCCTCACCATGATTAAATTACAATATTCACATCATTTACGAGTTAATACAAAAGGGGTCAAAATGGGGACATTACAGTGGAATATAGATTGTACAGAATCAAACAAAAATTCAGGCTAGGGTAGTGATTGCAACAAGGAGCAATGTATCACTATGGAGGATAAGCCTTGCACTCCCTAGCCTTCATGGGAACCTAGACAAAAAAGCATGGAATTGCATCTACAGGAACAACACACAAAGAAAATATTATGTGCAACAACATCACATGGAGATGGAAGAAATGATACAAAATAAATATTGTTGCACTTTCCTTTATTATGCACTAAGAATACACACTTACAATTTCAAAATAACTGAAACTTTCAGCTTCCCACCTTGACACATGTGGGGTGAACTACTTAAGTTAGTTACTTGGAGAAGCATGCTTGGCACAAGTTTTCATGTCACCACATACCTTAGCCCATGTGAGGCGCATGAGTTGGTTATGTTAATCGTTAAAATGGACCTTGTCAAGGTGGAGTGATTGTCACCACATAACTTAGCCCATGCGAGGCCCATGTAATTCTCTTTTCTACTATAATAGAAAGACAAGTGATTGTTGGTGCATATTCAGTATTTTCTAGTGGTTCATCTATTTGAACTTTGACTTTCCACAACATCATTTTCTTGTTCACTCCATGACTTGTCCTCTAAAACTTTGACATCTCTATTAACCATAAACATCTTGCTAGTTAGATTATACTATATGTAGGATTTGGACTAGTAACTATATCCAATGAAAATACATTTTTCACTTTTGTTGTCGAGTTTCTTTCTAATATCCTCTCGAACATGTGCATATGATATGCAAAAATAAAGTAATGAACAAGTTAAACAGAACTAAAAACTAGCATCAGTAATGCTGGTTTAGACCTTCCTTATAATCACATATATTTTTCAATAAACCCTTTCTGCAATAGCTGATAGCCACTAGGGATCAACAACGTATGCCCCAGCAAGGCCCATGGGCTCAAAGTAGAGGCCAAATACATATTGGATAGTCCTGTTCCTATGGATACTGATTCTGAAGATAAGCATAATGACGGGGTTGGAACTAGTGGATTGTCTCTTGAAAATATGAGTAATGAACGCTTTCTAAAATTAAGCATTTCACATGCCATGGTATTTGTGCATCTGGAAATGGAAAATCCTGAAACTTGTAGAATATTTGTTGAGAAAAAGGGCATTGAAGCCCTTATGAGGTTCTTGACTCTTCCAAGTATTCTGCTATCTTCAAAAGGGATGTCTGTAGCTGTGCACATGGTTGCAGTTTGCAAAGCATTCTCACAACAACACTCAGTTGCCCTTGCAAGGGTATTTTGTGCTCATCTGAAGGAACATCTCAAGACTAAATTAAATGTTTTGGATCATGTTGCAGGGACTAATTTATTAGCTGCAAAAGATGGACTGAATCGAAAAGTATTTTGGTGCTTGTTTGTGGTACAATTTTTTGTCTTTCTAGCTTATGATACTAAAGAGAATCGATGGTTGGTAGAATTAACGGCAGAGTTTGGAAATGATAGCAAGGATGCGCTTCTTGATATTGGGATGATACGTCAAGAAATACTATGGCAAGTTGCACTCACTGAGGATTCAAAGGCGCTGCTAAAGAAAGATGATGGCAATGTTTCCAGCAGTGTCACAACTGATTTGGATGCTCATGTAAATGAAATTGATGATCACTTGCCAACTTCTGTTGGACACTATGTGGATCTTATTTTGAATCAACATAGGCAATCATCTGTTTGGAATGTTGAACCTCAACGTTTTGATCTAATACATCTATTTCATGATATTGGTCACAGTGGTCGGCTTCAACAAAGGTTGAACATTGATTCCTCTTCCCGAGGACAACAAGCTTATGTTCGTCAACCACAGTATTCTCATTTTGATGAAGGCCCTTCCAGAATCAAAATGCAAGGCAATAAGCAAAAGTCACTACATTCTTTTTGCTATGAGATATTAAGGCCATCATTTTCAGTTCACTACAAAGATGTGAGGGTTCACCCATCAAACTAAAAAAAACAGTAGATGCAATAAGATAAAAATACCCCAATGTAGATTGAAAGGTTCTACCCCAATGTAGATTGAATTAGCAATGAAACCCTCTTGGAAGATTGAATTAGCAATGAAACCACAATGATTTGCTACCAAATTTTTAAATTTGTCAAATCAAAACAATTTAGGGCTTGGTACTCATGGACGTGGGAGGCATTTCCGGCTCCTCTTATAGTTTCTTTGCTTGGACTCCAAACCACCTCTCCCAATGCTTGCTCGTTGTGTCACTCCCACTGCTTGGTCATTGGGTCACTCCCTCTCCCCTGCCACAATCACAAACCGCCTCTCCCATAATCGAACACTAGTCCAATCCAAATCGATACCAGGTCGAGAGGCCTAGGTCCAAATCGTAGAGTCGCAGGTCCAAATCGAGGGTCACTCCAAATCAAGGTCACTCCAAATCGCAGGTCGCTCCAAATCGAGGTTACTCGAGGTCACTCCAAATCGCAGGTTTATGAAATGCATATGGCCGGCTTTTCTATTTGTTCAATATATATTTTATATAATGTTTGTTTTTTGGTTTTTTTAATTTGTTTTTAATTAAATATATATATAACATTATATATATTTAATTAAAAACAAATTAAAAAAACCATTGTTATATATTTATGTTTTAATTTTATTTATTCATGTTTTAATTTTATTTATTATATATTCATTTTTTAAATTTTAATTGGTTTTTTTTGTTATATATAATGTTTTTTTAATTGTTATATATATAACGTTTTTTTAATTATTATCTAATTGTTATATATATAATGTTTTTTTTAATGTTTGTTACATAATCATTGCCATCATCATGATCTTGGTATTTGTTGACCATTCTTAACTACCTCCTATAGCCAATTGGCGACTAGGGAAGATAAGGAAAATATGCACCCTTCCTCCTCATACTTTCAAGAAGGGGTTTAAAAAATATGGTTCATGCCAGGCTCTGAAAAGTGGAAGGGTCATTGCGAAGGATAAAAGGAATCACCAAAAACTCTTTTTGACCTTAATGACTGTGGAAAGCTATTTTAGGAATATTTTCTTCATTCATGTGAATTTGGCGATAACTAGAGCAAAGGTCACGATCAATGAAGAATTTATCTCCATGTATCATATAAGAGATAATTAATGACTAGAATGAGAAATTTATCTTTCACTATTAAGGAGTTAAGAGATAAAAAATTGGGACACATGTGCCAAGTGACTTGTTTTTTAAGGACCATGACAACCAAAGAAGAGTACGGGTTGGTACTAGGATGAATGATACCAATAGCTAAGAACAACGATACAATATTTTTAATTTCATATATTATTTTGTTCAAAAGTATGACAATATGATCACACATTGGATGGGAGGATATGATGAAGCAATGAGATGCTATGATCATGCTCTCTCATTTGTAATTCCAATAAATCCATGGTGATATGACATAATCTTATTATCCATTCACACCGAGAACAATATCACGCCCACCCGTTTCAATGGAAAACATGTTAGTTTTCCGGGAGTAATCACCCATTTGAAGCATCACATTTTCACAACTTCCACCATATTTCATAGATCTCCCATCAATAATCATTATCTAAAATTTCTTAGTAACAATGATTTCAATTGGTTTCTTGGGAAACTCAATGATGAATGAAATATGGGTGGTTCTGCCATTAATCAAGATAATGAATTTTCTCTTCTTGATATAGCCAACCATGTTTAACATTAATGAGGAGAATAAATACGAGTCAAATAATTAAGGGAGATATAGGGTTCTTCACAGGGTTAGGAAGAAAAACTTCCTCAATGCTGGGAGGGGATTCCTTTTGAGTTCTTCCATCAATTTCATCATCATAAATGTCCTCAAATATGTCCAAAAATAATTGATGTTCCTTACATATATGCTCAAGAGAATATTTTTCATTACAATTGTAGCATAAAACCTAATTAAGTTGATGTTCCTCCATTTTGTCCTATGCCAACTTATGGACCTTGAAAGGTGGAAGAGGTTGTTGAAGAGCCACCATAGTTGGGGAAATGAAATGAAATAAAGTTGGGGATTTTGGACTGAGCATAGGATATAACACAGGCATGAAAAGAAATATTATTTTCCTCCAACCAAGTAGTAGGGTGGTTCACCTCTAAGTGGGATTTAATTTCCTCTTTAAGACTACTAATAACGAATTGCTTAAAAAATAATCAATTAATTTTTATGAAAAAACAAATGAACTTTGATGACTCCTATAATGAATTTCATTAGGTAATAAAATATTACATTAAGGGAAATCTAGTGCTTCATTTAATCAATCGAACCAACCAATCGGATCTGACTCGCCAAACTTGTTTAGAATTACTTCAGAAAAATGAGGCGTCATACTATTGGAAGGGTCGGAAAATGAGAAGTGATTCTTGGTTTCCATTTTGCTAACTAATTGGGTGAGAGAATCAACCATTTTTTGTATGTCCTCTATAGTTTACATGTTATGAGTGTTTATCATGGGACCATTAGGTCCATCAAACAAGTTAGTGATGATTTATCCCAACACAATCAACGACCTAAGAGGATTTCCTTGTGAGGGTCCATAAGCAATGGTACTAGCGAGTCCACAAAAAAATAAGTTATTTCAGAGTGAAACCATGATGATCAAATTACTCCTTGTTGAGTATCATTACATGGTTTTTAATGCTCCATTAATGGTTGGTGTCAGTCATTTTTTAGTCTAGAAACCCTCCCACACCGTCAATGCATGCATCTAGTCTAACCATGCCAAATTTCAGTCCAAGCGAACACATATTTAAAAAATTTCAACATTGGCCCCATGTATCACATTATTTAATTTATAGGTATGGTTTTCGATGCTGCAATGGTGAGTGTCATTCATTCGAGTCTTGAAACCCTCCCACACCGTCAATGCATGCGTCTAATATCAGACGTCTGACTTCAAAAGAATCTAATGAGATCGCTAAACCACCGATGACAAACACTGTTGGTTTTTCTAGGTAATAGCTGCGTCGGATATCATATAAAGATGATGATCATGATGAAGATCATGATGATGATGACGATGATGAAGATGATGATGATGATGAAGACGATCGATGATGACGATGATGATGACGATGATGATGAAGATGATCGATGATGACGATGATGATGACGGTGATGATGAAGACGATCGATGATGACGATGATGATGAAGATATTGCTGATGATGATGAGGAAGATGATGATGATGACGATGGTGAGGATGATGATGATGATGCTGATCACAATGATGATGAAGATGGTGGCCGTGATGATGATGATAAACATGATGATGCTGTTGATGATGATGATGAGAATGATCAAGAAGAAAAATATGATGATGATGAAGATGATGATGAAGATGATCACGATGACGACGACGATGATGATGATGATGATGATGTTCGAGTCTTGATAATTGTGCATTTCCTTACTAAGCTTCTCTCTGTTTCAAGAATAATTTAATATTCTCTACTAAACAAGGCCAATCATGTGAAGGTGGAAGCTTCTATGGCCCCTCCCCCCCCTCACATCACTCTCAATTCCCCATAACCCGACAAAAATATCTATGTACACTAGAAACTTTAAATGTGTTTTTTGACATACTCTAAAACAAGCAATGTTTCTAATTATATCATATAGGAAAATGGAAACTCACTACGAAACAATTAATTTATTATTACTGCATACCTCATAAACTTCAATGGTCTTCATCATCTTCTTCATCTGGGTCATCGTCTGTACTATCATCCGATGATCCAGATTCAACATTGTAAGGATTGGCCATATCATCCTCGTCGTCAATGTCAGTTACGATCAACATGTCATCGTCGATATCATCGTCATGGACATTGTCTGATAGTACATCATATGATTCAATAAGTTCTTTGACATCTTCTTCTGGACCATGATCATCTAACTCATGTTGATCATGATCATCTTCTACGACGTCTTCTTCTTCGAGAACGTCTTCATTACCTTCATCAACGTTATACTTTACCGGCCTTCCCCTTGGATCGTGTCTCACAGCAAATGACCAAACTGCTCTACCTGGAACCTCAGAGTAAAATACCTATTCACATTGGGTTGGAAGAACATAGGGCTCTGTTCCTGGATCAAAAAACCTTGTATTTACCATGATAAAACCATTATCATGTTCAATAATTGTTCTATCGGGATCACGTTGATTCAATCGACACCTGTACTGTTGATGTATATGTAACCTCGGAATGTATTTCATCAGTGTATTATATATATATTTATTGTACCCTTATAAGAGATGTGTTATTCCTCTATAAGGAAGTGTCGTCATGTGAATTGACAAGTGTCGCAAGTGTGTGTACTTGCCGATGGGTTATTAGACCACCTTATGGGGTCGGCCTATTTAATATATAATATAATGTGGATGTACTCAAGTAGACAAGTCGGCCCCAGTAGGTCACTGGGCAAAAAGGTGAGTATAAATAGAGATAGGAGATCTCTATTTTACTCACTCGGAAAAGTAACTATCTCTCTCTCTGAAAAGTGGCGCACTAGTGAGGAGGAGGAGGATCATCTGCTAGGAGACTATCTCTGTATTATTTGGTTGTATTTTGGTTGAGCCATTGCTCTCTCTATCTCTGAGGAAGTTGTGGGGTTTTTCACCTTAGGGTTTTCCCCACGGAAACTCTGTGTCTCTTGTCTCTATGCTTTTGATTCTTGTGATGCTTGTGATGCTTGTCATATTATGATTGTCATACATTGATATACTGTAGATGTTATTCTCTCAGCAAAGATCCTATAGTATTGTGATTTAATACTGAAAATTTAACATGGTATCAGAGCTTAACTGAGAAGAAGACATTTTGCAGTGACGGAAGCTTGTATTGCTTGTTTATTGGGTTTCTCTCCATAGATTTTTGAAATTCAGTATAGTAGATTGGATCTACTCATCAAGGCGCATCTTTCTGTCCAATCAGATTTCAGTTCCGAGCATTTTCAGTTTTGGCCCTAAAAATTAGGGTTTCCACAAAAATAGGAATTTCTGGAAACTGAAGGTACAGCTGGAAGCTCCTTACAAAAATCGAAGGTTTGAGCTTTGGATCGAGATTTTTGGCTGGGTAGATCTCCGGGAAACTCAAACCCTAATTCAGGGCTCTCCCTAGTGAACCCGGGAGGACAAAAAGGCAATTTTGAAGGACAAGACTTTGCTGATCTCAAATTCTGAATGTACTAGGCTGATCAGCTCTCCAAGGCGCATCTTTCTATCCTTTCGGAATTTTGAAATTCACATTTTGAATTTTTAGGGTTTCTCTGACAAACCCTAATCCGGGACTAGATCCAGTTTTCAGCACTTCAAGTGGTAAGTTCTAAATCTTTTCTATTTCCATTTGAAGTACTCTTAAAGATGTCTCTTCACACCAAGCTTGAGGATAAGCTTGAAGGGGCTGATAACTTCCGAGCCTGGAAGTATAGGATTGGGCTAATCCTGGAAGAGAATGAGTTGGACTCATATGTGAAAGAAGACATCCCTATCCCAGAGGATGAAGAGGCCAAGGTATTGCACAAGAAGAACTTGGTCAAGGCAAAGAGAATCATTGCTGATTCTATCAAAGACCATCTCATACCCCATGTGTCTTCTCTCAAGACACCCAAAGAGATGTTTGAATCTTTGACCAAGCTATTTGAAGGAAAGAACATAAATCGGAAGATGACCCTGCGGAACCAATTGAAAGCAGTGAAGTTTCAGAATGGAGAAACCATTCAATCCTACTTTTCAAGGGTCTCTCAGATCAAGGAACAATTAGAAGCAGTAGATGAAATGGTGGAGAATGGTGAAGTGGTAATGACCACTCTAAATGGCCTACCCAGGCCATGGGATTCCTTTATTCAAGGAATTTGTGCAAGGAAGAAGTTGATCTCCTTCAGTAGACTTCGAGAAGAATGCTCTCAAGAAGAAGCTAGACTTATAGCTCGTGAGGAAAATATGGGAGGAGAAGATCAAGCTCTTGCAGCTCACACCAAAAGAAGCAAAATCAAGAAGGATCCCTCTCGACTCAATAGGTCCTATCAAAAGAAGAATAGGAAAGACCTAAGATGCTTCACATGCAATGAGAAGGGTCACTATGCTTCAGATTGTCCCAAGAACAAAAGGGATAATAACAACAACTTCAGTAAGAAGAAGAAGGGCAGCAAAAGAAGATTTCATGCTCATGCTGCCGAAGATGATGAGCCCCCAAAGAAGAAGTCTAGGGCAGAAAGTGATAGTGATGATGACTCATCAAGTGAAGAAGAGTATGTTCTGATCTCTGCTCTTACAGGTACCATCTCCCATGGATGTAATGATTGGTTAATTGATAGTGGGGCCTCCAAACACATGACTGGGTTCAAGGAATCTTTTGTGAATCTTTCTGAACATGAATCACCCCATAAGGTGAAACTTGGGGATGATTATCAATACCCAATCAAAGGAAGTGGTGAAGCCTCCTACAATCTAGATTCTGGAAAATCATTGAAGTTGAAAGAAGTACTTTATGTACCTGGGCTCAAGAAGAACTTACTCTCCATTTCTGCATTAGATGCAAAAGGTATGAGGGTTGCATTTGTGGATGGCCAAGTCCTAATGTGGCCAAAGGGAAAGACCATAGATGATGCAGTAGTGATTGGAAAGCAAGAGGGAGGTTTGTACAATTTGAAGGGACAACCTGAACATGCCATGGTGACATAAATACAAAGATTCATCCATAGTCATAGAGGTATGTATAATTTGTTTTTGCAAAAGTTAACTAATGAGTTATGCAGGTCATTGAAGAGAACAAGAACACATTGCTAGACATAACTAGCAAATATGGTGACCAGGTATGTGTTTCTTATATCATAGGATCTATCATATAAGTATGCATGGCATGATTGATGATGATTGTTCATAAAGTCATAAGTTTGAATAATCATGGGCATATGCATATTATGTGTCTTACCTTAATTAATAATATGACTAACCAGAAGAGTCATAGGTTTGAGTAATTACAGGTTTATACATGTTATGTTTCTTATGATATGAATAACCATAAGAGTCCTATATAAACCTTGAATGTTAATGCTTATTATTTCTGTTTGAAATGATCATGACTATACATACTTGAGATTATTGTGTTTTAATGAATGTATGATTTTGTATGAGATTACAAGGATAACACAATCATGATACTAATAAGCATGCATAGGGACCAAGGATGAATATGAGTTCAAGAACAGGTAATCCAGGAAGCAAAGATCAAGAGGGAGCACACTCCAGTGGTTTCTGCAAGGGTGCAGATATTCAGAGGGAGTTGTCCATATCTCTACATTCCACAACAAGAAGGTGTAGAAGGACTCCAGCAGCTCCTGCAAGAAAGCAAAGACTCAGAGGGAGTCCACCCAACGAACAAACAAAGATAAGTATTTTAATTTCTTGCATATGTGTTTGTTTAAATAAAATTGTTCAATGATGTATATGCTCATGTTCCTAGAATTAGGAAATGTATAGTTGCATTGATGAACAGTATACTACTAATATACATGGGTAAGTGGCCTATGGCACTGTACAACATTCCATTGCTACTTATCTAGAATGAAACCTCTTTGCTGACATGTTGGGAGTTGTGCACACTCTTAACAATGTTCTGGTAGAGATTGGAAGGCATCTAGAAAGTTATGTGATATGGATAAATGTTGTATTGAAGCATTGGCTAAGATAATTGCATGACTGTATGACATATTTCTTTATGTGTAAGAATTTGTTCTGAAAACTATGAGATGTTTTCTAATCATGCAATTTAACTTGTTGTGTAGGAAAGATCGTATGCCATCTCCTACAAAAGAAGAACTACAACATTTGTTCAGCAATAAAGATATCTATTGAAGATATTGAAGTTCCCAGGATCTGGGATGAAGAAATGGAATGATCCGTCAATCATGAAGAATGATGTTTGGGTTGCAGTCCCAAGACGTGAAGGGAAGTTTGTTATGACTTCCAAACGGAACTATCAGATCAAGCATGTTGCAGATGGCAGCATTGAGAAATATAAAAGTGATGAAATAGAAGATACACCAGATGGATTCAAGACAGCTTCCTTGAATGGTGTAGTTGAAGAAGAAGTGTATGTAGAGCAGCCACTTGGTTCTGATATACATGATAGGAAATCATATATGTGCAGAACTTGGTATGGTGAAGATAGATTGATTGCCGATACGCAGCGGAAGCTTACTACCGAGTTCGAGATGAAGAACTTGGGGATGATGCACTATTTGTTTTTGGCATGGAGGTGTGGCAGAGTGCAGATAGAATCTTCCTTGGACAAGGGAAGTATGCAGTAGAGATCCCAAAGAGGTTCGGGATGATGGATTACAAGGCCATGGCCACACCTATGGCATCGAATCTGAAGCTTCTATGTGATGCTTCATCTGAGCCAGTTGATATTACTATGTATCGTCAGATGATTGGGTCCTTGATGTACCTGACGAACACAAGACCAGATATTTGCTTTGCTGTGAACACATTGAGCCAGTTCCTGACGGATACAAGAAGTGTTCACCTGGTTGCTGTAAAGCATGTTCTGAGGTACCTGAAGGGTACAGTGGATTATGGGCTCAGGTATGAGGCGAATCAAAAGTTTAACCTGCAGGGTTATGTTGATTCAGATTGGGCTGGTAGTGCTGCAGACAGGAAGAGCACATCTGGGTGTTGCTTCAGTATGGGATCAGGTGTGATCTCTTGGTTTAGCAGGAAGCAGTCTTGCGTAGCACTGAGTACAGCTGAGGCAGAATATGTTGCAGCCTGCTCAGCTAGTTGTGAGGCAGTATGGCTACGGAAGCTACTGTCTGAGTTATTTGATCTCCCGTTGGAGGCTACTGGTATCTTCTGTGATAACCAGAGTTGTGTGAAGCTTTCCGAGAACCCAGTGTTTCATGACAGGTCGAAACACATAGAGATCAAATATCACTATATCAGGGATATGGTGCAGAGAGGAGATGTGAAGCTCCTGTATGTTGCGACGGACGAGCAGATTGCAGATGTGCTGACGAAGCCACTAGCCAGGGTGAAGTTCGAGTACTTCAGAGAGAGGCTTGGCGTTCTCCAGATCGAGGACACTTCGAGGAAGAAGTGATGGACACATTTGCTGAAGCCATTCCAAGCATGTTGGAAGGAGGATCCTTCACATGGCTGAGGATGTAAGTGCTGGATGATGAACATCAGGATGATGTTCTAGTTTCTGCTGGATATGATCAGTTGGATCATTTTATGTATGTATGAACGCATCATGTTGGATGCTGGATATGATCAGTTGGATCATGTGTATGTATTTTATGTGCATCATGTTGGATGCTTGGACCATGTATCTGTATTTGTATCAGGAGGATACATTGATGATCAGGAGGATCATGTATGATGATATGTATCAGGTAGATACTTGGTATGCAGCAGGATGTTGCATTGATGATCAGGAGGATCATGTATGATGACATGTATCAGGTAGATACTTGGTATGCAGCAGGATGTTGCATTGATGATCAGGAGGATCATGTATGATGATATGTATCAGGTAGATACTTGGTATGCAGCAGGATGTTGCATTGATGATCAGGAGGATCATGTATGATGATATGTATCAGGTAGATACTTGGTATGCAGCAGGATGTTGCAGTGATGATCAGGATGATCATAGATGACGAGCTTCAGGATGTTGCTCCAGATGACATGCAGCAGGATGTTGCAGTAATGATCAGGATGATCATAGATGACGAGCTTCAGGATGTTGCTCCAGATGACATGCAGCAGGATGTTGCAGTGATGATCAGGATGATCATAGATGACGAGCTTCAGGATGTTGCTCCAGATGACATGCAGCAGGACGTTGCAGTGATGATGATCAGGATGATCATGGATACATCAGGATGATGTATGGTGAGTATCAGGTTGATACTCTGTGGCCGTGGATCAGGTTGTGCAGATGAGCATGTAATTCGTTGCCCTGGGAGATTTGCAGATGGTCTTGCGAGGTTTTGCCTATGGCATGTAATTCGTTGCCCTGGGACATCTGGCAAACGCTCTTTCGAGGTTTTGCTCTGGGAGGACATGTAATTCGTTTCCCTGGGAGATCTGCAGATAGTCTTGCGAGGTTTTGCCTATGGCATGTAATTCGTTGCCCTGGGATATCTGGCAGATGCTCTTGCGAGGTTTTGTCCTATGGCATGTAATTCGTTTCCCTGGGAGATCCGATAGGTTGGGCTGTGTGCCCGTAATCATTCCTGGGATGCTCTTGCGAGGTTTTGCCATGACCACATGTAATTCGTTGCCCTGGGAGATCCTATAGGTAGAGCTGTGTGCTCGTAAAAGCCTGGGATGCTCTTGCGAGGTTTTGTGGTGAGGTCACATGTAATTCGTTGCCCTGGGAGATCCTATAGGTAGAGCTGTGTGCTCGTAACAGCCTGGGATGCTCTTGCGAGGTTTTGTGATGCACGTAAAAGTCCTGAGGATTCCACAGTATGGCCAGTGATGACGAAGACCTGCAGGTTGTGGGCCTACATCCAGTATGAAAAAGGACTGGCTCTGTAGAACTTCCTATGACGAGTAGAGACAAAGATTGGACGAGATAGCAGCAGCAGTGACGATGACGATGACGATGCATCGATGACGATGATCCAGAGAAGAAGACTTGTCTAGCAGATCTGTGTCGAGAAATACCTTCCTAGTTAAGAGGGAGTGTTGATGTATATGTAACCTCGGAATGTATTTCATCAGTGTATTATATATATATTTATTGTACCCTTATAAGAGATGTGTTATTCCTCTATAAGGAAGTGTCGTCATGTGAATTGACAAGTGTCGCAAGTGTGTGTACTTGCCGATGGGTTATTAGACCACCTTATGGGGTCGGCCTATTTAATATATAATATAATGTGGATGTACTCAAGTAGACAAGTCGGCCCCAGTAGGTCACTGGGCAAAAAGGTGAGTATAAATAGAGATAGGAGATCTCTATTTTACTCACTCGGAAAAGTAACTATCTCTCTCTCTGAAAAGTGGTGCACTAGTGAGGAGGAGGAGGATCATCTGCTAGGAGACTATCTCTGTATTATTTGGTTTTATTTTGGTTGAGCCATTGCTCTCTCTATCTCTGAGGAAGTTGTGGGGTTTTTCACCTTAGGGTTTTCCCCATGGAAACTCTGTGTCTCTTGTCTCTATGCTTTTGATTCTTGTGATGCTTGTGATGCTTGTCATATTATGATTGTCATACATTGATATACTGTAGATGTTATTCTCTCAGCAAAGATCCTATAGTATTGTGATTTAATACTGAAAATTTAACATGTACCATTTGAAAACGAACAGAAATACCTTGAAGGAGTTAAAGTCACACTGAAGAATGTCTTCCAGATACCCATAGTATCGATTTTCAGATAGTTCTAGATGTCTGTCACTTCTAGAAGAAACATTGGTCACCTCAAAGACTGCAGATATCCCACAATCAGATGTTTTCTTTGTTTCATCCAACTTTTTGATGCGATATCTACATCCATTGCACCACATAGCCTTATGGTGTTTTACCTAGTACAACAAGCCATATAGGAAAAGATTACATAATGATCACACCATATTTATGATAAAGTAGTGCATGTTTATTATAATGCCATAAAAGGAAAATAACAGCGTGACGTACAACAACATTATTTAAAAAAATAAATAAATAGTGCCATTGATTAATATGCTTACCTACTTATCTTTTAAACCTCTTGCTAAATTGATTTCCCTTTGTGTTACATTGGTGTCTCCATTGTGATGTGCAGCTTTAACCAATGAAGCCACACCTTCCCATGATATTCCATGACCAGATTGTTCACATTTTTCGATCCATACCTTCATCCAGTCAAGATTGTTTGCGATGTATAAATGAATCGCATCCCACTCTCGACCAACTGTTTGATGACAATAAAATTAAAATTCAATGAAAATGTATATTAGTCACTTAAAAATGTATATAATTACAATATAAAATGATGCAAAATACTAAATAAAAAAATAGAATATATATGTATGATATATAAACATAAAAATCACCAGTGAAATGTGTTATATTACCTTTCACCTTCCTCGATCTACCTTTCCCCTTCGGGTACTCCCCTTCGAAATTGTTTTTGGAGTCTGGATCACAAATGCGACGTAAATTGAGCTTTGATGCCAATATAGGAAGATATTCACTAATGTACAACATGTTTTGGTATACCATATATCCCTCCATCATATAACCCTCAGCATATGCTCATTGTCTGACCAAACCCTTCATAAATTTCAAGTGCCTCTCAACCATCCACATGGACCTTGAGTGCGCAGGTCCACACAGTTCAATCTCCTCAACTTGGTGTATGAGGTAGTGTTCCTGTGCATTGAAAAATGCTGAAGGTAGATGCTTCTGCATTTCACACATGAGATGAGGAATTTCTCTCCTCCAATACTTTATGTCTTCTTTATGGAATTCTTTAGATGACAACCATCTACAAGTGACATGACAACCGGCCAATCAAGATATTAAAGAAAAAAGTCATTATATTATGCAACATGAAGTAGAGAATCAAAATCAAATTAAGAATAAGTTCTATGTTGAATTAAACAAACAGTAAGCACATGGAAAAATCACCACTTACCTCATGTATTTCCCGAGACTATATATTATTTGCTTGACATTGTTGTCAAAGTTGTCCGGGATAGAGAGAGGTAGAACATACTATAACAATAATATACAAATAGTTTCAGTATATCGAAAAAGAGTACTAGAAAAAGAAAAAAAATAATTATTAAATGAATACCATATTAGTTATTACCTTCATGAATACATGCCAATCGTGCGTTTTCACCCCTGCGAAATCACCTTTCTTTGTTATGATATTCTTCATGTTCGCACAAAATCCGGTGGGAAATTTAATTTTTCGAATGACTTCTTTTACAACATTACTTTGTTGGTCCGTTAACATCCATGGAAGTGAGTTTATATTAATTTGCTCTCCGTTTCTATGAAATTGAATGACGTCTTTCATTGCATGGTTGTTATCTTGAATGTCTTTGCAAATTTTGACAATTTTTTCTTTGTCACTCCTTCCATCCAATATTCGCCATAATGTTTCAGTCACATTCTTTCTGATATGCATTGTATCAAATAGATGAGCAATTTGTAGGTGCTCATAATAGGGAAACCTACTAAATTGTCTAGGATAATTTTTCATTCCTCGTGGAAGCCCATTAATGCCTTCATGATGATCACATGAACGACAATGATTAAATTAAATATTAAATCAATGTCAATTACACTAAACAACACACAATATAATAAAATACAATATAATCATATACAATGATTGATTATACGTACCTTGACGATTTCTATTATATTGCAACTTCCATAGCTGAGGTGTCATTCTCTTTGGTTTTAATGCAGTCTCTTGCTTGCCATTGAAAAGATGTTTTTTCGGTAGTTCGATACCTGTGATTCTTGGAGAGGAAGTGTCTATACTCATCAAACACCTCCTTTCCTAAGCTTTTTGAATGATGATATTTGATCTTAGGACCACAAACTGGACATGCAAATTTCCCCTTTGTCTGAAGACCTAAATAAAAAGATGGAATATCAATATTAATGTCTATTATAATTATATAAAAAATGACTGGATTATTTAGAAAAACATGCATGCGTATTATATTAACTAGTAGTTCGTAAAATTAAATGCAACTAAAGTGGAACTTATAATTACATACCACAGAAATGGGTTAACCCTAGGGCATCATGTATTGTCCATACAAGCATTGCATGGAATTGGAATTGCCTTTGTCGTATTGGTCTAGATAAGTCATACATAGTGATGCCATTCCATAACTTTAGTAGCTCGTCAATAAGAGGTTCAATATATACATTCATATCTTTGACTTGGTACTTACCTGATTGATTTGAACACATAAAATAAATATTCTGATTATGAGACGTACCATTTAGATATATAAACCATATTTCACAATAGAAAAACTTTAAATATATATATAACATTATGAGACAAAAAATGACAAATGAGAATATACCACTGCAATAAAAAAAACTGCAGTGTTCGTACCTGGAATAATCATCGACAACATTATGTGCTCCCTCTTTACTGTCAACCATGGAAGAATGTTGTTATTGATAACAAAAATAGGCCACACCGAGTAAACAGATCTCATCTCTGCAAAAGGATTGACACCATCTGCTACCAAATAAATCCTAAGATTATGAGGTTCGTCTTTAAAGTGAGGCCATTTTTCCTCCATATCTCTAAATGCAGACCCATCTGCAGGCATCCAAATAATGTTGTCTTGACTTCTGTTCCGTGCATGGTAATCCATAAACTGCGCTATGTTTTTGCACCTGAACAGTCATTGCAAACGGGGAATAATGGGAATATAACGTAGAACCTTGCAAGGCACCTTTTTAGTTACTTGATCTGTGCAATATCTATTGATATGACATTCAAGACATTCTGTTGCAAATTCATGTTGGTTGTAATAAAGAACATGATCATCGGGGCATGCATGAATTGCTTCATACTGCATTCCAATTTCTTTCATGATCGCAGATAAATCTCGATATGTGCGAGGTAAAATATTTGAAGGTGGTAGCAAATATTCACCTATCATGCTACAACAAATAAAAATAAAAATCTAGTTAATATAATATAGAAATAATATTAATGAAACAAATTTCATCCGTAGTAATTTGACTTATATATGAATTAACAATAAAATACATGACAATCATATATATTTTGTGATGGAATATATTACATACCTTAACATCCGTGTGACTGATATGTTTGAAAGACCATTCATAACCTTCAAGTTCATTACCAACAATATAGTAGAGAGAAGATTTGTCTTGGAGCCGTCATAAAGGGGTTCGTATGCCTTGTCAAGAAGAGGTATATCATGAATATCATCAAAATGTTCATCATTTTCATGATCATCATCATCATCCATTCCAACATTAAATGAATCATGGATCAAAGTATTTGTAACATCATCTTCAACTATGTTATCAATATGATCATCTTCTTCAATGTGATCATTAACTTGTTCTCCATTAATATTCATAGCTCCATGTTCCTCCGATACTTGTACTGGAAGCACTTCCTGATCCGGACGATATGATGTAGGATGTCTTTCCTTTATAATTACATGAAACAATCAATAAATAAAAGTTAGTATAAGAAATTCAAATGCAAAATGTAAAAATTTATGTGATACATTAAAAATTTAACAAATTTTGTACTGTTGGGATTAAAAGAATAACGACCAATTGTACTGTTGGTAAAAAATAAGAAATATTATAATAATACATAAATTTACAAAAGCAATCAAAATAAAAACATATATAATGCAAAACTTACAAATGGATGGTATTCATGTCCCTCCTCGGCGTGCCCATGCTCCCTACAATGTTTTGTGGTTGTTCTGATAAAAATTCTTCTCCTCTTAAAGCCTCTGCATTGATTACATGAACAATAGCATTTACCGTCACCCCTTCTTTCAACTCCTTCCCACAATCTAGCAAGCAATTGTCGATTTTTTTCATCTGGATCAGGAATATTCGTAGTTGACATTTTCTCGTAAAGAGCTTAAATGAAGATTATCGATCTTAGAAAATGAAGCTCCAGAGTACTTTGCTCACTTGAATAAAAAAACAACGAAAAACAGTCCGCCGAACAAAAAAAACATCCGCAAATCGTCGCTGGTATGGAAAACATGTCGGAATGGTTTGATATTTATAAATTTTAAAAGTCAAAACTACGTCGGATATCCGACGACACTAATCTAGTTACCATTGGGAAAAAATCCATCGGATATCCGACCTCTTCGGGTTCGAAATGGAGTCAGTTATCCGACATCCAAATCGTCGGATATTAGCAGAGCTGTCAGATAGCCTAGGAGCCTCGTCGGATATTCAAACGTTCGTCGGATATCCGACGGACACCTCTCTAAATTTATAAAAAAAAACCAAAAAAAAGTAATTTTCAAAGAAAAATCCGATGACACTTTCCATTTCGTCGGAGGTCATCGGATTTTTGGTTCAAATCTACTAGTGGTGGCGATCTTCGTCGGCTTGTTCTAAAAGAAGTAAGCATTCTTCTATTAGTGAAGTAGTATCCGGGAGGATTTCGATTGCAATATGCAATGTCGGTATCTGACACTCAATTGGGAGGACAGATTCTACGCCATGAACCAAATGGAAAGGGGTGAAACCGGTGGCGGTTTTAGTGGACGTGCGGTAAGCCCACAATGCGGGGAAGAGCATGTGATGCCAATTGGACTTATGTCAGTCGATAGTGCACTGGAGGATGGTCTTCAAGATTTTGTTAATAGCTTCGACTTGGCCATTCCCTTGGGGGTAGTAGGCATAAGAGAAATGATGTTCAAATTTAAGGAGGGTTGACAATTCTCTCCAAACAGAGTCTTCAAAGTGAGATCCATGGTCTGAGATGAGCTGCTTTGGTACTCCAAAACGAGTGATAACATGGTTGAATAAAAAGCAGGTCGCAGTGTCGGCTTTGCAATTAAAAGTAGGCATGGCTTCTGCCCATTTGGTGAAGTAACCAATGGCCAGAATGATGTATTTCTGACTGCCAGTTGATGCAGGATTACATTCCATGAATTCGATGGCCCATTTGCAAAATTGTCCAACGGTGACGACTGGATGAAGGGGGGCGGGGGGGGGGGGTCTTGCCTTGGGGGAAAAGAGATGGCAATTTTGGCAATGTTTGAATTTTATGATGTAATCGGTAAATAATGAGGGCCTAAAATAACCTGCATGGATCACCTTTTGGGCGGTGGCCATTCTAGAGAAATGGCTGCCGCAGGCACCACCATGACAATCATTAAGGACTTGTTTTGCTTCTTCCCGAGAAAGGCAACGTCATAGGATGGTGTCGACATTGCGTCGATAGAGGACATCACCTAGGAGGAGATAACAGGGATAATGGTGGCGGATGTGACGGCGTCCGTCACGATCGATATTGGGTCGAAACTTTTGTGTACAGAGGTAAACCAAAATGTCACCATACCAAGGGTCGTTTGACGAGATGATGAATAAATGGTCTTCAATTAGATCAGTATTGATAGCTGGTGATGACGATGAGGATGGTAGGTCCATAATGAGTTGAGCGAGTGCTAAGGCTTTGGTTCTCTTCAGGGTTTTAAAAGTCAGGTCATATTCTTGGAGGATAATCACCCATTTAGCTACGCGGCCTTGCAGAAGGTGATGATTCAAGAGATAGACCATTGGGTTGGAATTTGCGACAACCATAGTATGGATGAGAAGGATGTAGTGTCACAATTTCTGTAATGAAAAGACGATGACGAGGGCTAGTTTCTCTTCATGTGGGTATCGTAGTGGTGGGCCAGATAAGGTTTGACTCACATAATAGATGATGTGCTCTTGAGGAGCTGTATCTTCTTGAACGAGGACTCCTGAAACAACATAGTCAGATGCTGAAATGTAAAGAATGAAATCTCTTGTGAAATCCGGAGGAGAAATCAAGAGGGAATTAGTGAGTGATTTCTTCAGGTCTGTGAAAGCTCCTTCCACTTGGTCATCCCATACAAAATGGGTATGAAGGCGTAGCAAACGAAGGAAACCATGAACTATCGTGGCGTAGTCGGGGACAAAGAGGTGGAGGAAGTTGGACCTCCCCTGAAGGATTTGTAGCTGTCTTAGTGTACAAGGTGATGGTAGGTCTACGATGGCTTGGACCTTTAATGGGTCTATGGTGATTCCTTTTTCTGAAATGATGAAACCCAACAGATGGCCTGCTGGAACGCAAAAGACACACTTGCGTGGGTTCAAGCAGATTTTGTATTTGTGACAACGTAAGAAGACTTGTCGAAGGTCATCCAGATGGTCGGATCATTTTTTATATCGAGCCGTGAGGTCGTCTAGGTAAACCAATATGATGTTAATTAGGCCATGGAAACAATAAGTCATGGCTCGCTGGAATGTGGCTCCAGCGTTTTTGAGACCGAAGGGCATGACACAATAGGCAAAAGTACCCCATGGGGTGGTGAAAACGGTTTTGTATTGATCTTCCTTGCGGATTTGGATTTGGTTATACCTGGAGAAATCGTCCATGAAAGATAGTAACTCGTGCCCCGCACATGCATCGATTAGTTGGTCAATGAATGGTGTTAGGAAGTTGTCTTTGGGACAAGCTAGATTGAGGTCGCGGAAATCAGTACAAACATGAATGGTGCCCACTTTCTTATTGACTGGCACTGGGTTGGAAACCCAAGTGGTATAAGCAATAGGGTATATGAACCCTGCTGCTCGAAGATTCTCAATTTATGCCTTAATGACTGGAAGCTTAGATGGGTGAATGGGGCATTGTTTCTGGAGGACAGGTGGTATATTGGGAAGTTTCTATGTGATGTTCTACAATGGTAGGATCGAGACCAGGCATCTCTATGTAAGACTAGGCAAAGACATCGTGAAACTCTCGGAAGAGTTTCTTATAGGTTTGAACTTCCTCTTTAGTGCATGATGCACCTAAGGAGATAAGTTCAGGTTTTCCAGGTGTGGTGGAGATGTTAATTTTTGTGATAGGTGAAATGTTGGCCATATTAGCTTCTTCAAAGGCATATGGAGCTGGGATAGGATCTTTAAACCAGTCGACCTTGATTGGTAAAAAATCTTTGGATTCGACAGACAGTTGGTTCGCTATGGTAGAGGTAGATGCCTCATGGATGAAGTATGACCGATGGTGCATATCATCCCAAGGGTAGTTAGGTGCAGTACATGTTTCTAGAATTTCCTTGTCGCTACAAAAGTAGTGTGTCATCAAATCAATTGGTTGAGGCACGTAGGTAGATGAAATCATATAAATGGTATTGATTTCTTCCGAAGATGAAGACTTTGGGGGGTATATTTCCTCGATGAGAGGGGGGGATATCTCTAGGTCGGCATTATTCAATTCGTATAGAGCTTCTCTATAATCTGGGAGATCAGGGCAGTGATGTGAGTAATGGCCGTAAATGCTACATATCGCACAAGGGTGGTTGGTACGCAACGATTTATCACGAGGTTGAGGGGGTAGTTCAAGTTTGACAACTAGAATGTTAGTTTCGTCATCCAACATTTGCATGTGTTCTTGGAGTGCTGTTAATTGTGGACATTGATGGGTAGCATGGCCTATATTGTCGCATAAGGATCATTTAGGGGGAACGTGGATTGTTGGGAGATTCTTCGCCAACTTAGGATTCAGTGGGGTGGTGCGGGTTGTGGGTCTAGTGGTGTAGGGTTGTGGGCCTCTGCCCCCATTGTAGCGGAGTTGAGGGGGACCATTATTAGATGTTGATGCAGTGGTCCCAGTTGGAGGTGGTCAGTTTCGGATGTTCGCTACACCAGGTGGTGGACGGTTTGAAGTATTGATGGGTTGCACCGATTGTAAAATGACATTCGGTGTTGGGGGAGGGGTTGGGGAAGGTAGGTACCACACAAGTAAACCTAACGTCAACCATGGAAGATTTAGCATAGCCATTACTAGCATCCTGATGACTCCTGAAGGAGGAAATAAGAATGGGATAATGTGAATTGGTGTTGCTCTGATATGACTAGGAACTGCGGGTGGCTGTTGAGTATGTGGCTGTGTGTTGTGTGAAAGTGTGCACAAATCAGATATTTTTGTTGTCCACAATTCGGGTGGGATAGATTGGAACGTGGAGGTCATGGGAGTATTTGAATATATCCCAGGTCCAACTGAGGAGACAAATGATGTGGGTGAACTCTGAACATGTTGTTCGATCATAGGTAGAATGTTTTCAGGTGCTGCGGGGGCATTAGGATCGTAGTATGTTATCTAGTCGATTTTGACCATGCATCCTTCGTGAGGAAACATCATGAGGTGGAAGACGGAAGAAGCGACAGCCTTCATTTTATACATGTAACTTCGTCCTAATAGGAGGTTGTAGTCAAGCTAGGCATTGATGACCTCTATGTCTATGAGAACCATTTTCCCCCCAATTGCATGGGCACATTGACTAACAGGCCCTGCGGTTGAGCTGAATGACCATCGTAAGCTCACAATGCGGTAGTGGATGGCTGCAGTGTGGGGGATCCGAGTTTCTGCCAGAAAAAAGTCAACATAACACATGTGGAGGCACCTTCATCAATGATGCATCGATGAACAACAAGGTTTCGAATGGACACAGAAACCTGAAAAGCTAGTGACGAAGGCAAATGTGGTTCAGATTGGTCTAAGTCGAATGCGATCATGTGGGAGTCGTTTGGGTCTATGGCACTAATGGAGGACAATAATAATTTCCTCTGTGCAGGACTATTTTTTAGGACTTCTAGAGTAGACATAGCAGCGGGGGACTGGGCTAATTCTTCTACAATATTATAGTTTGAAGCTGCACGAGCGTTAGGATTGTTGTTGATCCGTCTTAGGAGGAAGCGAGGGGATTTTGGACCCCCATCCATTGGCATATTAGGTATGTGTAATGTCTGATCAGTTGGGAGGGTGCTTGAGGATGGATCAGTGGGCGTGGTTTCAGGGGCTGAGCCGTATTGGTTTCAGCGAGTTTGAAGGTTGATATCATTTGATGACATCATTAGTAGATGGTGAGTGCTCGACTCTGTATGTTGGTAGTCAGTTGCAGCATAGGTAATTTGCTGTTGTGGTGCAGCGGATCCTTGTGGGGGATTCATTGACTGGGTGTTTATTACTCCTTGGTTGGGTAGAGGATTCTACAATATCATGGGTTGCGGTTGAGGAGGTGGCATTGGCTGTGCAGCGTGCCCTTGTCATTGGGCATCATCGGCCCAAAGTTATCATGCTTTCTCCAAATGAGGGCAATTATATGTGTAATGGCCATATACTGAACAAAAAGAACATGGATGGTTTGTTCTTAAGTTAGGATTTTTACCCTGTTTCGGTGGATGATCAGGATTTTGGTTGGCAGGGGTAGCGTTATTATTATTTGTGGAATTAGGTGGTTGGTCGCCTTAGTTTTGAGGTTGATTATTTCTGCAGTTGCGTCCTCTTTTGTGGTTCTGTTGACCTCCTTGGTTACGCTGGTTGTTCTGGTTTTGGGGTTGGTTTTGTTGTGCATATACTTGCCCTTGGGAAATAGGGGGGTTTTGAGGTCGTGTAGGTGCTTGAGCAGGCTGTGGTGGATAGTAAGCCGGAGGGTTCTGAGGTGGACCTTGTGCTTGTTGTGGTTGTTGGTAACCTTGAGCTATTGGAAGTGTTGGGGCAGAAGGTGCTTCCTGTTGAGGGTAATAAGCCGATTGGGATTGTGGGTGAACCGTGGTATGACTGGCCTGCTGGTTATAATATGAAGGTGGTGCATACGTTGAGGGGGATTTCCCATAACACAGTGGTGGACATGAGGGTCCATGAGTGTGGTGGGTGTGTGTCATTGGAGCATATGAAGTTGTAGATTTGGAATGAGATTTAGCCCTAGAAAGGTCTGGGGAATTGTTGGTACTCATCATGGTGAAAGGTTTTTTTTGTGATGTAACCTGGCCAATGATACCGTCGGCAGCATGGGATGCCCCCGGCGTGTCATTCTGGGATGGATTACCGCGCGGGGCATCAGGTAAAATGGTGTATAAATAGCGAGACTGGGCGTAAATTAAGTCAAACTGCTGGGCTTTTAAAATGGCTTCTTCTTCCGACTGGGGTCATTCAGAAGCTACATCCTTGGCTATGAGTGGAAGGAGAGATTTCAGGAACCAATCTAGGAAAATACGGTCGTCTAGCTTGATCTTGCATAGACTACGGCGCTTATGCCACTCATGAATATGATTTGTGATATGGGTGGTCATATTCTGTCTATAAGATAGTAGGATTTCTACTCTTGCATCATAGCGAATGGGTGATTGAAAGAACTGTAGCAAAGTTGAGGCAAGAGATGTAAATGTAGGGTGTGTCCCATGGGGCTACTGAATATACCATTTGGTTGTCGAGCCATTGAAATTTCTTTGTAACAATCGGAGGCGAATAGAATCATCGACTATGGAGTTTGAGGAACACCATAGGTGAAAAGACATAAAATGATTTTACGGGTCTTCACTAGCCTTCCCTTCAAACTTCAGGATGTCTGACGAGAGTTTTGTGGGCATGGTGGGCCAAGTAGGGTCATGTATAATGGGGTCATTTGTTAAACTTGCCAAGTCTGGTAGGTTAAGACTAGCCATAAATGGCAGAATGGCAGAATGGAAGAGCGGTGTGACATGGTTGATGGGGCATAAGTGCTAGTGGTAGCATTATGGGTTAGGCCACTTCCCGCAAAGGGAATATTAGTTGTAAAAGGGATGTTCCCTCCACCTAAAGATGTGTGAGAGGGGCCAGTGCTCCCAAGTGAGACATGAGTTACAGATGGTTCCAGTAGCTACTGGGATCTGGGTAGTGGCGGCGATGATAGGTGTAGGTCCCATATTGGGCATACCTAAGGTAGGTGTGGGTCCCATGTTGGGCATACCTAAGGGAGTTGTTGTTGTAGCGGTGGCTAATGTGGTAGCCGGGGTGGTGGAGGATGTTCCACCAGCAGTCGCTACGTTGAAAGGGTTGGAAGGAATACCAGCCATGGGGCTAGATGGTGCTGTGTATGTGGGGTATTCAGATTCTATGTCAGAATCAGATGATGTATATGGGGCATCCAAATCGGGTGACGAGGCTTTATGTCGATGACGTGTGGAGTCAAGTGACAAATTTCTACGTCTATGACATGTGGTGTTAAGTGAACCGAACTAAGGGGGTTCACCCCTGAAACACCGAGAACGTCTCGGGGACTCAATGGTGACAGTCATCTGGTAAAACTAATGTGTGGTGGTGAGTGGAAAGCTTGAAAAACCCTGATGCAACCGTGTGTGCAAGAGGGGAGCAGAAAAAACAATGGCACTCAGGCCAACAACCAAACTCAAAACACTTGCTATAACAATTGTGTTATAGTAAGTGGAGTAATAAAAAAATGTGGTCAAAATACCAACATGCAAAGGGCTCCTAAAAATGAAAAATGGTGGACTCACTAACCAAGGGGAGGTAATAGAGCATGCAAACACCTAACTTAAAAAAGGGTATTATGATTCAACAAGACGTATCCTCTATAAGGTGATGAAATCCAAGTCAAACAATATGAATTGTAGAACCAAAGGCTAGATATCACCCTACCGGGAGGGACACCAAGTAGACAATCCTAGAAGATAGGCCACTAAGATACCATGTTCATGACACGTCCAGAAAGGTGAATCGGTAGCTCTTGTTCTATCACCATTGTACTCCCACAAGGGTGGTACAATGAGAACAGCGAGTAGGTGTCCTTCGGTGACTGAATGGATTATGGTAGTCCACTAAGGCCTCCAGAACTAGTCTGGCTACTTCGACCCTCCTAAGGGAGAGGCCTTTCCGACGAATTGGTTTGAAACCATGCCAATAAGTACTAGGGGATTTTGGTACCCTAAATTTCAACCACTATGTTTCAAAATGAAAGTGAGTGAGGGGTGTTTTTTGGATACTTATCCCCTCAATCCTACCTATCTACAATATTCTTATAGTGTTCCCCAAGTGGGGTTAGAATGTTGGTTGAGTGAAGAGGATTTTAAGGCTCACTTTGATTTATTGTGACAGATTGTGTGATAGTGTGGTTGTGTACCAAAATAGGTTGCCTTTCTTGGGAGACTATGCACAAATAATGATTTCAAATTGCGAAAATGAAAAAAAAATTAAATGTAAATGCTTTAATAATCTTTTTAAGAAAATATGGGTTCTTGAAAATTTGTTAAGGTAAAACAAATATCATAAAAAATGATTAAATCTCTAATGCCTCGCTTGGGCGAAATATCAAACAATTTAAAAATCTGATTTTAACTTGCAAAATATGAACTTTCTAACTGAAAAAATGCTTCACTCTTTTTTCTTTCACTAAACTGATTTTTTTTTTTAAATGATATAGCAAAGCAAATAACAGAAAAGAAATATGAGTTTTTAATGCTGCAAAAAATAAAACAGTTGTCTGTTCAAAAATGCAGGGGAGATGGCTGGAAAAAATGGGCCAAAATGAGAAAAACTCAGAAAAATGAATCAGACAGTACAGGACAAAATCAAGGCTGTCTGTGGCAAGAGTTGTCTTCAAATCATGGCTGAGAGGGTGCACAGTCGTGCTCAGGATGCAACAGATCAGGGTTTCAAAATCGCACCTGTGGGGCTAGAAACTCGCAATTAAATCACGGCTGAGGGGGTACACAGTCGCGCTCAGGATGAAACAGATCGGGGTTTCAAAATCACTCCTGTGGGGGTAGAAAATCGCGATTAAATCGTGGCTGAGGGTGTACACAGTCGCAATCGAGATTTCAAAATTGTGACTGTGGGGCGAGAAACCCACGATTAAATCATGACTGAGGGGGTGCACAGTCGCGCTCGGGATGAAAAAATCACTTTTTTAGAATCGTGGAAAAGGGCTAAGCAGTCGCGATGAAATTGCGATAGTGGGTGCAGAAACCCGCGATTGACGAGACGGCAAATGTCGCCGGAAACGAAAACCAAAAATGATATTTTTGGACTATGTGGGCTGAAGAAAAGGCCAATGGCTCAGGCAGTGAGCTAAGGGCATAGTAGCAGGCCAGATCTAAAATATTAAAGTGAAATAACAACAATAAAAACTAAAGTAAAAAAGCAGAATTAATCTAAGATATGAGAAAGTAAAAAGTTAATCTAGCATGTTCATGTAAAAACTTGAAAGTAAATGGTAAAGAACTCAGATCTATGTGTAAAACAAATTCTTTATTTATGGAAAAAATAGCTTTACAATAATCATGTTACCTCAAATGGTGAGGATGGTTGAGCTTGAGCAGTTGCAATGGTGAGGCGCTCCAAATCTCCAATGATCTCTTCTTCTCCAAGATGCTAATGGGGATCTTCAAACTCAAAAGGGGGGCAAGGGCTCTCAAAAGGAATTTGGCAGCATAAGGATAGGATGAATGTGGATAAATAATGGGGAGCCTCTATCACCCTTTTATAGCTTTTGGGTGACGGAGAATACCATTATGGTTTAAGGAGACCAATGGTATTGCTAAATGTGTTTAGGTCTCTTTTTCCCTTTTTTGAATATTATTCCATTTTAATTGATTTTTTGGAACTTTGGACCCTTTTTTAGGGTTTTTTGTATTTTTTTGAGGAAAATTAAATATTTTGAGGAGAAAAATATGGTTTTTTCGTCTTTTTGGTGACCTCTTGAGGGTTTTTGAGGCTAAAATGGTAGGAAAAGTGGACAAATGGGTCATGTGAATAGGAAAATGAGCTAATGAGCACTTTTTGGTTGTTAGCAGAAAGTCAACAGATCTAGAAACTCCTACCAAATAAACATAATATGTGGTTTTGTAGCCTGTAACAGGGATGATGAAGCACATATTATTCATGTCATGTAATGTTATATGTAATGGAATCATTTGTTAGTAGTAGATTAACATTAAATTTTTATATGTATTAAGACTTAAATGTTAGTCATGACTAAAAAAAAAAAAAAAATCAATTTAAGAAGACTTCATCAATAACAAATCCAAAAAAACTCTAAATTTTAGAAATTTAAAATAGTAAATCTAAATCTAAAATAAGTCAAAATGTAAAATAATATGACAACCTCACAATCAAAGTATCAATTTGACATTCATGATTCATATTTTAGACTCATTGATTCAATTTTCACTACATGAACCATTATTCGCAAGTGCTAACAATCATACTATATAGTAGTAGAGTACCTATAATTTTACAAAACATGCTCAATGGCATTTTATGATGATTCATAATGAACTAATCATTCATAGCAATTTGTAATTCCAACAATTAAGCATTATACACATGTTTCATCCTTTAGATCTTTAATAAAGATGCTCTACAGGTCCTTGTTACTCACAAATTGTGGCTCATTCACTACGTTTCTAATTGTAGGCAGCTCCACAAGGCCATTTGGTTCAATATCACCATCCACTCAAATAGCATCATTCATTTGTTGGTCTATTTTATGAGAAAAACCTTGTTAGGAACCCGTGTCAACCCTTCTCTTTACATTGTTAGTATATTGTTGTTGGACGCATATGCTTTGTAAGTCATCCCGTGAGTATATTGTATTATCCCAGATTGTTAGTATATTGTTGTTGGATGCATATGCTTTGTAAGTTGTCCTGTGAGTATATTGTCTTATCCCACATTAATGGGGAATAATAGTTTTTTAGCTTAGACTTAGTAAATAAGTACATGTTGAGGCCAATGAAGGCATCCACGAGTTATTTGTATTGACCTTGCCCAAAGGAATTTTCCCCCTCGAAGTGGCCTGTGATCAATAAATCCCTTCTGTGTTTTGCTATTTATGATATGTCATGAATTTTCATCATTTAATTGTTGTAGGTTCCTTACATATGGTATCAGAGCACTTTCTTGGGCTTGCTGGGTGGAATTTCTGCCAATTTCTTTTTTCCGCAGTGTCTTCCAAGCACTGTGATTATTGAAGTAGTTCTTTTTCTTTTCATCTATATTGTTCCTTTCAACTGCAGGTTCGGATCCGGGAATAATCCATATTCGTATCCCTAAAACTCATTGTGAGGAGTACCATAGGAACCCTGAAGTAGTTGGCCCATTGAGAGGATCTGCCAACAAAAACGGAAAGAAAAACTACCTGATTGACTAGTTCCCACTTGTGACGTAAACCAAGAGCTGTTGTTTGTGGCAAAGCGGTTATCAGTTTTACCTGAGCCATGGAGTGAGGGTTACTGCCCCAATACCCAAGGTGTCAGACAACATTGGTAGCCGAGTTAATCCCATGAACCTTTAGGAATCCGAGCATACCTGGGGTCCATATATATTTCCAACTTATAAACAGCAGATTACATATATCCAGAGCCATTGCAGATCAATTCTAAAAAAAAAAAAAAGCTCCATTTTTTCCATATCTTCTTTGCTTTAGCTCTGTTTCTTTTGAAAAATCACTGGAACACTTGCACTTCCATTTTGCATATTTCCTTCCTGAGGACCCTCTCCCAAATTCCACTCTCGAAGCCATAAATCCCACATCTGTCTATTTTTAGGGTTTTCCATAACTTCTTCGATTTTCACCTAATCGCCTTCAAATTTTTCACAGTGTTAATTTCCTATTTTTGCTTCTTTCTTTCTCTTAGACAAATTTTCTCATTCTTTCACCCTACTTCTGAAATCCCCTTTTTATGCTTCCTTGTCCATTAGAAAGTGTCCAAAACCTAGTCAAACCCCAATTACCCATTTGAGTTTCTCCCAAATCCAAATTTCCCTTTACTAAAGACGTTTTTGTTTTTGTTTTTCTACCCATTCAAAAAATAAAAATAAAAAATCCTGGTTATGGTTGTCAACTGCGCAAGAGAAAAAAGCATGGAAGAAGAACTTGCATCCCTCAAAACTAAACTCCAAGATATGGATAAAAAAATTCTCAGCCTCCATCTTTAGCATTTAGCCATGAACAATAGATGATAGCCAGAGTCTTGTGCAGACATTGGGTTCTCTTCTTCCAGCAATTTTCGTGGGCCAAAGCTTGATTTTCCATGCTTCAATGGTGATGATCCGACTAGATGGATATATTGGGCATAACAATATTCCAGTCTGCATAACACTTTTGATGACAATAAAGTTCCACTTGCATCCTTTCATTTGGAACATGAAGCCCTTCACTGGTACCGTTGGTACATCAAGGCTCATGAAGAGACAAAATGGACATATTTTTTCCAACTCCATTTGCAATGATTTGGTCCTAGTCATTTTGATGACTTCACAAGAGAACTCACTAAACTTTTCCAAATTGGCACTGCGAGAGAGTATCAGAAAGAATTTGAGAAACTGACCAATCTCACAAAAGGATTTCCTGATGAATTCGACAGGATTTGTTTTGTCAGTGGTCTAAAGGATGCAATTTGATCTGAGGTTAAAAAATTTTGTCCCAGCACAATGATGGAAGCCCTAGGGTTTTCTAAGTTTGCAGAGGACAATATCACAGCCCAAAATTTCTCCAAATCCACTTTTGTTCCATTCAGAAATATGGTTTTCCAATGACCTCCCATCACGCCATCTCCTACAGAAACTCCTATCAAGCATTTGTCTTAAGAAGAGATGCAAGCACGTAGAGAAAAAGGGATTTGTTATAATTGTGATGAGAAATTCACTCAGGGACATAGATGTGTTGAGAAAAATGTTTATCTCTCAGATGTGGATTCTCCACCTACAACTAAAATTGGAGAAGAAGCTCAAGATACAATATATGATCATGTCGACATTCAACTGTCTCCCGTTGACACTCCTTCTCAGGACGACCACCCAGAGATATCTCTCCATGCTTTATCCAGAGTCACCACCCCACAAACAATGTGGGTCAAGAGTTACTTAAAGAATATCCCTCTTACAATACTCATTGATTCTAGAAGCACTCATAACTTCATTGACCCTCAGATCGCCAAACAACATTATTGTTTTGTCCATCCTTGCTCCAACTTTGAAGTCATGATTGCCAATGGGGGCACCTTCCCTTGCAAGGGGAAGTGTCACAATGTGTGAATATCTATTGGATATTATAACCTGCGCTCTGACATGTTTTCCTTGGCCTTAGTAGGATATGATGTGGTTTTGGGCGCTTAATGGTTATGCATACTTGGCTCCATCTTATGGCATTTTGTTGAAATTTGAATACAGTTTTCAGTCAATGGAAAAAAAAACACATTGACGGGCTTACAACCAGGGTCTCTCAACATATTCAGTTCACATCGCATGGAAAAGATCCTTAAGAATAATTCACATGGTGTCATCACTCAACTCCATTCCATTCATATGCACCCGTCAACGGTCTCCACAACTGCTTTGGAGATATAACAATTTTTGGATAGATATGCATGTGTCTTTACTGAACCAGTGAGATTTCCACCTTCAATAGCAGAGGACCATCGTATTCATCTCCTTGCTAGAAGCGTTCCTCCTAACATCAGGCCCTATCTCTACCCATTTCACCAAAACACATAGATTGAGATGCTCATTCGGTACTTACTGAAGCAAGGTATTATTCGCCCTAGTACCAGCTCCTTTTCTTCACCAATTCTTCTTGTCTGAAAAAAATATGGGTCGTGGCTCATATGCATTGAATTCCAAGCAATTAATCACCTCACAATCAAGGATAAGTTTATGATTCCTGTTTTTGATGAGCTTCTTGATTAGCTTCATGGTGCTCATTTTTTCTCTAAGTCGGATCTTCGTTCTGGGTATCATCAAATTCGGGTTCATGAGGATGATATCCCTAAAACAACTTTCTGCACACATGATGGTCACTATGAGTTTTTGGTCATGCCCTTTGGCCTCACTAATGCTCCTTCCACATTCGAGGCATTGATGAATAAAATATTCCGACCCTACTTGCAGAAATTCATTATGGTCTTCTTTGATGACATTCTCATCTATTGTAAAGCATGGGATGAGCATCTCCAGCATCTGGATCTTGTACTGCAACTTTTCTCTAATCATCATCTCCATGCCAAACAGTCTAAATTTTTTTTGGACAGGATAAAGTAGAGTATCTCGGGCATATTATTTCATCACAAGGGGTTCGCGTGGATCCTGCCAAAACAAATTCCATGAAAAATTCTCTGCATCCTTAGACACTCAAAAGCCTTCGTGGTTTTTTGGGATTGACTAGATACTACCGTAAGTTTTTCAAGGATTACGGGAATATTGCAACTCCATTAACCGCTTTATTGAAAAAGGATGCTTTTACATGGACACATGCTACTGAGTGTGCATTTGACAAAATGAAACAAGCTATGTGTACTACACATGTTCTATCTATGCCCGATTTTTCCAAGCCCTTCACTATTGAGAGTGATGCACATCCCCATTGACTTGGTGTTGTTCTCCTTCAAGATGAACATCCCATTGCGTTCACTAGCAAATCCCTTTCTGGTAATAATTTAGTTTCCTCTACATATGAGAAGGAAATGATGGCTATTTTGCATGCAGTACAAAAGTAGCAGCCATACCTATTAGGGAATCATTTCTGCATCAAGACTAATCACCAGAGTCTGAAATATTTCTTGGAACAACAGGTCTCCTCCCCATCACAACATAAATGGGTTAGCAAAATCATAGGTTATGACTATGAGATCACTTACAAGAAGGGTAAGGAAAATCTTGTGGAAGATGCTCTTTCTCGCACATTTGATGACCACGTTTCTATTTCATCTATTTCTATGCCTTTTCCAATCTGGTTGCAATCTATTCAGCAGGGATATGTCAATGAATCCTTATTATCTCAAATCATCCAACAGTTTTCCAGCAACCCTTATGTTGCACCGCATTACTCTTGAGATGGCTCTTCCCTGAGATAGAAGGGTCGTCTGGTGCTTCCCCAGAGCACATATATTCAATAGGTTGTCTTCTATGAACTCCATGCTTCTCCATCGGAAGGGCACTCCGGGTTCCTCAAAACATATGAGAGGGAACTACGTAACTTCTTTTGGAAGGGAATGAAAAGGATAATTCAACAGATGGTGGCTGAATGTGATACCCGCTAACGCAACAAGGGTAAAACGACACTCCTTCCGGGATTTCTCGAACCCTTACTGTTAACACCTAAAAAGTGCTCACTAGCTCATTCCCTTATTCACATGACCCATTTGTCCACTTTTCCACCATCTGAGCCTCTGAAACCAACAAAAGGTCACCAAAAGACCTTAGTACACCCCTTTTTCCATTAAAAAAGATTATTTTTCCTGAAAAGCATAAAAAACCCTCAAAAAGGGTCCAAATTCCCAAAAATATTAAAAAGGGAATTAAAATATTATTTTTATTCAAAAAAGGAAAAAGGAGGGAAAAGTACCTAAACCATGTTGGTCAATACCATTTGGTTTCCACAAAACCACAAATGGTATTCCCCACCACCAAAACCTATAAAAAGGTGGTAGGGGCTCCTCATTTCACATCCATCCATTATCTCATCCTCATGCTGCCGAAATCTTCCTTGAGCATTTTGGCCTTTGTAAGCAACCTTGGAGAAGGAGACCTCTTGGATCTTGGAGCTACTCATCTTGGGAGTTGCTCAACATCAACCTTCACCATTGAAGGTATTATCGCAAGCACTTGCTTGCCCCCCATTTTTCAATACAAATTCATTCTTTAATATTTTCTTGTTCTTGTTTTTTAAATGTTTACACTATTTGCTTAAATTATTGCATAGATCCATGATTAGTTTTGCTTAGATTAGTTTCTTGTTTTAATTCTATTGAAACTGCTGCTACTAGTTAGCAGGTGCCCATAGCACTAAGCCTGGTTGCAAAACCGGGCCAACACTTACCCATCCCTACATGGATTTGGACAGATATTTCTATGGATTTCATTGAAGGGATCCCTAAATATGGAGGGAAGATAGTGATTTTGGTCGTGGTTGATCTCCTATCCAAATATAGTCATTTGTGTGCCCTCATCCATCTCTATACCTCCTCCTCAGTCGCACAAATTTTCCTAGACCAAATATTACGTCTTCATGGAATCCCTTCTTCCATTGTCTCAGATCGCGATGCAAATTTCACCAGTCATTTATGGACAGAACTATTTCGCCACATTGGCACCAAACTGAAGATGAGTTCAGGGTATCACCCACAAAAAATGAGTTAGACTGAAATGATCAACAAATGTTTAGAAACTTATCTTCATTGCTTCACCTCTGAACAACAACATCAGGGGTCAAAGTGGCTCCCTCTCGTTGAATGGTGGTATAATACCTCCTACCACAATGCATCTAAAATGACTCCATATGAAGTAATCTATGGTCAAGCACCACTAGTGCTTCTTCCATACACCCCTATCATTTCACTAGTTCAGGAAGTTGACATGGTTCTTTGAACCCATGATTAGATTCTTCGCATTTTGCAAGACAATCTTCACATGGAAAGAAATCGAATGAAACAATAGGCCAATTAGCACCATTCTGAGTGCACTTTTCAAGAAGGTGATATGGATTTCTTCGTCTACAGCCTTACAATCAATCCTCCCTGAAACTCAAAGGGCATCATAATCTCGCTCCAAAGTTCTATGGGCCATATATGGTTCTTCAAAAGATTGGGTTTGTTGCTTATAAATTGGAATCTCCTCCTTCTTCCTGCATTCATCTAGTATTTCATGTGTCTTGTCTAAAGAAAGTTATTGGCACCAACATCAGAGTACAAACTATTTTCCCATAACTGTATAATGAAGAATCCATCACTAGTACAAAATGAGAGGTAAATGACCAAAAAAATGATCAAAATCTGCATATAAATTACCACTTTTGAGTTGGTGACCACTGGTAGCAAATTAGCGGTCATTTATCATGCGACAAAAAATGTGGTCATATTTAGCTTGGTCATTTATAGCTTATCTTGTGGTCATTTATTTGGTCATATATTTGGTCATTAATTGTCACAATTAATGACCACATTTTTTCACGTGATAAATGACCGCTAATTTGCTACTAGTGATCGCCAGCTCAAAAGCGGTCATTTATATGCATATTTTGGTCATTTTTTTGGTCACTTATCTCTCATGTTGTACTGGTGGTCGTTTATATGCAAATTTTGGTCATTTTTTAAATCATTTATCTCTTTTTAGTGGTTTTAGAATATATATAGGGCACGAAGGAATCGAACCACCAACCTCCTTCCTATAAGGCATGTGCTCTACCATTGAGCTAGCACCCTTAAATACAATTCCTTATGGATTGATATGAGAATAAAATTTCCAACAGTTAAGACCATCTTGCCAAATTCTGGAAAAGGATCACATACCTAGGTAAGAAACAAAGATTACCCAATAGTCACCAAAAAGGGTCATGTTAATGATAACCTTCTTTTGCCAAAATCTCTCAAAAATCAAGAATGTAGTTGTATTGTCAAATTTTTCTCTGACTGGTTCCAAATCAAGAATCACATTGTCTTTTCTAGATATTTGGGCATCTGCATTTTCTCCCATTATCCCTACTTGGATTTGTTTCAATAAATTTCCTACTTCTATCTATGCAGCCAGCACTGAAACCAATGGGAAAAAATTATAAAGAGCCACCCCAAGCTCAAGCTCCACTTGCATTGGATATACACAGCCACATGGTGCACCAGGAGGAGTAGAATTCAATGGTTGAGAGCAAGCTATTGAACTGCAATATGTACAAAGAATGCATCAATTTAGTCACATATAATGTAACTTGATTCTTTATACACAGAAATAAGGTGAAATCTAAGCAGACTGATCTGATATGCATGGAGTAAATTTATTTGCAAATAAACTGATAACAATTATAGAGAAATTCAACTCGTGATAACATAATGAATGTTCAAAGAATAACAAAATATATTATGTACTTTCCATACCTTTAATAGGTGGAGGGGGGACGAAATACCAATGGTGGTGGTGCCACTTATTCTAAGAATGAATATTTTTTGTAATTGTTGACTGATTCTCAAGGATTAACAAATGGTATCATATTTGTATCTGGTGTAATAAACATTAGAAAAAAAATATAAATTATTGAACTATAACTTGTCTTGGACCAAAGAGGAATGAAGGAATGCAATAAAGTTTAAACGTCGTCCTTCTTGAGCTAGGTATCACTGACTAAACATTTTATTATTTGATAAAACCTAAAGACAACAAAGATAGATCCAACAATTTCCATACTAGTAAGCACCCAACAATTGCCATACCAATGAGCATATAATTGTTGTGTGAACTCATATTTCAATTTTCCAGCACAAACCACCCTAGAATTTTTGCAATGAACCACTCTCACAAAAGAGCCTTATTATATTAGTGAACAAAGTAGAAATCATATCAAATACAGATTGTTGAGCAACAAACTTAAAATCTTGGTTAAAAAAAATAGTTCCAACCCCTATGGTGAATGCTGAATGTACGATTATGCATACATGTTGTAGTTCAAGGCCTGATTGAGTTTTGAGATTTCCTATATTTATCATGTTATCAATAACCTTGCCAATATTCTTAGCATAAACATTTTCCATTACCTTCTTCACCTTATTCACTTGCAAGTACATGCCCAGAGAACAAAATGTAGTAAGAAACCTCTCTCCACAAAATGAGTTGCAAAATAAAGAATGCAAAGAAATACTGAATACATCAAACCCCAATATTTCCTTTAAAATAATAAAGGTCATTACAAGCACACACAAAAAACAAAATAACTTACTACATCAGCCTTTGCAGCAGCATCCATGGATTTACTATGCTCTGGTATTCCTTGGGTTAACCTTTTCATGGTAGCCCGAGCTAGATCCTCAACTATCGTCAATCTACAAGACAATAGCAAGTAAGGAATTCAGTTAATAAGCACATCTCAAACCTTTCAACTTATGCATGTGTAAAGTAAAATATGTCATTAATGTTCATAGTCTTTGTTTAATGTAACTTTTCTTTCCACTAAATATAATGTCAGTGTCTCAAAATTTTCTAGGCAGATACAATAGCTAGGTTCTGATGCATTCAATATATGTGAAGTTAAGATATGAGTCACAACCAAGGTATGATGAACAAGGAATTCAACATATGTAAACAACTAGACAAATACTTAAGGCCATATAGACAGTTCCAAATTTGGATATCAAAAGGAATATGCTCCTGATGTAATACGTCTCCAAGGTATACAAACTAGAAGCATATTTCAGATGTAAGCAAATTTATTGTGAGAGAAGTATTTTTTATGGAATAAATATGGATCAAGGGAAATATTTCATATACCTTGCATGCTCTTAACCACAAATTGATCTTTAATAAATCACAAGTACCTTCTTTCAACATTTAAGATTGCAAAGAAATAAAATCTTCCATTCTCTCTCTCAAAGCACTTGACACTCTTTTCCCTCCAATGTAAATCAATGGAAAGTAAGAAAAATACCTTGGGAATTTGTACACCTTCTTGAAAGGTCAAAAGATGCAAAGTTTTTCACCAGTACTATTGCACATTCATGCAGTCATAGTCAAACTCATTTCTTCCAAAGCTGAACAAAAATTTAAAATGAACCATGTAAACCAAAACCTTCTAGATGATTCAGGCACCAGCTGTCCCAACATAATATATCCATAGTATTGGGGTTTATTAAATATTTGGCATGCAACTAATGTATCTTTCTAACCATTGGTTGACTATACTACTTGGAACCACTATATTAATCTCAGTTTGCATAGAAACAAAATATGCGATAGAAAATTTCAAAATTCATACCTTAAGAGGTTCAAAAGGATACTGATGATTTATGGCATGGAGCTCCTTCTTGCATTTCTTATTCAATTCATCAAATATAGTGATAAATAACTTATCCAAAATGACTAATACTTGCATCAAACTCATAATTAAAAATAAAGTAAAAATATATCTTTCTAACCATTGGTTGAATATACTACTTGCAACCATTATATTAATCTCAATTTGGATAGAAACAAAAGATGGGATTGAAAATTTCAAAATTCATACCTTAAGAGGTTCAAAGGATACTGATGATTTATGGCATAGGGCTCCTTCTTGTAGTTCTCATTCAATCCTTCAAATATAGTGATAAATAACTTATCCAGAATGTCTATTACCTGCATCCCACTCATAATTAAAAATAAAGTAAAAATATAAAATTTGATTTTTGGCATCTTAATAGCACCAAAACATATATAGAAAATATAGCGTTGACATTATCTGAAGACTGAAACAACAAAAAATTTACCCCACCTCAAAATAATTCCCTTTTATTTCCATTTCCAGATCAATCCATGTAACACAAATTCCTGTGTGCAAATGAATCTTCTGTCGGCCTGAACACAGGGCCAATTTCAAAGACTCTTCCAAAGTCTACACATATTGGCATCTGTTTGTGTAGCTGTTGGTTATCATTTGTAATCCAATTTGAAGACAAAATAACCTCCTTCACTAGGCATATCAATCAATTTTGGTGTATGCAGCTCAACAAATATCCTTCAGAGATTAAAACCTGCTTGAAAAGCGGCCCCATGCAAAACAACATAGGTAATCTTTTAGTAATTACTGAGTGCATATCCCACAACTTCGATGTAGATTCTATGCCAGAATGATGAGATAATAAGAAAAGGAGAACTAAGAGAGGTTATTTTTACAACCTCATGTATGTTCATTGTTGGGTGCCAAACTTCTCTATAGAACAACCAGGACCCTCTGTAATTTCCCTAACAATTATTGACATATCATTTTGCCATTTTAAGCACCTTACTTTTCCTTCTAATTGGCATGTGGGTTCTCTAGGTATAAGAGTGGTTCATGATGCTCTTGTGATTAACACGCAGGATAAATTAGCCTTTTTTCCTTTATTTTTACTCCAATGACATGTTTTGGCTGGGATGTATCACCTTGCCCATAGGAATTGGATTGGCTGTTGTGTGAAGCTGAAGAGCATACAGAGTCTGATGAAATGGAAAAAGATTCAAGGCCTAAGTGTTAGTGGTCGATCGTTGGAACTATTAGAAGTTGAATATCATACCAAGGTTGGAGCAATGGACAAAGCTTAAACAACTAAGTATGGAGCATATCGATTGTTTGTTGATTGTTCCAAGACAAAATTCCAATGTAGCATGCCTATTTCTCTTTATTCACCAAGTTGTGGAGGTGTTAGAGCACCATCTTGAAGAAATGGAATAATAGGAATAGCCTCTAAGAGATAAAACTTGGAAGTTCTTCAAAAAAGGAAAATAACATATTGTCACATTCATGGTGAACCCTTAGGATATGATTTACAATTGTTGAAATTTTAAGTAGAAAATTCACATGAAGCACAATCTGCGATTATGATTGTTTGGTATTTTTTTTTGATTCAGTGTTGGATGTTGTTATTAATTATTCTGTGAGTTAGAATATGTCAAACCTCTTTTAAGTCTCCCCTGTCTTCCAAGGAAGTGACTAAGTTGGAATTTGCTGGGAATTCATTTCATGTTACTTGCTCTATTTTTGTGGTTGCTCTAACTACCCTTCTCCTCCACTGGCAATTACATTTTCTCTTGATAGTACTAACTACTATCGACATTGATTTCAAGATGCAGCCTTATTTATGATATTTCAACCAAAATGCATTTTTGGTATCTGAAATGTATCAAGCTTCGATATTCATGATCAAAATTTGCAAACGTTTTTTATTTTCAGGCTTACAAGAAATTTCAGAATTTAAATTTCATAGAAAGAGTAAAACATTAAGAGGTCTTATATTAAAATAGTAGTTGTGGTGGAGGAATTTGGATTCCTCTCTATCCAAATGGTCGTTTAAGAGATTTTTTCTAAAATAACGGTCGCCGAGGACTGGTTCTTTTGTAGAGAAGGTGAATTTGTCTAAATAATCAAGGATCTGGGATGAATTCGACGTGGCGTGGAAAAATTAGTTCATAGAAGGTGTTCGGAGGATTTTTTGCTTAAAGCTTGAGGAAGGAAGTTTTGCACTCAATAATATTAGATGATCTGTGTTTACCAATAAAATTAGAGCCTCTGGAGAAAATCAGCCATGGATACCTGAGAAATCAGCAGTTATAGAGGCTTGTTAAATTTAAAATTTCAGCTACCCTGGGAAGTGAAGTGTTGAAATGAAAGGATTCTGGAAGCACTTCAAAGGTAGAGAGGAAGCTAAACAGGAGGCAACTAGTTTATAAGAAGATATTAAACTAAAGAAGCATGTTAGGTGAAGAATTTAGATATTTATTGGGGAACGCAACTCAATTTAGCTATTTACGGGAAGGAAAAGCTTAGACGATTGAGGTTTTAACATTTAAATAGCATAAAAGGGAAATAAAAGGGAATTTATTTGCACGAAGAAGTTTTTCTTGAGATAAATTTTGTACTTGAATGAGCATAACACTGGAAATATTGGGAAGAAAAAGCTATTTATTTGGTAGAGTATCCTAGAATGAAGGATCTTTGTGATTTCCCACAACTGGAGATAGTTTTAGGAGCTCTTTCGGCATGAGTATCATCATGAAAATGGAAAGATATATATGAGAAATGATGAAAACCCTAGCAGGAGGGTCAAAGACAACACGAGTTAAATTTAATTGCGCAGGAAGCTTATGGGGAATGTTAGAAATTGAATTGCTATATAGCCATTCTATTCTTCTTGGCTTATACTACTTTGAGTGATCTGCAATATGAAGGAAGGGCATACCCATATATTAGGTTAGGACCTAATTATGTGAGATATATATTCTACATAAAAAAAGAATCCTGCATGTTCATTCTTGTGAGACTTCGCCACCTTGTTGCAACCACAATTATGGTGACACTGTCATAATGAAGACAATGGGTTTTTTCTTCTTGTACATATATGGATATGGATTATTGTATTTGATCTTTCCAACCTTCTGGGCCCTTTCTAGTAGGATACCACTCGCTCCTACCCTTTTCACATACAGGTTTAATGCGGCAATGCCAGCTTAAAACGTGTAGTTTTTTATCCTAGTTCTACCCTTAACTTTGTTTCTGTAGAGTCTCTCATTAAATGGGAAATTATAGTTGCATGATTACTTCACTCATGCACCCCTTCACTCCTGAAATCTAGAATTGGATTGAATAAATACCTTCATTCATGAGCTATCATACTTAGGAAATCTAGTCTCCGAAACGAACCTTAGGGAAGTCATCGTAGGATTCCTTGAGATGGTTACAAACAGGTCTACACAGTTCCATTAAATGGGGTTCATAAAAATACAAGCATATAATGATAAATGTAGGTTCAAAGTATCTTTCCTGAGGCATGTTGGAACACATGGGGAAGCCCAACTAATGCGTGAACAATGGTTGGGATTATAGAAATATTTATTAAATAAGCCCAGTTTTATATCGGTGGGCCTGGATCACCAGATCTAGATCTGAACTGTCGGGTCTTGGATTCTCATACAAAGGCATATGTTTACCAATATGTCAGTTAGCACTGGATTGTGCTAATACTCAAGAGAGGTTTCAGGCGAGGAGATGGGTTTGATGAACCGGGGAAAACTTTTGTCCGTGCCCACTAAAGGTCAAAAATCCAAGCCACGCGCAATAAAGTTTCCCTGAAGGAGGAAGCATTTGAATAGAAATTAGGGATTGGTGACAACAGGAGGGAAAGAGCTTAGAAGAAGTGCACCCGTGTTTCCAATCGGCTGAGATGAGCGGTCGAGATTGGATGCGATTAGATCTAGGGTCACAATCTGCCATCTCAGGATAAAGTGGCAGAGTTTTAAAAGTAGGCGAGCATTTTTCGATGGATATGTAGGAACCGGATCGACGGTGGGCGATGAAGATCAACGGATGGTATTCGATTTGCAATTTGAACTTGCACGGAGAATGTCACGACCCATATTTGCGAAGTTGTGTTATGGCACCACACCTTTCAACGACGGAGATTAAACTTGATCCAGATCTGCAGCTCAGGTCTTGTTCGCATTTTCAACTTGTGCGCCAGACCGACGCCGTTAGGATTTGCGAAGTCGGTAAAAGGGTGCATCTACGGATGGTCCAGATTTGCGCAAAAGGGAATCTACGGTCAAGAGAGCTTCATGGATGAAAGACGCCGCCAAAGTAGCATGTAACAGGATTGCAGGTCAGAAAGATGTTTTAAAAATAGAAAAAGGAGAGAGGATCTGCGGCTTTAAATCGCCAACATGGACGAACGACTGACATGTCTCTATTGTTATCTTTTTGGTGAAGAAGGTATTGGCCATTCCATAATATAAAAACCAGGTCTGCACAGGGATTCACACTGGATTTTTCTTGTGCACATTGGGTAGTGGAGAGAGAGCTAACTATGCAAAGCCGACTAGCCAACCAGGCGCTCAGAGGATCTCCCAGCTGTCGGGCGACTAGGTAAGTCGTTCCTTACCGAAAGCTATTTAAATTGAAGAACATGTAGAACCCCCTGGTTTCAAATCCCCCCAGTTGAATGAACTGGTAGAAGACAAAGATTATGATGTTTTTGATACCATGTTGGTCAGTCACCCCCCAGACACCATTAAAGAAAATTTGGAGGCTCTGAAGACCGGTCAGCTAGATAGCCATCAAGTTTACCAGTCTTTCTTCTACCTGTTCACTATACCCCAAACCCCTAGCTTCCCCGAATTTGTGGCCTGGTGCGCAAGTTGTTACTCCCCTGAGCAGAGAGCCATCCTAGGCGCATCAAGATCCAAAATCCTGTGCTACATAAATGCCCCAGCCGTTAGGAGAGCCCTGGCCATTCCCCTAGAGTTCTGTCATAAATCCCAAGATTATAAAATGGAATCCCTTATTCAGTATTTTTCGTCAAGCCTCTGAGGATCTTAAGAAAAGCTTCTACCACGCAAACCTAATACCCACCCTTTTCCTTCTTGAAACCCCTTTTCCTGGTGAGGCCGAGCTGTTCAAAGAGGATTCTAAATATGTTATCTCCATGTTGGCCCAGTTCCTAGGGTTGGATAGCAACAGATACATTATCGAGACACTAATCAACTTTATGTTCATATTGAGTACTTTCTTGTTGAACCTTCTGACCCTAAATCACTCGCCCAGTGCTCCTGCTTAAAATTCGATGAATCCCTATCTTATAGTATCCATGCCCAACTTGTTGAATTCCATAGAACAAGGTCTTTCAGGTTTCAGTCCTATCTACTGAATATCTTCCTAACAACACAGGAAGAGAACCTACAGGGATTTGATCTACAGATCACTGAAGATATGTACTCAAGTTTTCAGGTTTTCATGGATGATCTCATGTCAGAGATCTTTTTTTTGTTTTTCCAAGAGAAGCTACCTAGAGTCTTGCCGAAAATGAAAGACCTATTACAACCTTCTATGGAAAAGAGAAGCGGGGACTAGTTCCTGTTGAAAAATGGAACTGTAATCAGGGTATATGGCTTCTCTCATGCCCCCTACATATTGCCAGCTTTCTTAACTACCATATTTTTCACCCTACAATTCATAAGACAGAAGCTAAAGGTGGAATGTGATCATTTCTCGAAGGACAATAAAACCGCCGATATCAGTTTCCCATGGGCGGTGGGTCCTTTTGTTGTCAAGAATAAGGTCACCCTTCCCAACATCGAGTGCATGATGAGCGAGTTCGGTTTCTCCTCCAGAGTTGCAATACACTACGATCCTCACCATATAATCTATGAGAGGAGAAAGACAATGGGAAGAAAGGGATACGAGCATTTGGAACTCCTTGGCCTGGTAGAAAGGGCAAATGGGCTAGAATACATAGAAAAAGGCTAGATGGACACTAACCCACCAGAGAGCTCTATATTTTCAGTACCGAAAAGCACAACTTCAGCCAATGATTCACCTGGAAAGCACTTAGAGCTTGCAGCAGCTCTAGCCCTCACCAGCATTCCAGATAAGATCTCATAGCAGAAAGATGGTGAACCCATGGATATGGACACTAAAAGTGAGAGAGAAATCAAGAGACAAAAGGTGGAAGATCCGGAGACACAACTAGTGAAAGTGAAACCAAGGAAGCCAAGGAAGAAGCAGGTTAAGTCCCCGGTTCCATCTTTTGAGGTTAAGGAACACGTGTTCAAAAGGGCCCTTGCTGGACCTGCAATGCCAGGTGTGAGCAGGATGTCACTATTGGAAAAGTATGAAGAAGACCCTGAGACATTGTCAAAGGAGGCGAAATTGTATGATGATGTCAGGAAAATTTCCTCTAAAGAACTAACTCTGGTGACCAGTAGAAACCTTGTGCAGAATACTTTAAACCTTGCCTTAGCTACCAAGAGTAAGGAAATGGATCTGAAGGTGAACCTAGAAGACATTCCCCTCCTAGACGTAATTAAGCTACACAAAGAGACGGGAGAGGTTCTGTATGACAAGCTACTAAAATTTTCCCTTGACCTGTCAAAAGCACAAATCAAAAAGACTAAAGTGCAGGGTCAATTGAGGATAGAAAAGTCCGAAAACAAAAGTCCCAGACTCCAGGCTTCACTACTAGTCATAGAGACTATTGAAGATAATAGAAAAAGCATCCAGGCTCTGTTAAGAGAAAAGGACCGGGAGATTCTAAAGCTAAAAAAGAAGCTGAAAATGCCAGTTGCCCAGTTGGTAGATGCTGCAGAAATTGCAGAACTAGAGGACAATAAGGAAAAGCTACAAACAGAGCTGACAGACTACAAATCCAAATTGATAGAGTCTGAGGAATAGAGGAAAAGAGGGTAGGAGATCCTGAAATCGGTGATGGGCAACGTGAAAGCTCTGAAGGTTGAAGTCGAAAGATTAGAGAAGAAACTTAAAGAAAAGGAACAGGAAATGGAGGTCATGATCACACCCTCTGTGGAGTCTAGGAATTTCTTTATAGTAGGGAAAATAGCCCAGACCAGCTTGGATAGCGAAGAGGTAATAATACTAAAGAAACAAAACAACAACCTGAAAACTATGAGAGATACCGCCGACCGGGAAAAAGAAGAGGTAGAAAATAACATGAAAGCCTGGGAATTCAAGCATCAGGCTATACAAGGGGAATTGGATGAATTAAAACAATAGGTCATAGGTAAGGAAACACTACAGGAGGAAAAGAAATTCATACGGGGCATCATCATTTTACAAGAAGAGCAGCTGAGGCCCTACCTAGATTTTATATCAGATAAAGAGGCCGTAGTCAAATCAGCAGACCCATTTTTTGCGGTAGCAAATGAGAAGCTGAACAAAAATCCTTCTGTCTGTGTCCAGAATGCTGTATATTTCCTGAGTGGCCTGTCATAAATCCAAATGAAAGCAGTGGATATCAAGGACATAATGACTATCATCACATGGGCTAGGAAAGTGATGCTAAAGCATGAGCAGTTGGGTTCCATGCGTACGAGAATGGATATCCTGACAAAGAAAGTGAAAATGTTCAAGGAGGTTTTCGATCCACTATTTATGCAAGGTCTGCCCCTATTCTGGGAGGAAAACGGGACCATGATGACGAAAGAAGAATACCAAGACAAATTGGAAAAATGCCAGTCAGACCAAGAATGTTTTGCAGGTTTGGTGCAACCCTTGAAAGGAAAAGTGGTGGTAGAGAAGATATCCTGGGACTTCAAGCTCCTCACAATGTTCAAACAGTCCCACACACTCCTAGAAGGGTATTCTTACAAAGAGCACACGGAGATGAGAATTATTTTCAAGGAACTCGCATCCTTAGAACTGCCAACTATGGAGCAATGGAAGTGGGTTGAGAAATATGGTAAAGGAAAGCTAAAGCTAGGCGCATGAAAGGTTCCAGGCTATTGCAAACGTCCTGCTAGTGGAAGCAGTTAGTTAGTAAAAGCCACCAGCTAGAAGAGCATCTTCAAGATCATTTTTGTCTTTACTATCAGGAATCGGTAGTCGCATATTAAAATCGAGCCGTAAATGTAAAAGGTTGTTGAGCCGAGTTTTGTCATCTCTATCTTATGTCTGTAATGGCGACTATGCTTTGATTAGGTGTCCTTAAATTGTAACTATTTTCTGTTCAAGAAAAGGTCGAGGCGGGGCTTAGGAACATCTATAAATTCTATGTAATCGAAGGAAAAAAGGTTGAAAACTTTTTGGAGGTTTTCATATTGCTCTGTGTATGACATTTTGAGTTGTTTTGAATAAAATTGATAGATCCGAGCAGGTGTTTTATCAAGGATTCCTGTGTTATTGGTCTTGCAGTCTGTTCCTTCTTTTCCCATGTGAATTGTGTTTCTCTCATTGTTAATCCATTATGTAAATGCCTTTTCATGTTTGGTTCAGTGTAGTATCTGAATGGAATTCATAGGGATTATGCTCTGTTTTTATCATACAAAACATTCCACAATTATTTTCTACTAAAGTCAATATAGAATTCATGTTTCCATGCTTTATATTGATGGATTGTTCATTTCTCTTCCAAACTCACCAATTAGAAGCTCTTTGACTGCAAGATGGTGGCTACCTTGCCCCTGTGTGAATGTATCTGCAAATTATTTGTCAATGATGTTCATGCCTTGTTTAATTTGACTCCATTGCCCAATATAAATCCATGTTGTTTTCCAACCAACAATCTATAAACAATCTGTCCTAACAGAAGTTTGTCCTTCTATGTATGATTTGATTGGATATCTTAAGTGTTGGAGAGAACTTCCGCAGCATTTAGGAAGCTGCTAATTTTGGGAAGGATAACTAATTTTGGAGAGAAAGTACCAATTTTGGCGGTAAGACAAAGATATCGCCGTAGCGCAAATCCTGGCGGAAATCACGGCGATAGGTACAGAAAAGTCAAGCATGTGGTACAAAGAAGAGGCCGAAGGGAGAGCTCAACCACCGCAATAAAGGCGCCGGAGATGAAGAGAGGGTTCAGCTACCCTCATAAAAGAAGAAGGACTACAGTCAGAGTTGCTTGAACCAAGAAGAAGCGATGGGCCGATGCATTAAAGACTAAGGACTGCAGGAAGCGGCGACGAGACAGAAGGCGGCCATGGAAGTACAGCCAGTTGACTGTAAGTGGTTAGGGTTGAGTCACTGTTGGGATAAGGCCCACAGTTTTGTAACTGCGATGAGACCTTCGGGCCATCTATATATAGTAGTCTTTTTATATGATAAGGGGTTGGCCACATAGTGAGAGAGACATCAGGTAGAGGTTAGTCAAGCCTTTTGTTGTTGGAGAGTCTGGACATCCCTGAGAGAATACAAGGGCCAACCTGTTGAGAGATAGTGCGATCCGCAGGGATTGTAAGAGAAAGAGGTCTATAGAGAAGGGCTCCCACTGAGGTGGAGTTTCCCAGAAGACCCTTGTTGTAAAGAGTGGAACGGAACTGTGTTTATTCTTCAGAGTTGTAAACAAGAATCGTAGTTCCCCTGGGCGTAGTTCTCGTCCTGGGAGTAACAACGTGCTTATTTAAGTAGCACTATTGTATTTGTGTAGTTACTGCTCTCATTCACTTGTCTGTGTTATATATGAATGCTTCAGTCTGTTATAAGTAATGTACATGGTCGTCAGTTTAACTTCTGAATGATGTATAATAATTGCGATAATCATAGCTACCCGCATAGCAACTAGATAATTGTTAACAGAGGATACTGTGCGAGTAGGAACTGAATGTAAGTCATGAATGGTCTACTTAGACACTGCTCAAAGTGATATTCTACTTAGTTACGTTGTTGCGAGATATCAAGGGTCAAGTTCATTAGCGAGGGTTAGGCTTGGAGACTGAATGTTGTAAGCTAACTGCGGTACCAGGATAAGGATAGCGGAGACCACTTATTAATCCAGGAAGCGGTCAAGATTCACTTACCGCAGGAACTAGAAGGGCAAGATATCGCGCCTACGATATCTTAGGTATCGCTAGACGGTTTCACGTAGGGGGAGGACTTATCGCACCTCCTGCGTAATGCGATAAGACAGAGGTGTAGCCGGAGTAATGGAATGAGATAGACAGCTCCAGTCAAAGGGGTTAAGGTCGGTTTAAGCACCTAGGATGCCTCGGAACTTGGCTGAGGACACTTGAGTCTTCTGCCTCCCATTAGAATCACTTCGGGTGAGACTTCAGGTTGCCTCTGCGACCTGTTGCCGAAAGGGCCAGTGAGCTAAGGGTTCTGTTGGTCTAAGGGATTACCGCAGCCCGGGTCGGAAAGAGAGAAAACCAACAAATGGTTCCGTTGCCGGTTTGAACACATTGAGCTGATGTTCTGTTGGCATCTTACCAAGCAAGAACTTAACCAGTGGGTTGAGTCAAAAGAAAGAGAGTTTGCTGCAAAAGAAAACAAGAATCCTAGACTGAGCACTGAGGCTTGGCTACAGAAGCACATTTTTACAGATCTCCATGAGATATTCTTCGTAACTTATGCTATTGAGTTATATGGTTGGCTATCAAAGCTTGTTGACCACAGCGATGTCAAGAAGAATCGAGAAGTTGTCTGGAAAGCAGAGCTGATTCAGACCTTGAAAGGTGTCGATAACCCCATCTCACGCGCAGTAGACTTCTGGCTTGCGAGTCTGCTGGAAGGCTTCATCACAGAGTTCGCGGTTGATCAGAGAAAGAGTTTCAGCGCAGCAGAATGGTACTTCTTCAAGGGTTATCGCGGTAAGTACCTAAATTCTCTAAGTCTGTCCATTAAGCAATTACTATATGAAAAAGGAGTACTGGATATACTCTCAGATGAATAGTAGCATGATATTGTAATGTCAGTAGACTCTGAAAGTGATTACGAGTATCTTGGACATACACGTAGTGGTAAAAGATATAGAGTCAACGATTCATCTTCTTCTGAAGAAGATAGCTCAGATCACCCGAGACAGCAGAGTCAGAACCCTAGGACTCCTCAAAAGCCAGTCGGAACTCAGAATAATCCCGCAGGAACCCCGTCCAGTAGCTCTTACGCAACGAATACTGCCGTGACACCCTCCACATCTACACAGCCGAGTGGTAGTCATACAGCAAACCAGAACCCACCATCTAGAAACAGAATGGGAGATGATATGAAGCTACCAACATTTAAAGGTACAGGGTCGGAGGACCCTGAGCAACATTGGTTCTTATGCGAAGCCATATGGACCATTAAGCAAATACAAGATGATAATGTCAAGCTTGTCCAGCTGGCCACCACATTTAGAGAAAGAGCATTAACTTGGTATATGAAGTATACCACTGGCCATAACAGAACGCTTGCACAGGTTAGAACTGCTATGATTAAAGAGTTTAAAAAACCTAAATCCGAGTCACAGTGCATAGCAGAACTCAAAGATATTAAACAATTGCCTACGGAAACGGTTTGGGATTTTGACCAGAGATTCAAGACCCTCATTGATCAGGTAAGCTTTGAGCTTGCGCCTCAACAGCATAAAGAATGGTTTATCGCAGCAATATTACCACACATCAGACTTCCGCTAATGCAACAGAAACTAAATACACAAGATGAAGCATTAGAAATGGCAATGAAACTAGAGGCTTCACCTCTAGCAGAAACTAGCACCGGTATCACTAATCTGCAGAATCAGCTAGCTAACCTCACCTTACAGCTGCATGAAATTAAGAAAGGAAAGGAGGTTGCGCATGAAATTTGGTGTACTAAGTGTAAAGCGCAGGGACACAGTAAGGATAACTGCCCTGTCTTTGCTGACTATATCGCCAGTGGAGCTCCTAACCCGTTGATGCAGAACCAGGGGCCATGGTGCGAGATTTGTAGAACCAGAGGACACAGTCCTCAGGAATGCCCTCTCCTTCAGAAATATGTGCAGACACCAAAGAACCTATATTGCAACTTCTGTAAATCTGTGGGACATGACGAAAACAACTGTAGAGCTTATGAGTTAATGATAGAAAGGAAGCATGACCTTTACAGAGTTCAGTCAGAAGCATCCGGACCAGCCGTACGTGCACAAACTGATTCGAATCAAGGAGGCCGTGGAGGAAATTTCAGAGGCCGAGGACGCGGAGGAGGCTATGAATCTGGCCGTGGCCGTGGAACTATCACCTGTTATAACTGTGGAGGCACAGGACATTACGCTAGAGACTGTCAGAACCCTACTACAACGTGCAAGTATTGTAAATCTTATGATCACACAATAGAGGAATGTCCCATACTGATAGCTAAGATCAAGGACGCCAAGCCAGCAACCAATCAGACTATCCAGTTTATCGCTGCTGAGCAGAACGAAACCGAACCACGGGTCAATATTGTAACTCGCAGTGGTCTCTCCACAAGCAACATATCGCAGGACGTGGAAAAAACGACAGGAACGCAGTGGGTGTGCAAAGCTCCAGGAAAACCTATCCCACTTGATCTACAGAAGAATAAGGAGGCATTTCAACAAACTAAGACTTCCTTTGCTGAACAGACACCGCCCAGATCACTATTATTACCATCTCAGGGTATACCACGGAAACCACCGCAGGATGTTAGTACTGCGCAGATACCACAGGCTAGCACATCTGGCAGATGCGACGAAGAGGAATTGACCGGGAGTGTACAGTCCTTCTTGCAAAGTTGTTTGAAACTTCTAAGAAACGGGAAAGCTGTAGAGGAACTTCAGAAAGTTATTGACCAATGTCAACAGAGCCCTTCTGTGAGCAATACACAGCGCACCATTCACCATATAATGGGCCATACAAGGACAGGAAGAGAGATGAGGCTCACAGCGCAGATCGGACTATTTGAAATGGATGAGGTTATCCTAGACTTAGGTTCAGAAGTAAATGTCTTGACTAAGCAGACATGGGAACAGATGGGAAGTCCAAAACTAAGCAGGTCCCCTATCCATCTTAGACTAGCTAATCAGCAGAGAATATCACCGATGGGTCGCTTATCGCATGTCCCAGTGGACATCGACGGAGTTCACACATATGCCGATTTTGAGATCATAGAAATTATTGGTGACACCAAACCCTATCCAGCTCTATTAGGTATTGATTGGGCTTTTGATAACAAGGCTGTTATCAACTTAAAGAAAAGGCAGATGACATTTGAAGATGCTCAAGTCCGGGTTATCGCACCATTAGACCCTTTACAGGGTCCTCGCTACATTGAGCCAATCAAAGCAGAAGAGGAGGTGCATAACATGGAAAATTTGTACCAAATGACTTCTAATCAGACAGATTACATTGATCCTACAGCTGATGGACATATCAGCTGGAGATGTGATAGCTCCTGCACATCAGATTCAGATGTTGGCTTAGAGAATTGGCAAAATAGACTCCACGAAGTCTCTATTCGCAGATGCGCATTCATGACTAAATCACTGCGATGGATTGGGATTGAAAACAGGTATATTCCAACTTTTGATGGATTAGCAGACGTCAATGATTTTTTTGCAGCAGTTTGAACAAGAGATTCCTCAAGAGCAGAGGATGGAGGTTTTTGACCTTGCAGTTCGAGCCACACCTGCAAGATGGTGGTACACACACAAGGAACATATCGCATCATGGTATGATTGTAAGAGATTGATGCGCATTAGATTCTCTAAAGAAAGAGACTGTACACAGCGGAAATACACAGGGGAGAGTGATCCCAGAGCACACATTATGAACTGTGAACAAAGTTGGCTAGAAATTCCAGCAGAAGAATGGGTTCATTTGTTTATCCATACATTGGATACAGTTCCACGGAATTGGTATACAGAAGCAGAGCTAAGAAAAGGAACTACCTCATGGCCTATTATGATTGAAAACTTTTTGGTCACATTCAGTTTCGAATCTGAGCATCCTAGCATTGATCGGGCCTTGAAGATCATAAAGACTAAAATATTTGAGGATTGCCCATTACCAGCGGATTCGCAACCCGAGTGGGCTATTCAGATGGAACATGCACTAGAATGTTACAACTGCGCACAAGACTCACGCGATGAGGATGAAGATCCTCGCAGTATCAATATCGCAGAAACAGAAGGTACACGTGAAGTTGAAGGCCCGCACTTAGAAATTCCAGCTGTAATAGAACCAATCAAGATTAGAAAGAGCAATATTGGCACAGAAACAGACCCTAAGTTTGCCTCTATTGGAGATTATTGGGATGATGAGACAATTGGCCAAATCACAGACCTATTACACGAGTATCAGGACCTATTTCCTACCAACTTTACAGAAATGAAGGGAATAGTGGGTGACTTAGGAGTCATGAGAATACCGCTTAAGAAGGATGCTAGGCCAGTTAAGCAACGTCCATACAGGTTGAACCCGCGGTATAAAGCAAAAGTAAAAGATGAAATAGATAAGATGCTAGCAGCAGGCATCATTGAACCTATTGAAGAAAGTGAGTGGGTTAGTCCCATGGTAGTACAAGAAAAGAAAACAAAAGGAGACATCAGGATCTGTGTCGACTTGCGCAAACTGAATGATGCATCGCTGCATGACCCATTTCCGACACCATTCACTGATGAAGTCTTAGACAATGTTGGAGGACAAGAAATCTACTCATTTACTGATGGCTTTTCAGGCTATCACCAGATAAGAATCCATCCAGACGACAGGCACAAGACCACATTTGCGACAGAATGGGGCTCCTTTCAGTATACGGTAATGCCCTTTGGTCTTAAGAATGCCCCAGCAATTTTTTCTAGAGTAGTTGTTGCTGTCTTTAAGGAATACATCCATCAATTTCTAGAAGTTTATTTTGATGATTGGACTGTATTTGGACTAGTCAAGAAGCACATAGGAAACCTGCGATTAATGTTTGAAAAATGTAGACAGCACCAGATTTCCCTTAACTTAAAAAAATGTATATTTTGTGCGCCTTTTGGTACGTTGTTGGGTCACATTGTGTGCAGACAAGGCTTGATGGTAGATCCCGCGAAGATCGCCATCAGGGTATTTTTTAAGGATTAGAAAAGTATACTTAAGTATAGTATTTTAGGCGATTATTTTGGATTGAAAAAAACATAAATATAGATTGGTAGGCGAATATTAAATATGAAACATGCAATTTACTACTGAAAATTGTTAATTTTGGCGAATATTATGATAAAAAATCATATTTGATGTAAATATAGGCGATATTAGAGACTAAAAATGACCAAATAACGAATTTATTTTTTGAAAAAAGGCCCAAAAAATAGCCAATTGGCGAAATTTCGCCCCTAAAATTTTCCCTGATCGCCATCATTGTCAATTTACCAGCACCTAACTCAGTAAAGCAGCTGAGAACTACACTTGGTCATACCGGGTATTACAGAAAGTTTATCAAAGGTTATGACAAGATTACCGCACCAATGGAGAAATTATTGAAGAAGGATATCAAATTTCAGTGGAATGAGGAATGTCAGAAGAGTCTTGACGCTCTAAAAGAAAAAATGGTTACAGCACCTATTCTGGTCTTTCCAGATTGGAACAAGCCTTTTCATGTTCATGTGGATGCATCTGGCATCGCACTGGGCATTATTCTCACGCAACCAGGCGAAGGGGGTATTGACCACCCTATCGCATATTCGAGCAGGAGACTATCGACAGCTGAGAAGAATTACACCACCACAGAGAGAGAAGGGTTAGCAATGGTGTATGCTTTACAGAAATTTTGGCACTATCTGTTGGGTGCCCCGTTCAAGATGTTCACCGACCATTCTGCATTAAAGTACTTGGTCAATAAGCCAGTGTTAGGGGGAAGAATATGCAGATGGCTATTGTTGTTCCAGGAATATGATTTCGAAATCATTGTTAAGCCAGGAAGACTGAACGCAGGACCTGATCACCTGTCAAGGCTAGACTCAGGTGAAGAACCAAGTAATTTAGAGGACAACTTGCCTGATGCGCAGTTGTTCTCCATTCAGGTCGCAGATGAATATTATGGAGACATAATTCAATTCCTTACTACAGGGTGGGCGCCACCTGAGTTTACCAAGCAACAAAAGAAACAATTAGTGGTGAAAGCAGCAGACTTCACCCTGATTGCAGGACACCTCTATAAGTTAGGACCAGATGAAATCTTGCGCAGATGCGTTATGCCCCACGAGAAACAGACCATTCTTAAGGAAGCACATTCGGGCATCGCAGGAGGCCATTTCGCAGGGAAGCCTACCGCTCAGAAGATCCTAGCAGCCGGACTATGGTGGCCTACATTACATAAAGACAGTAAAGAGTTTTGCAGATCATGCGATATCTGCCAAAGGACAGGAAAGCCCTCCAGAAGAGATGAAATGCCGTTGCGACCACAGATAACGCTACGCGCATTCGATAAGTGGGCCATAGATTTCGTGGGTCCTATTAACCCCCCAGGAAAACGAACTGGTGCGAGATATATTATTACAGCAACAGAATACCTCACCAGGTGGGCTGAGGCGAAAGCAGTCAGGAATTGTGATGCTGCGACAGCAGCACAATTTATTTTTGAAAACATCATCACTAGATTTGGATGCCCAGTGACTTTGATGAGTGATCAAGGCACACACTTTTTGAATAGCACCATAGAAGCATTAACAGAGGAATTTGAAATACAGCACCATAAGAGTACACCTTACCACCCTCAAGCTAATGGTACGGTGGAGGCTTTCAATAAGATATTAGAACAGGCTCTTACAAAGATTTGTAACAGTCAAAGGGATGATTGGGACCTCAGAGTTAATGCTGTATTATGGGCTTACAGGACCACGTGTAAGAAACTAACAGGGCACACACCTTTCAGCCTGGTATATGGACAAGAGGCTGTTATGCCTATGGAATACATCTTACCCAGTCTAAGGATTGCTCAGCTTACAGAGATGGCTGATTCTGATACTTTAGAGGAGAGATTGGCGCAGCTGCTCAATCTGGAGGAAGACAGATTTATCGCAGGATTCCATCAAAAAGTGCAGAAAGCACGAGAAAAAGCTTGGCATGATAGGCATATCAAGAACAAAATCTTTCAGCTTGGAGACTTGGTACTCCTTTATGACAGTAAGTTTATAAAGTTCCCTGGAAAATTCAAAACTCATTGGTTAGGGCCATATCAAATTCAGCAAATAACAGATGGAGGTGCTATACAGCTTCGTACTATGAGTGGGGAGTTTTTCCTACCCTGATCAATGGCAGTCGGCTTAAGCTGTATCGCGACGGCCATGCCACCTCCCAGCCCTAGCCCAGAAAGGAAGTTAATGGTGCAGATGTTCAGTGTAGTTGAAATGAAGCATCGCACCCTAAGGAGTCTACACCGGGAAATACTTTAGGTAAGAATTCGCAGCCAGCTTTCCTGGTGGTTGCGATAATTTTGATATGAGGCGAGTTTGTGGCACTTTCCATCTCCAGACGATGCGATATCTTATCGCAAAGGACAGAAAACAGATTGGTGCGACACCAGATTTTGAATTGATCAGAGGGCTAGTCACTTCGCCATCTGACAAGCATTAGCTGCACGGCTGACAAGTATCTGTTGTACTAAGATTTGGCAGCAGTACGACGATTCTTCTAGATTTGGAAAATCCGATGCGACATCACTCCGGCGCACAGTTTCCCAGCGAAATTTCAAATGACGTTTGCAATAAATAGGCGCGGGGTGCTGTCTTGTCTATGCATTAAATGCCGCCAACGGGTCCAGTCACTGGTCCGTTGCCATTTGAAATTCCGCCTTATGATAAATACACGTTCTATTCAAAGCACGGGGCTACTTGGTCATTTTCACTAAAAGAGTTGAGCGCAGTTGAGCCGAGCCAAGCGTATTCTTAGCAAAGTTCTGAGCAGGGAAACCAAAAACAGTTGCAGACTCTGATTTGCATTAAGATTAGCAATCATAGGAAGTCCAGAGTACCACAGGGGAAGGTCCCTTGCGCCAGACGAGCCTCTCGAAGACGTGTTGCAGAGATTCCAAAGGGGTGGAATCGAGTGCGCTATGACTTCGGTTGTGGCAAAGAAAGGGAAGAAAATTGCTGCTGGTTCTCCGTCTACACGCCAGTCACCAGGAACCTTAGCTAATATGGAGCGTAGCGAGACCCCGAATAGCACAGACTCAGAAGAACCGGCGCAGGAACTTCCGGAAGAAGTTACAGTCACTACCATATACTTCCCACCAAGAATAGAGAATGCGCCAGCCATTGTTCTTCCACGAGACTTTAAATATGAACTCATACTCCCACCGCTGGATAACCGAGTGAAGGAAGAAGGTAACTTGTGGGGGAATATGCATGCTGTTAAGTTTACTGATTATAATCTGAGAGATTATACGCTGTACCCACAATTCCGCCGTGATCGTTATATGACGATTCAGAGGAACCCAAGGACACAGCACGATGAGTTCGTCCCCATGGACCATGTAAGCCATTTAGCACCGTCGGGACTGCTCAATCTCCTGGAGATTCCACACTTTGGACGGGGCCCGGAGGTCAATGCTGTGGTGCGGACGCTACTGTCATGTGTGCATGGTGGTTACTTATGGTTGGGTAACCGAATTGATGTCAATGTTGACCTCATTCACCGCATCACCGGTCTGTCGAAGACTGGTTTCGACCCACAGATAAATATTGATGGCGCCACAAAGGATACCAGGCTCTCAACCAAGCAGGTTGCAGAGTATAAGCTGCAAAGAGGAGGTCGCGCCTACGATGTCAATTCAATACAGGATGACGCCTTGCGGTTTACTGTTAGTCTGTTGGCCGGAAAACTCCTCCTCAAGGTGAGGCCGAAGGAGGTCACAGGCTCAGTTATCCGCCTCGCCATTGAAGTCATAAAAGGTAAACCTTACAACTGGAGCTTATTTTTGTTAAATAGTTTCTTTCAAGACTGTGCGCAGGCGCAGCAGGATCCACTTCACAGCTTCCACTTCTCGTGGCTGCTGATCCTTATGGCTTTCATTGGATGGAAAGAGCCGCCCAATTCGCAGTTTCCACAACTGCCACCAGGGGCGTGCAGAGGGTCGAGGTACTCAAATCTTTGGGCGAGTAGTCACCCCGAGAAGCACAAGAATAACGCAATGGTATTCCATGAATATTATATGCTATTGCTTGAATCCGTCGCAACGATTCCGCGTGTCGACTCGCTGGTCGTTGATCTTTATCAGTCCAAGCTAGAATTTAAAGTCGACAGGGATAAAACCTACATCAGACCCAAAGGATTCAGGAAACATAACGAATGGGCCCCCGGCCCATATCGCATGGAAATCCAGCAGGTCGAAGATACCATTAAGAACTGTTTCGACGAGGACATGAAACAAATGTATGATGATCTATCCTCTGGCCTAGTTCCAGTTGATCCCCCAGCTGAGGATCCAGAAGATGTTGTGGAGGTAGATCCTAAAGACAAAGAGAAAGAACCAATAGGTTCTAAGAGAAAGGTTATTGAAGGCCCTTCTCCGGTGCGAGCAAAGAAGAAGAGAACAAAGGCGGTTACTTCCGACGAACCGCAGGCACCAATCATGACAGAGGATGAGTATGATCTCATCGCCAGCCGAATACAGGAGAAGATGCGGGATAAATTCACTGCGATTCAGTCATCGCAGGATCGTATGCGCATCAGCCTTAACAACAAATTGCGAGAATTGAAGGCAATCACTGAGAAGACTGCTTCCATGCAGATTCAACCAGCCCCAACTACAGTCGCAGAAAGTTCGCAGCCCCCTTCACAGAGCAGAGAAGAAAGCATTGCAAGGGACCGCACGAACATTGTTCGTATACCGCCGGGAAGTATCAAGTTCCCTGTACCTATGGAAGTGCAGATGGTTCATCCTCTTGAGGTGAACCTACCAGAAGTACCTGTGGATCAGCTGTACGAAATTTTCCAGCAGATAGGCACAGAGCTGAGGCACAGAGAACAAGTCACATATGAGCAAAATGTTTTGCTATCTAACGACAATGTGCAGCTCATTGCACAGCATGAGGCAGAGAGTGCCCAGTTGACGCAATATGTTCAGCGAGAGCAGGATGTCTCTCTTGTTTTAAAGAATATTGCAGCAGAACTTCCGCAGTGCGATATCAGGCCTGAGTTAGAAATAACTTAGAAGATCAGAAAAATAGCGGAAAGAGCAAAGGCTCTAGATGAAGAGAAGAAAAAGATGGAGGCAGAATACGAAGCAAGGATTGCTGCACTTGAAGCGAATAAGCCACCTACTCCAGAGGAAATCCAAGAAGCACGAGTGCAAGCTTTCAGAATTGTACAGACACAGATGCACTGTCGGGTGGAAGCAGCAGAGGCTATCCGGGAAGATGCATCAAAAACATGGCTAGAGCTAGAGGAGCTCCCACAGAAAGCCGAGCTCGATCAGCACATTAAGCACTGTGAAGATGCGATAGCAAGAGATGAAGAAGAGTACAAGGGCTTGAGTGCTCTTGCGAAGATAAGAAAGAAAGGAGAAATCACACAAATGCAGCAGCAGGTGCAGAAATACAGAGCACAGCAGATCAACCTGGCTAACGAAGTTAGCCCGCACGAAAGCAAGGTCGCACATCTGGTTGACGAACTGGAGCAAAAGGTGAAAAGCTTCACCTCAAGTAAAGGAGTCATTGAGGGCACAGAGGACTCCTTGGTAACTGCTGAGCTGCTCAGCGCAGCGCAGGAAGAAGTAACACACATGGATGAAAGTATTAAAGCGCTTAAGGCACAATTCGCAGCAATCTCACGAGCAGCAAAGGATAAGCTTCGGCAGATGAATCAGGCTGTTGCTGCGAGTGGCTCGGGGACGAGCCACAAGTAAGTGTTAGGGGAGTTGTTGGAGAGAACTTCCGCAGCATTTAGGAAGCTGCTAATTTTGGGAAGGATAACTAATTTTGGAGAGAAAGTACCAATTTTGGCGGTAAGACAAAGATATCGCCGTAGCGCAAATCCTGGCGGAAATCACGGCGATAGGTACAGAAAAGTCAAGCATGTGGTACAAAGAAGAGGCCGAAGGGAGAGCTCAACCACCGCAATAAAGGCGCCGGAGATGAAGAGAGGGTTCAGCTACCCTCATAAAAGAAGAAGGACTACAGTCAGCGTTGCTTGAACCAAGAAGAAGCGACGGGCCGATGCATTAAAGACTAAGGACTGCAGGAAGCGGCGACGAGACAGAAGGCGGCCATGGAAGTACAGCCAGTTGACTGTAAGTGGTTAGGGTTGAGTCACTGTTGGGATAAGGCCCACAGTTTTGTAACTGCGATGAGACCTTCGGGCCATCTATATATAGTAGTCTTTTTATATGATAAGGGGTTGGCCACATAGTGAGAGAGACATCAGGTAGAGGTTAGTCAAGCCTTTTGTTGTTGCAGAGTCTGGACATCCCTGAGAGAATACAAGGGCCAACCTGTTGAGAGATAGTGCGATCCGCAGGGATTGTAAGAGAAAGAGGTCTATAGAGAAGGGCTCCCACTGAGGTGGAGTTTCCCAGAAGACCCTTGTTGTAAAGAGTGGAACGGAACTGTGTTTATTCTTCAGAGTTGTAAACAAGAATCGTAGTTCCCCTGGGCGTAGTTCTCGTCCTGGGAGTAACAACGTGCTTATTTAAGTAGCACTATTGTATTTGTGTAGTTACTGCTCTCATTCACTTGTCTGTGTTATATATGAATGCTTCAGTCTGTTATAAGTAATGTACATGGTCGTCAGTTTAACTTCTGAATGATGTATAATAATTGCGATAATCATAGCTATCCGCATAGCAACTAGATAATTGTTAACAGAGGATACTGTGCGAGTAGGAACTGAATGTAAGTCATGAATGGTCTACTTAGACACTGCTCAAAGTGATATTCTACTTAGTTACGTTGTTGCGAGATATCAAGGGTCAAGTTCATTAGCGAGGGTTAGGCTTGGAGACTGAATGTTGTAAGCTAACTGCGGTACCAGGATAAGGATAGCGGAGACCACTTATTAATCCAGGAAGCGGTCAAGATTCACTTACCGCAGGAACTAGAAGGGCAAGATATCGCGCCTACGATATCTTAGGTATCGCTAGACGGTTTCACGTAGGGGGAGGACTTATCGCACCTCCTGCGTAATGCGATAAGACAGAGGTGTAGCCGGAGTAATGGAATGAGATAGACAGCTCCAGTCAAAGGGGTTAAGGTCGGTTTAAGCACCTAGGATGCCTCGGAACTTGGCTGAGGACACTTGAGTCTTCTGCCTCCCATTAGAATCACTTCGGGTGAGACTTCAGGTTGCCTCTGCGACCTGTTGCCGAAAGGGCCAGTGAGCTAAGGGTTCTGTTGGTCTAAGGGATTACCGCAGCCCGGGTCGGAAAGAGAGAAAACCAACATTAAGAAACAAATGCTGGTGTATGTTTTCATTGTTGACACCTTTGATTATTTCCAGTCTTTCATAGATCTGTAGAGAGAGCCATTTCGGATTGTGCTAGGTCAGTAGCATAAGTCCAAAGTGGTTAGTAGTTACCCCGACTTGCCCTCTCCCACACCCTGGAGGGTATGATTTGGGTGTTAACAATTTGGCGCTGCTGCCAGGGAATGATTGTCTTATCATCCTTGGGAGGATGACAAATAATTTTGAATTTCAGAGAAGGGAAATATTCTGTGGGAAAACAGAGATTTCCATATTTTTTAGAAGGTTGTGTGTTTTTTCCCTGGTGACTCCACTCGTCGAGATTTGCATTCAAAGGAGACTCCACTAAGGAAGACCAGCAAGCCGAAGTTCTATTCTAAAGAAGTCTCAAAAGGCATCTTGGCCCCTAAAAAGATCCATACCAGAGGTAACCCTTTTTATGAAATTATGCTAGGAGTGGATAATCCAGAGATTTTGCTCAGGCATAAGACCGGAAAGGATAAAGCTAGTGCTTCTAGCAGTGAAAGAATTGTATCTAAAGAAGAGTCATCTGTTTTTCATGAATTAAATATAGAGATAGACATTGGAAGGCCTTTGCTAAGGAAAAAATATAAATCATACCTAAATCTAGGTGAAGAAATCCTGAATACCCCTAAGTCGTATCTGTTAGATCCGTATCGTGCAAAACGCAGAATATTGCCAAAGTTGAAGGAACTAAACCTTGTTCTCAGATCCCTCGGTCCCATACCATAAACCCTGCAAATACCCCTGCTTAGAATATCCCTCCCCTTGCACCAAATCCACCAGTACCCATGGATGCCAAATTTGCCCCTTTAGCCCTATCAGCAATCCTACATGACCTCCCTCGGAACTATGCCTAGAGGATCATCTCTTATAATGGAGAGGGGGGATTTTTGACCAAGCAACATGTAGACAGATTTAAGGATTTTGCATATCTAGAAGAGGTGGATTATGATGATGCAAAGATGAGGCTCTTTGCCCAGAGTTTGTTTGGGGAACCTAAGAAATGGTTCAAGCAGCTGGAAAATGCTTCAATCCCTGATTTTGCATCCTTTAAAGCATTGTTCTTAGAAATGTGGGAAACGATAAGGGGTCCTTCACTAGTTCTCTCCCAATATAACCATTTGAAGAAGGGAGGTTTTGAGTCCGTCCATGAGTTTTATACTAGGTTTATGAAGGCATACAACTCTATCCCAGACAATCTGAGACCCTCAGTAGGTGCTACAAAACTCCATTATGCAGATGCCTTTGAGGGAGATTTTTCATGTATGTTGAGAGAAAGGAAGTCACCCACCTTGCCTGCTATGTTGAAGGATGTCATAGAGGTAGAAGCAAACTTGATGGCTTCAGGAAAGATGAAAGGTAAAACAAAAGCAGATAAGAAGAAGATAGAAATTCATACCTCTACTTCCACCTCCTCCTATACCAATGATGTTAAGTTTGACACAATGATGAAGACTATGGAAAGTTGATGGATAGGTTAACCCTGGACAACAAGCCTCCTGGTAAGGAGAAGCCTGAAAACCAAATAAGAAATCCTAATTTTAGGAGTCCACCACCCCCTCAAAGAAATCAGAGGAACCCTAATGACCAACAGATAAGGCCTCCTTTCCCTGAAAAATCTAGTTGATCAAGAAGGGCCTAAAGATCCCAATGATGATCATATCCACCACTTTGACAGCCTGGAACGTGAATTATTTTTTACTAAAAGGGAGCATGATTTCTTCACCAAAGGAAGCACCAGCCAAATTCTTGAGCTAGATTTTGAGCAATACCAAATGGGTTACCAAAATGTTGTGGATGATATTCAAGGAAGCTAAAGTTAAGAAATAGGGATGTAATAATAAACAAAGGACAGCCTAGTAAAACGCAGCCCCTCGGTACTCAACAGAATGCAGAAAAGCCAAAGGAGAAGCAGCAATAGGTTGCTGCACCAAAGATACAAGAGGATAAGGGGCATCATTCCAAAGAAGTTAAGCAACCTGAGGCCATGGAGGTAGTGAAGCCTGTTTCAACATTCAATCTAAAAGTTGAACTATCCAAGGTAAAGATCTCTATTCCCTTTAATGAACTGCTGAAGAATAATGAATATAGGGGGAGATAACTAAGTTGGTAAAAGGGAAGGGTGATTTTCCGTGTGATATATTGGAGCTGACAAATGATGCTCCTACCATAATTTTTGGGTCCAAGCTTGAAGAATCAGATGACGAAGAGGTTCCCTTTTTTTATTTAAGTTTGAATCTCCATGGAAAAATCTTACATAATGCACTAATAGACTCCAAGGCATCTAATAATCTAATGCCTAAATCATTAGTGGATCAATTGGGATTAGAAGTCACCAGGCCATACAAAGATCTCTACTCTTTTGACTCTAGGAAGGTGAAATGTATGGGGTTGATTAAATATGTGGTGGTGACTCTGGCCCAACTACCTGCTAAGAGTATTATGATGGATGTTGTAGTGGTTGATGTGCTTGCGAAGTTTGGGATGTTGTTGTCAAGATCCTAGGCTTCAAAATTGAGAAGAACTATGAAAATGGAGCTTTCTTATGCCACTATACCTCTTTTCGGGAGCAATAGAAGATTGTATAGAGAAAAAAGGATGGCTTATGTGATTAGTAGCGTAGACAAACCTGAAAATCATCCTATATATGCTGTGGACATAGACATGGGGTCCTCTATCTTTTTCAATGACGGTTCATGCATTGATCCTGAACTTCCTCTGTACATTGAAGTAAATGAGGATAAAGAGTTTGCAACAAGGTATGAAGCCTCAGAAAGGGTAAAAAATGAAGAGGGTCTATGGTCGATGTATTTTAATGGATACTTGACTAAAAATGGCGCAGGAGCAGGAGTCTAGATCATACATCCTGACAGGGAATCCAGAGCTCTATCATACAAATTAACTTTTGAATGCACTAACAATGTGGCTGAATATGAAGCTCTGCTCCTAGGATTATAGGCCCTGAAAGACTTGGGGGTGAAGAGGATACAGGTGTTTGGAGATTCAAAATTGGTAGTTAACCAGGTAAATGATAGCTATCAAACTAGACATCCCAGGATGAGAGCTTACAGAAATGAAGTCAGGGATATGTTTGGGAACTTCTTCACAGAACACAAGATCAGAGTGATACCTTGGAGTGAAAATCAAGTAGTTGATTCTCTGGATACCACTATTGGTGGTTTTAAGATACCTATCTTTTCTCAGGAAAAGTATGAAGTGGAGGTGGCGAACAGACCCTCTATTCCTGACAATTCCAAATACTGGTAGGTATTTGAACATGATTTAAAAATAAAGAGGTTCTTAGAGTTGTCTGATGAATTTGCAAATGTACAGATTGACATGGAGAATGAAAACTTGGAAGGTTTGGTAGACGAAGAACAGTCAGGAGATGAAGAGACTGAAAGCAAAGGGTGGAAAAACATGTTGGGTGGAAAGGATATCATTCAACTGAAGAGTAATTACATCCCTAAAGGTTTGATACCTTCGGAGAAGTTGTATGACGAGAATGACATAGCTAAAAAACCCAAGTTTGAACCTCCTAGCGACGTTGTAGAAGACCAGAATTTAGGCACTAAAGAAGAGCCTCGAACGGTGAAGCTGTCTAAGAAGCTGCAGGTTAAGAAAAAGGAGCGATATGTAGAATTATTGAAGAATGCGATACCTCCATAATACAACATTCTATTCCAATCAAACGAGGAGAGAAGCCTTTCAAACAGAAGCTAAGAAGGATAAATCCAAAGTTGTTGCCTGTAATAGAAAAAGAAATCAGAAGATTGTTCAATGCAAAAATCATTGTCACCTTAAGGTTTTCCCAATGGATAGCAAATATGGTTCCGGTAAGGAAGAAGAACGGTGAGATACGAATATGCATAGATTTCAGGAACCTTAACAGGGCTTTGTTGAAAGGTAATTACCCTTTGCCTAAAATGGAGCATATCTTACAGAAAGTAGTAGGGGTAGAAAGGATCTCTACCATGGATGGCTTTTCACGATATAATCAAATCAAGGTGTGCCCATAAGATCAATAAAAAACTGCCATTACCACTTCCAGGGGAACTTTCATGTATGCCAAAATGCCTTTTGGGATGATGAATGCAGGAGCCACTTTCTAGCGTGCAATGGACATAGCATTTTCTAAGGATAAAGATACGCTTGTGGTGGTGTACATGGATGACATAACATTATATTCCAAATCTGATGAGGAGCACCTAAAACATCTGGAGTGGGTTTTTATTAAATGCAGAAAGTATGGCATTTCTCTCAACCCAAAAAAGTCTCATTTTGCATTAGAGGAGGCCAAACTCCCGGGGAATATCATTTCTAAAGAAGGTATCAAGATTGACCCTAAGAGGGTCACTTCTATTCAGAAAGTAGGGGAGACAACAAGTAAGAAAGAGGTGCAATCCTTCATTGGGAAAGTTGGTTTCCTAAGAAGCTTTATTCCAATTTTTGCAAAAATAATGAGAAATATCACCAATATGTTGAAAAAGGAAAATCAGATAAAATGGACTAAGGAAACAAGGGATTCATTCAAAGGCATTAAGAAAGCTATCAAAGAAGCCCAGTATTAGCAAGCCCAGATTTTTCCAAGGATTTCCTGATATTTTCCTATGCGTCTGAGCATACACTAGCAGGAGTGTTGTTGCAGAAGAACACCCAAAATGTTGAGCAACCCATCGCATTCTTCAGCAGGGTGCTGAGAGACGGAGAGATGAAGTATAATATCATGGAAAAGCAAGCCTACACCCTGATAAAGTCATTAAAAATTTTTGGATTTTACATCCTCCATTCATGCATTATTGCCCACGTGCCAAACAATGTTGTAAAAAGTATCCTCACCCAAGGAGATCCCGAGGGAAGGAGGGCCAAGTGGATTGTTGTACTACTGGAGTATGGCCTAGAAATAGAGCCCACGGAGTTAATAAAAGGGCAGGGTTTGGAAAAACTAATGACTAAGGCCGACTGTGATTCTTTACAGCTAAATTTCTCAGAAGAATATCAAAATCAAGAGGACATAGGCGTGCAGGTAAGACCATAATTCTCTGCATCCCCCTGGTATGCTGACATTATCTATACATTGCAGAACTTGCAAGCTCCTGTAGGGCTGAGCAAATCCAGGGCTAGGTCTATGAAGCTGAAGGCCTCCAAATATTGTATCATGAATCAGTCCTTGTACTGGAAGGACCGAGGAGGTGTGTTGTTGAATTGCTTGCTAGAGGATGAAGATCAACATACCAAGAAGGAATTCCACCAAGGATATTGTGGTGGGCATAATTCCTGGAAGGTGACCATCAATAAGATCTTGAGGGCGGGGTTTTACTCGCCTACTATGTTTACTAATGTGTATAAGGAAATGGTCACTTGTCACCAATGCCAGATCTTTGAAGGCAACAAGAAGGTTGTTTCACTTCCCCTGCATCCAATCATAGTGGAGGCACCTTTCCAGCAATGGGGGCTAAATTTTATTGGAGAAATAAATCCTAACTCCTCTGGCCAGCATAGATGGATTTTGATAGCTACCGACTATTTCACCAAATGGATCGAAGCCATCCCAACTAGGAATGCAACTGAGGGTGTCATCATGGATTTTCTGGAGGATAACATCCTATCCATATTTGGTTGTCCCAAGAGGATAGTAACTGAAAATGCCCCGGCATTTAAATCTAAAAAGATGATAAACCTTTGCCACAAGTACCATATCAGTCTGAACCTATCCAAAGCATACTATCCTCACGGAAATGGGCTAGCAGATTCCTCTAACGAAATTCTGGTAAGGATCATCAAGAAGTTGTTGGAGGAGAATAAGAGGGCTTGGCACACAAAATTAAAATACGCTTTGTGGGCTGACAATATCGGCACAAAGAGGGCCATTGGAATGTCGTCTTTTCAGCTGGTATACGGAGATGAGGTAGTGTTTCCGATATCCTTGGGGTTTCCAGTTATGAGGTTGCTACAAGGAATGGAGGAAGAACCGAATCACATGCAGATAAGGGTGAATCAAATAGTTGAATTGAATGAGCTGAGAAATAAGGCCTACAACAAAGTACAGATGCATCAAGAAAAAATGGAGGACACCTTTGACAGGAAGGTGAAAGAAGAGCAGTTTCAGGTGAATGATTTGGTCCTGAAGCGGGATGCCCCTACGGAAGATAAGCATGGGAAATTTGACCATATGTGGATGGGGCCTTATGTTATTGCAGCAAATCGAGGGGTAAATTATTTCATCTTGGAACATCAAGATGGGTCCCCCTGGATAGGAGGTCCGGTGAATGGGAGGTTTTTAAAGCATTACCTATCATAGAGAATGGCAGGTAACCCATGTACCATAACTTGTATATATTTTCATCTTGCAGTTGTTTTGAAGTGCTGATGGTGAACCTAAGGATTTGAAGCCCGAAGTGAAGTCCCTAAGGTCTGGAAGGGCAGCCATGGTGTTTTTTTTTATTTGCATGTTCTAGTTCAGATTTGCAGCAAGTACGTTTTCAGTTTTTAGCCTAAAGTTTCCAGTTTGGAAGTTGAGACATTTCCCAATGGATCGGGAACTGGTCCACCAGGGGTTCTTTGCTCCCTCGCAGGGATGATAGCATCCCTAGTAGGAGACAGTTGTTACCACTGGGATTGTGCTAATACTCAAGAGAGGTTTCAGGCGAGGAGATGGGTTTGATGAACCGGGGAAAACTTTCATTCGTTCCCACTAAAGGTCAAAAATCCAGGCCGCGCGCAGTAAAGATGCCCCAAAGGAGGAAGCATTTGAACATAAATTAGGGATTGGTGACAGCAGGAGGGACAGAGCTTAGAAGAAGTGCACCCATGTTTCCGGTCGGCTAAGATTAGCGGTAGGGATTGGACACGATTAGATCCAGGGTCACAATCTGCCATCACAGGATAAAGCGGCGGAGTTTTAAAAGCAGGCGGGTGTTTGTCAGCGAATACGTAGGAACTAGATCGACGGTGGGTGATGAAGATCAACAGCTAGTATTCGGTTCGCAATTTGAACTTGCGCGGAGAATGTCACAACCCAGATTTGCGAATTTGTGTTATGGCGCAACACCTTTCAACGACAGAGATTAAAACCGATCCAGATCTGCGGCTCAGGTATTGTTCGCATTTTCAACTTGTGTGCCATACTAACGTTGTTTGGATTTGCGAAGTCGATAAAAGGGTGCATCTACGGATGGTCCAGATTTGCGCAAAAGGGAATCTATGGTCAAGAGAGCTTTGCGGATGAAAGACTCCACCAAAGTAGCATGTAACAAGATTGCAAGTCACAAAGATGTTTTAAAAATAGAAAAATGTGGGAGGATCTGCGGCTATAAATCACCGACATGGATGAACGACTGACATGTCTCCATCGCTAGCTTATTGGTGAAGAAGGTATTGGCCGTTCCATAATATAAAAACCAGGTCTGCGCAGGGATCCACACTGGATTTGTCTTGTGCACATTGGGTAGTGGAGAGAGAGCTGACTGTGTAAAGCCGACTGACCAACCAAACGCTCAGAGGATCTCTCAGCTGCTGGGTGTCCAAGTAAGTTGTTCCTCGCCGAAAGCTATTTAAATGGAAGAACATGTAGAAAATCCTAGTTTCGAATCCCCCTAGTTGACCAACCCGGTAGAAGACAAAGATTATGATGTTTTTGATACCATGCTGGTCAGTTTCCCCCCAAACACCATTAAATAAAAGTTAGAGGCTCTGAAGATCGGTCATCCAGATAGCCATCAAGTTTACCAGTCTTTCTTCTACATGTTCACTATACCCCAAACCCCTAGCTGCCTCGAATTTATGGACTGGTGCGCAAGCCGTTACTCCCCTGAATAGAGAGTCGTTCTAGACGCATCAGGCTCCAAAATCTTGTGCTACATAAATTCCCCAGCCATTAGGAGAGCCCTGGCCATTCCCCCAGAGTTCTGTCATAAATCCTAAGATTATAAAATGGAATCCTTTATTCAGTATTTTCGTCAAGCCTCTGAGGATCTTAATAAAATCTTCTACCAGGAAAACCTAATACCCACCCTTTTCCTGGTGAGGCTGAGCTGTTCAGAGAGGATTCTAAATACATTATCTCCATGCTGGCCCAGTTCCTAGGGTTGGATAGCGACAGATACATTACTAAGCCACTAATTAGCCTTATGTTCATATTGAGTACTTTCCATGTTGAACTTTTTGACCCTAACTCACTCGCCCAATGCTCCTGCTTAAAATTTCATGAAGCCCTAGCTGATAGTATCCATGCCCAACTTGTTGAATTCCCTAGAACTAGGTCTTTCAAGTTTCTTTCCTATCTACTAAAAATCTTCCTAGCAGCGCAGGAAGAGAATATACAAGGACCCGAGCTACAGATCACTGAAGAGATGTACTCTACTTTTCAGGTTTTCATGGATGATCTCATGTCAGAGATCTATTTTGTGTTTTTCCAAGAGAAGCTACGTAGAGTCCTGCTAGAAATGAAAGATTTGTTACAGCCTTCTATGGAAAAGAGAAGCGGGGACTGGTTCCTGTTGAAAAACTGAATTGTAATCAGGATATATGGCTTCTCTCATGCCCCCTACGTATTTCCATCTTTCTTAACTCCCATATTGTTCACCCTAGAATTCATAAGACATAAGCTAAAGGTGGAATGTGAGGATTTCTTGAAGGACAAGAAATCCGCCGATATTAGTTTCCCATGGGAAGTGGGTCATTTTTTTGTTAAGAATAAGGCCGCCCTTCCCAACATCGAGTGCATGATGAGCGAGTTCAGTTTCTCCTCCAAAGATGCAATACACTACGATCCTCACCACATAATCTCTAAGAGGAGAAAGGCAACGGGCAAAAAGGGATACGAGCATTTGGAACTCCCTGGCCTGGCAGAAAGGGCGAATGGGCTAGAATACATAGAAAAAGGCCAGATGGACATTGACCCACCGGAGAGCTCTATATTTTCGGTATCAAAAAGAATGACTTCAGCCCCTGATTCACCTGGAAAGGACTCAGAGCTTGCAGCAGCTCTAGCCCTCACCAGCATTCCAGATAAGATCTCACAGCAGAAAGATGTTGAACCCATGGATATGGACATTGAAAGTGAGAGAGAAATCAAGAGACAAAAGTTGGAAGATCCGAAGACACAACTAGTGAAAGTGAAACCAAGGAAACCAAGGAAGAAGAAGGTTAAGTCCCCAATTCCATGTTTTAAGGTTAAGGAACAAATGTTCAGAAGGACCCTTGTTGGACCTGCAATGCCAGCTGTGAGCAGGATGTCGCTATTGGAACAATATGAAGAAGACCTTGAGACATTGTCAAAGGAGGAAAAATTGTATGATGATGTTAGGCAAATTTCCTCTAAAGAGATAACTCTGGAGACTAGTAGAAACCTTGTGCAGAATACTTTAAGCCTTGCCTTAGCTACCAAGAGTAAGACAACAGAGCTAAAGGTAAACCTGGAAGACATTCCCCTCCCATATGTAATTAAACTGCACAAAGAGACAGGAGAGGTTCTGTAGGACAAGCTGCTAAAATTTGCCCTTGACCTGTCAAAAGAAAAAATCAACAAGACTAAAGTATAGGGTCAATTGAGGATAGAAAAGTCCAAAAAAAAAAGTCTGAAAGCCCAGGTAAAGAGACTCCAAGCTTCACTATTGGTCATGGATAATATCGAATATAATAGAAAAAGCATTTGGGCATTGTTAGCAGAAAAGGATCAGGATATTCTAAAGCTAAAAAAGAAGTGGAAAATGCCAGTTTCCCAATTGGTAGATGTTGCAGAAATTGCAAAAGTAGAGGAGGATAAGGAAAAGCTACATGTGAAGAACCTACAATAATTAATTAATGAAAACACACGAAATAACATAAATAACAGAACTCAGAATCACTTTTATATTGATCGCAGGACACTTCAAGGGGGCAACCTCCTTTGAGCAAGCTCAATACAAATAACTTCATGGTGCCTTCATTGGTCTCAACACAAACTTATATACTAAGTCTAGGCGCCAATACCATGGGTCAATACCATGTGTCAATACAAACCATTGGCCAATACAAAATATGGATCAACAATTACTACTGGACGACCTACAAAGCATATGCGTCCAACAACAATAATACAAACTATGTATCAACAAATACTACGGGACGACTTACAAAGCATATGCGTCCAACAACAATATACTAACAAAGTAGATAGAAGGGTTGACATGGGTTCCTAACATCCCCTCTCCCTTAGAAAAAGCTTTGTCCTCAAAGCTTTAGATGTGGAAATTGATGCATAATCTGAAGGAGTGGTTCCCCTGTAGCATCCTCGGGTTGCATTCCGTCCCAATAACACATTTTGAGTTTTAGGTAGGATTGCTTGGAAGGATGTGGGAGAAGAAGGACCGGCCTATCAGCTGCGTGAAAAGTGCACTCAGAACGGTGCTGAGCGGCTTGTTGTTGCAGTCGAATTCTTTCCATGTGAAGATTTTCCTACATAATGAGAAGAATTTGATCGTAGTTTCGAAGAATCGAGTCAATTGCCTGAACTGGGGAGCTACTGAGCGTGTATGGAAGAAGAATGGGCGGTGCCTATCCATAAACTGCTTCATATGGTGTCCTTTTAGATTTGGTATTGTACCACTAGAGCACTTCTAGGAAATCCATAGAAATAGCTGTCCACATCCGTGTAGGGATGGGAAAGGGTTCTAGCAGTCCCGAAAGGAGTGTTGTTTCACCCTTGTTGACCTGGAAAGTATCACACTCAACCACCATCTGGTGAATTTTCATTATCAGTCCCTGCCAAAAGAAGTTACATTGTTCCCGGTCATAGGTTTTGAAGAACCCAGAGTGCCCTGCCGATGAAGAAGCATGGAGTTCATAGAAGAGATAGCCTTGTTGAACAGATTGCAACCAATTTGGAACAAGCAGAGAAATAGCTGTAAGAGAAATTGGGTCATCAAATTGGCGAGAAGGAGCATCTACCACCATATTATCATTACCCTTCTTGTAAGTGATCGCATATTCATAACCCATGAGTTGGATAACCCATTTCCGATATGTTGGTGAGGGTACCTGTTGTTCTTGAAAATTTTCTAGACTTTGGAGATCAGTCTTGATGCAGAAATAATTTCCTAATAGGGATGGCTGCCACTTCGGTATTGCATGCAAAATAGCCATCATTTCTTGCTGAGATGTAGATGTAGCTAAATTCTTACCGGAAAGGTCTCTTGAAGGAGACAAGCCCACTGGTTCAGCAAGGACACCTGCATATCTATCCAAGGAAGTAGGGGAGACCGTTGATGGGTGCATCTGAATGGAATGGAGTTGAGCGATGACACCATGTGAATTCTTCTTAAGGATCGTTTCCAGGCGATGTGAACTGATGATGCGGAGAGACCCTTGTTGTAAGCCCTTAAATTTGTGTTGTTTCCCATTGACTGAAAACTGCATCCAAAGTTCAGCAAAATCCCATAAGATGGGTCCAAGTGTGCGTAACCATTGAACGCCCAAAACCACATCACATCCGCCTAGGGACAAGGAAAACATGTCAGAGCACAGGTTATAATCTTCTAGAGAGAGACGCACATTGTGACACTTCCCCTTGCAAGGTAAGGTGCCCCCATTGGCAACCATGACTTCAAAGTTGGAGCAAGGATGGACAAAACAATTAGCATGTTTGGCGATCCGAGGGTCAATGAAGTTATGAGTGCTACCAGAATCAATGATTATTGTAAGAGGAAGCTTCTTGAAGTAACCCCTAACCCGCATTGTTTGGGGGGTGGTGACGCCGGATAAAGCATGGAGAGATATCTCTGGTTGTTCATCCTGAGATGGGGGGTTAATAGGTGGCTCCTGAATGTCGACCTGATCATCCATTGTATCTGGAGCTTCTTCACCAATTTTAGAGGCTATTGGACCTAGGTTGAGTTAAATTTTTGGAAGCACCTTTTTGAGGCAAGCAGGGAAAGTTGAGCTGAGCGCAGCTTAGAAACACAATTTTGGTTAAGTATTGAGGATGCTGCGAAGTTGCACGCAGCATCCAACTTTTGATGAGACTGCGGAGTTGCACGTAGCGTCGAAGTTTTGGCCGTGATGCGAAGACTAGTACTGCGCAGAAGTAGTGCTGTGGAGTTAGGAGGCCACGTGGAGCAAGCAAAGCGGTGTGCTGGATGAGTATCAAGTGTATCTACCGGCTCGACCGTTAGCAACCATTTTTGGAAAGATATTTCAGGATTGCCGAGCGGCGGACGTAGGCAAAACAGGAAGGCGGCCACTCGTGGGTTGTTAAGGAAAGCGACGTTTGGCACGCTTAGAAGGTAAAACTGTTAGAGAGAAACGGTTCGACAGAAGCAGCCTGTAGTCACGCATGCGACAGGAAGGCACATAGCGACAGAATGAGGACGTGGAGATCCGCCATGATCAAGCAGACGCTACCAGGAGCCAGCAAGCCGGTTTGGAAAACCGGTGCAGTTTTGGAAACCCTTAGGGTTTTGGGATTTTAGGTCTTCGGCATTGTACATACATGAATTTCGGGCATGATCTATTTAAGAAGACAATTTGTATGGGATGGGGGTTCTCTATGTGGTTCACTTTGTGGGTTGTTCTCTTTCTGTATTATTATTATTCTTTTGTTGTTGCTGAGAACTTAAGGAGATAACCCTTTTGTATTGTAGAATCTCTCTGAGATGAGAAGATTGTAAAGGCTCTGTAGCTGTGTGCGCAGAGACCTAGCCGAGAGAAAGGAGAGTCTGCAGCTGAGTGCGCAAACTAAGAATGGTTGCCCCATCCCTTTTGAAAGAAGTATATTACCAACTGTTCTTGTGGACGTAGCTTTCCATCCGGGGAACTGAACCACATTAAATCCTGTTTTATGAGATGATGTTTATGAATGAATGACTGTCTGTATTTTCTATAGAATGAATGCTTGAATGTTTCCTTGCATGCTGTAATATGAGAACTTTGATATGCATTTACCAATAGGAAAGTTTGGGGATGATATGCTAGGTTCCACATAAGCAAATGAATGGTAAACATTTCAATTCTATGTTAAGGTCGTGAATCAGTCATTTAAGTTTAAATACTTTCTTAAGCACAGTGAAGGAACACGACATAGTTAATCATGTTATCCTTTCGATTCACATTGTAATAATCCAAGTTCTAGAATGAACACCAGAAAGATAACCAGTAAGTTCCTAAATGAATGGATGAGTGATATTCATTTCAGTGCCTTAACACTTCCAAGATTTTCCAAGTAGGGGATAATTGTGGGTGATTCACAGTCCCAGTAGAAGATTGGCAGTAGTAAGAAACCCTTGGTGCGGCCCGTAGTGTTTCCTGCACTGCACAGTACTGCTCACAGCATAGATCCTGCTGCGTACTGCATCACTCTACCCACAGCGCCATCCTTCTGTCCTGCGCTGCACAACTTCTTCTTATAAACAACTCATCGTTTACTGTGGAAACCTGATTCCGCAGTACCCCATAAAGATACACATCGGGTGAGACCTCAACCTGCTCGCAGGTTGTTGCCAAAAGGGCCGGTGCGAAGGGGTTTTGTTGGTCAAAGGGAGAACCGCAAAGAACCTGGGTCTAATTGAAAACCTCTGGGTCAGTTTAAGCCAACAAATGGTTCCATTTCCGCGCTAGAATCCATGATGAGTTGAAATGGTTCCGTTGCCGCGCTAGAATCCATGATGAGTTGAAATGGTTTCGTTGAGTTGCAATCACAATGTGTGAAGAAGAATATCAGTTCCCTGAAGGATCTGACTATTGGCATCCTAAAAAGACAGAAATCCAAGCTTGGTGGGATAAGACCATAAGCGATTTTAACAGAGAAGAAAATAGACATCCGCGTCTAATCGACACACAGTAGTCGGATAGATATCTGTTAGACAACATTCATGAGATCTTTTGGGCATTGTTTCCAAACGAGCTGCATGTGTGGATCTTGTGGCTCGTAGAGAAGAAAAACTGTTTCCAAGGAGGATTTCCTATGGAGTGGACTCCCAAGCTCACAGCGCAGCTTAAAGCGTTAGACAGCTCGTTGTCACGCGCAGTTGATTATTGGGTCAATCATATGCTAGAAGGGTTTGTAACAGAATTTGCTGTAGACACACTCAAATCCTACAGCCAAGCAGAAGCACATTTTTTCAGAGGATTCCAAGGTAAGTTTCTGAACAATCTCAGTCTATACATTAAGATGCTGTTAGCTAAGAAAGGTGTTCTAAGAATGCAATAATATGCTTGAAGTTTGTCATGATAAACAATACATATATGGATTCTGATGAAGAGACACATACTCTTAGAAGTGGTAAGAGATATAAAATTAATAAGAATCCGGAAGGCCCTAAACTTCATATAGATACTGAGATCCCCTACGATCTTGATAGCGAAGTTGCACAACCATTTACCCCTGAGAATCCACATGCTGCACAAACCACGCCACCCTTATCGCAGAACCCACCCGCTAGGCAGCCCACCCCGCAGAAGAATCAACCTAGTCCATCTCTCCCAATAGTCTTGTTTGTATTTACTGCGTAGATCCCATTACACTAGCCACGCACTAATCCCGGCGCTCCACCACCTAGTAGCATAATGGAAAACACTGATATGAAACTGCCAATATTCAAAGGAACTATCCTAGAAGACCTTGATCAACACTGGTTCTTTTTTGAAGCCGTATAGAGTGTAAGACAAATCCAGGACGATGTCGTGAAGCAAGCACAGCTCATCACCACTTTCAGGGATAGAGCGCTACATTGGTTTATGAAATACTCTACCGTACAGCTGAGAACCCTCGCAGAAATTAAAGTCACGCTGATGGCAGAGTTCAAGAAACCTAGGTCTGAGTCTCATTGTATAACTGAGTTGAAGGAAATAAAGCAGAGACCAACTGAAACAGTCTGGGAATTTGATCAGAAATTTAAGACCTTACTAGACCAAGTAAGTTTTGTTATACCACTAGAACAACATAAGGAATGGTTCATTGCTGTGCGGTTACCTCATATTAGATTACCATTGATGCAGCAGAAGGTTCTATCCCAGGAAGAGGCCTTGGAAATTGCAATGAAGCTAGAAGCTTCGCCGATTGGTGATACTAGTTCTGGGATGTCTCAGATCCAGAACCAGCTGAACACCCTCACACTTGAACTGCAAAGTATGAAAAATGGTAAAGAAAAAAGATATGAACCTAGACAGGAGGTCTGGTGCACAAGTTGTAAAGGAGAAGGTCATGAACACGAGCATTGCCCTCTATTCCACGACTATATTAACAGTGGTGCGCCTAACCCATTAAATCACAATCAGGCCCCATGGTGTGAAATTTGCAGAACCATAGGACATAGACCTGAAGACTGTTACCTCATCCAGAAATATGTGAAAACTCCTAAGAATTTATACTGCAATTTCTATAAATCAATTGGACATGATGAATCCAACTGCCGCGCATATGAATTAATGAATGAAAAAAAAAGGGATATGGACTCAATGTGAGGTGCTGGCTTATACCGCGTACAAGAAGATACCCAACCAAAATAAGAAAATGCACAATATGGCCAAGGGGGATACAGAGGTCGTGGTGGTGGATACCGCGACAGAGGAAAAAATGCTGGTTCGGCACAAGGAAGAGGCCGCGGCCAAGTCATTTGTTATAACTGTGGCCAACCCAGGCACGTGTCTAGAGATTGTGTTAACCCATGCACTACGTGCAACTATTGTAAATCGTTTGAAAATGTCATTGAAGATTGCCCAGTATTAGAGGTGGAAATGCATAAGAGAAGACGAACAGAGGCTCCGAATCCAAATGTCCAGTGGATCGCAGTAGAGAGTAGACCAATGGATCCGAGCATCAATGTAGTCATGCGCAGTGGTGCTGAGACAGGCCGCGACAGAGGAGCGGAAGCTTCAACATCAGGGGAAGCACATACGAAGAAGGATCCCCTTCAAACAGTATGGATAAGGAAAGCTCCAAAAAAAGCACCCCCTCTTAACCTACAGAAGAACAAGGAGATCTTCATTGACGCATGGGATACCTTTAGAGAACCAGCAGATAAGTCATCAAGGATCCTGCTGCGTAGTGAAACACCGCATGTTGAAGACATGTCGGCTCCATATGACAAAACAAGTACAGCGACAAATGTCCATACTTCTGTTGCGCAGTTCTTGCGAAGATGCATGAAGTTACTAAAAAGAGAAAAGCTATAGTAGAGCTCCAGAAGCTTATCAGCCAGTATGAACCTCAGATTGCAACAGAAACTCCAGATAGCGCTGTACATCATATAAGGAAGCAAAAAAGAACAGGCTGAGAGATGAGTCTTACTACGCAGATAGGATATTTTGAAATGGATGAAGTCATCCTTGATCTGGGATCAGAAGTGAATGTCTTGACTAAGCAGACATGGAAGCAGATGGGTCGACCAAAGTTGCTCTGGTCACCTATCCAGTTACGAATGGCTAATCAGGAGAAGGTCATACCTTTTGGCCACTTAGCTAATGTAGTAGTTGACATTGACGAAGTATAGAGTCATGCAGACTTTGAGGTTATTGAAATTGTGGATGATAGTCAACCTTTTCCAACAATATTGGGAATTGATTGGGCTATGGATAACTTGGCTATCATAAACTTGAAGACAAAGAAGATGATCTTTGAAGGGAAGCATCTTAGGGTCATCGCACCATTGGATCCTAAAGATGGTGATAGATATAGTGAGCCGATTCAGGAGGAATCCCAAGCTCAGGACTTAGACCGACTATACCAGCTGACTGCGAACAAGGAAGACTACATTAATCCTACTGTGGATGGTATGCTCAGCTGGCGATGTGACACTTCTTGTATCTCTGACTCGGATACAGGACTGGAGAATTGGCAAAGCCGTATGCATGAAGTATCAGCAAGAAGATGTGCGCAGGTTACAAAATCACTACGCTGGATCGGAAAAGAGGTGAGTCCTATTCCCACATATGATGGTTCTACTAATGTTTACAGTTTCATAAGAGAATATAGTGCAGTTATACCAGATGAGCATAGAATGCCAGCTTTAGATATAGCATTGCATGATACACCTGCCAAATGGTGGAATGCACATAAGAAAACATTGACCACTTGGGATCAATGCAAAACTAAGATGCAGATCTGGTTCGCCAAAAAGGTTACTTTACCCTTTGAAAAATATAATGGATAGACAGACCCTAGTCAGCACATTGAAATCTGTTCAAAGGCATGGGTGGAAAGACCACTTACATAATGGGTACATTTATTTGTACATACATTGGATGCGGGTATCCCAGAGAAATGGTACCTCGACCTGGAGTTGCGTAGTGAACTCACCGATTGGGAGCTGCTCGCTGCGAACTTCTGGAAGGACTTCAGTTTTGAAGATGAGAATCCACTAATCCATGAAGCATTACAGCTAATCAAGAAGCGCATATTCCAGGATGACTACCATCATCAAATCATAACATTGCAGGATTTTTTTCGGACAGAGTGCATTCCTGCGCACCTACAGTCAGAATGGAAGGAACATGAAGAGCACTTGATCAAGTGTTACAACTTAGATGAAGATACCAATGATACAAATGAACACGATGAGGACGACCTACACAATATAGATATACCAGAATCAGAAGGTGTGCGTGAGGTAGAAGGACCTCCGTTGGAAATCCCAGATATGACTGGACCAGTAAAAACACAAAGAGTGAACATTGGCATAGACAAAGAGCCGAAGTTTGCATCAATAGGAGATTATTGGGATGATCAGACTATTGCAGAGATCGCAGATACCTTACATGAGTATCAGGAACTATTTCCAACAAAATTTACAGAGATGAAAGGAATTTTGGGAGACCTAGAGTCATGAAAATACCTTTAAAACCAGGTGCTAAGCCTGTCAAGTAGAGGCCATACAAATTGAATTCGCGTTATAAGGAAAAAGTCCGCGCAGAGCTAGATAAGATGCTAGAATCAGGAATCATTGAACCATTTGAAGAATCCGAATGGATTAGCCCCATGGTTGTTCAAGACAAGAAAGAAAAAGGTGAGATCAGGATTTGTGTGGATCTAAGAAAGCTGAACGATGCTTCCATGCATGACCCATTTCCTACTCCATTCACAGACGCAGTGCTTGATAACGTTGGAGGAAATGAGGCATATTCTTTCACTGATGGTTTCTCTGGTTATTATCAGATCGGGATTGATCCTGTGGATAGGCATAAGATGACATTTGCTACAGAATGGGGGTCATTCCAGTACACCATCATGCCTTTTGGGCTGAAGAACGCACTTGCCATATTCTCTAGAGTCGTCGTCGCAGCATTTAAATATTTTATGCACAAGTTTTTAGAAGTGTACTTTGATGATTGGACTGTATTTGGTCTATTGAAAAATCATTGTGAGAATCTCCGCATGATGCTCGAGAAGTGTCGACAGCATCAAATATCCTTGAATTTGAAAAAGTGTATTTTGTGTGTGCCTTATGGAATTTTACTTGGCCACATTGTCTGTAAGCAAGGACTGATGGTAGACCCTGCGAAGATTGCAGTTATTGCAAACTTACCAACACCAAATTCAGTCAAGATGTTGCGATCTACATTAGGCCATACTGGATGTTACAGGAAATTTATAAAGGGTTATGCACAGATAACCGCAGCAATGGAGAAGCTACTGAAGAAAGACACACCATTCATTTGCAACGCAGAATGCGAACAAGGTTTTGACACATTAAAAGAAAAGATGGTCACTGTGCCTATTCTAGTCTTTCCAGACTAGACGAAGACATTCCATGTCCATGTTGACGCATCATGTATTTCCCTGGGGATCGTGTTAGCTCAGCCATGAGAGGGAGGTATTGACCACCCTATTGCATTTTCTAGCAGAAAGCTTTCAGCAGCAGAGAAGAACTATACTACTACTGAGAGGGAAGGCCTTGCGATGGTATATGCCCTACAGAAATTTTGACACTACTTTCTAGGATCGCACTTCCTTATGTTTACTGACCATTCTGTGTTGAAATATTTGGTCAACAAGCTAGTGTTATGGGGATGCATATGTCGATGGCTATTGCTGTTCCAGGAATATGACTTTGAAATTATTGTCAAGCCAGGTAGACTGAACTTGGGACCTGATCATCTGTCAAGGATGGAGTTAGGAGAGGAGCCGACGAATATTGAAGACAGTCTGCCTGATGTGCATTTATTTAGTATACAAGTTGCCGATGATTATTACAAGGATATCATTGACTTCCTAACCATAGGGCTAGCACCCCAGGAATTCTCGGTCCAGCAGAAAAAACAGTTAGTGGTGCGCGCAGCGGACTTCACTATAATTGTAGGCCTGTTATACAAACTTGGGTCGGATGAAGTCCTACGCAGGTGCGTACTCGATCATGAGAAGCCATTTATTCTAGCCGATGCACACTCATGAATTGCGGGAGGTCACTATGCAGCAAGGGCTACTGCACAGAAGATATTGCGTGCAGGGCTATGGTGGCCTACGATCCATAAAGATGCCAAAGAACATTGCAGGAACTGTGATGTCTATTAGAGGACAGGAAAACCATCACGCCGAGATGAGATGCCATTGAATCCACAATTGACATTGCAGCCATTTGAAAAATGGGCAATAGACTTTGTGGGTCCTATAAACCCACCAGGAAAAAGAACGGCTGCAAGTTATATTATTACTGTTATGGATTACCTCACCAGATGGGAGGAAGCAAAACCAGTTAAGGACTGCAGCGCTAGTACTGCTGCGTAGTTTATTTTTGAATAAATACTCACCAGATTTGGCTGTCCGAAGATTTTGATGAGTGACCAAGGTACTCACTTTTTGAACAAGATGATTGAGGCGCTTACAGAGGAATTCCACATTCGTCATCAGTACAATACTCCATATCATCCAGAGGCGAATGGTACTGTAGAGGCTATCAATAAAATATTGGAGAACGCACTCACTAAGGTGTGCAATGTAAATAGAGACGATTGGGACCTGTGCGTCTCATCTGTGCTATGGGCATACAGGACCACATGCAAGAAATTGACAGGACATACACCCTTTCGATTGGTTTATGGGAAGGAGGCTATAATTCCTATGGAATATATTCTCCCTAGTTTGAGAATCACTGCATTTACATGGATGGCAGACTATGAAGATCTAGAAGAAATATTACTACATTTCTTGGGCTTGGAGGAAGATCGCTTCATCGCAGGCTTCCACCAGCAAGCTAAAAAGGACCGCGAGAAAGCATGGCATGATCGCCATATAAAGAACAAGTGTTTTCAGGTTGGTGATCTAGTCCTCCTGTATGATAGCAAATTCATGAAATTCCCTGGTAAATTTAAGATGCATTCGCTTGGCCCATATACTGTGATACATGTTACTAACACTGGTGCAGTCCAGTTAGCCAATTTAGCTGGTGATACTTTGCCAACTTTGATAAATGGAAGTAGGATAAAGCTATACCATGATAGCACTGCTTCCCAGAACCCTGAATAGCGAGCCAAGGAAGGAAGTTCTAAGTGTCAAGTACAGTTGAAAGTGGACACTAGAAATGTAAAGGAGTCTATACATGTATGATAAAAGGAAGAAGGTATGAGAAGAAGAATGATCTATGAACCGCGCAGCACTGTTGAAGCTGCGCGGAAAAAAAATAAAATATATATATATATAAGTGGAAGCCGCGCAGTTGGAAATTTTCGGCACTACAAAGTAGCCGCGCAGGGTTTCAGATGGCTTGCTGCGCAGTTCGACGCAACACCCAGAGAAAAATAGCCGTTGCATGGCTTTTCAGAAAAATAGCCGTTAGATGACCGTTGCAGCAACCGCTTCAGCATTTAAAGCAAAGATAGCCATTATGAGCACGCTGACGACAGAAAAGACCAAAGGATCCGCTCAAATTCACCAACAGACACCACATTAAATGATTATCTAGCCATTGAAGGGCGCGGGAGAGGGTCTGCTGTGCCTATAAATAACACCGTTGGGAGACTCATGGGCATTACCAAGCACTTAGAATTTTCTTGCGATTAACCTCTCTGAGCTAGTAGCCATCTGTATTCCGTCTACCTTAGCCGCTACCTCATTTATGAATGTTCGAACCTTCCTTTAGAGAAGAAGAATTGACCCTTGAAGAAGCACTGAGGATCTTTCAGCAAGGAGGGATTCAACAGTTAATGAAAACTCCAGTTAAGAAGGTCACCATAGAACAAGGTGAAGGATCCCGCAGATCACCAAGAATTAATCCGACAATGCAAGAAAAAGCAAAAGATGAGGGAAAAGTTGTAACTGCACCTCGATCAAACATCATAAATATGGGATCCTCGGCACAGAAAACACCAGTATTTCAGACAAAACCTTTGAAGATAACACCTGAATATATCTCCCCGCGGGCACTGAATGCCCCTATGTTTAAATTGTCCAAGAATGCGAGATATGACATCCCACTATTTCCTATGTCAAAGCATGTAAACGTTGCTAAGAATCTGTTGGGAAAGATAGCAAATTGTAAATGGGAGGATTATGACCTCTTTGGAATGAAGAAAGACGATCCATATGTTCCCAAATACCCAGATTTTCAACCAGACCAGTATATGTGCTGGAAAAAGGACGCCAAGGGAACTCTAAACTTGGTAGCTGACAGTTGGTTAGCACCTGTCGTTCAATCAGGGCTACTAAACTTGCTGAGATTACCACATTTTGACTGCTCTCTAGAACTGAATATCATGGTTCGCACACTCATGGCGCGAATCCACCAAGGTTACCTATGGCTGGACAGAAACATTGACATTAACATTGATTTGATCCATCGCATCACCGGGCTAAGCAAGCATGGTAAGGATCCGAAGCAATTCTTCCAGGGGAAGAGTAAAGAAAAAGAGGCTGTTGAGAAGATGAAGAAGACCCACTCGGTGGTGAAGGAAAAAAGAGGATTCCCGACAGAAGATATAGAGGACCGAGCAACAAGATTCGTAACGCATTTGCTCGCAGGAAAGATGCTAAAAATACCTAGACCTTCGGAGGTGCCTGCGGGCGCAATACTCCTTGGTGCCGCAGTGTCCGAAGGAAACAACTTCAATTGGTGTTAATTTCTGTTGAATGAGTTCCTTGAAGAACTCAACGACACACAGGTGAATGGTGGCCAATTCCGTTTCACCTGGTTCATCGTCCTGATTGCTTTGTGTGGATGGAAGGAGCCAGGAGATTATGCGGGCATCATGATGGATACCAAGGATCCTAGAGGGTTGAAGTTCATCAACCTCTAGGAAAACACAAATGCAGAGCACCAACATGCAACAGCAGAAGTCTTTTAGGAGTACTATATTCAGCTACACAACGCAATCACGAAGACACCCCGCATTACAAAGCAGGTCACGGCGAAGTATATCCATATCATTGACTTTGAGGTAGATATGAAATGTATATTCATATCGCCGAAAGCACAAACGAGGAAACTAGAGTGGTTCCCAGGAAAGTACATCATGTATGAGCAGGATATTGAGGACCTCATGAAAGATTGGCTAGCAGAGTTCCGCGTAGAGGTCATGGACGTGGAGATAGATTCAGCAGAAGATGAGACGATCCCGCTCTCATTCCCAATCATTGAAGAAACAGGGAAGAGAAAAGAAGCTGAGACTTCGGAGAAGCCAAAGTCGAGGAAGAAGGTGAAGGCTACAAAGATTCAATCGAAGGCAGTCCTCAATGATGATGACTACGAGATGATAGCCTAAATAGTCTCAGAGAAGATGAAGGAACTTATGGCAGCTAAAGAAAAGAAGGACAAGGTCATCCATGATGACCTTCACCAGACGAGGCTCACAATGCAAGGCCTAATGAAGAAAATGGATGATGTCCAGAAAAGCCTTATTGTGCCGAAGGAAGCAGGGGCTAAAAGGAGGTCGGTAGGAACCTCGCAGCAGGGAAGCCAATAGCTAGCAATAACGTTGCCGTCAAAGACTCGGATTTCCCATGTGGACCCATTGGCTATTGTGTTTCCAATAGCAGAGCAAATGGTCTTGGACACAAAGGGAGTCGAGAGGGTAGAGCTCGACTTAGCCAAAATCCTGTTACCAGGATTGCACTTCATCCACACACAGATCGTGGAGGAGATGCATGAATGGACATTTGAATCAATGAAGTTGCAGGCAGAACTCACCGTAGCAAATAGACAAATTCAACAAAAGGTAGAAGTACAGCTATGCAATGAACAGGACTGTCAACAAAATTTGGAGACCACCATATCCAATGTGGCAAAGGATATCAAAGGCATAGAAATCCAGGATGATCCTGTGGACACAGTTCTGAGGATCGGAGATAAGGTGAGATCCTTGCAGATGGAGATGCAGGATAAAGAGATTTATTATGAGGTCGATATTACTACATTGAAGGATAAGCTGAATAAGTAGGCGCCATTAACTGAACAACAAGTCAGAGAGAAAGCAGTGAGCACCGCCTCGAAAAGCATCACAAGTGAGATGGCTAAGTGCCAATCTCTCCTGGATAAGGTTTTGCAGGAAATCGTGACCCTTGAAGAGGATCAAGGGTTGCTGCAGGTCAAGACTGCGGTACAATAAAAACAGACCGCGTTGGACAAGTTGAACGTAGAGGTGAAAGCTCTGCCACCTAGAGAAAGGCTGCCGAGATACAAGGAGATATCCAGCTTAAAGAAAAAAGTACAGGAATTACGACAAAAAGAGACTGAGATGGATAATCATTCGCAGCAGCTCCTGGAGAATGCCATGGCGGTATTGCAACAGATTGAAGATAAGTTAATAGAACTGCACGATAACCAGGAGTAGGTACAAGATCAAATTGGACAAGAAATAAATCCAACACTGCTTGAGACAATTAAACAGGTTGAGGAGGATACAAGAGAAGCAATGGTGTAGTTGTGCGGTACATATGATGAGTTCATGGCCAAGTTCATCCCACCAGTCGCGGTGCAGAGTGAGACAGCTGAAACAATTAGTGGCTCGGGGATGAGCCACATGTAAGTGTTAGGGGCATGTTGGACCCAGGTTGAGTTAAAGTTTTAGAAGCACCTTTTTGAGGAAAGCAGGGAAAGCTGAGCTAAGTGCAGCTCAGAAACACAATTTTGGCTAAGTATTGAGGATGCTGTGAAGTTGCGCGCAACATCAAACTTTTGACGAGACTGCAGAGTTGTGTGCAGCGTCGAAGTTTTGGCCGTGCTGCGAAGACCAGTACTGCGCAAAATCAGTGCTGTGGACTTAGGAGGCCACGTGGAGCCAGCAAAGCGGTGTGCTGGACAAGTATCAAGTGTAGCTACCGGCTCGACCAGTAGCAACCATTTTTGGAAAGATATTTCAAGATTGCCGAGCGGCAGACGTAGGCAAAATGGGAAGGCGACCATGGTGGGTTTTTAAGGAAAGGGATGTTTGGCACGCTTAGAAGGTAAAATCATTAGAGATAAATGGTTCAGCGAAGCAGCCTGTAGGAACGCGTGCGACAGGAAGGCAGATAGCGACAGAATGAGGACATGGAGATCCGCCATGATCAAGCAGACGCTACCAGGAGCCAGCAAGCCGGTTTGAAAAACCGGCGCAGTTTTGGAAACCCTTAGGGTTTTGGTATTTTAGGTCTTTGGCATTGAACAGACATGACCTTCGGGCATGATCTATTTAAGAAGACATTTTGTATGGGATGGGGGTTCTCTATGTGGTTCACTTTGTGGGTTGTTCTCTTTCTGTATTATTGTTATTCTTTTGTTGTTGCTGAGAACTTAAGGAGATAACTCTTTTGTATTGTAGAATCTCTCTGGGCTGAGAAGATTGTAAAGTCTCTGCAGTTGTGTGCACAGAGACCTAGTTGAGAGAAAGGAGAGTCTACAGCTGAGTGCGCAGACTAAGAATGGTTGCCCCATCCCTTTTGAAAGAAATATATTACCAACCGTTCTTGTGGACGTAGCTTTCCATCCGGGGTAGTGAACCACGTTAAATCCTGTGTTATGAGATGATGTGTATGAATGAATGACTGTCTGTATTTTCTGTAGAATGAATGCTTGAATGTTTCCTTGCATGCTATAATATGAGAACTTTGATATGCATTTACCAATAGGAAAGTTTGGGGATGATATGCTAGGTTCCACGGAAGCAGATGAATGGTAAACATTTCAATTCTATGTTAAGGTCGTGAATCAATCATTTAAGTTTAAATACTTTCTTAAGCACAGTGAAGGAACGCAACACAGTTAATCATGTTATCCTTTCGGTTCACATTGTAATAATCCAAGTTCTAGAATGAATGCCAGAAAGATAACCAGTAAGTGCTTGAATGAATGGATGAGTGATATTCATTTCAGTGCCTTAATGTTTCTGAGATTTTCCAAGTAGAGGATAATTGTGGGTGATTCGCAGTCCCAGTAGAAGATTCACAGCAGTAAGAAACCCTTGGTGCATCCCACAGTGTTGCCTGCACCGCGCAGTACTGCTCGCAGCATAGATCCTTCTATGTACCGCATCACTCTACCCGCAGCGCCATCCTTTTTTCCTGCGCTGCACAGCTTGTTCTTATCAACAACTCATCATTTACTGTGGAAAGCTGATTCCGCAGTACCCCATAAAGATACACCTCGGGTGATACCTCAACCTACTCGCAGGTTGTTGCCGAAAGGGCCGGTGCGAAGGGGTTTTGTTGGTCAAAGGGAGAACCGCAAAGAACCTGGTTCTAATTGAAAACCTCTGGGTCATTTTAAGCCAACAGAGGCAGGCAGAGAATCCATATCCAAGAGATAGAGCTTTTGTTAAACACATCTATGTCCCCGAGTGAATTTCTCATCATAATTATAACAAATCCCTTTTTCCTTGCGTGCCTGTATCTCTATTTCAGACAAATGCTTGATAGGAGTTGGTTGAGGAGCTGGCGGGATGGGAGGTCATTGAGAACCCATATTTCGGAAGGGAACAAAAGTGGGTTTGGAGCGTTGTTGGGCTGCAATCTTGTCTTTTGATAACTTAGCCAACCCTAGGACTTCCATCATTGTGTTGGGACAGAACATTTTAACCTCTGACCGGATTTCATCCTTAAGACCACTAATAAAACAACTCCCGTAGAATTCATCAGACAATCCTTCTGTGTGATTGGCTAGTTTCTCAAATTTTTTCTGATACTCTCTCACAGTGCCACTTTGACGAAGTTTAGTGAGTGCTCCGGTGAAGTCATCAAAAGCATTAAGACCAAATCGTTGCAAAAGGAATCGGTGAAAATCTATCCATTTTGGCTCGTCATGCGCCTTGATGTACCAACGATACCAATGAAGGGCTTCCTGTTCCAAATGAAAGGATGCAAGTGGAAATTTTTGGACATCAAAAGTATTATGCAGACTGAAATACTGTTCTGCAAGATAGATCCATCCAGTCGGATCAGTACCATTGAAGCAAGGAAATTCAAGCTTCGGACCACACAAATTACTGGAAGAAGAGAACCCATTGGCTGTAGAAGATTCTTGTTGTCGGTTATTGCTCATGGTTGAATGCTGAAGATGGAGGCTGAGAAATTTGTCATCCAGATCTTGGAGTTTGGTTTGGATGGCTGCAAGTGCTTCCTCCATGGTTTTTGCTCCTATGCGGTGACAACCATAACCAGGAGTTTTTTTTTTTTTTTTTTTTTTTTTGGGGGGGGGGGAATGGATAGAAAAAAACAAACAAAGGTTTATTTAGTAAAGAGAAATTTGGATTTGGGAAAAACTCGGATGGGTAATTGGGGTTTGAATAGGTTTTAGACACTTTCTGATGGATAGGGAAGCAGAAAATGAGGACTTCAGAAGCGGGGTGAAAGAATGGGAAAATTTGGCAGAGAGGGACAAAGAAGCAAAATTAGGAAATGAACTTTGTGGTAAAATTTGAAGGTGATTGGGTGAAATCCGAAGAAGTTATGGAAAACCCTAAAAATATACAAATGTGAGATTTCAAGCTTTGGGGAGTGGAAGTTGGGATAGGGTCCTCAGGAATGAAATATACACAATGAGATTACAGGGGTGTCAGGGAAGTTTCAAGGTAAACAGAGTGAAAACAAGGGAGATATGGCCAAAGCTTGAAATCTTGCTTTTTTTTTCATTTTTTTTTTTCCAGAATGGATCTACTACGGCATAGAAGGGAGCAGAAATAGATGGATCTGCAACGACGCCGAATGGATCGAAAACGGATGGATCTTAAACGACTTTCATAATAGATCTGAAACGACTGGATCTGAAACGACTTTCAGAATGGATCTAAAATGACTAGATCTGAAATGACGCGGAAGTGATCGGCATCAGTTCAGCTGAAAATAGATATGGACCCCAGGTATGTGTGGCTTCCTAACAGTTCAGGAGTTTCACTCGGCCACCAATGCTGTCTGACGGCTTGTGTATTGGGGCAGTACCCCTCACTCCATGGCTCAGGTAAAACTGATAACCGCTTTGCCACAAACGACAGCTCTTGGTTTACCTTACGGGTGGGAACTAGTCAATTAGGTACGGGTCGTTGCCCTTTTTGCTGGCAAGTCCTCTCAATGGGCCAGCTACTTCGGGGTTCCTGTGGTACTCCTCACAATGATTTTTAGGGCTTATGCCCAAGTACTTCCCACAGTTAAGTGGATAGGGATTATTCCCAGATCCAAAGCTACAACAAATGCGAAAAAAAAAATTGGCAGAAATTTCACCCAACGAGCCCAAGAAAGTGCTCTGATACCAGATGTGAAGAACCTGCAATAATTAATTAATGAAAAGACATGAAATAGCAGAAATAACAGAACTCAGAATCACTTGTATATTGATCGCATGCCACTTCGAGGGGGCAACCTCCTTTGAGCAAGCTCAATACAATAACTTCACGGTGCCTTCATTGGTCTCAACACAAACTTATATACTAAGTCTAGGCACCAATACCATGGGGCAATACCATGTGTCAATACAAACCATGAGCCAATTCAAAATATGGATCAACAATTACTACTGGATGACTTACAAACCATATGCATCCAACAACAATAATACAAACTATGGATTAGCAAATACTACTGGACGACTTACAAAGCATGTGCGTCCAACAACAATATACTAACAAAGTAGATAGAAGGGTTGACATGGGTTCCTAACACTACAAACAGAGCTGACAGACTGCAAATCCAAATTGATAGAGTCCGAGGAAGAGAGGGAAAGAGGGTAGGAGAGCCTGAAATCGGTGATGGACATCGAGAAAGCTCTGAAGGTTGAAGTCGAAAGATTAGAGAAGAAACTTAAAGAAAAGGAACATAAAATTGAGGTCACGATCACACCCTTTTTGGAGTCTCGGGATTTCTCTTTAGTAGAGAAAATAGCCCAGATCAGCTTGGATAGCGCAGAGGTAATAAGACTAAAGAAACATAATAGCAACGTGAAAACTATGAGAGATACCGCCGACTGGGAAAAAGAAGAAGCAAAAAATAATATGAAAGCCTGGGAAGCCAAGCATCAGGCTGTACAAGGGGAATTGGATCAATTAAAACAATAGGTCATAGGTAAGGAAACACTATAGGAGGAAAAGAAAATCATATGGAGCAGCATCATTTTACAAGCAGAGCAGCTGAGGCCCTACCTAGATTTTATAGAGGATAAAGAGGTCGTAGTCAAATCAGCAGACCCAGTGATTGCGGTAGCAAACGAGAAGCTGAACAAAAAGCCTTTTTTCGGCGCCTAGAATGCTATAGATTTCCTAAGTGGCTTGTCAGAAAGCCAAATGAAAGCAGCGGATATCAAGGACAGAATGAATATCATCACATGGGCCAGGAAAGTGATGCTAAAGCATGAGCAGGTGGGTTCCTTGCGTACGGGAATGGATATCCTGACCAAGAAACTGAAAATGTTCAAGGATGTTTCCGATCCACTGTTTAAGCAAGGTTTGCCCCTATTCTGGGAGGAAAACGGGACCATGATGATGAAAGAAGAATACCAAGACAAATTGTAAAAATGCTAGTCAGACCAAGAATGTTTTACAGGTTTGGTGCGGCCCTTGGAAGGCAAAGTGGTGGTAGAGAATCTAGCCCAGGACTTCAAGCTCTTCACAATGTTCAAACAGAGCCACACACTCCTAGAAGGGTATTCTTACAAAGAGCACATAGAGATGAGAATTCTTTTCAAGGAGCTTGCATCCTTAGAAATGCCAACTACAAAGCAATGGAAGTGGGTTGAGAAATATGGTAAAGGAAAGCTAAATCTAGGTGCATGAAAGGTTCCAGGCTGTTGCAAACATCCTGCTAGTGGAAGCAGTTAGTTCGTAAAAGCCGCTAGCTGGAAGAGCATCTTCAAGATCAGTTTTGTCTTTTGTATCAGGAATCGGTAGTCGCATAGTAAAAGCGACCCGTAAATGTAAAAGGTTTTTGAGCCGAGTTTTGTCATCTTTGTCTTATGTCTGTAATGGCTACTATGCTTTGATTAGGTTTCCTTAAATTGTAACTATTTTATGTTCAAGAAAAGGTCGATCCGGGGCTTAGGAACATCTATAAATTCTATGTAATCAAAGGAAAAAAGGTTGAAAACTTTTCGTAGGTTTGCATATTGCTCTGTGTATGACATTTTGAGTTGTTTTGAATAAAATTGACAGAGCCGAGCAAGTGTTTTATTAGGGATTCCTGTGTTATTGGTCTTGTAGTCTATTCCTTCTTTTCCCATGTGAATTGTGTTTCTCTCATTGTTAATCCATTCTATAAATGCTTTTTCATGTTTGGCTCAGTGTAGTATCTAAATGGAATTCATAGGGATTATGCTCTGTTCTGATCACACCAAACATTGCACAATTATTTTCTACTAAAGTCAATATAGAATTCATGTTTCCATGCTTTATATTGATGGATTGAAAAACGGAACTGTAATCAGGGTATATGGCTTCTCTCATGCCCCCTACGTATTCCCAGCTTTCTTAACTCCTAGATTGTTCACCCTAGAATGCATAAGACATAAGCTAAAGGTGGAATGTGAGCATTTTTTGAAGGACAAGAAATCCACCGATATCAGTTTCCCATGAGCAGTTGGTCATTTTTTGGTGAAGAATAATCCCACCCTTCCCAACATAGAGTGCATGATGAGCGAGTTCGGTTTCTCCTCCAAAGCTGCAATACACTACAATCCTCACCACATAATCTCTGAGAGGAGAAAGGCAACAGGGAGAAAGGGATACGAGCATTTGGAACTCCCTAGCCTAGCAGAAAGGGTGAATGGGATAGAATACATAGAAAAATACCAGATGGACACTGACCCACTGGAGAGCTCTATATTTTCGGTATCGAAAAGCACAACTTCAACCCCTGATTCACCTAGAAAGGACTCAAAGCTTGCAAAAGCGCTAGCCCTCACCAGCATTCCAGATAAGATCTCACTGCAGAAAGATGGTGAACCCATGGATATGGACACTGAAAGTGAGAGAGAAATCAAGAGACAAAAGGTGGAAGATCCAGAGACCCAACTAGTGAAAGTGAAACCAGGGCAGCCAAGGAAGAAGCAGGTTAAGTCCCCGGTTCCATCTTTTGAGGTTAAGGAACACATGTTCAGAAGGACCCTTGTTGGACCTGCAATGCCAGGTGTGAGCAGGATGTCACTATTGGAACGGTATGAAGAAGACCCTGAGACATTGTCAAAGGAGTCGAAATTGTATGATGATGTCAGGAAAATTTCCTCTAAAGAGCTAACTCTAGAGACCAGTAGAAACCTTGTGCAGAATAATTTAAGCCTTGCCTTAGCTACCAAGAGTAATACAATGGAGCTGAAGGTGAACCTGGAAGACATTCCCCTCCCAGACATAATTAAACTGCACAAAGAGATGGGAGAGGTTCTGTATGACAAGCTGCTAAAATTTTCCCTTGACCTGTCAAAAGCACAAATCAACAAGACTAAAGTATAGAGTCAATTGAGGATAGAAAAGTCCGAAAAAAAATAAATTTGAAATCCCAAGTAAAGAGACTCCAGGCTTCACTACTGGTCATGGAGACTATCGAATATAAGAGAAAAAGCATCCAAGCCCTGTTAGCAGAAAAGGATCAGGAGATTCTAAAGCTAAAAAAGAAGCTGAAAATACCAGTTGCCCAGTTGGTAGATGCTGTAGAAATTGCAGAACTAGAGGAGGAGAAGGAAAAGCTACAAACATAGCTAACAGACTGCAAATCCAAATTCATAGATTCCGAGGAAGAGGGGGAAAGGGGGAAGGAGAGCCTGAAATCGGTGATGGACAGTGATAAATCTCTGAAGGTGGAAGTCGAAAGATTAGAGAAGAAACTCAAAAAAAGGAACAGGAATTTGAGGTCATGATCACACCCTCTGTAGAGTTTGGGGATTCTTTATAGTAGGGAAAATAGTGCAGACCAGCTTGGATAGTGCAGAGGTAATAAGACTAAATAAACATGACAACAACCTGAAAACTGTGAGAGATATCGCCGACCGGGAAAAAGAAGAAGCAAAAAAGAACATGAAATCCTGGGAAGCCAAGCATCAAGCTGTACAAGGGGAATTGGATCAATTAAAACAATAGTTCATAGGTAAGGAAACATTGTAGGAGGCAAAGAAAGTCATATAGGGGAGCATCATTTTACAAGCAGAGAAGCTGAGGCCCTACCTAGATTTTATAGCCGATAAAGAGGTTGTAGTCAAATCAGCAGACCCAGTGATTGCGGTAGCAAATGAGAAGCTGAAAAAATGCCTCTTTTCTGCGCCCAGAATGCTGTATATTTCCTGAGTGGCCTGTCAGAAAGCCAAATGAAAGCAGCGGATATCAAGGAAAGAATTACTATCATCACATGGGCCAGGAAAGTGATGCTAAAGCATGAGCAAGTGGGTTCCTTGCATATGGGAATGGATATCCTGACCAAGAAACTGAAAATGTTCAAGGAGGTTTCCTATCCACTGTTTAAGCAAGGTCTACCCCTATTCTGGGAGGAAAATGGGACCATGATGACGAAAGAAGAATACCAAGACAAATTGGAGAAATGCCAGTCAGACCAAGAATGTTTTGCAGGCTTGGTGCATCCCTTGGAAGGAAAAGTGGTGGTAGAGAAGCTAGCCCGGGACTTCAAGCTCCTCACAATGTTCAAACAGTCCCACACACTCCTAGAAGGCCATTCTTACAAAGAGCACATGGAGATGAGAATTCTTTTCAAGGAGCTTGCATCCTTAGAATTGCCAACTACGGAGCAATGGAAGTGGGTTGAGAAATATGGTAAAGGAAAGCGAAAGCTAGGAGCATGAAAGGTTCTAGGATGTTGCAAACGTCCTGCTAGTGGAAGCAGTTAGTTAGTAAAAGCTGCCAGCTGGAAGAGCATCTTCAAGATTAGTTTTTCCTTTTGTATCATGAATTGGTAGTCGCATAGTAAAAGGTTGTTGAGCCGAGTTTTTTCATCTCTGTCTTATGTCTGTAATGGCAACTGTGATTTGATTAGGTGTCCTTAATTGTAACTGTTTTATGTTCAAGAAAAGGTTGAGCCGGGGCTTAGGAACATCTATAAATTCAATGTAATCAAAGGCAAAAAGGTTGAAAACTTTTTGTAGGTTTGCATATTGCTCTGTGTATGACATTTTGGTTTGTTTTGAATAAAATTGACAGAGCCGAGCAAGTATTTTATCAGGGATTCATGTGTTATTGGTCTTGCAGTATGTTCCTTCTTTTCCCATGTGAATTGTGTTTCTCTCATTGTTAGTCCATTCTGTAAATGCTTTTTCATGTTTGGGTCAGTGTAGTATATGAATGGAATTCATAGGGATTATGCTCTGTTCTGATCATACCAAACATTCCACAATTATTTTCTACTAAATTCAATATAGAATTCATGTTTCCATGCTTTATATTGATGGATTGTTCATTTCTCTTATAAACTCACCAACTAAAAGCTCTTTGACTGCAAGATGGTGGCTACCTTTCCCTTGTGTGAATCTATCTGCAAAGTATTTTTCAATGATGTTCATGCCTTGTTTTATTTGACTCCATTGCCCAATAGAAATCCATGTTGTTTTCCAACCAACAATCTATAAACAATCTGTCCTAACATAAGTCTGACCTTCTATGTATGCTTTGATTGGATATCTTAAGAAACGAATGCTGTTGTATGTTTTCATTGTTGAGACCTTTGATTATTTCCAGTCTTTCATAGATCTGTAGAGAGAGCCCTCTCGGATTGTGTTGGGTTAGTAGCATAAGTCCAAAGTGGTTAGTAGTTACCACGACTTTCCCTCTCCCACAACCTAGAGGGTACAATTTGGGTGTTAACAATGCCTATCCACGACAGTCTTGAACGATTCCTAATTAAGTGCAAGAACAAACAAATTTATGAAAATAGACAGGAGGGAGGGTCCGTCTATATGAATACAGAGTTTGAGCAGATGTCAGAAGAATTTTGGTGTGCTTCTTTTCTATAAATTGAAAAACACAATAAAACAGGTGAGTAGAATATTTCATAGAGAAGAGGGGTTTAAAATCGATGAAAAGACTATGACAGATGTTTGTATGCCAAGTATGCCAAAAACCCTCACCTAAAACCCCTAAAATGCTTCCACCCCGTGTGCATGTCTTTGTAGAAGCCTAATCAAAAGGTACCAGACTTTTTCCAATATATCAATAAGGGATAAAGAAGCATTGAAATTGATTGAAGGTAAAGTGAAAAATAGTTGCATACCTTTGCAAGGACTACCAAACTCCAAAAGTTGAGAATACAATCAAAATCTAGGAAGAAATGGAAACATATACCTTTATAAGGACTTCCAAACTCCAAAAAGTCTAGAATACGATCATAATCCAAAAAGAAACATAAACATAGGGTTTCAAGTAGTGATGTTCATGTCTAAACCCTTGCTCTATTGTACGGGGTCAAATATTTTATTTTTCTTTCATTTATCTTCCAGTTCATTTTATATATATATATATATATATATATGATCCAAATATTTTTCCCTTGGACTTTTATATTAATACCCTCACCGCCTTTGGAGAAAAAATGCCTCGGTAAATCTAGCACATGAAATCAAATTAAATTAATAATAATAATGGTGTTTAGCTAAAATCTTAAAATTATATTAAATAAATATTATTATTCATTTTCACTTGGATTGGTTTGGTAATTTAGTTAAATAGAACTGTATTTCCAAAGATATGTTTTATTTATCTTTTTTTTATGGATTTATATGGAGAAAATTATTTTAAAACTACAAAGATAATTTTATCATATTTAAAAATTCTAATATTAAAACGAATTTATATTAATTTTATATATCATAATCTTATTAAAACAGATCTATATTAATTTTATATATTATAATATTTATGATAATGGGGTATTTATAAAAGATTGATTCCTTTTACTAATATAATGGTTGATTGGTTGTGGTATTGGCCTTTAACCTTCCCTCTTGGAAAAAATATTAAAAAAAATATCGTATTGGAAAAAGGGCCTAAATAATTTGTGCCTTCGATTTTTTTTAATATATATAAATTAAGGATTCTATTAAAAAACTAGAAAAATGTACATAGGAGAAGAATCCAAGTGGTTGATAAGGAAGAGACCAATTGTCTAGTGAGAACAATGATACCCCACAGTTGAGCAAAACAGAGGCACATGTCCACCAACTAAACAGACTAGTGAAACCTAAGAGTTCTACAAAATCCCTTACAGGTTGGGGGTTATGGCCACCAAAAACAACTAGAGAGAAAATTGAAACTATTAAACAAAACAAAAGGGCCAAACTTGAAGATTTGTTCACTTAAACTAAAACTAATCATCATGAGAAATCAAAATTAGAGGAGAGGTTAGTTGCACGTCACATGGGCATTCCTTTTTTTCTCTTGAATTCTCGCTCGGCTTGAACCTCTATGAAGAATGGTGAAAAATCAACTAAGTGGCACGAGGATTATTACGTCTAGAAACATGTTATATATAATTATAAAATCCTAGCTTGTGTCTATATACAAATCCATCTACATGTGTTAGAATTTACTAAATTTTAACACCACGGATGAATTTAGAGACCCCTTTCTAAAGGGGTCTTTGAATCCATCTGCAGTGTTAAAATTTAGTAAATATACAAATTCATTGTCAAAATTGTAATTTTCCATATATATTAACTATGTGTTATTAATCTATGTACTATATATAGAGACCTCCAACTTTGTAGATGCCTAAATTTTATCTATGGTCACATGGTTACATGGGCTAATGAAATTTCTAATGCTTATTATCCAAAAGGAATTGAAATGGGATATTAATATAAAGGACCAAATTCCAACAAATGGATATGTTACTATATTAAGATAGTTTGTATTATTATAAAGATAACAATTTTTAAATATATTGCATAATGCATGATACCAAAACTGATATGTCATTGAATTTAAAATAGCTTGTAATATTATAACAACCAGAGAGAAAATTGAAACTATTAAACAAAACAAAAGGGCCAAACTTGAAGAGTTGTTCACTTAAACTAAAACTAATCATCATGAGAAATCAAAATTAGAGGAGAGGTTAGTTGCACATCACATGGGCATTCCTTTTTTTCTCTTGAATTCTCGCTCAGCTTGAACCTCTATGAAGAATGGTGAAAAATCAACTGAGTGGCATGAGGATTATTACGTCTAGAAACATGTTATATATAATTATAAAATCCTATCTCGTGTCTATATACAAATCCATTTACATGTGTTACTTTTTACTAAATTTTGACACTGCAGATGAATTTAGAGACCCCTTTCTAAAGGGGTCTTTGAATCCATCTGCAGTGTTAAAATTTAGTAATTATACAAATTGATTGTCAAAATTGTAATTTTCCATATATATTAACTATGTATTATTGATCTATGTACTATATATAGATACGTCCAACTTTATTTATGGTCACATGGTTACATGGGGTTATGAAATTTCTAATGCTTATTATCCAAAAGGAATTGAAATGGGATATTAATATAAAGGACCAAAATTCCAACAAATGGATATGTTACTATATTAAGATAGTTTGTACTATTATAAAGATAACAATTTTTAAATATATTGCATAATGCATGATACCAAAACTGATATGTCATTGAGTTTAAAATAGCTTGTAATATTATATAAATAATAAATAATAACAATTTTTTAAGATTTGCATAACAGATATTCTAAAGGTGAGATGATGGAATGAAGGGAAACATGGGGTTAGTACTGCATGAAAGGAGACTACACGTTGGATGAATCATCAATATGGTGTCTCGCTAGGACCTCGTGATCACTAGCACTAAATTGATCTATATATATTTAGACCCCCTAGTAAAAAATTACAATGTTTTCCATTGTCGAGCTATGACACATGATTGTGATCACTCGTGTCTCTGAATATATCTATATTAAAGTTAAAATTTACTAAATTTTAACACTAGGGGGTCTTTGAATCTATTTGCAGTGTTAAAATTTAGTAAATTGTACAAATTCATTGTCAAAATTGTAATTTTCCATTGTCGAAGTGATACAACTAAAAATGACCAATTCATATTCTTAATGTTATTGTTATATGGTCATTTTTAGTTTAGTTACTTGTTATATGGTCATATATTTTATCCCATGACCCAATTGGTCATTCCTCTGGTCATTTTTAGTTGGCTCACTCAAGTTTGGTCATTTATACCTTGAAAAAACTGTGGTGACCAAACGTTTTGGTCTCCTGGTCATTTATATCTCATTTTCTACTAGTGCATCATTTTGGAGCTGGAGGCCATCCTCAATAGGCGCACTCGTCATCTTTTCTCTCAATCCATCACATAGTTATTAATTCAATGGCATGGAATTCAACCATAGGATGCTACATGGGAACCAATCCTTCAGATTCAACAACAATTTCCACATCTAAACGTTTGAGGACAAAGTTTTTTCTAAGGGGGAGGGGATATTAGGAACCCATGTCAACCCTTCTCTTTAATTTTTTAGTGTATTGTTGTTGGATGCATATGCTTTGTAATTCATCCCATGAATATATTGTATTATCCCATATTGTTAGTATAGTATTGTTGGACGCATATGTTTTGTAATTCATCCTATGAGTATATTGTATTATCCCACATTCATGGGAGTAATAGCTGTTTATCTTAGACTTAGTATATAAGTATGTGTTGAGGTCAATGAAGGCATCCACAAGTTATTTGTATTGATCTTTCTCAAATGAAGTTTCCCCCTTGAAATGTACCGTGATCAATAAATCCCTTATGTGTTCTTCTATTTCTGATATATCATGCATTTTCATCATTTAATTGTTGGAGGTTCCTCACAAACCTTCCCAATACCTTGGGTATTTCCAATCAAGAAGTTGAACCATATGAAGAATCTAAATTGGGTTCACTTCCCTCTTAGATCACAATTGGTTTCTCTTGAGTACATGAATAAAACCATAAGTAGTACAATTTCTCTCATAAGTCGAGGAACTGGCTACTTGTGTAAGTAGCAATAGAAAATATCTCTAGGGAATCCCCATTGTTACCTCCCAAACTTGCACTTCAGGTGGTAAGGACCTAAAACACATGTGTAACCTTGAGGAAACTAAAATGCCTGAACTCGAATGCCCTATTCTCCATGTTTAAGATTTCCATGATGCCTACCATAAGGCCTCCATTGTTCCAAATTGCTTATCACACAAGGCCTCAATTGTGTCAAACTGTCATGTGAAAAGAGATATTGCACTAATACATCACCATCACCTCATAAAATTTCTAGAACCAAAAGAACCTATATGATATAGGGTGCTGCTCTTGTGCTAACCCCAAATTCTCTACCATATCTACAACAACCATGTTCTTGGTCGAACAACTAAAATCAATTATGAAATTACAACACTTACCTCGAAACTTACATTTCGTTTTGTAGATACTCTTTCTTATCCATATGGTCCAAGGTGCTTCTCTTGTGCTAACCCCAAATTCTCTACCATATCTACAACAACCATGTTCTTTGAATGACCAAAATCAATTATATCCTTATAACACTTACCTCCATACATTTCATTTTGAAGATACTTTTTCTCAACCATCTTTCTTCCTTCGGTATATGTTTCTCTTGCACAACAACAAGTTCTCTACTATCTCTCATGTTGTTGTTATGATTGCTTGTATATCTTCAAAGTCCTTTCCTTGTGATATTTGAGCTCTTTGCTCATTTCTTCATATACCACTCCTTTGTGGACATTCGAAATATTTGTGCCCTTTTTCTCCAAAAGTGTAATATTATATCGCCATATGCGTATTTTTTCATTCGTTCCTTCTAAACTGTCCATGTCCTATGTCTTGTGTACATCCACGAGTATCCATCCTCACATTTTTTGAAGCATAATAATCTATTTTATTAAAAACATTATCTCAAAAGTCTATAAATGGTGCGTCCATTGTTAAACATCCCGATGCGTTTAGAAGACTATAACGCACCACCATTCCATTTATTGAAAAGAAAAAAATGTAATTATATTATCGACCAAAATTTTAAAAACTATTCCTGGTGCACTAAAGGACGATAGACACCCTGGTGCGGGCACCGAAACAAAAAGCACCAGAATGTTTTTTGTTAAAAATAAAAAATATTTTGTTATTTTATTAAAAAAAATACTTTATTTTAACACCAACTCGTTCTGGTGCTCACGACTATGGAACACACTGGTGTGCCCTACTGTCGAGTGCACCGGTGTAGGATTTAATAAAAAAAATAACAGCGTTGGAAAAATAATTTTTACCCTCTTTAGTGCATCTGAGCCTCTCTGCACCGGTTTTGCACTTCACCCACCTAGACGCCCTAACATATGTGGTCCACGTGAACACATTCTTCTCTCTTGTTGGTTGCTGCTGTTGTTTTGAATTTTTCCAAACCAAGTGGAAAAATTCAAATTTCCGATACATCGCCAGTATGACTCCCCAACGGGTCGTTCAACAAATAAAATGATTCTTAGTTCATAATTTATTTTTCAAAGATCTAGTTTTTAAAATTCACCTTGAAATTGTCATGTTTAAAAAAAAAATTGTGCAGTGCGTTCGAGTCGTTCAACTCGCACCGCTAAAGGTGCACCCTGTAAAATTTTACAGGACACACCGCCAGTGGGGCAAGTCGAATGGCTTGAATGCACCACTCAACACAAACAAAATATTTTAAAACTGGTAAAGGTTTATTGGCGCGTTACGCAATTATGAGCACCGCCATTCTGGTGCCCTTAAGTGTAATACACGCACCAGTAACCATAGAATTAAAAAAATAATAATCATTTAAACGGTGCGCTTGTGTCACGTCTGAGCATCAGATTTCAGTGCAATGATGTGTAGTAAGTGCACCGTTGATACGTGCGCTCATGTCACGTCAGTGCACTGGCTTCGGTGCAATTGCATGACATAGGAACACCATTGACACGTTTTCATAAATCCATAAAGCCACAACTAATGATGCTCCTATGTCAGGTCAGAACACCGAGTTACGGTGTGCTGGCGTGCCATAGGATCACCATGATTATATTTCAAATAAATTAGTTATTTAAGGGTGGCGCATTTGAATACCGGTGCACTAATAATATTTAGGCGCACTGTCAAAATCAATTTAAATTCTTTGAAATATAACCAACGGTGCAGTAGACATATTTTAGTGCACCGTGGTTCGGTGCCATTTGGATATAAGTGCACCGCACTTGGTGCTTTTATAATATTTTAGGCACACCAGTTGTATTTTTTTTGGCAAAAAATTAATATTTTATTTTAGTAGATATAATCTTGATATAATTCTTTTATATGTATGCTTATGAGAATAATTTGTATTATATGTGAAACAGATATGTGATCATTGTGAGGCTAGGAAACAACGTGAGGCATGGGTATATCATTATAACTTCCACAAAGAGTGGGAGACCAAGGAGAGGGAGAGAGATTTATACCCTCCTCTATGCCTCAGACCAAACACCTCTTGAGAGTTGTCGACATCCTCAAGTTCTATGAGAAGGCGATATCACTCAAGGGGAACAATACGTTCCTGACCCAGTTGATCACATGTTGGGATTATCATAGGTAGGCCTTTTGATTTGGTCCCAATTAGTGGTTCCAACCCACTGAGGAGGACATATACTTTATCACTGTGATCTCTAGGAGAGGTGAGGAACTTCCCCAGTTCCCTGAGATTCCATTCGGAGCTATAGTAATGACTCACTTGGTATATGTTCATAGATATGTTGATCACAAAATCGTCGAGCCTTCTAAGTTTCAGGTCAGTGATAGGAAGCTTTCCACTGCTTCTTTTGGTAGAGAGGATGTGAGGTGCCTCTCTTTGTTGGTGAGGACCATCACGCATTACACCAATGATGGGAAACACATTACTTTACCTTTATTATATTATGTTGATTATTTAGTGCAGGAACCTAGATGCATGAGTTGGTCTGCTATTTTTTTATGAAAGTTTGTTATGCTCTCAGTCGATGTCGTGCATCTATTGGTGGGAGGAGGAAATTCCCCTTCGGTTTAGAGTTGTTTTGTCTATTTTTTGAGATATTTTCAGTGACTAATCCATATTTTGACCAGCGCCCTCCTAATTTGATGACATATGTGACTAAGCCAAAATTTTCTGTGAGGGTTAATGTAGATGTGCTTGACATGCTAGGTGGCGAGGACCAACCTCGGTTATATATGGTTGCATATCAATATGCGGGGTTGGATTGGAGAGGGTGTACCAACATCTTCTTCACTCAGGATGAGCCACCTGATGATAGAGGTAAATTTAACATTATATTTAATTTAATATAGTTTCATTTTATTCTCTTTATACTTGATGAAAATGAAATATGTTTTAAATTGTTATATTAAATTCATGCTTAATGAAATTGCCTAATTATTATTGTGTACTATATATTTTACATATATTGGCACATTTGATGGCGATGTGGGGCCTCCTTTGCCACAGAAAGAGGATGAGGAAATAGAGATGCATGATCATCCAGAGGTGCCTCAGCTAGCCAGACCTGGCCTTCAACGGAGGCCAGAGCAGAGGTTCTGACAGAACATTGCAGATAGGTTTTCCATATTATTAACAGATCGAGGGGTTCGGCCCATTCCTGTCAGGGAGATTCAGAGGAAGGAATTGTACCTTGATCTATGGAGGATGCTTCCTCTTGATATGAGGAGATTTATGTAGCACATTGTTGGTTCTTGCAATCTTTTAGATTCCATCCCTGATGGAATTTCATCGTCTAATGAGAGAGGATATCCTTGGACTTCTAGTCCACCTCCTTCTCCATTAGCTGCTTTGATTGGTGTTTCATCCACTGCACTTCCTCCTCGACCTCCACATCCTAATCCTCCACCTTCGGCATCTCATCCACCTCCTCCTCCACCATGTCCTCCACCTCCATCACCTCCTTCATAATATCCTCCACATCCCCCTCCTTCAACGGATCCAACATTTGATCTGTTATACCTATCTGACAGACTAGCCTCTATTTATCCATCAACTCCCCATGATCCTCGTCCACTAGTCCCCTTATCTTTAGAGATGATGCTCAGATCAAGTGGGATGATTCAGATTCCTAGCGATGATGTTAGGTCGGGTTCGATGATGATGTTCATTAGATGTCTTTGGTGGTTATGTTAGAAATTGGAACTTGTGTTTTATTACATGTTATTGTTAGAGCTTATGTGTGTTAGATGATGTTTAAATTTGTAAGATGAATATGTTATATGAATATGTAGTAATGTAATGTTTATGATGGTACATGCATGCTTATTTTTATTAGCTTTATGTTAATGATGGTATGGTGGTGTTTATTTTTATGTTTGTTAGATGGTGACAATGATATTAATGATGGTATGTTTATGTTTACATAATATAATTGAATTAAATATTTGTATGAATTTTGTATTGATAATGGATGAATTTGTGACAACTAGCTATATGATTTATGTTGGTTGTATAATTTGTCATAGTATCATGTTTATGAACATCACAAAAAAAAATCTAAATTATATGAACATGAATATGACATATCAATGTATCATTCAAGATTTTTAAATTTTTTGACAATAGCTCACTTTACAATGACAAATATCAAATCTTTAATAGGAAGAAAAACAAATACTTAATTAGAAGAACACCCTTTTCTCTCAACTAATTTAAAGCCACAACTTGCATTCTCCAAATAGATTATTAGTATTAATCATGAAGTTGATTTGATGATCTTCAAGCCATTTTTGATCTCTTATTGTCATTTAGAAAACATTTTGAATTATAATGCTTGGAATTATTTATGACAAAAACATCATGAAATACAAACATTAAAATATTGAAGTAGAAATTATAGAGGACATTAAATTTTATTGTAAATTTCATTGTTATCAAGGCCATAAATTAAGTCATTGTAGAGCTCAACACTAGTAAAAAAATTGTTGGATTTACAATCTCCAACAAGGTTATAAATGTGTCATTTTCTATGTTCGAGTTAACAGTATAAAATTATACAATAAAAAAATCCATCAACATTACATTATAACAAAACTTCAATTTAATCGAATCATGTAATAAAAAAACATTACATTCTAACATAAATGTCATTAATAAATGCAATTGTAATTCTTAGCATTATTTATAACAAACAAATCTTGAAATACAAGCATTCAAATACTGATGGAGAAATTACAGAGCACGTTAAATTTTGTTGTACATTTCATTATTATTAAGGCCATAAATTAAGTCATTGTAGAGCTCAACACTAGTAAAACAATTGTTGGATTTTCATTCTCCATTGAGGTTGCAAACACGTCATTTTCTATGTTGGAGTTAACATTATAAATACAATAAAAAAATTGAAAAACAGTACATTACAACAAAAATTCAATTTAACTAAATCATATAATAAAAAAACATTACATTCTAACAAAAATGTCATAAATTAATGAAATTATAATTCTTATCATTATTTATAACAAAAACATCATGAAATACAAGCATTCAAATATTGATGGAGAAATCAGAGAGCACCTTAAATTTTGTTGTAGATTTTATTGTTATCAAGGCCATAAATTAAGTCATTGTAGAGATCAACACTAGTAAAAAAATTGTTGTATTTTCATTCTCCATCGAGGTTGCAAACATGTCATTTTCTATGTTGCATTTAACATTATAAATACAATCAAAAAATAAAAAAAAATACATTATAACAAAAAATCAATTTAACTGAATCATATAATAAAAAATCATTACATTCTAACAAAAATGTCATAAATTAATGGCACGGTTATAATTATTAGCATTATTTATAACAAAAACATCTTGAAATACAAACATTCAAATATTGATGGAGAAATTAGAGAGCACCTGAAGTTTTGTTGTAAATTTCATTGTTATCGAGGCCATAAGTTAAGTCATTTTAGAGCTCAACACTACTAAAAAAATTGTTGAATATTCAATCTCCATCAAGGTTACAAATGTGTTATTTTCTATGTTGGAGTTAACATTATAAATACAATAAAAACGTCGAAAAACATTACATTATAACAAAAAAACAATTTAATCGCATCATATAATTAAAAAAACATTACATTATCACATACATGTCATAAATTAATACAATTATATTTCTTAACATTATTTATAACAAAAACATCATAAAATACAAGCACTAGAATATCAATATAGAAATTTGAGACCACCTTCAAGTCAGGAATAATAAATATGTTAGCCTTTACATTCACAAGAATAAAATTGAATCATGTAAGTTGTTTTCATGGTGTATTTCTGTGTATACAAAAAACATAATATGAGTAATTTGGAAAATGGCATATAATCATTCTATACAATCATAAATTACTTCATAGACATAAACCATATTTTGCATCATATAATTGGTTCTTAACCAACTGAAATTGTTTAAACACTGCATCCAGTTCTCAAATTTCCATTTCCATCATCATAAAATGAAAAATAAACAATATAATCAGACAATCAAAGATAACCATAACAAAATGATATCTCAATATGTAAATGATGAAATAAAACATGTACATATCACTCTACATTACCATCACCCTCATTATCTTCTGAGGTTGACATGATAGCAATGTTGTTCTTAGAAACATGTTTAGATCTAGAGTCATGTCTTAATATGAACCACCAATCTATATCCAACACATCCGGGTGAAAGAACACTTGGTTGCAGTATTTTTGGAAAACATAAGGCTCCTTACTTTCATCCCACATCTTTCTAGAGTTGATACATATCAACCCACTATCATAGTATTCCTTTACATTATTCCTATTGAATATGTCCCACCACCTGCACCTAAAAATAACACATTGGAAAGATGAGAAGTCCACTTTAATGATCTCTTGTATCTTTCTGGCATAACCCAACATCCCTCCTACCAAGTTTTGATATTGGTGGCTAGCAGGACTAGATTCGTCGAACTCAACTTCCACTCCACATTCTTGTGTAACACGCCCATCATCATCATCCTCGGTGTGAAAATGATGTCCATAATACCACATAGATGGGAACGAATGAACCTATAAGAAAAGTTAACAAATGATGATTTCATATGTTTAAATTTGTAAGATGAATATGTTAGATGAATATGTAGTAATGTAATGTTTATGATGGTACATGCATGCTTAGTTTTCTTAGCTTTATGTTAATGATGGTATGGTGGTGTTTATTTTTATGTTTGTTAGATGGTGACAATGATATTAATGATGGTATGTTTATGTTTACATAATATAATTGAATTAAATATTTGTATGAATTTTGTATTGATAATGGATGAATTTGTGACAACTAGCTATATGATTTATGTTGGTTGTATAATTTGTCATAGTATCATGTTTATGAACATCACAAAAAAAAAATCTAAATTATATGAACATGAATATGACATATCAATGTATCATTCAAGATTTTTAAATTTTTTGACAATAGCTCACTTTACAATGACAAATATCAAATCTTTAATAGGAAGAAAAACAAATACTTAATTAGAAGAACACCCTTTTCTCTCAACTAATTTAAAGCCACAACTTGCATTCTCCAAATAGATTATTACTATTAATCATGAAGTTGATTTGATGATCTTCAAGCCATTTTTGATCTCTTATTGTCATTTAGAAAACATTTTCAATTATAATGCTTGGAATTATTTATGACAAAAACATCATGAAATACAAACATTCAAATATTGAAGTAGAAATTATAGAGGACATTAAATTTTATTGTAAATTTCATTGTTATCATGGCCATAAATTAAGTCATTGTAGAGCTCAACACTAGTAAAAAAATTGTTGGATTTACAATCTCCAACAAGGTTATAAATGTGTCATTTTCTATGTTCGAGTTAACAGTATAAAATTATACAATAAAAAAATCCATCAACATTACATTATAACAAAACTTCAATTTAATCGAATCATGTAATAAAAAAACATTACATTCTAACATAAATGTCATAAATTAATGCAATTGTAATTCTTAGCATTATTTATAACAAACAAATCTTGAAATACAAGCATTCAAATACTGATGGAGAAATTAGAGAGCACGTTAAATTTTGTTGTACATTTCATTATTATTAAGGCCATAAATTAAGTCATTGTAGAGCTCAACACTAGTAAAACAATTGTTGGATTTTCATTCTCCATTGAGGTTGCAAACATGTCATTTTCTATGTTGAAGTTAACATTATAAATACAATAAAAAAATTGAAAAACAGTACATTACAACAAAAATTCAATTTAACTAAATCATATAATAAAAAAACATTACATTCTAACAAAAATGTCATAAATTAATGAAATTATAATTCTTATCATTATTTATAACAAAAACATCATGAAATACAAGCATTCAAATATTGATGGAGAAATCAGAGAGCACCTTAAAGTTTGTTGTAGATTTTATTGTTATCAAGGCCATAAATTAAGTCATTGTAGAGATCAACACTAGTAAAAAAATTGTTGTATTTTCATTCTCCATCGAGGTTGCAAACATGTCATTTTCTATGTTGCATTTAACATTATAAATACAATCAAAAAATCAAAAAAATTACATTATAACAAAAAATCAATTTAACTGAATCATATAATAAAAAATCATTACATTCTAACAAAAATGTCATAAATTAATGGCACAGTTATAATTATTAGCATTATTTATAACAAAAACATCTTGAAATACAAACATTCAAATATTGATGGAGAAATTAGAGAGCACCTGAATTTTTGTTGTAAATTTCATTGTTATCGAGGCCATAAGTTAAGTCATTTTAGAGCTCAACACTACTAAAAAAATTGTTGAATTTTCAATCTCCATCAAGGTTACAAATGTGTTATTTTCTATGTTGGAGTTAACATTATAAATACAATAAAAACGTCGAAAAACATTACATTATAACAAAAAAACAATTTAATCGCATCATATAATTAAAAAAACATTACATTATCACATACATGTCATAAATTAATACAATTATATTTCTTAACATTATTTATAACAAAAACATCATAAAATACAAGCACTAGAATATCAATATAGAAATTTGAGACCACCTTCAAGTCAGGAATAATAAATATGTTAGCCTTTACATTCACAAGAATAAAATTGAATCATGTAAGTTGTTTTCATGGTGTATTTCTGTGTATACAAAAAACATAATATGAGTAATTTGGAAAATGGCATATAATCATTCTATACAATCATAAATTACTTCATAGACATAAACCATATTTTGCATCATATAATTGGTTCTTAACCAATTGAAATTGTTTAAACACTGCATCCAGTTCTCAAATTTCCATTTCCATCATCATAAAATGAAAAATAAACAATATAATCAGACAATCAAAGATAACCATAACAAAATGATATCTCAATATGTAAATGATGAAATAAAACATGTACATATCACTCTACATTACCATCACCCTCATTATCTTCTGAGGTTGACATGATAGCAATGTTGTTCTTAGAAACATGTTTAGATCTAGAGTCATGTCTTAATATGAACCACCAATCTATATCCAATACATCCGGGTGAAAGAACACTTGGTTGCAGTATTTTTGGAAAACATAAGGCTCCTTACTTTCATCCCACATCTTTCTAGAGTTGATACATATAAACCCACTATCATAGTATTCCTTTACATTATTCCTATTGAATATGTCCCACCACCTGCACCTAAAAATAACACATTGGAAAGATGAGAAGTCCACTTTAATGATCTCTTGTATCTTTCTGGCATAACCCAACATCCCTCCTACCAAGTTTTGATATTGGTGGCTAGCAGGACTAGATTCGTCGAACTCAACTTCCACTCCACATTCTTGTGTAACACGCCCATCATCATCATCCTTGGTGCGAAAATGATGTCCATAATACCACATAGATGGGAACGAATGAACCTATAAGAAAAGTTAACAAATGATGATTTCATATGTTTAAATTTGTAAGATGAATATGTTAGATGAATATGTAGTAATGTAATGTTTATGATGGTACATGCATGCTTAGTTTTATTAGCTTTATGTTAATGATGGTATGGTGGTGTTTATTTTTATGTTTGTTAGATGGTGACAATGATATTAATGATGGTTTGTTTATGTTTACATAATATAATTGAATTAAATATTTGTATGAATTTTGTATTGATAATGGATGAATTTGTGACAACTAGCTATATGATTTATGTTGGTTGTATAATTTTTCATAGTATCATGTTTATGAACATCACAAAAAAAAATCTAAATTATATGAACATGAATATGACATATCAATGTATCATTCAAGATTTTTAAATTTTTTGACAATAGCTCACTTTACAATGACAAATATCAAATCTTTAATAGGAAGAAAAACAAATACTTAATTAGAAGAACACCCTTTTCTCTCAACTAATTTAAAGCCACAACTTGCATTCTCCAAATAGATTATTAGTATTAATCATGAAGTTGATTTGATGATCTTCAAGCCATTTTTGATCTCTTATTGTCATTTAGAAAACATTTTGAATTATAATGCTTGGAATTATTTATGACAAAAACATCATGAAATACAAACATTAAAATATTGAAGTAGAAATTATAGAGGACATTAAATTTTATTGTAAATTTCATTGTTATCAAGGCCATAAATTAAGTCATTGTAGAGCTCAACACTAGTAAAAAAATTGTTGGATTTACAATCTCCAACAAGGTTATAAATGTGTCATTTTCTATGTTCGAGTTAACAGTATAAAATTATACAATAAAAAAATCCATCAACATTACATTATAACAAAACTTCAATTTAATCGAATCATGTAATAAAAAAACATTACATTCTAACATAAATGTCATAAATTAATGCAATTGTAATTCTTAGCATTATTTATAACAAACAAATCTTGAAATACAAGCATTCAAATACTGATGGAGAAATTAGAGAGCACGTTAAATTTTGTTGTACATTTCATTATTATTAAGGCCATAAATTAAGTCATTGTAGAGCTCAACACTAGTAAAACAATTGTTGGATTTTCATTCTCCATTGAGGTTGCAAACATGTCATTTTCTATGTTGAAGTTAACATTATAAATACAATAAAAAAATTGAAAAACAGTACATTACAACAAAAATTCAATTTAACTAAATCATATAATAAAAAAACATTACATTCTAACAAAAATGTCATAAACTAATGAAATTATAATTCTTATCATTATTTATAACAAAATCATCATGAAATACAAGCATTCAAATATTGATGGAGAAATGAGAGAGCACCTTAAAGTTTGTTGTAGATTTTATTGTTATCAAGGCCATAAATTAAGTCATTGTAGAGATCAACACTAGTAAGAAAATTGTTGTATTTTCATTCTCCATCGAGGTTGCAAACATGTCATTTTCTATGTTGCATTTAACATTATAAATACAATCAAAAAATCAAAAAAATTACATTATAACAAAAAATCAATTTAACTGAATCATATAATAAAAAATCATTACATTCTAACAAAAATGTCATAAATTAATGGCACAGTTATAATTATTAGCATTATTTATAACAAAAACATCTTGAAATACAAACATTCAAATATTGATGGAGAAATTAGAGAGCACCTGAAGTTTTGTTGTAAATTTCATTGTTATCGAGGCCATAAGTTAAGTCATTTTAGAGCTCAACACTACTAAAAAAATTGTTGAATTTTCAATCTCCATCAAGGTTACAAATGTGTTATTTTCTATGTTGGAGTTAACATTATAAATACAATAAAAACGTCGAAAAACATTACATTATAACAAAAAAACAATTTAATCGCATCATATAATTAAAAAAACATTACATTATCACATACATGTCATAAATTAATACAATTATATTTCTTAACATTATTTATAACAAAAACATCATAAAATACAAGCACTAGAATATCAATATAGAAATTTGAGACCACCTTCAAGTCAGGAATAATAAATATGTTAGCCTTTACATTCACAAGAATAAAATTGAATCATGTAAGTTGTTTTCATGGTGTATTTTTGTGTATACAAAAAACATAATATGAGTAATTTGGAAAATGGCATATAATCATTCTATACAATCATAAATTACTTCATAGACATAAACCATATTTTGCATCATATAATTGGTTCTTAACCAGCTGAAATTGTTTAAACACTGCATCCAGTTCTCAAATTTCCATTTCCATCATCATAAAATGAAAAATAAACAATATAATCAGACAATCAAAGATAACCATAACAAAATGATATCTCAATATGTAAATGATGAAATAAAACATGTACATATCACTCTACATTACCATCACCCTCATTATCTTCTGAGGTTGACATGATAGCAATGTTGTTCTTAGAAACATGTTTAGATCTAGAGTCATGTCTTAATATGAACCACCAATCTATATCCAACACATCCGGGTGAAAGAACACTTGGTTGCAGTATTTTTGGAAAACATAAGGCTCCTTACTTTCATCCCACATCTTTCTAGAGTTGATACATATCAACCCACTATCATAGTATTCCTTTACATTATTCCTATTGAATATGTCCCACCACCTGCACCTAAAAATAACACATTGGAAAGATGAGAAGTCCACTTTAATGATCTCTTGTATCTTTCTGGCATAACCCAACATCCCTCCTACCAAGTTTTGATATTGGTGGCTAGCAGGACTAGATTCGTCGAACTCAACTTCCACTCCACATTCTTGTGTAACACGCCCATCATCATCATCCTCGGTGCGAAAATGATGTCCATAATACCACATAGATGGGAACGAATGAACCTATAAGAAAAGTTAACAAATGATGATTTCATATGTTTATATTTAACCCAACCATTTAGTATATTAAACATAGATGTTATAATTCAAAGTTTCATTATAAAGTTAGAATTTATGTACATAAACATTTTATTACCGAATTGCTGCACCCGATCCCAATGTTTAGCACATCCTCCTCTTCAGGAGGGTAATGGACATGTGCACTGTATTTCTCTCTGACTTGGTCTACAACCCAACTGTTGGGACAAATTATTGGCATGTTTTCTTTTAAATGATATAGAAAATGCATGCTTCTACCGTGCAACTTCCCATTTCCTCCTCTTCTCTTCATACAATGCAACCCATGACTGTGTTTCCTCCACGTTGTAAATAATGAATTTATTGATTGCATCAATTTATGAATTTGTTCTTGTATTCATGGAAACAAAACCACATTCATTACGTATGGGATCAAATATATATTTTTAAGTTTGTTGTGAATAGTTACTATGTGGAAAATTGAAGATCAAAATATAAGTGACTTACTCTTTATCATGCACCTTTTTCCATTTGTTTCCAGTACCTCCCCTTCCCTTCTTTCCTCATCACGTTCATCATCCCAAATCATTGTGCCTAGTGTGCCGTCGATTTGCTTGATGTAATCACTGGAATAATAGAACGACTCATTTACTATGTACCCCTCTGCCATAGACCCCCCAGGTTTTTCCCTTTGTCAAACAAATCCCTTCACTTTTTTCATGAACCTCTCTAAGAAGAACATCCAGCGACAGGAAACCACCCGACTTATTCAACCTCATCGACTAGGTGAATTAGAATATGAACCTGCAAGTCCATGAAACTCGATGGTGGTTCCTTCTCAAACATACAAACAATCTCAGCTATCTCTTCATGCCACCATGGAATTCTATACATGTAAATATCCTTTGATGTGATCCATCGTACAAATGCATATATTTTAGATATGGTACACCGTGGGTCATTAGGAGATTCATGGTTCACACCCACGAATGAACAACAGATAATGACACTACAAAGTAAACACAAACAGTTCATTGCATTTTAAATTTTGCGAAAAAATATATAAATAAATAGTAATAAATTTTTTTTGGCATTATACGTACCCTTAGAAGGTTGAGATGGTCATGTGACTTCAAACCCAACAACTTTTCGTCTAATGTAGTGAAGTAGCGTAGTAGAGTAGGATCTAGTAAGTGGGAAATATTAAGATGCTCCCAATATCATAGCTCATAAAATATCGATTTCCTTTTCATCGCTGTGGGATTTTTCTCAACATAGGTGTTGAAGAATTCAGCATCATCAATCACATTGTTAGGACTGGAATTATACCTAGTCCCTATTTTGATTTTTTTTCTAAATTTTTCATTTTTTCCTACTTCTACTTTGTTTTATTTTAAATTGAATAGTTTTCATTTTCTTATAATTTTATATGGTATGAATGTTATTTCATTTTATCTTATTTTTCCTTTACATATAGTGGCTTATTAAAGTATTTCATTTCATGTTTTATTCTTCAAAATACTTATTTAAGATTTTTCCTAACTCCTATAATCAAAGTTTAACCTTTATTTTGAGTTTCTTTTGCAAAACCTTCATTGGAGACATTCCCGTAGGGTAGTAGTGAAACTGCATACACTAAGGCACTGCAGGAATCTGAAATCATGGAGGAACGTGGCTGATTAATGGTAAATGTTGGCCCATTGCATTTGATTATGTTTGAATACCTCCAAGAAGTTGTTCAACGTATCATGTCATTTTTCAAAACCCATCATGATTCATCACCGAAGGAATTGGGGATAGGAGTGGCCACGAGCTCCAAAATTGGAAGCTACGAATTTCAAGGTTGAGGCCACGTATTCTGAAGCTTGTTGAAGATTTTTACTAATGTTCATTTCCAAGAAGTAAATCAGTGAAGTAACTGTTGAGATATGGGTAAGAGTGGAAAAATAAGTCGGTTCGATCCAACAGGAACAAGCTGGGTCAGTCATTTCCTTGAGTGTATAGAATTATTCAGAAGAGCCGGGTGGTTTAACTTCTTTGAGTGAATTTCAGGTTTCAATGTTGATGTAACTCATGTTTTTTCCCAGAACCTTTCCAACGACACTATAAATTTTAATACTATGAGTTTTGAGCTAAAAGAAGCCCTAATTTTTGAAGCTATCGGTGTGCCCTTGGAGGGACACACGTGGTTCAAGAAGACCCCCTTTGACTTCAACCCTAGCTCGTTTCTGTTACCTAGACATGAATCCCTTAACTGGAGCAAAGGAGTGCATTTAGAAAACTTTAAACCGGAGTGGAAAGAAGTAATTGGAATTATACAGAGTTATGTTACGTGTGAAGGCTTGCATTAGTATTCAAGTACCATATTCAGTTTTTGATGCACTTAAATCAACAGTCTAAGATGAATTTACCATTCTTCTTACTCAAAATCCTTCAGAAGATTGTCGAACAGGGTCAAAAGTCATGCAGACCATACAAACGAGTCATTATTTCATCATGGCTTAGTTAAATTTATTGTTGTGACAGTTCTACAGAAGGAAAATTGAAGTTGGGATCACTTTCTATTTTGGTCTGGGTTTGTAACCAAGCAAGATGACCATGAAAAGAAGCATATGCCTAATAAATAGTCTAGTTTTATGAAGAAATTCAAAAGGGATATAGCTGAAGACTTAATACAAAATGATTTTCGGAATGATAATGTATAGGGAAAGTCTATAAACCCTGATGGTGCAGAGCAAGAGAAAATGACTGGAGAAAAGCATGAAGATATTCTTGAGGATAATACAGTGAAAGATCCTGATGTTATGAACCAAGAAAATGCTGCTAGTTCAAGGGAGGAAATGCATAGTTCTCTTTATGAAGAAGGCAGCTCAGCCTTAATTTATTCTAGTATAAACACCAAGAAGAAGATATTATATATTCCAGATTTTGGTGCTGATGTAAGATCTCTAGCAGAGCTTGAAAATCCTAAATGGCGACCCAAGACAGGAGCCACAAATAAACTCAGACTCAATATGAAGAGAATTTTAAACCCAAAGCTTATAGAAGGAGAAGGTCACTTTAGTTCAAGATTCTTCTGGTGAGGAAGATACAGATACCAAAGAAGAATTGAAGATACAGCAAGTTCAAACAAGCATAGAAGAAGATCATCCAATGATACAAGAATCAGTTCAAGAATGTCATGAAGTTTCAGAAGAGGTAATCATTCCCAACATGGAACAAGAAATGAGTTCCAAGGTTTCATTTTCAGAAGTAGAAATGAGGAATAGGCAGGAGGAAGAATTAATTTTCAAGAAGTTGAATATTCCATTGCATTCAGATCAAGATTCAGCATTGCATGAAGATGTTCACATGGACTCAGAAATTGAAAATTTGACAAAATCCTTACAGCAACAAAGAACACAGGTTACATTTCTGACTGAATCAAATGAGAGACTTACTATAACAAGCAAAACGCTAAGGGAAGACCTGGAAGATGTCAATGCTCATTATCAAGAGCTGATTGTAGTAGCAAAGGAAGCCTTAAGAAGGAAAGGAGAGACAGAGGTTTAGGATGAGAAATTAACCAAGCAGATCCAAGACTTGAGCAAACAGAATAAGGTGTTGTCAAACAAGGTGCAAAGCATGGAGGAAGAGCATGCTCGACATGATAAGAAATCTCATGCATTGGAAGGAATAGCAATGTTAGCAGAGGCTACTAAGCATTTATAATGCCACTTGGTGCACAACTGTTCATGAATTTTGTTTTAGTTATCTTTTGTATAGTTGTTGATAGTAGTTTGAAGTTTCCTTTTGATTAACTACTTTAGTTATTCAGAACTTATTTTTGTATAACTATTAGATGTAAGTGCTGGAGACATTCGAATCCTAACGTAAAGAAGTAGTTATGAAACTATTACATTTTGTAATTATAAAAGAGAGGGAAAAGATACTAGAAAGGTTGGTATTTTGTTCGAGAAGGGCTATAGAGCTGATACACTGTTGTATTATCATACTGATGCTATATACTCACATGTAAGTTCTTTTTGAAGACTGGTATTGATCTGAATATATATATATAAGCCACTTATTGTCTCTCTTCTGCTGGTTATGTTTATGGCCTGTTTGACCACTTAATTTATAATTTGATTTCTTGATTAAAGTGTTATTCATGTAAATGCTTATGAGTTTGTGGATATAACGAGTTACTTGTTTTATGAATGCTAATGGTTTATTTATGTGTTTTAAATTTTTATATATCAGTTCTTTTTTATTGCTTTATGATTTAGTGTTTGCATTTGTTTGATGATTGAATCTTTCTCTTCTTATGAATATAACCTACAAACCAAAATCACATAAAAAACCAATTCATTTTCCTTCAGTTTTTATTGAGATTGTCCTAGCTTGTACCTCTGTAGTCTAGGTAAAATTTCTAGCACAAACATCTTTGGCGCCGTTGCCGGGGACGAAATTGAAACATATTTTCCCTCGGATATTTTTATTAATCTAGTTTTGAGAGGTGAACAAGATCATAAGCTTTTTAGACTACATTTTCACCAAATAGTGGTTCACAGTGGCTTCCAAAAAAGTTGGGACAAGAGGAAAACCTACTTTTCCATTGCATGCAAGAGTCTTAGATCCGGCGCAAATCTTGAAAGGAGCTAGACAAATTCTAAGATCTCAGACTTCTCCTTCTTTATTTACTCCTGATCAGTTAGAACTAGTATCCTCTTTTACACATTCAGAACTTCAGTCAGAAGAGAAAAAATATAATTTGTTCTTGCTAATATCTTCTACACCTGCTGACAGCTTTTAGGGTTTCAGTAATCCACTGTCTTGTCAAAAAATAAAAATCGAGCTTCCTGGAAAGACTCCCTTGTTTCAGTTCAAACCTTGTAAACTTTCTTTTCAATCAAGTCCGAGCAAAGTTAGTAAGCCTATTTATTCATTAAGTCAAACTAGCTTCAAGATGGCAAGACAATAGCCTCTTGATATGATGGATCGAATGGCAGCTGCTAGGTATGCTCCTCAAGTTCTTCCTCAACCCTTGACTGCTCTTCCAGTTGGAGACTATCAGAAATACCTTCCCATATTTAATGGTTAGGGTGAAACCACTGCTGAGGAACATTGGAATGCATTTCTCAGTTATGCATACAATCAGAATATTGAAGTTAAATATGTGTGGATGAGGATGTTTGTACAGAGCTTAGATGGGGAGGTAAGGAAATGGTTCAGAGAACTACCTGCAAATTCGATAACCCTAATAGAAGAAATTCAAGAAATGTTTATGAGACATTGGGGGAATACTAAGGATCACACCTATTGCATTACAGAATTTGCATCTTTGAAAAGGAAAAAGGATGAAACTGTAGCAGTTTTCTCAAAACGCTTCAATAAGATGTATGGAAGAATCCCAGCTGAAATGAAGCCTTCTGAAACCTCGGCCAAATTAACCTATGCCAATTCCTTTGATCATGATTTTTCCTTGCATTTAAGAGAAAGAAGGTCAGTGAATTTATTGAATATGTAGGAATCTGCCCTAGAGGTTGAATCAAACATTTTGGCTTCCAATAGGTTAAAAGATCAGTCAGATTATCAGGTGCATGACCGGAAGGGAAAAAATGAAATGTTACCAGCAGCTTCCACATTAAGGTCAGCAGAGAGTAAAATGGATGAGATGACAAAATTGGTCAAAAGTTTAGCTGCAAAAGTGAGTAAAATGGAATTGGAAAAGAATCCGAATAAACCTGCACAGGAAGGAGAGAGAAATCCTAATCAGTTTAGGTGTCCATTTGTTCCTAGATTCATCCCTAGAGAAAGAAGAAAAAATGATATTGAGAGGGAAATAAGGGAGAATGAAGACCAAAGAGTTCCTCCTCCATTCCAAAATAATTTAATAGATGAAGTTGAGGAAGGTGAAGATTTACAGTATGAAGATTTAAATCAGAATTTAAATTACTTTGGAGATCTGTCATTAGAGGGTTTCCTAACTGAAAATAACTATCAGAACTCTGAGTTTTTTGACTCATATATTCATCAGGAAGAAAATGGTTATAGCCCTGAAGTTTCAGCTAGTATGTATCAATCTGAACCTAGGAAGTCTGATTGCCTAAGATCAGGACCAAAACAAATTGCTCAAATTCCCAAAAAGAAGATGTCTCCTCCTGGTAAACACTTACCTAATCAAGCAATGGAAAAGAGACAAAACCATGGTGATCAAACCAAAGCTGCAAAGATTGAAGAAAGTAACAAAAATGTGCAAGCCTTTGATTTTGAGAATGAACTTTGCAAGGTCAAAATCCCAGTGCCATTAACTGAATTAATGAAGACTTCCTGTTATAGAGATCCTCCATTTAAAATTCTAAATTCACAAGTTAATCATTTTCCTTCAGATACTGTGAATTTACAAGAAGAACATCCTACAATCATTCTTGGTTCTGCCTCATCTGATAAGCCTGAAAATAATTCAAACTTTCCTCCACCTTTTTATTTAACTCTGATTGTCCGTGATAAAATGATCCATAACTTCTTGTTAGATTCTGGAGCCTCGCATAACCTGATTCCTAAAGAAGTCATGGAGGCCCTTGGTCTGAGTATTACAAAACCCTACCATGATTTATTTGCATTTGATTCTAGAGCAGTGAAGTGCCTTGGGGTAATTAAGGATCTTGTGGTAAGCCTTGCTCAGCTACCTATGAAGAGTGTGATTATGGATGTGGTGGTTGCTGATATCTCACCCAAGTTTGGCATGTTACTTTCAAGGTCTTGGGAAAAGAAAATAGGGGGTACATTGCAGATGGATTTAGCATATGCAACCATTCCAGTATTTGGGGGAGAACATAGGAGATTGTACAGGGAAGTACAGATGGATTTTATAGTGAGTGATGATAAAAACCCAACTAAACATCCCATTTATGTTGTAGATGAAGATTTGGGATCTTGCATGTTACATTTCAGAAATGAAGATACAAATGGTATATTGCATGTAGAAAAAGAAGCACCAGTTAGACCAGTTATTGAATAGCGAGATGAATTATGGAAAATGTATTTTGATGGATCATCATCTAAGGAAGGAGCTAGAGAAAGTATTGTTTTGGTTTCTCCAAGAGGGGAGGTGATTTTTTTAATGTATAAATTGGAATTTTTTACTACTAACAACACAGCTGAGTATGAAGCACTCATACTTGGGCTAAGAGCTGCGAAGGATTTGGGAATTCAATAGCTTTCTATTTTTGGCGACTCCGAACTAGTAGTCCAGCAAGTGAAGGACAAATATCAGGTAAAATAGGATCTGTTGAAGGTATACATAAATGAAGCATGGGATATGATTGACAATTTCTTTGTATCATTCAATATTTCCTTTATTGCCAGGGAACAAAACCAAACAGCAAATTCATTTGCTTTGGTAGCCACACATTTCAAAATTCCAAAACAGACCCAGTTAAAGTATTCGATTGAAGTTAAGTACAGGCCTACAGTACTAGACAATATTAAACAATGGAGAGTTTTTTAGGATGATTTGGAAATTAAAAAGTTCTTAGAATTGACTGGGGAGTTCTCAAATTCACTGGTTGACCAGGACCAAGATGATGAAGTTGATGATACTGCTGCATATACAGAAAATACAATTGCTGAACATAAGATTATTGAGTTGAAGGGAAATTTTATTCCCAAGGGTCTTGTTCCCCTTGAGATAATTTTTTCTAAAGATGATACTTTAAAAAATCCTACCATGCAATCTTCCAAAGAGAATATTATCAGTTGTAACATTGGTACAAAAGATCAGCCTAAAATGGTGAAAGTTTCCAAATCTCTTCCCGTTGAAGAAAGGAACAAGTACGTAAAGTTGTTGAAGGAGTTTGTTGACATTTTTTCCTTGTCTTATGAAGAGTTGAAGACTTATGACACAAGTATAATTCAGCATAAGGTTCCTTTGAAACCAAATGTGAAACCTTTTAGACAGAAACTAAGGAGAATTAACCCAGCTTTGCTTCCAGTCATAGAGAAAGAAGTCAAAAAGCTATTGGATGCAAAAATAATAGTTCCTCTCAGATATTCATCATGGGTGGCAAATCTGGTTCCAGTGCGTAAAAAGAATGGAGAGATTAGATTATGGGTGGATTTTCATAATCTAAATAGAGATTCACTGAAAGATAACTATCCATTGCCCAAAATTGAACAAAGTTTGCAGAAAGTGGTAGGTGCCCAAAGGATTTCAATGGTTGATGGATTCTTCGGTTACAATCAAATTGTTTGCATCCAGATGATAGGGAGAAAACGGATTTCACTACCCCTTGGGGTACATTCATGTATGACAAGATGTTGTTTGGTTTGATGAATGTTGGTGCAACTTTCCAAAGAGCTATGGATATAGCCTTTGTTGGAGAAAATGAAAAATTTGTTGTAATTTATCTTGATGATATCATTGTGTTTTCTAAAACTAATGAAGAGCATTTGAAACATCTCAGACAAACTTTTTCGAAGTGTAGGAAGTTTGGACTATCTTTAAATCTGAAGAAGAAACATTTTGTTGTTCAAGAAGGTAAGCTTTTGGGACATCTAGTTTCAGCAGATGGGATTAGGATAGATCCTGAAAGAGTTAAATCTATTCTGAAGATCAGAATTCCTAGAAGTAAGAAGGATGTCCAATCATTTATTGGAAAAATCAATTTCTTGAGATGGTTCATTCCAAATTTTGTTGAAACAATTAAACAGATAACTTCTATGTTAAGAAAGGATCAGGAGGTGAAATGGAAAGCAGAAGCTAGAGCTTAATTTGAGAAGATCAAACAGGCTTTGACAGAATCCCTAGTGATGGTAAGTACTAATTTTTCAAAAGAATTCTTTACTTTCTCTTTTGCATCTCAGGATACCATAGCAGCAATTTTATTACAAAAGAATACTGATGGATTAAAGCAGCCCATTGCTTTCTTTAGCAAAACTCTCAGGGATTTGGAATTGAAATATAGTACCCTAGAAAAGCAAGCATATGCACTGGTTAAGGCTTTAATTTTTTTCAGAATTTATATTTTCCATTCAAAGGTTATTGCTTATGTACCTAATGCTGCCATCAAGGAAATTTTGACACAACTAGACAGTGAAGGTAAGAGGGGAAGATGGATTGCGAATATTGTGGAATATAAAGTGGAGATAAAACCTACCAAACTAGTCAAAGGACATGGTTTGGATAAACTATTGGCTGATTCAAATTGTGAATCTCTTGGTCTTCATTTAGTGGCAAGTCAACCAACTCAGGAGGAGTTGCAAACAAGGAAAAACGAAGAACAAATCATGGATAAGTATGCAGAATCAATTTGGTATGCTGATATAGTTCATTTTCTATTACATTTATAGTATCCTACTCATTTGGATAAAAAAGAAGCTACATCATTAAATTTGAAAGCCACTAAATATTGCTTAGTAAATCAACAGTTACATTGGAAAGATCCGGGAGGATTATTGCTTAGGTGTTTGGAGAAATCAGAATCAGAAGAAGTCATTTCAGAACTGCATGAAGATGCTTGTAGAGGTCACAAATATTGGAAAGCTACAACTTAGAAGGTTCTAAGATCTGGATATTATTGGCCAACTTTATTTTCAGATGTATATCAGTAGGTCAGAGCTTGTGTTCAATGTCAAAAATTTGCTGGCAAACAGAAACTTGTATCCTTACTTTTGAAACCTATTGTGGTGAATGCTCCTTTCCACCAATGGGGATTTGATTTCATAGGTGAAATCAATCCTGCTTCCATTGGACAACACAAATGGATATTGACAGCTACTGATTTTTTCACGAAATGGGTGGAAGCAATTCCTACACAAAATGCAACTGATAAGGTAATCATTAATTTTATACAAGAGAATATTTTGAGTAGGTTTGGTTGTCCTAAGAAGTTGTTGACTGATAATGCTCATTCTTTTAAGTCCAAGGCCATGGTTAATTTTTGTGAGGAGAATGGAATTATCTTGAAACATTCTACCACCTATTACCCCTAGGGGAATGGATTGGAAGAATCAACCAACAAGAACATCATCTAGAGTATCAAGAAGTTATTAAATCAGAACAAGAGATCCTGGGATTCAATGTTGAAGTATGCTTTGTGGGTAGATCTGATAACTATGAATAAGGCAATAGGTTTGTCTCCCTTTCAATTGGTATATGGTACAGATACTGGTTTTCCCATTCAATTAGGAATTCCAGTAATGAAATTTTTTCAAGACAATCAGGAGGAATCAAATGGTATTTAGAGAAGAATCTTCTCATTAATTGAACTTCAGTAGGAACGAGAAGCTTTAGTAGAAATAGCTCAAGCTTATAAGAACAAGATCGAAGAGAAATTTGATAAGAAAGTTAAAGAAGATACTTTTTTTCTGGGAGATATGGTGCTCAGGTGGGATGCCAGAAGAGATCAGAAGGGTCAGCATGGTAAGTTTGATAATTTATTGTGGGGTCCCTTCTTAATTTCTAAAATTTTGGAGAATAATACCTTTATACTACAGACTTTAGAAGGTGAAGAATTGTCTAATCCAGTGAATGGACAATTCCTTAAACATTTTTACAGTTATTAAAGATAAGAAGTTGTCATTCATTGTACATACTAGTGTGAAATAAGTTGAATAAAGACTCCAATTTTCCAATGGAAGTTAGTAGAATAAAAAGGAAGTTTCAGTTTTGATTGCAGAAGGCACTAGTCTGCTGGATCTTGAAACCTCACAAGGAGGCTTTCATCCACCAGTTGGAGCCAGATGTTAGGACTGGAATTGTACCTAGTCTGTATTTTGATTTTTTTTCTAAATTTTTCATTTTTTCCTACTTCTATTTTGTTTTATTTTAAATTGAATAGTTTTCATTTTCTTATAATTTTATATGGTATGAATGTTATTTCATTTTATCTTATTTTTCCTTTACATATAGTGGCTTATTAAAGTATTTCATTTCATGTTTTAGTCTTCAAAATACTTATTTAATATTTTCCCTAACTCCTATAATCAAATTTTAACCTTTATGTTGAGTTTCTTTTGCAAAATCTTCATTGGAGACATTCCCACAGTGCAGTAGTGAAACTGCATACACTAAGGTGCTGCTGGAATCTGAAATCATGGAGGAACGTGGCTGATTAATGGTAAATGTTGTCCCATTGCATTTGATGATGTTTGAAGACCTCCAGGAAGTTGTTCAACGTATCACGACATTTTTTTAAACCCATCATGATTCATCATCGAAGGAATTGGGGATAGGAGTGGCCACGAGTTTCAAAATTGGAAGCTATGAATTTCAAGGTTGAGGCCACGTATTCTGAAGCTTGTTGAATATTTTTAATTCTATTAATTTCCAAGAAGTAAATTGGTGAAGTAACTGTTGAGATATGGGTAAGAGTGGAAAAATAAGTCGGTTTGAGCCAATAGGCACAAGTCGGGTCACGCGTTTCCATGAGCGTGCAGAATTATTCAAAAGAGCCGGGTCCTTTAACTTCTTTGAGCGAATTTCATGTTTCAATGTTGATGTAACTCATGTTTTTGCCTAGAACCTTTCCAACGACACTATAAATTTTAATACTCTGAGGTTTGAGCTGACATAATCCCTAATTTCTGAATTTATTGGTGTTCCCTTGGAGGGAGAGACGTGGTTCAAGAAGACCCCCTTTGACTTCGACCCTAGCTCATTTCTATTACCTGGACATGAATCTGTTAACTGGAGCAAAGGAGTGCATTTATAAAACTTTAAACCCGAGTGGAAAGAAGTAATTGGAATTATAAAGAGTTATGCTACGTGTGAAGGCAGGTTTGCATCAGTATTCAAGTACCATATTCGGTTTTTGATGCACCTAAATCAATAGTCAAAGATGAATTTACCATTCTTCTTACTCAAAATCCTTCAAAAGATTGTCGAACACAGTCAAAAGTCATGCAGACCATACAAATGAGTCATTATTTTATCATGGCTTAGTTAAATTGATTGTTGTGATAGTTCTGTAGAAGGAAAATTGATGTTGGGATCACTTTCTATTTTGGTATGGGTTTGTAACCAAGCAAGATGACCATGAAAAGAACATATGCCTAATAAACAGACTAGTTTTGTGAAGAAATTCAAAAGGGATATAGCTGAAGACTTAATACAAAATGATTTGCAGAATGATAATGTACAAGGAGAGTCTAAAAACCCTGATGGTGCAGAGCAAGAGAATATGACTGGAGAAAAGCATGAAGATATTCTTGAGGATAATACAATGAAAGATCCTGATGTTATGAACAAAGAAAATGTTGCTAGTTAAAGGGAGGAAATGCATAGTTCTGTTTTTAAAGAAGGCAGCTCAACCTTAATTTCTTCTAGTATAAACACAAAGGAGAAGATATTATATATTCCATATTTTGGTGCTGATGTAAGATCTCTAGTAGAGCTTGAAAATCCTAAATGGTGACCCAAGACAAGAGCCACAAGAAACTCAGACTGAATATGAAGAGAATTTTAAACCCAAAGCTAGAGAAGGAGAAGGTCACTTTAATTTAGGATTCTTCTAGTGAAGAATATACATATAGAAAAGAAGAATTGAAGATACAGCAAGTTCAAACAAGCATAGAAGAAGATCATCCAATGATACCATAATCAGTTCAAGAATGTCATGAAGTTTCACAAGAGTTAATAATTCCCAACATGGAACAAGAAATGAGTTCCAAGGTTTCATTTTCAAAAGTAGAAATGAGGAATAGGTAGGAGGAAGAATTAATTTTCAAGAAGTTGAATATTCCATTGCGTTCAGACCAAGATGCAGCATTGCATGAAGATGTTCGCATGGACTCAAAAATTGAAAATTTGAAGAAATCCTTACAGCAACAAAGAACACAGGTTACATTTCTGACTGAATCAAATGAGAGACTTACTATAACAAACAAAAGGCTAAGGGAAGACCTGGAAGATGTCAATGCTCATTATCAAGAGCTGATTGTAGTAATAAAGGAAGCCTTAAGAAGGAAAGGAGAGACAGAGGTTTAGGCTAAGAAATTAACCAAGCAGATCCAAGACTTGAGCAAACAAAATAAGGTGTTGTCAAACAAGGTGCAAAGCATGGAGGCAGAGCAAGCTCAACATGATAAGAAACCTCGTGCATTAGAAGGAATAGAAATGTTAGCAGAGGCTGCTAAGCAGTTATAATGCCACCTGGTGCACAACTGTTCATGAATTTTATTTTAGTTATCTTTTGTATAGTTGTTGATAGTAGTTTGAAGTTTCCTTTTGATTAACTACTTTAGTTATTCGAAACTTATTTTTTTATCACTATTAGATGTAACTACTGGACACATTTGAATCCTGACCTAAAGAAGTAGTTATGAAACTCTTACATTTTGTAATTATAAAAGAGAGGAAAAATATACTAGAAAGGTTGGTATTTTGTTCAAGAAGGGCTATAGAGATGATACACTATTGTATTATCAGACTGATGCTATATAATCACACGTACGTTCTTTTTGAAGATTGATATTGATCTGAATATGTATATAAGCCACTTATTGTCTCTCTTATGCTGGTTATGTTTATGGCCTGTTTGACCACTCAATTTATAATTTGATTTCTTGATTAAAGTGTTATTCATGTAAATGCTTATGAGTTTGTGGTTATAACCAGTTACTTGTTTTATGAATGCTAATGGTTTATTTATGTGTTTTAAATCTTTATATATCAGTTCTTTTTTATTTCTTTGTGATTTAGTGTTTGCATTTGTTTGATGATTAAATCTTTCTCTTCTTATGAATGAAACCTACAAACCAAAATCACATAAAAAACCAATTCATTTTACTTCAATTTTTATTGAGATTGTCCTAGCTTGTACCTCTGTAGTCTAGGTACAATTTCTAGCACAAACACACATGTTGCACATTTGAATCAAACATCTTTATGTTTTATTTCTCCTTCTCTCTATCATATGCTCTAATCCAGTCAATTGGTGTCATTATTTCAGGCCTGGTTCTCTCTCGTTTACCATTGAAAGCAGATTTTGCTCTTCTATAAGAGTATATGTTTGGGAAGAATACCCTAAAGAATTCGTACACTTACTTTCATAGGTATTTGGACCACCTAGCCTTCATGGAAGGTCCACAACATTTACATCCATAATAACCTTTTGTTACAAGACCTACAATGTTATCGTAAAGAGAGAACGCTAGTGTTAAAGATGAAGACAGTCACACTGAATTAAATATGTCAAAAATTATTGCTTTGAATATAAAAACAAATAAAACAATATATTTACCTAAGAAAATACCCAAACCCGGATAATCATGTGTGGTGTATGCACATATGCCATACAATGTAAAAATCCTCTGTGATGGGATGGGTCTCGACACATCATATACTTGTATCCCTTCCGATAATTCCTTGAATTCACCAATCAATGGTTGTAGGTAAGCATCCATATTATTCACTTGTATTTTACCAGGGACTATAAAATCCAACATAAGATGTTCATTCTTCATGGAAAACCATGGAGGGATATTTTTATTGATCACTACTACAAGCCAAACAATATATATGTTGTTTGGTTGGGAATATGTGTTGATGCCATCAAAGGCTATGCTCAATTGGAGGGTACATACTTCATCCTTGAATTTATCGGTCCATGTATCCTATATATGCTTCATGTCTATTGAATCTATTGGGATTCACATAACTCCTTCCTTGCTTCAGTTCAATGCATGCCATCCTTGCAGCTTACCTAACTATTTGCAATGAAAGAGCCTTTGAATCATTGGGATTACAGGCATGTGCCTCAATATCTTATGAGGAGGACCATGTGCTTTATCCTTGTTATTCAATTCTTTGTATCTATCATGATCACATTTTGGACATATCTATTTCTCTGCATATTCACCTCTATATAGAATACAATAATTGGGGAATGCATGATAAGATATGTACGCTACACACAACATTTTCAACATTATATTTCTTTTGCGTAGCTATCGGGAAAGACATTATCATTCGGAAGTACCCTATATTTGAATAACCTACAGTTAGTGGGAAATACAAATGTGCAATTTCATTTAACGTTCATAAAATCGACCATTTTCAATGATGATCGTGTCACGAGATTCCTCAAAATATAATGTACTTGATGGCCAGTTACCTTAACATTGTTGAGAAACATGCATCTGACATGCTATACTTTTATTTCAATTTGTATAGTAACATTGTTGTCCTCGGCTGTGTAGACATTGACCAGCCAGATCCAAATAGAGGTGTGGTGGAATATAATTTAAGGCTTTCAAATAAGGCTTCAGTAATATGAGCATCATCCCCTAGCTCATTGTCCTGGAATGTATGGAACAACATTGCATCCATGGCACTCCTTTGTCGTAATAAATTGTCCATACCAACCTCTACTTCATTTCCTCCATTGACAACATGTGAAGAACTACTATTACTATAGGAATTCCTGATTGGTGAGAATGGATGCAGTGTAAATTGAATAGGTGGTTGAGTCAACAATGCTTGGCATGCTTCCTCTCTAATTTGCGCTCTTTTTTCATCCTTCTCTCGATGTGACATTGTACTAGGGTGCAACGGAAGATGGTAGGCAGGTCGCTCATCATCCGAATCCTGATTTGAAAAATATTGAACATTACATCAATGATGTTAGTAAGCACAATGTAATTGGTTTGATCTAGCATTATAGAAAATAATTATTACAGAAGCACGACAATCACTTCCAATAGAAAATGTTAAGCTACAAACAATTTATAAAGAAGATGTTCAGATTGAATGATAAATTAACATCAATTCCACATTAAATATGAAAATTTAAAATTGAGCAACACATTTTCAAATTGTATTTATAAATTAAATTAACAATTTATCAAACATAATTTCAAATTGAGGAATACATTAACATGAATCCATTGAAAATTAACAAATACAATTAATCAATTTTTTTTTGCCTTACGCCCCAAGGGAACATCTAAAGGTAATCCCAATGCAAGGCATATCTAACGAGCGGTTGGTGGTATATGGAAGTTGTATTTTATTAACAACTCGTCACCAGGAGAGAAACTATGTATTTCATGTACAACAAGAAATATGAACACTTTACTTTTCATAAAGAACTCTTCATCATTGAAGTGTTCCTCAAATGAACAATTTGGAGAAAATTAAGAGCACCTAGAACTATTTATGAACCCTGCAATGTTCCCATGAGTGTGTGGACAACCATCTATATATAATAGGTTCTTCCTGCTAAATTTTCTAGAAACATAACCATTCATGCACATACTATACATTGAAATGTTGTGCTTGTATTTAACAATATTCAAGTAATCAGACCAACAACAGATAGGACCGCAAAATGGCATAAATGCTATTGTCTATTTGGTAGGAACAAGTACATGTGAAAGGATAAACAACCCAAGATTTGCAACATCTATATTATACTTGGTAATCATAAAACGATTACCACAAAAGGAGAATTTGGTTCCAACATCAGGCACGGGTAGAGAATATGGCCAAGTTCCATATAAAGCGCGGTTGTAATAAGTTTGATATTTACTTTGCAAATTCACAGGAAAGGAGAAATCATCGCTACCCTCCAACAATTGGACCGACCTCAGTGTGTACTTGGACAATTTTTCTCTCAACTCATGCAACTTTTTGGATCTTCTAGTAGAGATGGGTTGGGTGGCATTCATATCATACTTTGGATCACTAGAACTTTCAGATGACTGAACATAAGAAGAGGCGTTCTCCAATATAGGATGAGACATTGTTGTTTTGGATTCCAACTTTTTCAAAAATGAGAATAGAGAAGTGTTCCTGCGTGTCTTTTCTATATCACCTATTGGATTTTTTACTACAGTAAGGGGTATTAGACCATTGACATGGGTAATATATCATCGGTGTAATGGGTGAGTATGACACGCCGAGTGTTATCCTTCAACCCTTGACATTTTGAACAACCACAAATTATTGGAGTGTCATAAAAGAGTTCCAGCTCATGATGAATTACCGTCGATGAACCAAGATGGTGGCTTGAAGATGGCATGTTGCAATTGGCGGGGTCAAGTTGCTGCCCATTTTCATCCATGAACTAATTGCAGTATCTTGCTCCTGATAAGACCTTCCAACTTTTTGAAATTGGTGGAATTTCTTGTGCATCCAAACTCGAACCCAAATCGTGACCCTACAATATAGAATAAATTGTTATGCAGATTCACTTGGATAAGTAACATAAATTCAAATAAGTAGTCAAAATATAAATAAAATATGAACTTACTGCTACAACAATAAAAAGTAATAAATAGGTAACTATTCCTAATAGTAGTTAATAATATTAAAATATAGTTTATGAAGAGAAGTGTCTCTTCAATATGTGATGTCCAAGCCATATTTAAGGCAACCATATCCTTTGTGATTTATCCATCATCGAATATATATTATTATTTTATCAAATGGAGTTATTTTCCATTGGAGGATTATTCGCTTGAATAATCACTGAGTATATCCGGACACGGATATAGCATTGGTATCAGAGCAGCTCTTTCCTCGAGCCTCATTGATCCCAGGCTGGTAGCCATTCTCTTAGAATTTCTGAGCTACTTGGTCTTTGACCAGATATTGGGCTCTTGGCCCTCTTCTTCACATACCCTCCCGCAACCTCCACGACTTCTGCACACTCATCCCCTTTTCCACGTTGTTTCCTACATTCCTCATTGCAGTCATGCTACCGCCACACACACACGCTCACAACTCTCCTTCATTTCATCGCCTCCCTCGAAAACCATCTCCCTCGTTCATTCTCGCACTCTCCGTAGCTCCCATCTCACCCCTTCTCCCTCCACGCTCACGCCATTGTTCAACCTGCACTCCTTCCCCAACTGTGCGCTATTCCCTCCGCCGCGCATCTCAACACTCCACCTGCACGCACCACTCCCATCCTTCCTACGCCCGCGCTCTCACCTGTTGACATCTCACCCCGTCACCTTCCCGTGCACACCGCCTGTACACCTCCACCATCCGTGCACGCCTGCACACCTCCACCTGTGGTGCCCTTCCCTCCGCGCTGCCACCACCGCCGCCATTGCCACCTCCATGTGCATCTTCCCTACGCCTCCCTCCTTTCCATTCACCATTGCGCACTTCTCTGACGCCCACACACCCAGTCACGATCTCTTCCGTGCCATCTCTTCTCCCTCCTCTTCCACCATGCCCTCTCCCTGCCACTGCTGCACGCGTTCCTTCTACCCTCGTTCTCCAGCTCACTGCCCTCCTCGCTCCACGACAATACAAACAAAAAGAGTTAGAGAAAAAAATATATTATAATAATAATAATAATATTATTATTATTATATGTTTTTCATTTTGTAAATCTTCAATTCCATATTCATAAAGTCATATTATTATAAAAAGAGTCATATTATTAAAAAAAAAAAAAAAAAGAGATCAATTATCATTGAAGGAAGCCAAGGACCAGTTGTCATCGTCAATAAGACACTAAGACAAAGCCAAGAAAAACAAAAACCAGAAGTCCAAGCAAGACCCCTTATTGTCAAAGAAGTCGAAGAACACTTATCACCGAAGAAATCAAAGTCAAGGATAGTTATTTATCATTGAAAAAGTCAAAGGAAAGAAGGATCATTAAGAAGTCGAGACACGTTAACGACAAGGACGACCAAGTTTAAGAAAGACTCATCAAAGAAATCAAAGAAGATCATTCCACCGTCGAAGAAGACAGAAACCATGGAAGCCGATTTGCGAGAGAAATTAGAAGCCAAGTTAAAGCGTTGTCGAAAAGACAATGAAGAATTACGAGACATTAATACACAATCAGAAATAAAGATTGAACTACATAAGATACAAGAACGGTTCAATGAACACACAATGACCAACCAGAAAAATCACATAGAAAAATTATGTGCGCAAATCAAGGAATTAAAAGATGAAAGTGATTTCAATCAGAGATTGAAAAATCAAGATATAAAGAAGGAAATAAATAATTACGAAGCAGAAATAATACGCTTGAACAAAATCGTTAGCGACAAAGATGAAGAACTAATGCAGTTACGACATAAATTAGAAAGTCTGTTAGGAACCCATGTCTTTACTTTGTTAGTATGTTGTTATTGGACGCATATGCTTTGTAAGTCGTCCCGTAGTATTTGTTAATCAATAGTTTGTGTTATTGTGTTGGCGCATATGCTTTGTAAGTCGCCCGTAGTATTGTTGATCCATAGTTTGTAACGGCCCATGGTTTCGACCCATAGTATTGGCGCCTAGAATTAGTATATAAGTGGGTGTTGAGACCTATGAAGGCACCGTGAAGTTATTTGTATTGAGCTTGCTCAAAGGAGGTTGCCCCCTCGAAGTGGCCCGTGATCAATACAAAGTGATTCTGAGTTCTGTCATTTCTGCTATTTCGCATATTTTCATTAAGTAATTGTTGCAGGTGCCTCACATCTGGTATCAGAGCACTTTCTTGGGCTCGCTGGGTGAAATTTCTGCCAAAATTTTTTTTTCACATCTGTTGCAGGTTCGGATTTGGGAATAATCCCTATCCGCTTAACTATGGGAAGTACTTGGGCATAAGCCCTAAAACTCATTGTGAGGAGTACCACAGGAACCCCGAAGTAGCTGGCCCATTGAGAGGACCTGCCGGCGAAAAGGGCAACGACCCCTACCTGATTGACTAGTTCCAACCCGTGAGGTAAACCAAGAGCTGTCGTTTGTGGCAAAGCGGTTATCAGTTTTACCTGAGCCGTGGAGTGAGGGGTACTGCCCCAATACGCAAGCCGTCAGACAGCATTGGTGGCCGAGTGAAAACCCTGAACTGTTAGGAAGCCGCACATACCTGGGGTCCATATCTACTTTCAGCTGAACTATTGTCAATTACTGCTGCGCCATTTCAGATTCATTTTGCAAACCGTTCCAGATTCAGCCGTTCGGCGTTGTTCCAGAATCCTTCGAACCGGAGATCTCATTCTGCAAGCAGAGCCGTAGCCGCTCCAGTCTGTAAAAAAATAAAAAATAAAAAATAAAAAAATTTACCTCTGTTTTACCTCTGTTTTCCTTTTTTTACCTCTGTTTTCCTTGAAACTTTCAGGGAACCCCTGTCATTCCATTCTGCATATTTCATCCCTGAGGACCCTATCCTCAATTCCCCTTCCTATAGCCCGAAATCCCACATTTGTCTATTTTTAGGGTTTGCCATAACTTCCTCAGATTTCACCCAATCACCTTCAATTTTTACCACAGAGTTCCTTTTTGAATTCTGCTTCTTTGTTCCCCTCTGCCAAATTTTCCCATCCTTTCACCCCACTGCTGAAATCCTCATTTTTGCTTCCCTGTCTATCCAACAGTGTCCAAAAAACGAGTCAAACCCCAATTACCCTTCTAATTTTTTCCCAAATCCAAATTTTCCTTTACTGAAGTAGTTCCTGTTTTTGTTTTCCTACCCAAAAAAAAAAAAAAAAAAAAAAAAAAAATCCCTAGTTATGGTTGTCACCCGTGCAGGAGCAAAAACCATGGAGGAAGCCCTTGCAGCCATCCAAGCCAAACTCCAGGATTTGGATGAAAAATTTCTTGGTCTCCATCTTGAACATTCAGCTATGAACAACAAACGGCAGTCCGAGTCTTCAGTAGACAATGGATTCTCTTCTTCCAGCAATTTCCGTGGTCCGAAGCTTGATTTTCCTCGCTTCAATGGTACCGATCCAACTGGATGGATATATCGTGCAGAACAGTATTTCAGTCTGCATAATACTTTTGATGTCAACAAAGTTCAATTGGCATCCTTTCATTTGGAACAGGAAGCTCTTCAATGGTACCGTTGGTACATCAAGGCTCATCCAGAGCCCAACTGGCCAGACTTTTGTCAGCTCCTTTTGCAACGATTTGGTCCTAGTGCTTTTGATGACTTCACAGGAGCCCTCACTAAACTTCGCCAAACTGGCACTGTGAGAGAGTATCAAACCGAATTTGAGAATCTAGCCAACCACACCGAAGGATTGACTGATGAATTTTACCGGAGTTGTTTTATCAGTGGTCTAAAGGATGCCATTCGCTCTGAGGTCAAAATGTTCTGTCCCAACACAATGATGGAAGCACTCGGGTTGGCTAAGTTGGCAGAAGACAAGATTGCAGCCCAGCAACGCTCCAAGCCCACTTTTGTTCCCTTCAGAAATATGGGTTCTCAGCGACCACCTATACCGCAGGCTCCTCGACCGACTCCTATCAAGCGTTTATCTGAAGCAGAGATGCAAGCACGCAGAGAAAAGGGGCTTTGCTATAATTGTGATGAGAAATTCACTCGGGGACATCGATGTGTTCAGCAAAAGCTCTATCTCCTGGATGTGGAGTCTCCGCCTGCCTCTGAAATGGGTGACGAAGATCCAGAAACACTGGATGCTCCGGTCGACATTCAGGAACCGCCTATTGACCCTCCGTCTCAAGATGACCACCCAGAGATATCTCTCCATGCTTTAGCTGGAATCACCACCCCCCAAACAATGCGGGTCAGGGGTTACTTCAAGAAGCTTCCTCTTACAATCCTCATTGATTCTGGTAGCACTCATAATTTCATCGACCCTCGGATCGCCAAACAAGCTGATTGTTTTATCCATCCGTGCTCCAACTTTGAAGTCATGATTGCCAATGGGGGCACCTTACCTTGCAAAGGGAAGTGTCGAAATGTGCGTATCTCCATGGGAGATTATATCCTGCGCTCTGACATGTTTGCCTTGCCCTTAGGCGGATGTGATGTGGTTTTGGGAGCTCAATGGCTACGCACACTCGGCCCTATCTTATGGGATTTTGCCGAACTTTGGATGCAGTTTTCCCTCAATGGACACAAACACACATTGACAGGATTACAACCAGGTTCTCTCAGCATCATCAGTTCACATCGCATGGAGAAACTCCTCAAGAAGAGTTCACATGGTGTCATCGCTCAGATCAGTTCCATACAGATGCAACCATCCGCTGTCTCCACTACTCCCTTGGATCTACAACAAATTCTGAATCGATATACAGGTGTCTTTGCTGAACCAGTGGGATTACCACCTTCCAGGCCAGAATACCATCGTATTCAGCTCCTTCCTGGCAGGGTTCCTCCCAACATCAGGCCCTATCGCTACCCATTTCACCAAAAAACAGAGATTGAAATGCTCGTGCGGGACTTATTGAAGCAAGGTATTATTCGCCCAAGCACTAGTTCCTTTTCTTCTCCAGTTATTCTTGTCCGCAAAAAAGATGGGTCATGGCGCCTCTGCATTGACTTCCGAGCACTTAATCACCTCACCATCAAGGATAAGTTTCCAATTCTTGTTGTTGATGAGCTTCTTGATGAGCTTCATGGGGCTCACTTTTTCTCCAAGTTGGATCTTCGTTCTGGGTATCATCAAATTCGGGTTCATGAGGAGGATATTCCTAAAACAGCTTTCCGCACACATGATGGCCATTATGAGTTTTTGGTCATGCCCTTTGGCCTCACTAATGCTCCTTCCACATTCCAGGCCTTAATGAATAAAATATTTCGACCCTACTTGCGGAAATTCATTCTGGTATTCTTTGATGATATCCTCATCTACAGTAAAACATGGGATGAACATCTCCAGCACCTGGATCTTGTCATGCAACTTTTCTCTGACCATCATCTCCATGCCAAACAGTCTAAATGTGTTTTTGGACAAAAGGAAGTTGAGTATCTCGGGCACATTATCTCAGCACAAGGGGTTCGCGTGGATCCTACCAAAATCGATGCCATGAACAATTGGCCACATCCTCAGACACTCAAGAGCCTTCGTGGTTTTTTGGGGTTGACTGGCTACTACCGCAAGTTTGTCAAGGATTATGGGAAGATTGCAGCTCCATTAACTGCCCTATTGAAAAAAGATGCTTTTACATGGACACCTGCTGCTCAGTGTGCATTTGACAAACTAAAACAAGCTATGTGTACTACACCTGTGCTAGCTATGCCCGATTTTTCCAAGCCCTTCACGATTGAGAGTGATGCTTGCGGCAATGGACTTGGTGCTGTTCTCCTTCAAGATGAACACCCCATTGCATTCACCAGCAAAGCCCTTTCCGGTAAGAATTTAGCTGCCTCTACCTATGAGAAGGAAATGATGGCTATTTTGCATGCAGTACAGAAGTGGCGGCCATACCTATTAGGGAATCATTTCTGCATCAAGACTGATCACCAGAGCTTGAAATATTTCTTGGACCAGCGTGTCTCCTCCCGGGCACAACAGAAATGGGTTAGCAAACTCATGGGTTATGACTATGAGATCAATTACAAGAAGGGTAAAGACAATATTGTGGGAGATGCTCTTTCTCGTACATTTGATGCCCAAGGTTCTCTTTCAGCTATTTCTATGCCTGTTCCAAATTGGTTGCAATCTGTTCAACAGGGTTATGTCAATGACTCGTCCTTATCTCAGATCATCCAGCGCTTGACCAACAATCCTTCTGCGGTCCCACATTACTCTTGGGATGGTGCTTCTCTGCGATACAAGGGTCGTCTGGTGCTTCCCCAGAGCACAGATCTTCAACAGGATGTCTTCTATGAACTCCATGCTTCTCCATCAGCCGGGCACTCTGGGTTCCTCAAAACATATGAACGAGCACGGCGTAACTTATTTTGGCAAGGCATGAAAAGGACAATTCAACAGATGGTGGCCGAATGTGATACCTGCCAGCGCAATAAGGGTGAAACAACACTCCTTCCAGGATTGCTTGAACCCTTGCCCATACCTACACGGATTTGGACAGATATTTCTATGGATTTCATCGAAGGGCTCCCTAAATCTGGCGGAAAGACAGTGATTCTCGTTGTGGTTGATCGTCTCTCCAAATATAGTCATTTTTGTGCTCTCAGCCATCCCTATACAGCCTCCTCCGTCGCTCAAATTTTTATGGACCAGATCTTTCGTCTTCATGGCATCCCTTCTTCCATTGTCTCGGATCGTGATGCGACTTTCACTAGTCATTTTTGGACAGAACTATTTCGTCACACTGGCACCAAACTGAAGATGAGTTCAGGGTATCACCCACAAACAGATGGTCAGACTGAAATTGTTAATAAATGCTTGGAAACTTATCTTCGTTGCTTCACCTCGGAACAACAACATCAGTGGGCAAAGTGGCTTCCTCTCGCTGAATGGTGGTACAATACCTCTTACCACACTGCCTCCAAAATGACCCCATATGAAGCAGTCTATGGTCAGGCACCTCCAGCTCTTCTTCCATACACCCCCACCAGTTCACCAGTTCAGGAAGTTGACAGGGTCCTTCGCAACCGAGATCAGATTCTTCGCATTTTGCGGGACAATCTTCACATGGCAAGGAATCGCATGAAGCAACAAGCTGATCAACACCGTTCAGAGCGCACCTTTCAAGTCGGCGATATGGTTTTTCTTCGTCTCCAGCCGTACAAGCAATCCTCTTTGAAACTCAAAGGACGTCATAAGCTCGCTCCAAAGTTCTATGGGCCATATCGGATTCTTCAGAAGATTGGGTCCGTCGCTTATAAATTGGAACTTCCTCCTTCTTCCCGCATTCATCCAGTCTTTCATGTCTCTTGTCTAAAGAAGGTTCTTGGCACCAACATCAGCGGCCAAATGATTTTACCGGAACTGGATAATGAAGGATCCATCCTTTTGGAGCCAGAGGCCATCCTCAATCGGCGCACGCATCAGCTTCGCTCTCGCTCTATCACAGAGGTCTTAATTAAGTGGCACGGCATGCAACCAGAGGATGCTACATGGGAACCACTCCTTCAGATGCAACAACAATTTCCACATCTACAGCTTTGAGGACAAAGCTTTTTTTCAAGGGGGAGGGGATGTTAGGAACCCATGTCTTTACTTTGTTAGTATGTTGTTATTGGACGCATATGCTTTGTAAGTCGTCCCGTAGTATTTGTTAATCAATAGTTTGTGTTATTGTGTTGGCGCATATGCTTTGTAAGTCGCCCGTAGTATTGTTGATCCATAGTTTGTAACGGCCCATGGTTTCGACCCATAGTATTGGCGCCTAGAATTAGTATATAAGTGGGTGTTGAGACCTATGAAGGCACCGTGAAGTTATTTGTATTGAGCTTGCTCAAAGGAGGTTGCCCCCTCGAAGTGGCCCGTGATCAATACAAAGTGATTCTAAGTTCTGTCATTTCTGCTATTTCGCATATTTTCATTAAGTAATTGTTGCAGGTGCCTCACAAAGTCAAGAATCAGAGGTCGGCCAGTGTCGACAACAGATAAAAGTTCTTCAACAACAAAATGACGACTCTAAAAAGACACATAAGTCAGATATCACGAAGAGTAATAAAGCATTATCTAACAATGCTGAAGAAATTTTTAGACTAAGAAATCATAACAAGATACTAGTCACAAAAATTAAGAAGTTGAAAAATAGTCGGAAGATAGAACAATCTATGGATGACATTGAAGGGAAACTTCTAGACAAACAGGAAGAAAATAGTTGTATCAGAAGTCATAATGAAGATCTTAAGGAACAACTTAAGACATCTGAAGATGACCGAAAATCGCAAGTCGAATTGATCAAGAAGTTTCAAAATGATAATAGGCAGTTAGAAAACAAGTTGGAAAAGATACAGAACAAAAACTTAAATCCTCAAGAGACGAAAATACAACTTCCAACTCAGATCAATGCTCTAAAGGCGACATTCGTAGACAAAAATGACATCATGAAAGTTCCTTATCGACACCCCAACCATAAAAACTGATATTTGAAAAAGTGGGGAACGTCGAAAGATAATGGTACTAATGTGATCAAATCTCCTGACGACACATCAGTAGGGAATCCCATCAGTCCACAACAAATCAATTTTGGATGGATTCATCCGTCGACGTATCGGAAGTTATGCTCTACACTTAGCAGTTCGTATCGACATGTTTCAGCGGCCACGACATCGCAAAGAACAGTGCGACAAAATTATAAGGCTTTGAGGACAAAGCCTCTCTAAGAGAGTGGAAATGCTACAACAATAAAAAGTAATAAATAGGTAACTATTCCTTATAGTAGTTAATAATATTAAAATATAGTTTATGAAGAGAAGTGTCTCTTCAATATGTGATGGCCAAGCCATATTTAAGGAAACCATATCCTTTGTAATTTATCCATCATCGAATATATATTATTATTTTATCAAATGGAGTTATTTTCCATTGGAGGATTATTCGCTTGAATAATCACTGAGTATATCCGGACACTGAGTATATCCGAGTGTTATCCTTCAACCCTTGACATTTTGAACAACCACAAATTATTGGGGTGTCATAAAAGAGTTCCAGCTCATGATGAATTACCGTCGATGAACCAGGATGGTGGCTTGAAGATGGCATGTTGCAATTGGCGGGGTCAAGTTGCTTCCCATTTTCATCCATGAACTAATTGCAGTATCTTGCTCCTGATAAGACCTTACAACTTTTTGAAACTGGTGGAATTTCTTGTGCATCCAAACTCAAACCCAAATTGTGACCCTACAATATAGAATAAATTGATATGCAGATTCACTTGGATAAGTAACATAAATTCAAATAAGTAGTCAAAATATAAATAAAATATGAACTTACCATGGATGGAAAGGGAGAACTCCTCGAACTTTGAACAAGATGGTATGAGCTGGAATCTGAATAATTGGCCATTTGATACTACAAAATTTTCTTTCTGCATTTGAGCGAAATCAACAATCAATATACGTCTCTACAGTCCAAAGATATTTTCAAGAACTATATCAGAATATAACTTCCAATATAGTTTGGAAATGAATTTGTAAGAATAAGGTGAGTTTAAGCAACATATATATACTATGAAATATTGTAATTGGTGTGGTTAAATACTAAAAGAACATTTGGGATGAATATATAATTTTAAGTGAACACATAAAAACAAATAATTTACAAATTAAATCGGTGTGTTTATTCATATTTAAACGCATTGGTGGGTTCACATAAACAAAACACACTGGTGCGTAAAGAATATAAACACACTGTTAAAGAACATCCGCAAAAGCGCCCACAGTGGAAAATATATGCTATATTTGGTAGCGGATATTTCTACATGCATTTTTAACAAAATAATTCATTACAGTGTGTTTATTACACATAAGCGCACAAGGACATCTGAACTTTACATGCACCACTCCATGGGTTTTTCAATTCTTTTTAAGACAATGCGTTTTACTTATGTACGCACCAGTGTGACTTGACAAAATGCGCACCGAAAATGATGAAAAATAAAAATTTTAAAAAATCGCACAAACCCTTTTTGCCCTAAATTAAAAAAATGCAACAATTTTAAGTTAGAAAAGTACATCTAAATAGTGTTTAAAAGCCAAAAACATAAACAATAACTCACTGTTTTGTGAAAATGTTCAGGGGAGAGTTTTGGAAGAGAGGCTTACGTGGAAGGCATTTGGAGAAACTGGAAGGAGTTTCGAGGGTCGAAATTTGTTAGGTATGGTGAATGAAACAAAACCCTGCATAATATAAATTTCAAGCATGTAAATATTATCGTAGATCTTATTAACTTATTTAGAATTTGACTAGATTTAGAAATAAAAAGCTTCATACTTACCTTCAACGTTGCAACCCTTATTTTCTCGCTGCTTCTTTTGGTTTTATGTGGCTACAAATTTTACATTAGGGTTTAAATACCTCTATTGTTATACAGAATTACGATTTCACCTTTTAGGAATTTTGGATTTACTGAGCTTGTGATTATATATAGAAAGTGTAGGGTGATATGGGGCCACTTTCTTGGTCGAATCCGTAACCATGTCGGCCCTGTTTAGTTTTTTTTCTATTGTTTTTATTAAAGAAGGCATGCATCAAAATCAGTTCGTTTGTATTACATAAATGCACCAGTACATCCATCAACATAAAGAACCCAATATGACCCGCGTCGCGTCATTTTTTATTATTTTATAAAAACGCAAAAGTAATTTTTCGTGTCTTGGTTCTATGTTCCCGCTGCGTCGCATTTACTATAATGCACCGGATATGACCTGCGTCACGTCGTTTTTTATTATTTTACAAAAATGTAAAAGTCAATTTTCATATCTCGATTCTCTATTCTCAATGCGTCCTATTTAATTTAACACACCGGTGTGTTTTTGTTACAGACGCATTGAGGCGTTTCATGTATTCAAGTGCACCGATATCAGATTTATTCTTTTTAGTATATTTGTTGTCATATTTTGAAGGTCTGTAATTTGTTTGTATAATATATTGATAGCTTCTATATTTAATGGTACAAGTTGTTTATTGATAGAAAATTCATGCTATGAGTTCAATGAACAACAACTTTAATTGACATGATGGGAGCACATCTAGAATTACGAAGAAGGTGAGTGCTTTTAATTAATTTATATATTTAAAGTAATTTGTTTGAATTATTTGTAAAGTTAACTAATATGTATTGGTTAATGTCTGACATGCATAGCCAAAAAATGAGGAAGATCTGTAAGATTCTAACCAAACTAAGTCTAGAAGAGCGTAAAACATTGATGGAAAAGTTGCAGAGGGATGAATCAGGTGAATACAAATAAGTAAATATGAATTATTTATTGAAATTTGAGTAATAATCTACTTGAGAATATTCACTAATATGTTTCAAGTAATGTAATTCACATATGCTTAATGTTATGCAAGGACCAACAGCAATAGAAGTCAATGTCATCATAAGAAAAAAAGATTATGGAAGATGAAAATGATGATCAATTGGTCCTTAGCTCATCTGGATTGGTGTTGGAAGTTAATAGAAGGGGCAAATAATTTTATAATACTATGAGTGATTTAGTGGAAAGAACGTACATATGTACATTTCACTTACAATATAGAAACCAATCAAATGATTTTAAGAATCAGGTCATATGTAAACTATAAGAGGCGTTCCCATAGAAATGGTCAATGAGACCTATCAGGATTGCAATAGCAAAAACATACAACAACAACAAAAGAATCATTCAAAAAGTAATATTCCTAAACATGTTTATGTAGAATATGTATCTATAACTATTACAAAGCGTCATTCATTCAATACTTTTAATTCTGACATATTTATTTTTCATTTCAAAAGAAAAATAGTTTAATGTCATTTTACATTTTCAGGAAGATTATGAGAATCCAAAAGGATGAACGAGATGATATACAAAATGTTCCAATAGAGATGTCCAAGAAAGAGTACAAGGAGATGGTCAAGAAAATGGACATAATTGCATCGAGGGAAGATCCATCTCAACAACAACGTGCTTCAAATGTATGAAATCATTGGTTTTTAGGTTTATGTTATACATATCATTATTTAATTCAACATTAAATTTTAATTTTCAATTGTTTTGATGCAGAAAAGAAAAGAAAATGGAGCCCAGTCAGGACACAAGACAGGACAACAAGGAAAAAAAGGGTTGATATCAAAGTTTGTGAGTATTTGTGATTTTTGTAAGAAATAAATATTTCGTAGTGGTTGTGATTGGTATATATATATATATATATATATATATATATATATATTCACTTGAAATCATTGCATGTATTCAAAATAGGTGTTAACATACAAGGACGAGCCATCAAAAGAATTGATTAACATTGGGTTAAGCAAGGGTTGTGAGTATATGCTGGCATATCAAAAATTAATTGTGGATTTTGTAAGTCTCTATGTTGTTTTCCTTCTCTCATTTTATAATTAATAGAACAACAAAAATATTTTAAATTAAATCTATGATTTGTGAAGGGGCATAACACTTGCAGGAAACAAAGTATGGAGTGGAGCTAATAGAATATTTGTTGATAGAAGGCATGATATTTGGTTTTGAGAGAATGTGTATTATTCATAAGTCAATTATTTTTGTGGTGTGTCACTTTTCAATTTACATTCATGTATACTATATATTTATTTTTCATTATTATTACCGTTGTTAATGTACATACACTCACTATACTTTATTTTTATGTTTGCATATCGAAGTATAAGAAGATGAAAAAAATCGAGCCAATCAACAAAACATTCGTCCAAATAACCCAATTGATGCAAGTTAATCAAGCACCAATAATAGTTCCAATGAAGAATGATACTCCGTATTTAATTTTGATGTTAATGCAAGCTCTTGTAGCTTGTTGTATATTTTCAAATAATTTTCTGTGAAAATTAGACATTTTGTATAATAATGTACTGGACATGGTGTATAAATTCAAAGACGAGTTACCAATAAGTGTAACAATAATCACATGCATGTTGACATTTTTATTATTGACATTGTCTTCATGTTGTCGTATTTTGTATGACAAAGGCACTCTTATTGATATATAATAAAATAAACTTTTTTATTCTATTGCATTCTTCAATATTATTGTCAAATTAATGTTACATCATGTGAAGTGGTACATTGGTAATTTTTTTCCAAGAAAAAAATGTGTATTTTCATTCAAGATGGAGAAAAAATACATTATTATATGCCATACAATAGTCGTAAATGGTACATTGGTAATTAAATGTATGGATGATTAAATATTACAATACATTCTTGCATCTATGATAAGAAATTAATCCAAACAAACAATTTCAATAATTAAAATAGAAATTAATTTTACTATAAACAAATATTTCAATTTACGATGAATAATGGAATTAAAAAACTAAAAAATATAATATATATATACATATATTTGAATGAAATATCAATATCCATTCTTCAAAGAATCATATTCAATGTGTTTACTAATATATGTCACATCAGGGCTCCTATACTAACATTACGCAGCAATGCGTATAAACGAAAATTACGCACCAGTGCATGTATAACATTGAGCTCCAGTGCATTTTACTTTATGAATCGCATCGGTTCATGTAGATGGATTATGTTCACCGAGAAGGATCAAATCTTATTCCCACCATTTTTGAGTTTTTAATCCTGACAGTGTGTTTGATGTGTTAAACTGCACTGGGTCATCTTGATAGTTTGTAAGCACCGGTGCATTCGAATATTAAATGCACCGGTGCATTTGAGTATTAAATGCACTGGTGCTACCTGATAAATGTTCAACGCCATTAAATTTAAAAATAATGAAAAATTGTACAGTGCATATGATGTAAAATAACACACCGATACATTTATGTTGTAAAGATGCACCAGTGCGTATATGCTATACTTAAGCACTGGTGCGACGTTGAAATTTGATTCTTTGTAGTTATTGTTCTAGTTGAACACACCCATGCATCTATTCTAATCATACAAAACTGGTGCGCATAAATTCATTTGTGTGCACTTATAAACAAACATCCGCTAAAACCTTCGGGATTCGAGTATTTTTTAGTTATAAAATGTATCTGTTATGACCTCTATGAAAACATCCACTACCATTGGCGGAGGTGGTAGCAGAGTTTTTTTTGACAATTTTTGCCAATCTTGTAAGACTAAAAACATCCACTATGATCTCTACTACATGGCCTTTTCCTTGTAGTGTGATGAATTGATCTTGGTTGTCTCAAGTTCTTGCTCATAGTCAAGGGATACATAAGAAACATTCCCTTTCATATCGCGAACAATTTCATGCTCTGCAGTAGTAATGAATGAGTAACCTCTTTCAGTCATGATCTTCATCAATGCATTAGTTAGATCCTGGCCAACCAAATCTAACCTGAGGATAGAATGGGGAATATCATATCCTTCATATACTAGAACTATTTGGCTGACACCATCACCATAATCAAGAACAATACCTTCATATCCAATGCATAAATTATTGAGGAATAAAACTACATTCAGTTGTGAAAAAAAAAAAAGCACAACATGCTTACTTGTTATTCGACCACTTGCATACAAAGAGAGAACAACTGGGATATAAACACACATTGCAGGTGTATTGAAAGTATCAAACATAATATGAGTCATCTTCTCTCTATTCTCCTTGGTATTCAAAGGTGCCTCAGTGAGGATAATAGGATGCTCTTCTAGAGAAACTTGTAGCTTGTTAAAAAATGTAAGACTCCAAATATTCTCCATAGAATCCTTGTTGGTAACAATTCCATGCTCAATAGGATACTCCAAAGTAAGAATACCTCTTTTGAATTGAGCCTCATCACCTACATATGTCATCCATGCCATGACTCCAGTATGGCATGGGTGACCAACAATAATGGGAAACACTTCCCTTGGAGCATCATATCTAGTAAATCCAACCTAGACCATATAGTATGTCAAGGATCGCATGGAAAGAACAATATTTTATGTTCAAAAAATCAATAAACTTAATTCAATTGTGAATCTTATACTTCCAAAAATTTCACAAATTTTGTACTATTTTACATTTGAAGAGATTTGATCTCATTAAACCTTATTAAATTCAAAATTAAAATAAATCTAAACTAATTATATAAATCTATTGTATTAATATGCACTGACATATAATTATTTTATTTTTTATTTGAATTATTTTAAATTCTTTGTTCAAAGTTACATTCATAGCAAAGTGTAGAATCAATGCAACAAAAATTAACATATTTTCAACTCATACAAGTAAATACAGAGACATGATTGAGAAAAAGGTGATAAAGCAACAGAGACTGGATTGAATACACTATCACACTAAACAATCCATTCTTATGATAAAAAATTACCAGACTAAGCTTCCCACATAGAGTGGAAAGAACCACCATGACCATTCAGTTCCATTGTCACATACAAGGGGATGAATATCCTCTGAGTTGACCATCTTCAATTAAATTGAAAACTACAGTGGAGAAAATAAGCAAAAATTACAGTTAATTTGAGAGAAAATTATCATATCGAGAGTCTTCCCAGCAGTGGATTCAATTATAAGACCTCCAAATTCACTTCAAATTAAACTAAAATGAGAATCACCTAGCTTACCTTACATTGCATATTTTTCTTAGTTGTGTCCACGATTGTTGGAGGGTAATATTTTTGCCCAAAATATGTCACCTATTTTTAATTTATTTTGTACTGATTAGTAGTGTGAATGGAGGATATAAACTCAAGGTATTTTACAGTACATTACTTCTCAATCAACAATTATTATTATTAGTCCTTGTTGTTGCAAGTATCTCGCATATCTGTTTGTACTCATTTATCTCCATGATGAAAAGGAATCAATATATTATTAAAATCAATTAACAAAACATAAAATCTTGTTTGACTAGAAAAAACACCTTTTTTCATACCCTGCTAACACAAATAGAGATCTGGTTTATAAAATTAACCCTACTACGAAGCATTACAAAGCCTGCAATTCTCAGCGGTAGTGCAATCAATGCAATGACCCTAGATTGGCCTGAAAATCCAGTTCCTAGCTTTATTTCCATGTAAATAAAGCTTGCATTTTGATCAAATGTTGAAACTGAAAAAGGGCAATGGGAAAACAAGATTATCACAACTTTTGGCCCTAGCTATCCCTATCTTAATATAATAATTCATGATGCCCCTTCTCTAAAAAAAAAATATTAAAGAACTAATTTTAAATAATCACCACAGGAAACCTGATCAATATTTTCCAAAAGCACTCACAATACTAGCATATGTAGAGAAACGAAAACACAGAACCTCAGATGTCTTTTGATAACTAGAAAACAAATCAATTTGATCAAATACAATAACATAATAACAAGTGTTAGTCCCAAAGATGTTCTAAGGATGTTTTTAGAACTGTGCCTGGGCATCAATATGTTTCAATGTTTATATTTTTTCAATACTTAATCAAAAATCATATTATTGTTGTCGAATATAATGATGCTAATCAGGTTTAGTACAATGTTGGAAGCACTTCTAATATGCCATTAAAAACTTGAGTGAATTTTGTTAATGGAATGTCATGAGAGAAGGTACTTGCTGAAAGTAAATATTTATCTCATGTATACAGAAAACGTACTGAGCCAAAGGAATTTAGTAGTTATAACAAAATGACAACAAAGTAGAACCCAATCTTTATGAGGATGATATAACCAGATCTTTATATCATGAATACTTCACAACATAAATAACCTAGAAACAATACTTGAATCCAAGAACACTTATATTTGAATCAGTGCTAAATTTTCCAATCATAGAAGACATATGAAAACAGGGATGAGATCACAAAAAGAAGAGAGTACTAACTGTGCACATCAGAGTTTTGAATCCATAGAAACCAAGATAAATCTTGAAGGTTCTTTCTTATATTCCTTGATCAGACTCCAATCATCTGAAGTTATACTTTTTACAAAACAATTTGACCCTTGGCTAGATTTCATTTATCTATATATATAGCCTCTGTGGGATTTACAAAATTTACACATGATTTGTTACAACCCAACGGTTTACGGTTTTTTGGTTGTTACTAATAAAAATCGGTTACAATAAAGTCTATCTATTAGACTAATGCTAACTTGTCGGTAGTGGAGATTGGGGTCCTCCCTGCCGAGGTGGAGGAAAGTTCTGTTGTGTTGAAGATGCTCCGACTGTTGGTTGCGCTGAATATGTTCTGACTTATCGCTAGTCTATTAAAGCTCTTTCTTGTTGTTGAACCTGCAGAAATCATGTGATATTAATCCAATCTTTTCCCATGGTATTCTGGAAAATCCTTAGCTCTCGGAAGGACATTTCCAACTCAGAATAGTGTTCAAATGTGGGTTTCGGAAAAGCTTTGAAAATGGCGCGGAGTCGATTAAGCATCTCAAAATTTAGGCTCATCTTACATATAAATGCTCGGCCACTTAATTCTTCATGAGTGTCTTTCAGGTGAACATCTGAACTCTTTGCGTCGAGTATCATGGAATTGTAATGATCCTTGTGGTATAGATCCCCATGCCCATCCCATAAAGATGGAAAACCGAGCGGGAAACATTCTCTAAATAATTCCTTCAACGAATGGACATCTCATTTCAACAACATTCTGAGCCATCAACCCTTTCATAATCATTTTATTTGCTTCCATGATTACATTTGTTCTGTCCCGGATGGAATATTCTTGGAGCTCATAGAAGGTCTTCTTGTTCAAGAAGTCGATTACACCTTTGGCCAGATCTGTCTTTTTGCTCACGTTGTTCAGGACTATATGAGTCTTGAGCGGCGGTCTCAGCGATTTCCTGTTCCTCTTAAGATACGATGAAATGGATCCATTGTGTGGTTATCAGGCCAACGACCTATTCCCAAATCGTGAATTTAGCAATTTTAAGTAGAGGCTTACTTGTCAATCTTCTCGATAAGTCCTAGACATCTTTCTGGAGGCCTTCCTTGGACTGCTGTAGTTTTGAGATGACTAGGTATCATTTAGACAACTTTTCGATCATACTACTGAGCTCATCACACTTGGAGTTTAGTTGATCCTGCGCCTAGTTCAATTGGGCATCTTTAAGGCTCATTTTTGCGATCGCCTATGCGAGCCTGTCAATAGGATCCACCGAAGAGGAGGCTCGTAAAGCTGTAGCATTTTGAAGGAGGATGTCTTGATTCGGATTTTTTAGCTCACTCAGCTCATCCTCTAAGGTGACAACTTTCTCCTTGAGCGCTTGACTATCGACCATGGTTTTTTCCAGTTCATACTGTATTTCCAATACCTCAACGGTTTGCGAATGCTCAACTGTGGGAATGTTGAGCTTCTTTTTTAGTCTAGAAATATCCTTATCTTTTTGCTTAAGCATGGCTTGGACAAGAGTCATATCACTGGGATCTTGAACCAATTTTACAAGCTGCTGCTCAAGGTCAGCTATCTTCAATTTCTTTGCTTTATTTGATGATTTCTCATTTTTTCGTTGTTTCTCCAGTCTCTGGACTGTAGCCTGTAACTTGTTGGTACTCATAGTATATTTCATCACATCCCTGTATACTCCTTCACCAGTATTTTGGTAAATCTCCATGATATTGTTTGAAGGGAATGTATCGATATTGACCATCACCTGGGTGGTTTTGAAGTTTCAAGGTACCATCTTTCCTCCAGGAACCAATCGTTCCAGAATTTCCATCTTTAGGATCTCTTTCCTCAAATACAGTGCAGAGAAAATTATGGACTGTTGACCTGTCTCAAGCTCCTTATTTGGGAACATGGTCTTCTAGAGATCGATGTTATCGTCTTTGATATGAGAATATAAAACAAAAAATATCGATTTAGCGGGTGAATTCATGACCAAAGCACCTTCTGATGATGTCATTTCCTGCTTCTGGGGCCAAGCTGTAGATCGAAAGTTTTCTAGGATGACAGGTTCCAAAGAGGTGTGTGTGGGCTTAATTTGCAATGTGGCATTGGATATATTTTCATATTTGGATCTCTTTGAATTTTATCCAATGCTTCCTGATTTCTCTTTGTCGACGTTAGAGGTCGACTCCTGTGTGCTTCTTTTTCCCAATGTATTTACTTTGTGCGTTGTGGGGATGACCGGTGCCCCAGTGGCCTGGCTTGCGTCCAACGCTACCTTACCTTGCTCCCAATTATCTAAGTTGACAATTTTATCCAAAAATGAGTGTGGGTCGTGGAAGTAGGCTGTTGCTCTAGTAGACTGACTCTTCTGAGAGATTATCCCCTTGGGGTCATAATTGCACTCAAAACTCATGTGAAGCACCTGCAACAATTAATTAATAAGAATATGCGAAATAGCAAAAATGAAAGAACTCAGAATCACTTTTATATTGATCACAGGCCACTTCGAGGGGGAAACCTCCTTTGAGTAAGCTCAATACAAATAACTTCATGGTGCCTTCATAGGTATCAACACACACTTATATACTAAGTCTAGGCGCCAATACTATGGGTCAAAACCATGGGCCACTACAAACTATGGATCAACAATACTACGGGTGACTTACAAAGAATATGCACCAACAACAATAACACAAACTATTGATCAACAAATACTACGAGACGACTTACAAATCATATGCGTCCAACAAAAATATACTAACAAAGTAAAGACATGGGTTCCTAACATCCCCTCCCCCTTAAAAAAAGCTTTGTCCTCGAAGCTTTAGATGTGGAAATTGTTGTTGAATCTGAAGGAGTGGTTCCCATGTAGCATCCTCTGGTTGCATGCCGTTCCACTGAACTAAGACCTCTGTGATAGAGCGAGAGTGAAGCTGAAGAGTGCGCCGATTGAGGATGGCCTCCGGCTCCAAAAGGATGGATCCTTCATTATCCAATTCGGGTAAAATAGTTTGTCCACTGATGTTGGTGCCAAGAACTTTCTTCAGACAAGAGACATGAAATATTGGATGAATGCGGGAAGAAGGAGGAAGTTCCAATTTATAGGTGTTATGTGGAATTCTTCCCTACGGATAAGTCAAAATTCCCTTAGACTAAAGCAGACTTTAACTAACTCTAGGCTAAGAACAAAACAAAACAAATGCTACCTTGAATCCCTAGATCTAACAAACATCTCAGGATTAAAATGCTGAAGAGAATAGAAGGAGTTTAACTGACCTTATATCCAAACGCTTGTTTTTGGTATTTGCTCCAAGCTCCAAGTGTCTTCTCCTCTAGCTATCTCCACAATGGTGCAAGACCATAAGTTTGGTGCTCTCAAGAGTCCTCCCCTTTTCCAATGGCATGCCTCTGTTTTATAGTGAATGGTGAGGTTAACCAACAAGAGAGATGGGTGGATCTAAGGAGAGATAAGTGGATCAGGGTTTCTAATCGAAGGAGATGAGTTGAGATCGAATCAAGGACCCCAATCTTCCATTATCTTCGAAAATCCAAAATCCCACGAGCCAAGGGAAAAAAGCTATTAAAAGAGTACCGCGTTTTGCAAAGACTGCAGAACGCGGCACTGCCGCGCTTTGGGAAAATAGTAGAACGCGGTAGTGTCTAGTACCACGTTTTGTCAAGCTGGCAATACGCGGTAGTGTATGTGAGTAAAGCCTAAGGTGGGTCAAAACTTGCCAGGGTGGATTCACCTTCAAGCTTGACTCATCATCTGTCTCTTCTGGATGGTTTAAAACAGTAGGGGAAGTGTCGTCAACTTATTTTGTGATGGGGATGTGACACTATGAAATATAGAGGTATAACAGATGCCCCCTAAAGTGTGAGGTCAGAAGGGAGTGATGGCCGAAAGACTTTACGAATATAATGTGCAGAGATAGCATCGAGGAGAGCGACACGGAGCTGAAATAGAAACAAAGTGTTAGATATACCACCGAGGCGGGCATTCCCATGCTCGGAAACAGATGACTCAAAGCATGGCTGCCGACCAATACATTGCAGATCCATGAGTACTAAGATAACGTAAACTGTGGACAGATCATGGCTACTATGAACAATCGTAGATCCATGAGACAATAATGACACAGCCACGACCAATACAATAAGTGGATCTGTGTGACAATACAGGAGACATCTCCATCGCAGCCTGGACGCAGTCGAGATACCGTGATGCGCCCAGGGTCTTCTACCCGATCGCATAAAGATACGAATCTAACCATGTGATTACAAGGCGTTGAAGTCGAACATGGAAGAAACCATTTGATTACCGGTCAATGACGTGGACCGTTAACGAATGCGAGGGAGATCACCAATAATGACAATGATTCCCAAGGTATCAGTAGTACATCTCAATGAAATGCGAATGAATGAGTTGATGTCGAGCATCCGAGAGATCGCTTGATCACAGGTCAATGATGTGAACCTACTGTCAAACGCGAGGAAACCTGCCATTGAGGCATGCAGGTACCAAGGTACTAATGGTTGATCTCTAAGTCTAATTCCCGGATAGTGATTTGGTGTCGACAGGAATAGACTCGTCGAAGGTGGGCCATAATGATTCCCACATCATCGACACGAAATCGGCACATATGATAGGATGACGAAGTAATGGAGTATGTACTGACACAGCGGAGGCCTGACACAATGAATGACTCGATACAATGCAACCCTTTGAACATATAACGGCATGTAAAAAGACTTGGCAGCAGGGATTATTGGTAAATAGAGGATAGACACCGGATGAGCGGACTCGTGGCCAGGGAGACGACCCATGATGATGACTATGACTCAATGAAAGACGGATACCCAAATATAGACAAGAGATGGACACATGCCATGTTCAAAGGTAACGACTGACAATGCTGCCATAGATAAACTTGTCTTGTTCCCCCATATTTCCCCGACATGATGGACGAGTACCTCTTTCTTGTTTTACGAGCTTGAAGAGGATAACAGATGCTCGGCGTAGCTCATCTTGTGGATGAGTCCAATCTCACATGTTTTACGAACCTGAGAAAGGAGGGGTTCGTCCCAACGTGGGTCCTTCGATGTTAATATTTTAACGAGTCCAAGGAAGGAAAACTCGGTAGTTTTTCATATTTAGAGAGCCTGAAAAACTTAAAGGAAGCTCCATAATGTACTTTTTCGTAAAATTTAGTCTCTCGATCCCGAAAAAGTGTAAAACAATTCCCGAGAGAACTCTCCCAGCCGAGATGGACTGAGGTATACCTTTCTCGTAAAATAGTCTAGACGGGCCGAAAAAGGGGTAACCTATCACCGAATAGACGACCTTTCAAATACTTTTACAAGTGTGAAAGAGTCAAGATCACTTGGCAATCTTTTCAATTTTAAGGAGTCTGAAAAGAGCTTAACTATGGACTCCTATGGTCTTTTTCGTAATTTTAAATTATTCTGGTCCGGAAAAAGAATAAAATACAACCAGGATAATACTTTCCTCATCGTTTAACGAGCATGAATAAAGCTGACCGTACTCGACACTGTTTACTTGCGTTTGACAAGCACGACACAGGTGTGAAAGCGCTTGGAATCTTTTTCAAGTTTTAAATCCAGAGCATGAAAAAGATAAAGTGGGCTCAATATGAAGGTCAAATTACGAATAAACACCGGTATGAATGCATCCCGTATCTACCGCAGATCCTGTCAATAAATGCTCAACAACTGGACATTAGCAATGTGAACAAAGGGTTTATTTATTTGAAATAGTAATTAATTAATCAATTAAAAAATGTGAAAAAATGCTATATAAGGCATGGTAAAAATAGAAATTACTATTCATTTGTGTTTTTTACCCAAAGGAGACATTTTTACCCATTTTGGAGCAAAATTTCAAGGATCGATACCGAGAGTTCTGGGACACCACTTCGACTGCCGTCTGCGCCAGGTAAGAGTGCTTGAGCCCCTCTTTCATTTCATGCAAGAAATTTTTGTTTTCACCCGGAAAAAATTAATTTTTTGGCAAGCCCTTTTGGGCAAGAATCGCTCACCGTACTACCGCGCGGGGTCCCTATCGAAAGGCGCGGTACTGTTGAACAGTGCCGCGCTGTAACCCCAAAATGAGGCGCGGCACTGTGGACTGCCGCACGATAGGGTGTCCTCCAGGCGCGGCACGTGCGAAATTTAAGTTCAAAAAATTAAATTTTCTCCAATTTTTTGCTGGAAGTAAGTTGTTAAATAGTTACTAATTGCTTTGTTTGCCTTTTTGCAGGGATTTGCAACTTATTTGGAGAAAAATGGTGAGTTGGAAAGAGAGAGAGCACGAAGCGGATGATTTTGCAGCCGAAAATGACTTACCAACCGTGACCGCATTGCGAGAATGTGGTTTGCTAAAGTTTTTCAAGACCAAAGGGATCCGCCAACAACCTAAGCTCCTTACTCACCTTGTTCAACTGTGGGACCCCGATATCCAAGCTTTCCGAGTGGGAGAGCATGTGCTTGAAATCCAACTCGAAGACATCTACTTCCTCACGGGCCTCTCGAAAAGAGGGGCCCGGCCGAATTTTACCGGGTACACCGCTTCAGAATCAAGCACGGATGATTTGATTGCTCGATATTGTCAGGCGGGTTTGAGTAAGAAGAGTGGGAAGGTGGCTATAAAAGAGGTCACAAATCTTGCTGTAAAGACCGTACTATTCACTATTACACATGCAGCAGGAAGTGTGAGCCCACATCAGGCATCCCGCACACAGGTGAATCTCGTAGCAGAGTGCATGGGAGGAACAGTTTTCAACTGGTGTGAGGCAGTGTTGTCCAACATGAAGGAACAGGTGCAGAAATGTAGAACTGGGAAAAATACCCAGTTTGGCTATGGGAGCATCCTGGTCACTTTCTTTCTGGCAAGGGTGCCATTACTGCGTCCACAGATATCTATGCATCCTCGTCCACCTACTGAGCCATGGATGGCCCGATGGAGCGACTACGCTGGACGCCTCGGGGGACCTCAGCGGCTAGCCTTTGGAGAGGACTTTTTCTCTTGGCTAGAGGAGCAGATAGTCATGATTGACGACTATCCCTATTCAGGGGTAGATTTCCGTGAGGATATCGACTTGGCTTTGCCAGAAGATGATGACTGGGACAACTCTGGTATGACCTTCATGGATATGTATTTTTTCTTTTTGGATATTTAATTTTTATTGCTTTTTTAGAATGTGTAAAAGACGCCTAATGTATATTCGCATGCATGTTGCAGACCGTGGACCACAGAGGCCAACTGGATACTCTCCACTACGTCGTGGTGGTGTCGATCTTCCAGCTGATCCTGTCGAAGAAGAAGATGAAGACGAGGCAGGAGGTGTCCGGGACATTGAGAGGAATCTGCAGGGATTGACTCATGGTATCCCTGCTATGCGGATGGATGACGTCCCTTACCACCTCCAGCGTCATACTGTAGGTGTATCTGGTCGTATCAGTCGACTTCTTCGCAAGGTGGTTCGAGCTGTGATGTGTTACCACTAGCAGCGGGAGGAGTCCGATGAGGGACATGATAGGTCTCCTAGATCTCCATAGATGGTCTTTCGATCTTTTTGCGGCATGTACACGATATGTAGGCTTTGAGGACCAATTTTTTGTATATGGGATTTGATCCCCAATTTTGTCTTTGACACAAACTTTATGTATTTTGGAAAAAACACTTTTATATACAGTGATATGGACCTATTTATGATCTAAATATTTACAATGACTTGTGCATTTTATTTTTTATGATGTGTTTATGTATGGGCAAGATGCCAATCCAAAATGTAATTAGCCAATGAATCGGCAATAGAATTGAATTCTCTCGGTATATGTTGATATGTGATAAAATTAAATGACCGTTCCAAGAGGCGTACTCTTCGAAATAAACGAAGTAATGTAGGATCGCGAACTGTGTAAACATGGTTTAGATGAGAAACCACGAGTTGGGAGTCTAAAAAGACCGATAAGGATTCAATCCCGAGTGAGGAAACCTCTGTCAAGAGACCAATGACTGCATGGTACTCTGCGACATTGTTGGTTGCGGGACCTAAACAATTGGCTCCTAAAGAAATCAACTCGCCAGTGGGGGAATAGATCACCCATGCTGCGGAAGCGAGATTCCGGGTATGTCGGCTTGCACCGTCGGCGAATCCAAAGTAGGTAGACATCTGCGCATGAGGCACGAGTCAAAGTAAGAGTAGATATATGAGGCTCACGCGCATACTAAAAAGAAAACAAAAAGCAAACTAAGTACATTATGTACAAGAAGTAACCCGCGTAGGGTAATCTCACGCGTAGAAACGCTTGAGGTATAACCCGTTGCGGGGCCGTTCCAATGGCGTACCATCACAATCGATTGGTTCATAGGCTCCTTTTTCTAAGACACGTTTTACAATGAAGGGGCCGTACCACATAGATTCAAGTTTACCTTTTCCAAGCTTATCATGCATCTGATCATATGTAAGTACGAGGTCACCCTCATTGAAGATCCGAGGTTGAACGGATTTGTCGTATTGAGCTTTGACGCGTTTTTTGTGAGCTTCATTAGACAAAGCGGCATCGCGGCGGGTTTCATCTAGCTTGGCTAGGTATAGAAACCGTTCCTCTTCGGAGGTAGTGTGTGGAAGTAGCTCTATGGCTATCTTGAGTGATGGAATTTCACATTCAATCGGGAGAATGGCTTCTAGGCCATACACCAGTTGAAATGGTGTAAACCCAGTAGCACTTTTCACTGAGGTTCGGTATGCCCACAGTGCTGAGAACAGAGCTGAGTGCCAATTGGATTTTTGGGTACCCACAGTGCGCTGAATCATTCTTTTCAGGACTTTATTAATGGCTTCAACTTGGCCATTAGCTTGTGGGTAATACGGGGTTGAGTTTTCGTGGCGAAAACCCAATTTGGCATTTAGTTCTTCGATCATATGGTTCCTAAAATGGGAACCATGATCGGTCACAATGGATTGTGGGACACCGAATCTAGCTATAATATGATTGAATATGAACTGCGTCGCTGTTTTGCCGTCTTCAGCATACGTAGGCATCGCTTCAGCCCTTTTGTAAAATAGTCGACAGCTACTATGACATAGCTATGCCCCCCGGCTGAAGTGGGCTTACAGTGCATGAAATCGATGCCCCATTTGGAGAAGGGGCCGACGGCAATGACAGGATGGAGTGGAGCAGGATGCGAGCGTGCTTTGCTATGAAAGAATTGACATGGCGGACACTTCTTGACTGTTTCAATGCAGTCTTTGAAAATTGAGGGCCAGAAGTATCCCGCTCGCAGTATTTTCTGGGCCGTAGCCATCCCAGAGAGATGACCACCACATGCTCCAGCGTGGCAGTCATTGAGAACGCGTTCCGCCTCGTCTAAGGTCAAACAGCGTCGAAGGACAGTGTCGACACCACGTCGATACAAAGTATCGTTCACTATAAGGTAATATTTTGCGTGATGTCTGATACGTCGTCGTTCATCGCGGGTGAGATCGGGACGGAAGCGTTGGGTTTGGAGATATAAGAGAATATCCCCATACCATGGATCAGATGTGCTAATGAGGAACAATGATTCGTCGAGAAGAGAATCAATGGGCTCGGATTGCTCAGTAGCACGGGGCAGGTGACAAATTAACTCAGCGAAGACCAGAGATTTCTTAGACTTGGCTTTAACAAATTCCAAGTCAAACTCTTGAAGGATGACAATCCAACGGGAGTACTTGCCCCCAAGCACTTGTCGTGTGAGGATATAGTACATTGGATTGAAATCGGCGATAACGGTGGTCCGACGGAGTAAGATGTAGTGACGGAATCTCTGGACAGCAAATACTGTTGCCAGAGCCAGCTTTTCAACATGTGAGTAGCGAGTTTCAGAGTCGAGAAGACTCTTGCTGAGATAGTACACCACATGTTCTATGCCGTTGTGGTCTTCCTGGACTAACACCATACCAATGGTGGAAATCGAGGCTGCGAGATAAAGGATGTAGTCCTGTGTGTAATTGGGGGGTTGAATCACAGGATCTTTGGTTAAGGCTGCCTTTAAATTATCAAAGGAGCGTTGGGCTTCATCATCCCATATGAAGGGAACATTCTTCTTGAGAAGCCGCATGTAGCCTTTTGTTATCTCGGACAGATTACAGATAAAACGGCGTAGAAAGTTTGCATGCCCTTGCAAACATTGAAGTTCTGGAATATTGGTAGGTGAAGGCAGGGCTATGATGGCTGCTACCTTTGCGGGATCTAGACATATCCCGTCTTTGGAGACTATGAAGCCCAACAGTTTTCCGGCTTCTACACAAAAGACGCACTTATGCGGGTTCAAACGTATATTGTAGCGCCGGCACCTTTTGAAAATGGCACTCAAGTGATCTGGATGTTCTTCCCGAGTTCGAGAATGAGCGGGAAGGTCATCAAGATATGGCTCTACGATATGTTTGATGTCATGAAATGCGTAGGACATCGCCCGTTGGAAAGTTGCCCCGACATTTTTGAGGCCAAAAGGTAACTTCCGATATGCAAAGATCCCCCAAGGGCAGATAAAGGCCGTTTTGTGCTGGTCGGCTGGGAGGATATCGATCTGATTATAGCTAGAAAAGCAATCCATAAATGACAAAAATAACACTTCCGGCACAGTTATCGATGATCTGGTCAATAAACGGAGTTGGGTAGTTGTCCTTGGTACAAGCTTTGTTCAAATCACGGTAATCAACACAGACTCTGATCGTTCCCTGTTTCTTGGCTACAGGGACGATGTTGGATACCCATTCTGTCAATGGGACAGGATAGATAAAACCAGCACGCAAAAGTTTTTCAACTTCTGCTTTAATGGCGGCTGCCTTACGAGGATGAACGGGTCGAAGCTTTTGCCGAACCGGTCGGGCGCCAGGGAAAGTTGGAATTTCGTGGACCACAATCGACGGGTCGATTCCTGGCATCTCTTCATAACTCCAAGCGAAAACATCGCGGAAAGTTTTAAAGTAGGCATTATAGAACTCCGTCTCGAGAGGAGTACATGTTTTGCCAATGTGTACATTTTCCACGATACCAGGCTTTACTGAAATGTCGATGGGAGTGGTTGCCATAAGATTGGCCAAGTTGCCTTCAGAAAATACTTCGTCGAGGGAAGTGGGGAACTTGGTTTGAACCATCCCGAGTGAAGCACTGGATTTGGTGTCAGGCTCAAGTGACTGAATGGTGGGGAATGAAGATCGATGATGAAAATCTCCCCATGGTGGCTCATCACCGCACATAACCTCTATGATTGATTCGTCAGTGGGAAAAATCAAGTTGAGAGGATCAAACAATGGTGGGTGTGTATGAGTTTCAGTCGAGAGCTGTGCCACTGTGTGATCAGTAGAACAGTCGACCCAATCTGTGGCTGATTGGATCGCGTCATATGCTGCAAGGTTTCTGTTCAAAGGCATGGAATTGCCATAGCCTTGGATCTGAGTAGGACTCGGGATCACCCATGAATCGTCGGAAGGGGTGACATGCGATGAAATCATGTTGACTGGTTGAAGATGGGTTCCCAGCTCTGGAAAAACTCCAATGAGGGATGAATCCTTCATGAGACCAACACCTATGTCTTGGAACCGGTACCGAGGTTGATCCAATAACGGAACAGTATTGGTGGAGTTCGGATGGGAGTCTGGGATACAGTAATCCAATTGATCAATAGTGACAATTTTCCCTTCATGAGGAAATTGTACAATCCGGAAGACTGTAGATGCTATGGAAGTCATGGCATAGAACCAGTTCCGACCAAGTAGGAGGTTGTAATCCAAAGGTGCATCTACGACTTCGATGTGTACGGATACTGTTTTACCCCCCAGTTCAACACCGATTGAGGGGATGAGTCCATATGGTTGAAAACCATGTCCATCAAACGCTCTAAGAGTAGTGGGAGAAGTTGTGACCTCAGGTGAGCCGAGGGCTCTCCAGCAGTTCAAAGACATAATCGACGTGGAAGCACCCTCATCTAACACAGTGCGGTGGATAACATTTCCACGGATTTTCGTATGCACTTGGAAGGCTAACTGGTGAGAAAGCCTAGGTTTAGCGTGCTCCAAGTTAAACATGATGGAGTTTGAAGTATCTGGGTCCAATGCCCCCAGTGCTGAAAGTAGGGTTCTACGCTGCGTGGGGCAGTGTTGGAGAACCTCGAGAGTTGACATAGCGCAAGGTGCTTGAGCCAAATCTTTAACAATGTTGTAGTTTTGGGCAGCTCGCGCATTCGGATTGAATGTCGCCTTTCGTATGGTGCCCTTGGGTGGGCGTAGCACTGTATCCATAAGTGGTCTCTCGATATGGAGATGACCATTAGGGGGGGGAATAGGAATCGGATCTTCAACAGGAGATTTGCCTTTGGCTGTCTCCGATTGTTTGGTTGAACTTGGAGGATTGTCATACGTCTTTGAACGAGTGGTGATATTAATCTCCTCATTACTTGTCATTAGGATTTCACGGTTTGTGGACGTCTCTCCACAGGAAGGATTGGTTAGGTTGCCCCCTTGTGGGGATTCTTGGGCAACCATTTGCTGTTGCTGTTGGGGGAAAGGGTCAGTTAGCACTGCCGGGCGAGAGGATCCTTTAACGAACTTGTGGACCTCGTCCTTGTAGGGACAGTCACGCGTATAATGATCATCTTGACAAATCAGGCAGGGAAACTTAGCTTTCCGACGTGGTTTCTGGTCATTCTGGGTAGGTTGTGGCTTGGGGTTCTCCTGCTGGTTCTTCTTGGGTTTACCATGATTGTTTTTCTTCTTTCCTCCGGATGGTTGTGATGTAGATTGGACTGCATTCACTTCGGAGGAGACAGCAGGAGAGGTGGAAGCTTTTGAAGCGGCCTGGGTAAAAGTGGGGGAAGCAGAAGCTTGTTGCCCCGTTGAGTTGGTAGCAGGCTGAGCCTTGACTGAACCAACGATACCATCAATGGGTGGTTCAGTAGTAGGCTTTGTAGGATCAGTGTGAACGTGGGAGGCATGTGGCAGAAGTTCATGTAAAGTACCGGATTGAGTATATACCAAATCCATGTATTGTGCTGCCGAGATGGCTTGTTCTTCTGTAACCGGTCCGCGCATAGCAATATCTCTGGCTATGGGAGGCAAAAAGGATTTTGTAAACCAATCAGCAAGTAGCTGAGAGGTGCCTAGCCTACGGCGTCTTCGCCACTCATGGATGTGATCCGAAATATGTGTAGAAGTGGTTTGACGTAGTGAAGTTAGCAGTTCTGTTCCAGTCTCATACCGGATGGGAAGCTGGAAATGTGTCAGAAACTGCATAGCCAAAGTGTTGAAATCACGAAAAGAGTGCTGTGGCAGCTCGATGTACCATTTTGCTGCCGTTCCGGTAAGCTTACGTTGGAAGAGCCGAAGTCGGATGGAATCATCCATCAAGGAGTTGGATGAACACCAAAGATGGAAGGTCATCACGTGGTTCTTGGGGTCTTCCCCGGGCTTAGCATCGAACTTGGGAATGTCCGATGGTAGTTTGGCTGGGATAGGTGGCCAGTGAGGTTCGTGCCATATAGGATCGTTGATAAGCCTCAACAAATCAGGTAGATCAAGTGTGGCTAAAAAGGGAAGTTGCCGGTTGGTCTGCGGGTATGAGTAATAACCATGTGGTGCAGAGAATCCTGGAGGGCCCTGCATAGCATGCTGTTGTGTGTTATACCCATATGAGTTTCCCGCGGGATACTGCTGGAAATTCTGTGGATGGTAAGCCATCTGGTTAACTGGTTGATTGTAAGCAACCGGTTGGTGAGTGTTCTGCTGAGTGGGTATAGTACCCTGAGGCTGTTGATACCCAGGAATGGTTGCTGTTCCTTGTTGGGGAAAAGTTCCTTGGAATTGTTGTGTTCCAGGGATGTTGCCACCATACTGTGTAAGTGGAGGATTTCCCATAGCAGGGTTGGGGGGTGGCTGCGACGGTGGTGTCCATGGAAGGCTCGTTCCTGCGAGTGGAAATTGAAGTGACGGGTTCCATGGAGTTGTAGCAGCCGAAGGGTAAGGGAAACCAGAATTCAAGTTGGGGGAAATCTGAGATTGCCCCCCAGCTTGGTTCCAGTTCCCAAAAAGTGAGTACCCCCCACTCTGTGGGATTTGATGATCCCAAGAAGGAAGCATGCCTGACGGGGGTTGTTGAGAGTAAAGCCCGGTTGGAACACCGGAATCAGGTTGCCCACTGCCAGGTGGATTGTACATACCAAACTGAGTAGATGCTGCTGGTTGGGAAGCTTGTTGGATCGAGCCAATAAGTTGTCCGCCAGCAGTTAGGTTGGATGGCCCTATATGAGGAGGCTGTAGACTGGAGACTGGGTTCCCAGTAAAAGGTTGTCCTCCAACTGGTTGGGTTGATGGCCCACCAGTTGGAGGTTGTTGACTGACAATGGGGTTTCCAACAAAAGGTTGTCCCCCAGCTGGTTGGGTTGATGGCCCACCAGGGAGGGTTTGTATGTTGGAGTTAGGGACCATTGCAGTCGGTTGTCCACCTCCTGAAATAGTATAAATGGTGGCTGAAGGTGATCCTCCGGTTGAAACGGAAGATCCAGCAGTATGACTAGGTGTTCTTCCGCCGCTAGCCAAATATGATAGCATGGATTGGCCAACGGCGCCAAAAGTACCAATTTGCGGAGGAGGTCGTCCATATTGGACAGGTGAGGACGGAGAAAAAACTGGGTTATCCCTCATAGAATGTGCACCAAACATTGGTGATGACAGCAAATGTGGGGAATTTAGCCCAGGGGTATCGGCGTCGTCCATAACGTGTTCAATGATAGGAGGACCAACGAGAACTGGGTCCGAGTTCATATCCTGAAAATGATTTTGGGGATCCGGCAGGAACCTAGGTATAGTAAAGTCCGAAGGTCCTGAGCCGTCTGCAAAGGAGTGATGAAATTCTGTGCTAGACGGGACGTTGGGATCCCTATAGTCAGAAGGACGAGAAACAGGGAGGTATCTAGACGCTGTCGAAAGCATTTGCTCTGTGTTGCGTCTAAATTGTGCCGATGCTAACGGAGAGTTCGCTAGGCTAACCATACTAGACTGGATGGAAGCCATGATTTCGTGTCCCGGTGGGATGTTGGGTAGATGTAAAGTGCGAGGTACGTTGCTAGAAGAACTTGTCTCCTGAGGATGAACACTGGGTGACGTAGTAATAACAGGCGGAAGTTCCGTCTGGGAAGTAACGAAGCCATAATCAGGTTCAAAAGGTGTGTCAGGTAGGCGAGTATCTTCAACAATTTCAACGTATCCGCCTGGGACTGAAATTAAGCCAGGTATGTCCTGGTCGGACCCTTCTGTGGTGCCAATAGATCCGTCTATATCATCGTGAAAAGTGTCTGATGGACGGGAAGTGTTGGCATCCGGTAGAAGGATGACCTCTGGTCTAGTACTCTGGGTTGTGCTAGGTTCAGCTGCTGTAACTGTGTCCACTGTAACAGATAAATCTGGAATGACAGTGGAAGTCTCAGACATGCTAGTGGTTGCAGGAGCTGAAATAGATTCTGAGACTGTGCTGTGTGTGGCAGTTACGGGCGTAACTGAAGATGTTGTACGTATCGGCGGTGGAATGTTGCCTCGGCCAGCACCGCGGCCAGGAGGAGCAGGGATGCGTGATGCAGGCGGACCAGAAGTCCGTGGCGGGGGTGGTGGTGGAGGGCTTAGGCCCTGTTGTCTTCGTGATCTTCGTGGTTGATCTGACATGATGACAAGAAAATGAAAATCGGGGGCAGTACCGTAAACAAAGAACTCAAAAACTCTAATGCAGCCGAGTGTGCAAAAGAGGAGCTAGAAAAAGCAAGGCTCACAGGCCAAAAAAAGCAAGCTCTAAAATCTATACTGAGACCGGTGTCTCAATAAGCGAGCTGATCAACAAAACTGGCCAGAATGCCAACAAGCAGTCCCTAGAAATAAAAAATGACCCTCTACAAAGATGAGATAGCAAGCAAACTCCTAACTAAGAGCTGGAGACCTCAACAGGCTGTATCCTTCGCAAGGTGATGAAATCCAAGTCGAACAATACAACATGAGAGACCGATATAAGAAGGATATCCCTCTACCGAAAGGGATCCTGGGTAAAAGAGCCCTAGTAGAATAGATACTAAGCCACCTCGTTCATGACATGTCGGAAAAGGTTTTGGGCACTTCAGCCTTCCGAAGAAGACAGCGATCGATGTTGCCTTAGGGCTAAGTGGAGTGCGGTATTCCACAGAGTCCGTCCGGTTCTCAATCTTGCGGCCGTTTAACCCCTGAAAGTTGGAAACAGTCAGGAGGCCCCTCCACAAACTAGCTGTGACCGTGTCAATAAGTACTAGAGGATTTTAGTTCCCTAAAGACAACGACTATGTCTCAGATGAAAGTGACAAGGGGGAATTATTTTGATGCCTATCCCCGGTGTCCTACCTAACTACCAAATTCTTTTGATTTCCTCAAGTGAGGTTAAAGTTGGTTTAATTAGGGTGATTAATTTTAGTGGCTGCCTTACTCAATCAGGTAGTGGACGTGAAACTTGATGGTGTTATGACGACTCAAACCATGCAAATGAGAATGAATCACAAACAAGCCTTTGTCTTCGATGAAATCTAGCTAAGGTAAAGATAGAGGTTCTTCGATCAAATATGCATAACAATTTTCACAAGCAATCAAAGTAAAATATTTTTCTTTTCTTTTCGATTTATAAACAAAGCCAAACTGAAGTAAACACTCTTTTCAATGCACTGATTTTACAATCTACAATGCTTCTATAATGAGAATTTCTATGGCAAAATTAATGGTTCATTTCCCTATGCAAAATACCACTAGACTTTTTCAATTTAAACAACAAAATTTGCTCTCAACCAATGATCTTTTTAATTTACTGAAAATGATAATGACAATATGACTGTAAAAACTACAGAATTCAGTAACGGAAGACAGTGGTGTTGAGTTGGTTGTGGGGAAAAAGTCAAGTCAATGCAATCAAATTAAAAAATGACCAATATGTCAAAAGTGCCACTTAATTCAATCAATCAATCAAGCTCACAAACTAGGTAATAAACAGACCATACAAACTGGAAATTAACCAGAATGCTAACAGGCAACAGTAAAGACTACCTAAGGCAGAGAGGAACTCAGGAAACCAAGCAAAGATAAAAAATTTAAACACTTGCAGACACTACCGCGGGCTATAATCTAGATGGAGCGCGGCACTGTGTAAGTACCGCTCTGGTACTAAGGACTAGGGCGCGGTACTACCGCGCTGGAAGTGGTTATGAGGGCACGGTACTGTGGCAAGGGAGGGAAAAAGCGCAACTGGAAAAGAAAAAGTAAGATTTTCAGGGTTGTTGCTGACCCAGGGGACTCAGTAATTAAACAGGGAGATAAATACTGCGAGGAGGGGTGAATAAGGGTCAAAAAAGACCAAGATTCAAGCTGGTTTGAAATGCAACAAAAACTCACAATTCAAAGATAAATGACTGTGAATTGAACCGATCAAGCAGTAATCAAACCCAGTGGAGTCGCCATTCTTGTTATGTGGAATTCTGCCCTACGGATAAGTCAAAATTCCCTTAGACTAAAGCAGACTTTAACTAACTCTAGGCTAAGAACAAAACAAAACAAATGCTACCTTGAATCCCTAGATCTAACAAACATCTCAGGATTAAAATGCTGAAGAGAATAGAAGGAGTTTAACTGACCTTATATCCAAACGCTTGTTTTTGGTATTTGCTCCAAGCTCCAAGTGTCTTCTCCTCTAGCTATCTCCACAATGCTGCAAGACCATAAGTTTGGTGCTCTCAAGAGTCCTCCCCTTTTCCAATGGCATGCCTCTGTTTTATAGTGAATGGTGAGGTTAACCAACAAGAGAGATGGGTGGATCTAAGGAGAGATAAGTGGATCAGGGTTTCTAATCGAAGGAGATGAGTTGAGATCGAATCAAGGACCCCAATCTTCCATTATCTTCGAAAATCCAAAATCCCACGAGCCAAGGGAAAAAAGCTATTAAAAGAGTACCGCGTTTTGCAAAGACTGCAGAACGCGGCACTGCCGCGCTTTGGGAAAATAGCAGAACGCGGTAGTGTCTAGTACCGCATTTTGTCAAGCTGGCAATACGCGGTAGTGTATGTGAGTAAAGCCTAAGGTGGGTCAAAACTTGCCAGGGTGGATTCACCTTCAAGGTTGACTCATCATCTGTCTCTTCTGGATGGTTTAAAACAGTAGGGGAAGTGTCGTCAACTTATTTTGTGATGGGGATGCGACACTCTGAAATATAGAGGTATAACAATAAGCAACGGACCCAATCTTCTGAAGAATCCGATATGGCCCATAAAAATTTGGAGTGAGCTTATGACGCCCTTTGAGTTTCAAGGAGGATTACTTGTACGGCTGGAGACGAAGAAAAACCATATCGCCTACGTGAAAAGTGCGCTCAGAATGGTGTTGATCAGCTTGTTGCTTCATGCAATTTCTTGCCATGTGAAGATTGTCCCGCAAAATGCAAAGAATCTGATCGCGGTTTCGAAGGACCATGTCAACTTCCTGAACTGGTGAACTGTTGAGGGTGTGTGGAAGAAGAACTGGAGGTTCCTAACCATATACTGCTTCATATGGGGTCATTTTAGAGGCAGTGTGGTAAGAGGTATTGTACTACCATTTAGCGAGAGGGATCCACTTTGCCCACTGATGTTGTTGTTCAGAGGTGAAGCAACGAAGATAAGTTTCCAAGCATTTATTGATAATTTCAGTCTGACCATCTGTTTGTGGGTGATACCCTGAACTCATCTTCAGTTTGGTGCCAGTGTGGTGAAATAGTTCTGTCCAAAAATGACTCGTGAAAGTCGCATCACGATCCGAGACAATGGAAGAAGGGATGCCATGAAGACGAAAGATCTGGTCCAGGAAAATTTGAGCGACTGAGGAGGATGTATAGGGATGGTTGAGAGCACAAAAATGACTATATTTGGAGAGGAGATCAACCACAATGAGAATCACTATCTTCCTGCTAGATTTAGGGAGCCCTTCAATGAAATCCATAGAAATATCTGTCCAAATCCGTGTAGGTATGGGCAAGGATTCGAGCAATCCTGGAAGGAGTGTTGTTTCACACTTATTGCGCTGGCAGGTATCACATTCAACCACCATCTATTGAATTGTCCTTTTCATGCCCTGCCAAAAGAAGTAACGCCATGCCCGTTCATACATTTTGAGGAGCCCAGAGTGCCCTGCCGATGGAGAAGCATGGAGTTCATAGAAGATAGCCTATTGAAGATCTGTGCTCTGGGGAAGCACCAGACGACCCTTGTATCTCAGAGAAGCACCATCCCAAGAGTAATGTGGTACAACAGAAGGGTTGTTGGTCAAGCATTGGATGATTTGAGATAAGGAAGAGTCATTAACATAACCCTGTTGAACAGATTGCAACCAATTTGGAACAGGCATAGAAATAGCTGAAAGAGAACCTTGGGCATCAAATGTGCAAGAAAGAACATCTGCCACAATACTGTCTTTACCCTTCTTGTAAGTGATCTCATAGTCATAACCCATGAGTTTTCTAACCCATTTCTTTTGTGCTATGGAGGAGACATGTTGTTCGAAGCAATATTTCAGACTCTGGTGATCAATCTTGATGCAGAAATGATTCCCTAATAGGTATGGTCGCCACTTCTGTACTGCATGCAAAATAGCCACCATTTCCTTCTCATATGTAGAGGCAGCTAAATTATTACCTGAAAGGGCTTTGCTGGTGAACGCAATGGGGTGTTCATCTTGAAGGAGAATAGCACCAAGTCCAGTGCCACAAGTATTACTCTCAATAGTGAAGGGCTTGGAAAAATTGGGCATAGCTAGAACAGGTGTAGTACACATAGCTTGTTTTAGTTTGTCAAATGCACACTAAGCAGCATGTGTCCATGTAAAAGCATCCTTTTTCAATAGAGCAGTTAATTGAGCTGTAATCTTCCCATAATCCTTGAAAAACTTGTGGTAGTAGCCAGTCAACCCCAAAAAACCACGAAGGCTCTTGAGTGTCTGAGAATGCGGCCAATTGTTCATGGCATCGATTTTGGCAGGACCCACACGAACCCCTTATGTTGAGATAATGTGCCCGAGATACTCAACTTCCTTCTATCCAAAAACACATTTAGACTGCTTGGCATGGAGATGATGGTCAGAGAAAAGTTGCATGACAAGATCCAGATGCTGGAGATGTTCATCCCATGTTTTACTGTAGATGAGGATATCATCAAAGAATACCAGAATGAATTTCCGTAAGTAGGGCCGAAATATTTTATTCATTAAGGCCTGGAATGTGGAAGGAGCATTAGTGAGGCCAAAGGGCATGACCAAAAACTCATAATGGCCATCATGTGTGCGGAAAGCTGTTTTAGGGATATCATCCTCATGAACCCGAATTTGATGATATCCAGAACGAAGATCCAACTTGGAGAAAAATTGAGCCCCATGAAGCTCATCAACAACAGGAATTGGAAACTTATCCTTGATGGTGAGGTGATTAAGTGCTCGGAAGTCAATGCAGAGGCGCCATGACCCATCTTTTTTGCGGACAAGAAGAATTGGAGAAGAAAAGGAACTAGTGCTTGGGCGAATAATACCTTGCTTCAATAAGTCCCGAATGAGCATTTCAATCTCCGTTTTTTGGTGAAATGGGTAGCGATAGGGCCTGATGTTGGGAGGAATGCTACCAGGAAGGAGCTGAATACGATGGTCTTCTGGCCTTGAAGGTGGCAATCCCACTGGTTCAGCAAAGACACCTGTATATCGATCCAAAATGTGTTGTAGACCCAAAGGAGTAGTGGAGACCGCTGATGGTTGCATCTGAATGGAATGGATATGAGCGATGACACCATGTGAATTCTTCTTGAGGAGTTTTTCCATGCGATGTGAACTGATGATGCTGAGAGACCCTGGTTGTAATCCTGTCAATGTGTGTTTTTGTCCATTGAGGGAAAACTGCATCCAAAGTTCAGCAAAATCCCATAAGATAGGGCCAAGTGTGCATAGCCATTGAGCGCCCAAAACCACATCACATCCACCTAAGGTCAAGGAAAACATTTCAGAGCGCAAGGTGTAATCTCCCATAGAGATACGCACATTTCGACACTTCCCTTTGCAAGGTAAGGTGCCCCCATTGGCAACCATGACTTCAAAGTTGGAGCAAGGATGGATAAAAGAATCAGCTTGTTTGGCGATCTGAGGGTCAATGAAATTATGAGTGCTACCAGAATCAATGATTATTGTAAGAGGAAGCTTCTTGAAGTAACCCCTGACCCGCATTGTTTGGGGGGTGGTGATTCCAGCTAAAGCATGGAGAGATATCTTTGGCTGGTCATCCTAAGACAGAGGGTCAATAGGCGGTTTCTGAATGTCGACCTGAGCATCCATTGTTTCTAGATCTTCGTCACCAATTTCAGAGGCAAGCAGAGAATCCACATCCAAGAGATAGACCTTTTGTTGAACACATCTATGTCCCCGAGTGAATTTCTCATCACAATTATAGCAAAGCCCCTTTTCTCTGCGTGCTTGCATCTCTGTTTCAGACAAACACTTGATAGGAGTTGGTCGAGGAGCCTGCGGTATGGGTGGTCGTTGAGAACCCATATTTCGGAAGGGAACAAAAGTGGGCTTGGAGTGCTATTGGGCTGCAATCTTGTCTTTTGCCAACTTATCCAACCCTAGGGCTTCCATCATTGTGTTAGGACAGAACATTTTGACCTCAGAGCGGATGGCATCCTTTAGACCACTAATAAAACAACTCCGGTAAACGTCATCAGACAATCCTTCAATGTAGTTGGATAGTTTCTCAAATTCAGTTTGATACTCTCTCACGGTGCCAATTTGGCGAAGTTTAGTGAGGGCTCCCGTGAAGTCATCAAAAGCACTAGGACCAAATCGTTGCAAAAGGAGTTGGCAAAAGTCTGACCATTTTGGATCTTCATGAGCCTTGATGTACCAACGATACCATTAAAGAGCTTCCTGTTCCAAATGAAAGGATGCAAGTGGAACTTTGTTGACATCAAAAGTATTATGTAGATTGAAATACTGTTCTGCACAATAGATCCATCCAGTTGGATCAATACAATTGAAGCGAGGAAAATCAAGCTTCAGACCACGGAAATTGCTGGAAGAAGAGAACCCATTGTCTGATGAAGAATCGGACTGCCATTTGTTGTTCATAGCTGAATGTTCAAGATGGAGGCCGAGAAATTTTTCATCCAGATCTTGGAGTTTGGCGTGGATGGCTACAAGTGCTTCTTCCATGGTTTTTGCTCCTGCGCGAGTGACAACCATAACCAGGAGTTTTTTTTTTTTTGGTTGACTGGGTAGAAAAACAAAAACAGAAACTGCTTCAGTAAAGGAAAATCTGGATTTGGGAAAAAATATGAAGGGTAATTGGGGTTTGACTAGGCTTTGGACATTGTTGAATAGACAGGGAAGCAAAAAATGAGGATTTCAGAAGAGGGGTGAAAGAATGAGAAAATTTGGCAGAGGGGGACAAAGAAGCAGAATTCAGAAAGGAACTCTATGGTAAAATTTGAAGGTGATTGGGTGAAATCTGAGGAAGTTATGGCAAAACCTAAAAATAGACAAATGTGGGATTTCGGGCTTTGGGAAGTGGAATTGGGGATAGGGTCCTTAGGAATGAAATATGCATAATGGGATGACAGGGTTCCCCGAAAATTTCAAGGGAAACAGAGCGAAAAAAAGGGAGATATGGAGAAAAAAATGAGCAGGGATCTGAAACGGCACCGAATGGATTGAAAACGGTTGAATTTGGAATGGCTTTCAGAATGGATCTGAAATAGTGCAGCAGTGATCAACAATAGTTCAGCTGAAAATAGATATGGACCCCAGGTATATGCGGCTTCCTAATAGTTCACGGGTTTCACTTGGCCACCAATGATGTCTGACGGCTTGCATATTGGGGCAGTACCCCTCACTCCACGGCTCAGGTAAAACTGATAACCGCTTTGCCACAAACGGCAACTCTTGGTTTACCTCACAGGTGGAAACTAGCCAATCAGGTAGGGGTCGTTGCCCTTTTCACTGGTAGGTCCTCTCAATGGGCGATCTACTTCGGGGTTCCTATGGTACTCCTCACAATGATTTTTAGGGCTTATGCCCAAGTACTTCCCACAGTTAAGCGGATAGGGACTATTCCCAAATCCGAACTTGTAACAGATGCAAAATAAAAAATTGGTAGAAATTTCACCCAGCGAGCCCAAGAAAGTGCTCTGATACCAGATGTGAAGCACCTACAACAATTAATTAATAAGAATATACGAAATAGCAGAAATGACAGAACTCAGAATCACTTTTATATTGATCACAGGCCACTTCGAGGGGGAAACCTCCTTTGAGCAAGCTCAATACAAATAACTTCATGGTGCCTTCATAGGTATCAACACACACTTATATACTAAGTCTAGGCACCAATACTATGGGTCAAAACCATGGGCCACTACAAACTATGGATCAACAATACTACGGGCGACTTACAAAGCATATGCGCCAACAACAATAACACAAACTATTGATCAACAAATACTATGGGACGACTTACAAAGAATATGCGTCCAACAACAATATACTAACAAAGTAAAGACATGGGTTCCTAACAACTCACCGGGAATCTGAAAACCGCTATCAAATATTCAACCACCTTATGAGAAGCTCTGCTTCTCAATTTGAAAGGGACATCTTTGTTAGGGACTTTGAAAGTCCTGACATTATTACCTTTCATAAAATGAACATCATCACAGTTAAACCTCTGATGAATGTATTCCAAACCAAAAATCCTGGGATTCACAAACACTGGTAGTTGTAGGGAGAAAGTTCCACTCCATACACTCGGATCTCAATATGGGTCTAAAACAAAACCAATACTGAATCATTTGGATTTGGTTGAAGCAGCTATTTACACTCTGGGAAAATTCTAGGTTGGGACAATCAAACAACAAAGCATAGACTTTAGCTATGACGGTATCTACAAACAAAGAGAAACCTTCATGGGTTGGAGCAGGGGTGACATTATTTTGGAGGTCCTCTCGATTGAAGAATTCCTTGTTGTGATAAATGATCATATAGACAAGCAAGGAACTATATCTGAAAATATTTCCATGCCCAAAACATTTAAACTGAAGGTGAATAGACTGTGTGAGAAAATAAGACAGATCCAACTTGACAAGAGCTTCTTGCTGAGACAAGTTTATAAGGAAAAGGAAACCTAGAGCGACATTTTCAATTACTCGGTCGTGATCATACCTGAGGACTCGATAGATCATGGACAATACTGGTCTAGTTGGCTCTGCGAATACTTCCAATATGAACATTGAATGGGTACTAGGAAAGTCGGCTTCTGGTGGAATTATCATGCGAATGAATGCATCTCTGCTTTCCAATGATATTTCTCGGAATTTCCCTGCTAAGACTTCTTTGTCAAACTGCAAACTAGTGGCGTCTTTCTCAGTATCCGTTAGCTCTAGGATGAGCTTGCTGGTGATCGGGCAGACAAATGTCCCCAACCTAGACACGACTGCTCTTCTTTCGGGAGCGCACATTTCTGAGATCCATAAATTGAAAAGGTCATTTCCGCTCTTTGCCTTCTGTTCAGCCTCTCTGGATAATTGGTGAAGGTTAGGGAAAGAAGACACTGGATCTTGAATGTCAAAAATATTGTCTCTGAGGTGATCCTCTTGATTGAGAGTTGTTGATCGTGAGGGAGATGCTTCAGGGGTAGGATTAGAATCAATAGCGATGCTGGTACGGCGGAGGGAAAGGTGGTAGATTCTTGTCTTTGGCTACAAAAAGGATGGCGTGGAGACTGCTAGCAGAGGAACTCAGAGTGATGGAAAGAAGATGCCCGACAAACTCTTCGAAGGAATATTTATAGGGAATAATTTGAAAATGGTGGGATTTAATGTGAGGTGGACGTGGCACTCGAGGATTGGTTCTTTATTCGAGAGGCAGGTAGCTCTTAAATGCAAGGGGAATATTTATCTCCAAAATGGCTACGAAAATGACCGTTAGGAGAGGCTTAATGAAAATACTGAGGAAGAGGTGCGAGAAAAGCTCAGGAGTGGTTTCAGGGCTCGCAATGGATGGTTTGGGGAAACCACTTTTAGGGCCCTGAATGAACGACGGATCACAACGTGGTCGTGGAAGTTTTCATCCAGGGACGCGGTGGGCTCTTTAAATTCCATGCCCTTTGGTCCCCTGAATCCAATATTGGTCGTTGATCTTTCCCCCATTGCTTGAGATTTGTTCCCAATCAGGAAAAACTTTATGAGATGGGCCCCCTTTACCTGATAGATGACGTGCTAAAAGAGTCCCAGCGGTGTTACCATGGTGATAATTATAGCGGTTTCATGGCTCGTGAAAAGCGGTTCAGGGAGACTGCTTTTCGGGCCATGAATGACCCAGAGGCCGCCATGTGGTCGCGGCGGTTTCCAGTCAGGTTCACCCTGGGATCCATAAACCTTGTGCACTTCGGGCCCCTGAATGAGATGTCCATCGTTAATATAGCTCCTAGTCACAATTTTGATTGGAGATCAGTTTGATTATTCAATGATAAATTATCATGAATCTGGGTGGCTAACCTTTCCTTCCAAACTCCCATGGAAAAACGACTATGATCTTCGATAAGAAAAGTGGTCTTTTCTTGTGATCTGTGGTGTTGTCTTCGGACAACTGTATCGTCGATATTAGTACTAACATTGGCTTCAGTGGGGATAGTATTTTTCTTCGGAAGAGGATGAGAACTGTATACTAGTTCCTTTAAGATCATTGGGTTGTGGAGTGATATCTAGTCCTAACTTTTGAAAATCAAATAATAGAGAACATGAGACTGAAAAGGAAATGTGTAAATACAACCAAACTTCTTGAAAAGAAAGAGACATATATTACATAAATGATACAAAATATCAATTGGTATATCAGGATAGAGATCAATACTGAAAGAAATACTTCAGAAATATCCCATTTACAGGGTTTCCAAATATTTTGTCGTTGAATTGTGCTAGTTCATAGGTGTTATTGTCATGGATTGCAACAATATTAAATGGGCCCAGCCACAAGTTGTCAAACTTTCTGTTCTTGGATCTCTCCTCCCTTCGAACATACCATTTCAGAACAAGGTCCCCATATTGAAAATCCAGAGCTATGGCTCTTTAGTCAAAATTTGCCTTTATCTTGTCCTGATGTATCTTGGTTGTGACGTCCCGCTGCTCCCTATCTTGCTGAATCTTGATTAGTTGATGAATCCTTCTCTCCATATCATTTGGTTCCTCATTTTATCGTTGTAATAGCTTCATTATTGGTAGACCCAGCTGGATAGGGAGGGTTGCTTCTTTCCCATTGTTATGTTCCCAATTTTGGCTAATTTAGTGACCATGGGTAAAAAGGGGACAGAATAACCCCTAGGTAAATAATTTTACTTCATCGTGCATGCATAGGATTAAATTTAGCCTAAGTCAAGTGGAGGAAATATTTTTATTAATTTTAAATAATTTTTGTAATTAAATTCCTAAATAATGGAGCAAGTGGGCCAAGAGGGCACCCTCATGATGATAAGGTTTCCAAAATGGAACTGGAGGCCAGAAAATAATAAGGAATGAAAATTAGGAAGGTGTAAGAAATTGCCAGAAGCATAAAATTAGAAATATCCAGAAAAAGCTAAGGAGGGGCACAATTTCTAAAAGGGAGCTCAGTTTACAAAGAAGGAAACATCTTGAGACAAAGGGGGGTACAGTTTCTAAAAAAAGGAGTTCAGTTTCAAAGAAGGAAACTCTAACAAAGAAGGAAACATCTTGAGACAAAGGGGGGCACAGATTCTAAAGGAAAGGAAAGCTTGTAAAGAAAAATCAAGGCAAGTATGTCCACTCATGGGTGGACCATGTGGAAGGGTTCTCACGGGTCACCAAGCATGTCAAATTGCTCAGCAGGTCACCATGAATTCTATAAAATAATCCAAGAAAATCCTATTCACATGTTTTGACCATTTTGTAATTGAATGTGAGCTATAGCTCCTCTTGTTGAGTGATGTGCCTCAACCTTGCTTTGGGTGATGCTCCCCTTAGCCATTTTTGTTCCAGTCTATCCTCCACTCTCTCTGGAAGGTATTGAAGACTAATTTTCAGCCATTGAATATTGATATGCAGCCATTAAATACTGATCTCAAGTTGGGTTCGAATTTCTTCAGAAGAGTTTAATATTTTTGAAGAAGGAACCACTCCTGCAATAACCTTCTATATTCTTCTCTTCTCTCTAATTATCTGTTGGAAATCAATCAGTGATGATTCTAATTATTTCATTATGAAGAAGGATTAAATACCTGTTAATTGAATTTATTGCAGGTCCACTCATTATGCTAAAGAAATATCAACTTTATGTATTGCAGACTCCTCCCAAAGGAGCTTTCCTTGATGTAATTGGTACATGTTTCATGTTGGAGGTTGCTAGGACCTTTAGGGCCATTTTGGTGCTGCTTAAATATCTATAATATGCTATTTATTTCCTTAGAAACCATCCTTTATATTATTCATATATATTCATTTAAAAATTATGCAAGTAATTAAGTCATTTTCATACCTATGCTCATTAGACTACAAATTCTGACTAGTTTTTCCATAACTTGCATAAAATGAATTATATGAATCCAAATGAAGTGCCGTAAGTTTAAGTAGTTCAATAAAATCCCCAAGAACCTCATACAAGATGTATATAATATTTTTTTGAGGGTATTATAATGTTTGAGGAATTTTGAATCTTGACTAGTTGAGCAGTCCAACTAGCTATTTTTAATGTTTTTCCTATAAAATGTATTATATTAACTCACATTCAATTCTTCAAATTGATGTGGTTTATTAGGAACTAAATGAACCATATCCCATCTCTAGACCCAAATTATATAATTCCATATATTTCTTGGGAAAGGAAATGGAAAATCCAACCTACTATTCCAAACTTCAGTAAAAGCTCCCAAATTCTAAATCATTTTATAATATGCTATTTATTGGTTCATAGATACAATCATGAGACAAAATATATGTACAATCACACTTACCTGCACCCTTATCTATTGCGTATATGCGGATGTACCCAGAAGCATTGCGGTAGACTTCGGAGGTGCCGATGCTCGAAACATAAATGGTCTTCGTGCTTTGTACAAAGAATACACAAACCTTTTTCCTATGTATAAATTTATGCTGCAAAATTTCCCATATAAAAAAAAGAACCTAAATTCATCCCTATCATCCTTGAGTTGGGAGTCAATATCTAAAGTTATCACCTTGCAGATTATAAAATTGTTAAAATTTACTAATGAAAATTTTGCTTAAAATTTGTGTTTTGAGTTGAGATTCTAGCCTATTCTTAGATGCTATCTTACAGTGGTATCAGAGCAATGTCCTCCACCACTTTGGAAATACAGAAGCTCACTGTTGAAGAATATTGCAGAACAAATCTTCAAAAGTGCAGTATGAGGTTCCTACCAGTGATTGAGGAAGATTTTGAGCCATATGAAGAAGAGGAAATGTCCTTTGTTGGTGATTGTTATTTGCAGAGGTGTGAAGAAGATTACTTTGATAACCATATGTTGAAGAGGACATAGGACCTTATCTACCTATGTCTAAATTGGATGGAAAATTTTCATGGGGAAAGAAGATGAAGGGATCATTCCAATATCTCATGGAATACATTGCCTTGAAGAAAGAGATAAGGAAGGTTCTATCTTTCCAAGACTACTTCTCTTTGGAGATGAAGAGATTGTTCAAGGACCCCTACTGCAAAGAAAATGAAGTAAAGATTGCACAAATGGTTGACAGTGTGTGAAAAGAAGTGGGGTTAGTATTACCAAAGGGAGCCAAAGTTGAGGCACAAGTGAATCACTGTTGTGCTAGACAGTGCAATGAGGAAATGGACCACTCTCTCTCTCCAAGCAAGGAAGAAGGAAATACCAAGAATAAGAATGATAAAAGTTCTGATTTTTGTAGCAACCATGTTTACTTGCAGCCACATGATCCATTAGAGGGTAAGTATATTTCACTTGCATATCAGAGGGTTGGAAAATGAAGAGCATCTATGAGAAGAGCAAGTCACTACAAAGTGACTGCAATAAAGAAGAAAAAATCTATGTGGAGGAGCGTAAGACATAAGATATTGGGCATGTTGATGATGGTGAGGAATATTTTGGATCCGATCCAAAGGATAAACATAAATCATACTTACAGTCACCTCTTGAGCTTCATAAAGAAGCAGAAAATAAGCACACCTCAGTGGGGTGTGAATCACAAAATTTGGTGGAAGGACAAACCACCATAATCCCACCACATAAGGAGAAGAAAATAGCACATGGTGAATTATTCAATTCCGATTTTTATGTGCCTCTGTGTCAATTTGATGTGGAATCCACTTCTGGTGAAAAGATTGGCTTGGTTGAGCCCTCAAGTGTTGGGGTTTGTGAATTGGAGAAGGATGAAATTTTGAGAGAATTTTTTTATGGTGCACCAGAGATGAATGAGAACCCAAGTTGCATCCTAAGTTATGTTGTTCATGATCTAAAATATGAATATTTTGCAGCATTAATAAATGGATCAGCTTTGAAAACTTCGATGGAACTTCATGAAGTTGATCCCGGAAAGATAAAAGAAGAAGAGGTTCATCTGCCAGAATCTCATTTCCTTGAAGGGACGCTAAAGTTGAATGAATGCAAGTTCAAATAGGCCCTTCAAATCCTCAATGGCACTGTGAGGAATCTGCAACAATTAATTAATGAAAATACATGAGATAGCAGTAATAGAATAACTCAGAATCACTTTATTGATCGCAGGCCACTTCGAGGGGGAAACCTCCTTTGAGCAAGCTCAATACAAATAACTTCACGGTACCTTCATTGGCCTCAACGCACACTTATATACTAAGCCTATGCCCAATACTATGGGTCAATACCATGGGACATATAATACTATGGGACGATCTACAAAGCATATGCATCCAATACTATGGATCAATACCATGGGCTAATACAAACTATGGATCAACAAATATTAGGGGACGAATTACAAATCATATGCATCCAACAACAATATACTAACAAAGTAAAGAGAAGGGTTGACATGGGTTCCTAACATCCCCTCTCCCTTAGAAAAAGCTTTGTCCTCAAAGCTTTAGATGTGGAAATTGATGCGGAATCCGAAGGAGCGGTTCTCTTGGACCATCCTCAAGTTGCATTACGTGCCACTGAATGAATACCTCTGTGATAGATTGAGAGAGATGCTGACGCCTTCTGAGTTTCAGGGAGGATTGCATGGAAGGTTGTAGACGAAGAAGAACCATATCAGTTGCGTGAAAAGTGTGCTCAGAATAGTGCTGATCGTCTTGTTGTTTCAGTCGAATTCTTTCCATGTGAAGATTGTCCTACAGAATGAGAAGAATCTGATCGTGGTTTCAAAGAAACAAGTCAATTGCCTAAACTAGGGAACTGATAAGGGTGTATGGAAGAAGAATTGGTAGTGCATGTCCATAGACTGCTTCATATGGTGTCATTTTAGATGTGGTATTGTACCACCGAAGCGCTTCAAGGAAATCCATAGAAATAGTTGTCCAAATCTATGTAGGGATAGGAAAGGGTTCGAGCAGTCCCGCAAGGAGTGTTGTTTCTCCCTTGTTGACCTGGAAAGTATCATAGTCAACCACCATTTGTTGAATTGTCATTTCCAGTCCCTACCAAAAGAAGTTACATTGTTCCCAGTCATACATTTTGAGGAACCCAGAGTGCCCTGCCGATGGAGAAGCATGGAGTTCATAGAAGAGATAGCCCTGTTGAACAAATTGCAACCAATTCGGAACAAGCAGAGAAATAGTTGTAAGAGAAACTGGGCCATCAAATGTGAGAGAAGGAGCATCTGCCACCATATTTTCCTTACCCTTCTTATAAGTGATCGCATAGGCATAACCCATGAGTTGTATAACCCATTTCAGGTGTGCTGGGGAGGAGACCCGTTGTTCCAGTAAATTTTCCAAACTCTAGAGATCAGTCTTGATGCAGAAATAGTTCCCTAGTAAGTATGGTTACCACTTATGTACTGCATGCAAAATAGCCATAATTTCCTTCTGAGATGTGGATGCGGCTAAATTCTTACCGGAAAGGTATCTTGAAGGCGAGAAGTCTACTGGTTCAACAAAGACACATGCATATCTATCCAAGGAAGTAGTGGAGACCGTTGATAGGTGAATCTGAATGGAATGGAGTTGAGCAATGACACCATGTGAATTCTTCTTAAGGATCTTTTCCAGGCGATATGAACTGATGATGTGGAGAGACCCTGGTTGTAAGCCCATAAATTTGTGTTGTTTCCCATTGACTGAAAACTGCATCCAAAGTTCAGCAAAATCCCATAAGATGGGGCCAAGTGTGCGTAACCATTTAACGCCCAAAACCACATCACATCCGCCTAAGGACAAGGAAAACATGTCAGAGTGCAGGTTATAATCTTCTAGAGATATACACACATTGTGACACTTCCCTTTGCAAGGTAAGGTGCCCCCGTTGGCAGTCATGACTTCAAAGTTGGAGAAAGGATGGATAAAACAATCAGCCTGTTTGGCGATCTGATGGTCAATGAAATTATGAGTGCTACTAGAATCAATGAGTATTGTAAGAGGCATCTTCTTGAAGTAACCCTTGGCCCGCATTTTTTGTGGGGTGGTGAAGCCAGCTAAAGCATGGAGAGATATCTCTCGGTGGTCATCTAGAGACAGAGGGTCAATAGGCGGCTACTGAATGTCGACATGATCATCAAGTGTGTATGGAGCTTCTTCACCAATTTAAGAGGCAGGCGGAGAATCCACATCCAAGAGATAGAGCTTTTGTTGAACACATTTATGTCCCGAAGTGAATTTCTCATCACAATTATAACAAAGCCCTTTTTTCTGCGTGCCTGCATCTCTGTTTCAAATAAATGCTTGATAGGAGTTGGTCGAGGAGCTGGCGGGATGGGAGGTCGTTGAGAATCCATATTACGGAAGGGAACAAAAGTGGGTTTGGAGCATTGTTGGGATGCAATCTTGTATTTTTCCAACTTAGCCAACTCCAGGGCTTCCATCATTGTGTTGGGACAAAACATTTTGACCTCTGAGCGGATTTCATCCTTAAGACCACTGATAAAACAACTCCTGTAGAATTCATCAGACAATCCTTCTGTGTGATTGGCTAGTTTCTCAAATTCTGTCTGATACTCTCGCACAGTGCCAATTTGGAGAAGTTTAATGAGTGCTCCTGTCAAGTCATCAAAAGCACTAGGACCAAATCATTGCAAAAGGAGCTGGAAAAAATACTGCCATTTTGGCTCTTCATGAGCCTTGATGTACCAATGGTACCATTGAAGAGCTTCGTGTTCCAAATGAAAGGATGCAAGTGGAAATTTGTTGACATCAAAAGTATTATGAATACTAAAATACTGTTCTTCACGATAGATCCATCCAGTCGGATCAGTACCATTGAAGCGAGGAAATCAAGCTTCAGACTACGGAAATTAATGGAAGAAGAGAACCCATTGTATGATGAAGACTCAGACTGTCCTTTGTCATTCATGGCTGAATGCTCAAGATGGAGGCTGAGAAATTTGGTTTGGATGGCATCAAGTGCTTCCTCCATGGTGTTTTCTCCTCCGTGGGTGACAACCATAACCAGGATTTTTTAATTTTTGAGTGGGTAGAAAAAAAAAAACAGAAACTGTTTCAGTAAAGGAAAATCTGGATTTGGGAATCAATCTGATGGGTAATTTGGGTTTGACTGGGTTTTGGACACTTTCGAAGGGACAGGGAAGCAGAAAAGGAGGATTTTAGAAGTGGGGTGAAAGAATGAGAAAATTTGGCAGAGAGGGACAAAGAAGCAAAAATAGGAAAGGAACTCTGTGGAAAAATTTGAAGGCTGTTGATGTATATGTAACTTCAGAATGTATTTCACATATATGTATGTTGTATTCCTATAGAGATGTTATTATTCCTCTATACGGAAGTGTCGTCATTTATATTGTAAGTGTCGTAACTTATACTTGATGAGTTATTAGACCACCTTGTTGGGGTCGGCGCTGTATAAGTCATGTGGGTCAAAGGGTTATTAGACCACCCTATTGGGGGTCGGCCATGTGGCTCAAAGGGTTATTAGACCACCCTAGTGGGGGTCGGCCCAGTCAGCATTATGTTAAGTGGTTAAGTTGAGGCCGACCTAGTTGAGTAAAGGTCAAGTCAAGTTAGTGTATAAATAGAGAGTGTGTCTCTCTCATTTTACACATTTCTATTCTCTCACTCACACTTGGGAGAGTGCCACACTTGTGGAGGAGGAGGATCTGCTGCTAGGAGAAGGCTATATCTTTTATTCTGGTTGTATCATTGCTCTATCTACCTCTGAGGAATTTATTGGGGTTTTTCACCTTTATGGTTTTCCCCAAGTAAACTCTGTGTCTCTTGTGTGCTTGCATTATTGTGTCCATGATTGATATGTTGTAGATTTGATGTACATGTTGTTCTCTCAGTTAAGATCCTAGATCATATTGAAGTAAATTCTGAAAATTTAACATGGTATCAGAGCTATCCTGAAAGAAGGCATGATATGGCATGTATGACACTTGTTGCACTTACGATGCTAGGGCTTGATATAGCAAAAACCAGTCATCGTAGAACTTTCGCTATAAATCCATTTTGGTGAATTTTTCAGATTTGAACCTTTTACAGATCGAAGATAAGATCCCCGTGTACCTTGTGTCCAAAGGAAAACCTCTAATTTGTTGTACTTTGTGATTTATGATCTGTACAATATAGGTTTCTGCCTCTTCCAGATCTAAGTCAAAATCAGATGACCTTGGGAAAAAGGTCATAAATTCGGCTAGGAAGCTCCAAATGAAATTTTGTAAAAAGTGACAGGTAGTAAACAAACTATACTATCTCAGAAAAATTGTTCAGAGGCCGAAGTTGAACCAGTGACACGTGGCATGCCATACAAGTTCGCTCTCCTGTATTATCCCATAAACAAATCACGTTGCGACACTTGACATAACGCTCTCTTAGAGAATCCAGTTGAGGTTAGAACTGTCGAGAAAGAAAGATAACAAGTCAGGCTATCTCAAGAAAGTTTTTCAGACACTGTATATTGAAAAGTTCGTAGTTACACTAGAAACAATCAGGTACATATTTCTGTCAAATCAGAATTATTTTTGAGCACCTTCATTCATGGCTTCCGGAATTTAGGGCTTCGGAGAAAGTTAGAATTTTTGTAATTGGAGACCACGGCTGAATGCTACTCATCAAAATAGAAATTTAAAAACCAAGATCAGAATTTTTGGTTGGGCAGAAGGCCGGGCTTGATCAGACCCTAGTTCGGGACTTTGATCAGAAAAGTGAAAAATTAGGGCTTCTGCAAAAATGGGAATTTTTGAAATCTGTGACCACGGCTGGAAGCTCCTCATAAAAATAGAAGCTTAGAGCTTTGGATCAAATATTTTGATTGGGTAGAAGAGTGGGATTCATCAAACCCTAGTTCGAGGTCAAGTCCAGTGAATCCAAAAATCTAAAAGCAATTTTGAGGGGTGAAACTTTGCAGTTTTCAAATTCTGAATATACCAACTTGATTAGCTCATCAAGGTGCATATTTCTATCCTTTCGGAAGCTTGAAATTCAAAGTTTGAATTTTTGGGGTTTCTCTGACAAACCCTATTATAGCTCTAGATCCAGTTCCTACAAATCAAGTGGATTGGGTTAATCCTAGAAGAGGATGGATTGGTCACCTGCATAAGTGAAGAAGTTCCTGTTTCAGAGGGAGATGAGGCTAAGGCCTTCCATAAAAAGATTTCAAGCAATCTTGACAGGTATGGCTTACAAGTATGTTTCATGATTAAGTTTATCATATGTTTGTCTTCATATCATTATAGTACAATCTTGATTAATTACTAGACTTGTCGTATCACCTTAATAGAAGATATTCATTGATTAAGGTTTTGACACTTATGATTGTACTAATGCATTGTGATGTTGTATGAGGTTTATGTTGTTCGCTAACATAAAAGGTACACCAAGAAAGACAAATCATGTTCTACTTCAAGAACATATGATCACGGTGACATGAAGACAAAGATTAATCCATTGGCATGGATCACATAGAAGATCTACTTACGAGGTATGTATAACTTGGTTCTACAATGGTTAACTTATGAGACATGCAGGTTACTAGCACAAGTCACTGAAGAGAACCAGAAGACATTATGCGGGTATGTTAGACATAACTAGCTAGCATGCTAATCCAGGTATGTTTTCCTATATCAAGCTAGAATCCTACCTTGTGTTAGGATCTTATACTATTGTGTTGTTGATAATGATTATTCATGAAGTCATAGGTTTGAATAGTCATGGTTGTATGCATATTATGTTTCTTACCATAATTGATGATATGACTAACGAGAAGAATCATGAAGGTATATGTTTGAGTAAGCACGGGTTTATGCATTGATGATTTAACTAATCAAAAGAGACCTATGATCAAATAAGAATATGCATGAGTAAAAGAAGACTTCCCTGAAACCTTGAATACTAATGTTTATTATCTGTGAATGATCATGATTATACATGTTTAAGATTATTGTGTTTTGATAGTATTAAGATTATACTAATAAATGTGTGATTATGCATGAGACCTCAAGGATAACACAATGATGATACTAAGAAGCATGCATAATGATTAAGGATGGATGTAAGTTCAAGGACAGGTAATCCAGGAAGCAAAGATCAAGAGGGAGCACACTCCAGTTGTTCCTACAAGAAAGCAAAGGAGCACACTTCAGTAGTTTATGCAAGGATGTAGATATTCAGAGGGAGTTGACCACTTCTCACAATCCACATCAGAATGGAGTTGCAAAGATTCAGAGGGAGTCCACCCAGCAACCAAACAAAGATAAGTATTTGAATTGTCATTTCTTACATAATGTTATTCAATGATGTATATGCTTATGTTCCTAGAATTAGGTTGTGTATTATGCATATTAGAATAGTTGCATTGATGAACAGTATACTACTAATATACAAGGGGTAAGTGGCCTATGGCACTGTACAACATTCCATTGCTACTTATCTAGAATGAAACCTCTTTGCTGACATGTTAGGAGTTGTGCACACTGTTAACAATGTTCTGGTAGAGATTGGAAGGCATCTAGAAAGTTATCGAATATGGATAAATGTTGTATTGAAGCATTGGCTAAGATAATTGCATGACTATATGACATATTTCTTTATGTGTAAGAATTTGTTCTGAAAACTATGAGATGTTTTCTAATCATGCAATTTAACTTGTTGTGTAGGAAAGATCGTATACCATCACCTACAAAAGAAGGACTACAACATTTGTTCAGTAACAAAGTTATCTATTGAAAATATTGAAGATATTGAAGTTCCCAGGATCTGGGAAGAATGCCATGATCGAGGAGTACCAGTCGATCATGAAGATGTTTGGGATGCAGTCCCAAGACCTGAAGGGGAGTCTGTAGTGACTTCCAAGAGGATCTACAAGATCTAGCATGCTACAGGTAGTAGCATAGAGACTTTTGCTCCTATATCCAGATACACTTCCATTAGATCCGTACTTGCTCTGGCTGCAGTGATGAAAGAGAAGATACACTAGATGGATTTCAAGATAGCTTTCTTGAATGGTGTAGTCATATATGTGTGCATAACTTGGGGATGATGCACTATTTGTTTTTGGCATGGAGGTGTGGCAGAGTGCAGATGGAATCTTCCTTGGACAAGGAAAGTATGCAGTAGAGATCCTGAAGAGGTTCGGGATGATGAACTGCAAGGTCATGGCCACACATATGGCATCGAACCTGAAGCTTCTGTGAGATGCTTCATATGAGCCAGTTGATGTCTCTATGTATCATCAGATGATTGGGTCCTTGATGTACCTGACGAACACGAGACCAGATATTTTCTTTGTGGTGAACACATTGAGCCAGTTCCTGACGGATCTGAGGAGTGTTCACCTGGTTGCTGTAAAGCATGTTCTGAGGTACCTGAAGGGTACAGTGGATTATGGGCTCAAGTATGAAGCGAATCAAAAGTTTAATCTGCAAGGTTATGTTGATTCAGATTGGGCTGGCAGTGCTGCAGATAGGAAGAGCACATATGGATGTTGCTTCAGTATGGGATCAGGTGTGATCTCTTGGTTCAGCAGGAAGCAGTCCTGCATAGCACTAAGTACAGCCGAAGCAGAGTATGTTGCGATGGATGAGTAGGTTGCAGATGTATTGACCAAGCCGTTGGCTAGAGTGCAGTTTGAGTACTTCAGAGAGAGGCTTGGTGCACTTCAGATCGAGGTTCCTTCCAAAGGGAAATGATGAGTCTGGAAGATGCAGATGCACATGAGCTTTTCTGACATGGTTGATTTGTTCTCCCTTGGTCGTGATGTAATTGCTGAGCCATTTTTCACATGGTGGTAGATGTGTTCTCCCATGGTGAAAAAGTAAGGGCTGGAGCCTTCCCCGAATGGTGGTAGATGTGTTCTCCCATGTCAGTGGTGTAAGTGCTGGATGATGTGCATCTGGGCTGTGATTCATGGATGATGCGATGATCTGAAGAGGATGATGCTATGATGATCAGGAGGATCACGGATGATGAGCATCAGGACGATGCTCCATTTACTACTCTGTATATGTATATGCATCATGTTGGTTGCTTGTTATGATCAGTTGGATCATTTATATATATATGCATCATGTTGGATGCTGGATATGATCAGTTGAATCATTTATGTATGTATGCATCATGTTGGATGCTGGATATGATCAGTTGGATCATTTGTATGTATTTTGTATATGCATCATGTTGGATGCTTGGACCATGTATCTGTATATGTATCAAGTGGATACTGAGATCATGTATGTTGATATGTATTAGGTGGATACATTGTGTGGATCATGTATCTGTGTATGTATCAGGTGGATACATTGTATGATCAGGTAGATCATGTAGGATAATATGTATCAGGTAGATACTTGGTATGCATCAGGTGGATGCATTGTATGATCAGGATGATCGTGGATGACGAGCTTCTCTAGATGAAATGCATCCGGATGATGCATTGATGATGATCAGAATGATCATGTGTACATCAGGATGATGTATGGTGAGTATCAGGATGATACTTTGTGGCCGTGGATCAGGTTGTGCAGATGAGCATGTCTAGGAGATCCTATAGATCGGAGTTGTGTACCCGTAACAGATTGGGATGCTCTTTCGAGACATTGCTCTGGGAGGACATGTAATTTGTGCCCTGGGAGATCGTCAAGTCGGAGTTGTGTACCCGTAACATCCTAATATGCTCTTGCGAGGTTTTGTCCTATGGCATGTAATTTGCTCCTGGGAGATCTGGATAGGATGAAAAAGGCCTCAAATGCTTCATCCAGGTTTTGCCATGACCACATGTAATTTGCTCCCGGGAGATCTGCACAGGATGAAAAAGGCCTCAGATGCTTCAGCCAAGTTTTGTGGTGGACCACATGTAATGTGCTTCTGGGATATCCGACAAGTAGAGCTGTGTGCTCGTAACAGCCTGGGATGCTTAAGCCAGGTTTTGTGGTGAGATCACATTTAATGTGCTCTTGGGACATACGACAGGTAGAGCTGTGTGCTCGTAATAGCCTCGGATGCTTCAGCCAGGTTTTGTGATGCGTCACATGTAATGTGCTCCTAGGAGATCCGACAGGTAGAGCTGTGTGCTCGTAATAGCCTAGGATGCTGCAGCCAGGTTTTGTGATGCACGTAATAAGTCCTGAGGATTCCATAGTATGGCTAGTGATGACGAAGACGTGCAGGTGGTGGGCCTACATCTAGTATGAAAAAGGACTGGCTCTGTAGAACTTCCTATGGCGCGTAGATTCAGAGATTGATTGATATAGCAGCAGCAGTGACAATGATGATGATTCGAGGATGATGATTCATTGATGATGATCCATAGAAGAAGACTTGTGCTAGCGGATCTGTGTCGAGAAATACCTTCCTAGTTAAGAGGGAGTGTTGATGTATATGTAACTTCGGAATGTATTTCACATATATGTATATTGTATTCCTATAGAGATGTTATTATTCCTCTATACGGAAGTGTCTTCATTTATATTGTAAGTGTCGTAACTTATACTTGATGGGTTATTAGAACACCTTGTTGGGGTCGGCCCTATATAAGTCATGTGGGTCAAAGGGTTATTAAACCACCCTATTGGGGGTCGGCCATGTGGTTCAAAGGGTTATTAGACCACCCTAGTGGAGGTCAGCCTAGTCAGCATTATGTTAAGTGGTTAAGTTGAGGCCGACCTTGTTGAGTAAAGGTCAAGTCAAGTTAGTGTATAAATAGAGAGTGTGTCTCTCTCATTTTACACATTTCTATTCTCTCACTTGTTGAGATATTGTAACTTCAAAGAATATTATATTTGTACTTTATTATTCTGGAGATGTTTCATTCCTCCTTGAAGATCTTATTGTATATCCGGAGATGTTTATTCCTCCGTCGGAATGTGGTAACTTGGGTTATTAGACTTCCCTAGTGGGGGTCGGCCCTGTATGTGTTATGTGGGTCAAAGGGTTATTAGACCACCCTAGAGGGGTCGACCCAGTCAGTTGTAATGGGGTATTTAACCCAAGGGTTAAATACGAGCCTACATGTCTTGTGTAAAAGACAAGTCGGAGTAGTGTATAAATAGAGAAGGTGTATTCCTCATTTGATACACTCATTCACTTGAGAAAGGCGCACTTGTGGAGGAGAGTTTTGCTATGGAGAAGGAGGAGCTCATGCTCAGGTTTTGAATCTTTGTATATTTCTGGTCATCTATATTGAGGAAGCTTTGCTGGGTTTTCTACCCCATGAGGATTTCCTAGGATAAATCTGTGTCTCTTGTGTTTATGATGTGCTTGTTGTTTCTTCAATGATCCTGTATATGATATTATTGTGAAATGGAATGTAATGCTGCTATTTTCTGTCTTAGCATATTAAATCTTAACATGGTATCAGAGCTAACCTGAAGGAAGGCAAGGTATGGCACTTGCGACACTTGCTTTACTTACAACAATTTGAAGGTTAGGGTTTTACATAGAAAAAACCAGTCATCGTGGAACTTTCGCTATAAATTCATTTCTACGAAGGTTCAGGATCTGAAACGTTTACAGGTCGACGATAACAGCCCCAGGTATCTTGTGTCCAAAGGGCACCCTCAGATTCGTTGTACTTTGTAAGTTATGATCAGTACAAATTAGGGTTTCTGCCTCTTCTAGATCTCAGTCAAAATCAGGTGACCTTGGAAAAAAGGTCATAACTTGGGATGGGAAGCTCCAAATGAAATTTTGTAAAAAGTGACAGGTAGTAGACAGACTTTATTATCTCAGAAAACTTTTTCAGATGCCGAAGTTGAACCAGTGACACGTGGCACACCGTACAAGTTTGCTCTCCTGTATTATCCCATAAACAGGTCACGTTGCAACACTTGGCATAACTCTCTCTCAGAGAGTCCAATTGAGGTCACACCTGTCAGGATGGAAATATAACAGGGAGCGATATCTCAGAAAACGTTTTCAGAGGATGAAGTACAAACAGTGACACGTGGCACGCCGTACAAGTTCACACTCTTGTATTGTCCCAAAACAGGTCACGTTGCGACATTTGGCATAACTCTCTCTCAAAGAATCCAAATGAGGTCAAACCTGTCAGGATGGAAAGATGACAGGTCAGGATACTGTAGAAAACGTTTTCAGACCCTGTGGAGCGAAAATTTTGGAGTTATAGCAGAAACAATAAGGTACATATTTCTGTCAAAACAGAATTATTTTTGGAGCACCTTTATTCATGGCTTCCGGAATTTAGGGTTTCGGAGAAAGTTAGAATTTTTGGAATCAGAATCCACGGCTGAATGCTACTCAGCAAAATCAAAATTTAGAGACCAAGATCGAATTTTTGGTTGGGTAGAAGACCGGGCTTGATCAAACCCTAGTTCGGGATTTTGATCGGAAAGATGGAAAATTAGGGCTTCAGCAAAAGTTGGAATTTTTGAAGTCTGTAACCACGGTTGGAAGCTCCTCAGAAAAATAAGAGTTTAGAACCTTGGATCGAACCTTTTGATTGGACAGAAGGGTGGGATTCATCAAACCCTAGTTCGGGTTCTTGTCTAGAAGATCCAGAAGTTTCGAAGGAAATTTTGAGGGGTCAAATCTTGGAGATTTCAAAATTAAAGCATGCTAGTTTGATCAGCTCAGCAAGACACATCCTTCCATCCATTCAGAAGTGTGAAAGTCAAAGATTGAATTTTTAGGGTTTCTCTAGCAAACCCTAATCAAGCTCCAGATCAAGTTTCAGGGGGAGTTGAGGCTAAGGCCTTACATAAGAATACTACAAGAAGTCTCGACAGGTATGACTTAAGGAGGTTCAGGTATGTCTTGAAATATGATTCTTGATTAAGTTCATGATGTGTTTGTCTTCATATTATTTATTAGTACAATCTTGATTAATGTTAGAATTTTATTATCACCCTAGTAACAGTATGAATGCATGTGAATGATCGAAGACATTCATTGATTAGGACTATATGATTGTACTAATGCATTATGGTATTGTGTAAGGTTGATGTTGTATGCTAACAAGATACAGGTACATCACCATGACAACATGAAGACAAAGACTCATCCATAATCTTTGTTCTACTTACGAGGTATGTATGACTTTGTTATATTATGCTTAACCTATGAGACATGTAGGTTCTAGCACAGGATCTCTAAATCCTTGAAGAGATTGTTTAGGTATGTTGTACATAACTAAGCAGGTATACTAATCCAGGTATGTTTTCCTATGTCAAGTTAGAACCTTACCTCGTGTTAGGATCCCTTATATAAGTATACTTGGTATGATTGGTTATGCTTATTCATAAAGCTAGTAATCAAGGGTTTATGAATATTATGTCTTTTATCTTGATTGATGATATCTTGAATACTAATGTTTATTATCTATGATCATGCTATACATATTCAAGAATTACAATGTTTTGATAATATTTATAATATACTAATGAATGTATGTTTGTGTATGAGATCATGAGGATAACACTAGTGCACACTTGAGCATGCACAGTAGTACAGAATGAATAGAAGTTCAAAAGACATTTAGAAAATCAAGCAGGAGGCAACCACACAAACATAAAAGATAAGTATTTGAGTTGTTATTTGAAATAGTAAATGATATCTGTATGCATAATAAGTTATCATGTCAACATGATTTCATGATTATGAAGTATTACTAATCATGTACTTAATTTTGATTTGTAGGAAAGATCATGAAGAATGATGAACACTGAACAAATGATGGATGTTCAACAAGAAGATTTACAAATCAAACAAAATATAGAAGGCTCGTGGCTAGAAGATTCTCTTAGAAAGAGGAAGAGAATCATGACGAGATGTTTGCTCCAAGTGACTATATAAGACCATTCTCTTAATGGTGTAAGAAGTGTGAATCAGGTTCTGTATGGGTACCCAGGATCGATAATCAAATGATGAGCTTAATGATCACCATTGATGAGCTTAATTATCACCATGGGTGATGTGAATCTCAACCTTTGCTACAAGGTTGAATATAGTTTCTATACACAGATGACATGGATACAAGAAGGAACTCACCACAGAGTTCGAATGATATTGAGGCCCATATCAGTACACCCATCTAACGAGAGATGGCACAGATAGATATGCACAAGATCATTCAATGCAGAGTGTGAATAATGTTCAGTCACAAAGGGAGAATTGACAGTTTCTTGATAAGCTTGGGCTTTACCAAAAGTAAAGTTGTTCCTAACCTTTACCTTAAGGTTATGGATCATACCATTATTGTATGACGATGATCTCTTTCTGACAAGGAATGAGAAACAGATCATGAAAAGAAAGAAGAAGATGGCTGCAGAAATGAAAATGAAAGATCTCAGATTGATACATTACTTCCTAGGTCTGGAAGTATGGCAAGGCTCAGAAGGAATCTTTCTCAACCAGGGAAAGTATGCTGAGAAATGTTAAAAGGACTTGATGTGTCGGAATGGCCACTCTCATGGATTCCAACTTGAAGTTGTTAACAGATGACTCTTCAGAGTTAGTGGATATAACTCTGTACAGACAAATTATTGGGTCACTGATGTATCTAATAAATACTAGGTCAGATATATGCTTTGCTGTGAATACCTTGATTCAGTATCTAGCGGAAACTAGATGTGTTCACCTGTTAGTTGCAAAGCATGTGATCAGGTACCTAAAGGATATGATAGACTTTGATCTATGCTATATTGGAGATCATGACTTCAGATGGCTACACAGATGTTGATTGAACAGAAAGTGTATCAGACAGGAAGAGCACATTGAGAGGATGTTATTGTCTGGGATCAACCATGATCTTGTGGTTTAGCAGGAAACAATCTAGTGTGGCTCTTAGCACAAGCAGAATATATGGTTTCCTGCTCTGCTAAGTTATGAAGTAGTATGGTTTCAGAATTGTTTGACTTAGAGATGGACCCAACTGTGATCCTATGTGACAATCAGAGTTGTACCAAAATGGCAAAGAATCCAGTGTTCCATGATAAGTCAAAAGCACATAGAGATGTGACATTTCTATACACGAGATATGGTGCAGAAAGGAATTAAAGTTTGAATTTGTAACAAGTTACCATTGTACTAACCAAACCTCTACTGATACGATGTACTAACCAAACCTCTACCTCAAGTAAATTTTTCCGAGACAAACTTAATATAGTTCAGAAGGATCTTCCTTGAAAGGGGGAGTGATGTGATCACTTATGATGAGATTGCCTGCATCAACAGAAAGGTCGATGATGTGGTTACCTATATTGGTGATGCCAACAAAGAGGTTGGTGGATGGTCCTTAGACAGGGCCTAAGGTGACAAGGGGATTGGATCATCCCTGGACTTCAGTCTTAAAGAGAGCCGTAGACGTATGTCTTCGAGAATGAAGTCCTTGGTGGACATGAGAGGATTGGATCATCCCTGGACTTCAGTCCTAAAGAGAGCCGTAGACGTATGTCTTCGAGAATGAAGTCCTTGGTGGACATGAGGGGATTGGATCATCCCTGGACTTCAATCCTAAAGAGATCCGTAGACGTATGTCTTCGAGAATGAAGTCCTTGGTGGACATGAGGGGATTGGATCATCCCTGGACTTCAGTCCTAAAGAGAGTCGTAGACGTATGTCTTCGAGAATGAAGTCCTTGGTGGACATGAGGGGATTGGATCATCCCTGGACTTCAATCCTAAAGAGAGCCATAGACGTATGTCTTCGAGAATGAAGTCCTTGGTGGACATGAGGGGATTGGATCATCCCTGGACTTTAGTCCTAAAGAGAGCCGTAGACGTATGTCTTCGAGAATGAAGTCCTTGGTGGACATGTGGGGATTGGATCATCCCTGGACTTTGGTCCTAAAGTGAGCCGTAGACATATGTCTCTGAGAATGAAGTCCTTAGTGGACAGATGAGGATTGAGTCATCCTTGGACATGATCCTAGATGTACGGTTGAGGATTGAGTCATCCTTGGACGTGGTCCTAAATGTACGGTTGAGGATTGAGTCATCCTTGGACGTGGTCCTAAATGTACGGTTGAGGATTGAGTCATCCTTGGACGTGGTCCTAAATGTACGGTTGAGGATCGAGTCATCCTTGGACGTGGTCCTAAATGTACGGTTGAGGATTGAGTCATCCTTGGACATGGTCCTAAATGTACAGATGGGATTGCATCGTCCCTAGACATGAGACTTGTCTTAAAGTGATAAGGACTGATCATCCTGGAACTCGATCTGGATTGTATCGTCCATGGACCTATGTCCTAAAGAGAGCAGGATTGATCATCCTGTAATATGATCGTGTGTGTTGCAGGGTATGCTGCTATGTATGATAGATGTATTAGTGAGAATACATGCTCTTGATGATAGATGTATTAGTGAGAATACATGATCTTGATGATAGATGTATTAGTGAGAATACATGCTCTTGATGATAGATGTATTAGTGAGAATACATGCTCTTGATGATAGATGTATTAGTGAGAATACATGCTCTTGATGATAGATGTATTAGTGAGAATACATGTTTTGATGACAAATGTATTGGTGTGGATACTAATACAGATGATCCAGATGCTGTAGATCGAGATGATCTAGATATTGTAGATCGAGATGATCCAGATACTGTAGGTCGAGATGATCCAGATGCTGTAGATCGAGATGATCCAGATGCTGTAGATCGAGATGATCCAGATATTGTAGATCGAGATGATCCAGATGCTGTAGATCGAGATGATCCAGATATTGTAGATCGAGATGATCCAGATGCTATAGATCGAGATGATCCAGATGCTGTAGATAGAGATGATCCCGATACTGATGATCATATGATGACGATGCTGATGATCATGAGGATCCAGATGATGATGTTGTTATAGTTGTTCGAGTGCTGCAGAAGATAAAGACTCAGTACTGAAGATGTTGATGTTCCAAGTATTGAAGATATTCCAGTAACTTCTTGAGTTACTGATGATGTTGAGAAAGCTTCCAATGATTTATAGATTTATCATGTATGATGTTGATGACTCCTTGCTCGTGCAGATGCTGTTATAATATCCTTCTCGTTAAGGGGGAGTGTTGAGATATTGTAGCTTCAAAGAATATTATATTTGTACTTTATTATTCTGGAGATGTTTCATTCCTCCTTGAAGATCTTATTGTATATACGGAGATGTTTATTCCTCCGTCGGAATGTGGTAACTTGGGTTATTAGACTTCCCTAGTGGGGGTCGGCCCTGTATGTGTTATGTGGGTCAAAGGGTTATTAGACCACCCTAGAGGGGTCGGCCCAGTCAGTTGTAATGGGGTATTTAACCCAAGGGTTAAATACGAGCCTACATGTCTTGTGTAAAAGACAAGTCGGGAGTAGTGTATAAATAGAGGAGGTGTATTCCTCATTTGATACACTCACTCACTTTAGAAAGGCGCACTTGTGGAGGAGAGGTCTGCTATGGAGAAGGAGGAGCTCATGCTCAGGGTTTGCATCTTTGTATATTGCTGGTCATCTATATTGATGAAGCTTTGCTGGGTTTTCTACCCCATGAGGGTTTCCCAGGATAAATCTGTGTCTCTTGTGTTTATGTTGTGCTTGTTGTTTCTTCAGTGATCCTGTATATGCTATTATTGTGAAATGGAATGTAATGCTGCTATTTTCTGTCTTAGCATATTAAATCTTAACATCACTCACACTTGGGAGAGTGGCACACTTGTGGAGGAGGAGGCTCTACTGCTAGGAGAAGACTATCTCTTGTATTCTAGTTATATCATTGCTCTATCTATCTCTGAGGAAGTTATTGGGGTTTTTCACCTTTATGGTTTTCCCCAAGTAAACTCTGTGTCTCTTGTGTGCTTGCATTATTGTGTCCATGATTGATATGTTGTAGATTTGTTGTACATGTTGTTCTCTTAGTTAAGATCCTAGATCAGATTGAAGTAAATTTTGAAAATTTAACAAAGGCGATTGGGTGAAAGTCGAAGAAGTTATGGAAAACCCTAAAAATAGGCAAATGTGGGATTTTTGGATTTGGGAAGTAGAATTTGGGACAGGGTCCTTAGGAATGAAATATGAAGAATAGTATTACAAGGGTGTCAGTGAAGTTTCAAGGGAAACGAAGTGAAAACAAGGAATGGATATTAAATGGATTTCTGAAATGGCTTTTAGAGTGGATCTGAAATGGCTCGGAATGGATAAAAAATGGATGGATCTATAATTGCACGGAAGTGATTGGAAACAGATGGATCTGCAACTGCGTGGAAGTGATTGGTAACAATTCAGTTGAAAATAGATATGGACCCTAGGTGTGCTCGGCTTCCTAATAGTTCAGGGGTTTCACTCGGCCACCAATGCTATCTGACGGCTTGTGTATTAGGGAAGTACCCCTCACTCCACGACTCAGGTAAAATTGATAACCGCTTTGCCACAAACGACAATTCTTGGTTTACCTCACGGGTGGGAGCTAGTCAATCGGGTAGGGGTCATTGCCCTTTTCGCTGGAAGGTCCTCTCGATGGGTCAACTACTTTGGGGTTCCTGTGGTACTCCTCATAGTGAGTTTTAGGGCTTATTCCCAAGTACTTCTCACAGTTAAGTGGATAAGGATTATTCCCAGATCCGAACCTGCAACATATGCAGAAAAACAAATTTGGCAGACATTCCACCCAACGAGCCCAGAAAGTGATATGATACCATATGTGAGGAACCTGCAACAATTAATTAATGAAAATACACGAGATAGCAGTAATAAAAGAACTTAGAACCACTTTATTGATCGCAGGCCACTTCGAGGGGGCAACCTCCTTTGAGCAAGCTCAATACAAATAACTTCACGGTACCTTCATTGGCCTCAGCACACACTTATATACTAAGTCTATGCCCAATACTATGGGTCAATACCATGGGACATATAATACTACGGGACGACTTACAAAGCATATGCATCCAATACTATGGGTCAATACCATGGGCTAATAGAAACTATGGATCAACAAATACTACGAGACGACTTACAAAGCATATGCGTCCAACAACAATATACTAACAAAGTAAAGAGAAGGGTTGACATGGGTTCCTAACAGGCACCCATGCCTTAGTGAAAAATCTCTATTGGGGGAGTAGTCTTCCATGGACATGGAGGAGTTTTAGAAAACCATGACAAGCATTAAGGGAAATTTCCTATACTTGCTTTCTTACAGAGACAATCTGCTTGAGCTTGTGGATTTGTTTCATGGTGCATCCTTGAAGGAGGAAGAGGATATTTTCAAGCTCACAAAATATTTGATGACCACCCAATATAATTCCTTGCAGATCACTCAATGTGCACTCCAATAATCTAAGATGGAGATAGTATAGATCCATGGAAAGATGCAAAGATCACACCTGCCCTCCTACACAGCATTCATCCATGTTCACTTGGTTGATTACATTCTTGATCATATGGAGGAACCTCATGAGATGGTGGATCATGAGGATCATTCTATTTTGCATGTGATTGAGGAGTGTGAAGAGGAGTTTAATGAGAACCAAGCACTTGATATTTCCCAGAGTGAACCTGAGTTGTTCCTTGGAGAGAGTCACTCTTCCATGGAGGAGTCGGATGAGATCACCTCATTTGGACCAGCCAGTAATGAAGAATATGTATCCATAAGTTTGATGAATGAAAGTTGCAGAGATATGAATTTGGTTCACACCTATTTCCTCCGGATCCTAGATTCAGCCACATCAAGTGGGGATGAACATTGGGTGTAGAAATTTTTCTGGTTGATGCCACATGTGGAGCAAGAGGGTCCCAAAATTGTACATAATGACTGGGTAAATGCACCATTTGCTTCCCAACAACATCCGAGGAAGCCATGTGCATTCCTTGATACCTCTTTCTTTCACTTGCACCAATTGAGTGAACCCAATGGCAGAGACTTGAGCCATTGGAGTTGTGCACTAGTACCATGCCTGGGAGATCATGAATTTTTTATAGATGAGGAAGAATCATGGATGGAGAAGAAGCCTAAATGCATTTCATCTTTTGAGATTCTAGGAGGTAAAAGTTATTTTTGTAAATTTATTGATTCTCCTTACACTTACATGTTTTGTGATCAGCAACAGAGGAACATATTGATGACATTTGATGCCATTCATCCACATATGGATTGGGTGGAATATTACATGTTAGACATGGAATCTCCCTGCAGAAATATTTTTTCTCATGATCAGGGGAAGGAAGCTAAGCAAGCAAGTTTCAAAGAGAAGTTAATGAAACATTTATCTTGCAGAAGGTGTCGTATGTGGAGGACATCCGCATACTTGGATGGATGCTTGCACCCTTTGGCCAATGGCAAAGAGTTGAGACATTGGCTGATTTCATTTGGGGAAGCACTTTGATTCCCACTCGAATTGCTTGGATGGAATGTCTTTTCAATTTTTATTTGGATGAAAAGGCACATGTTTGACATTACTGCTTAGATGAATGGAGTTTTTTATGACACACATTACACTTCAAGTGAGCAGCATGATCATCTATGGTTGCTATATGATGCTCTTAGTATTCTTGGATGGACATGTGTCACCACCTGTTCCTTGGGAGGAGTTGATATGATTCAGCCCCAGATTGAGGAGTTCCATGCTGGGTGGGGAATTATCACAGATGTCCAGTTTAAAATTGGAAGTTACCAACTTTCAATGTGGTGGTGTGATCTTGACATCCTTCTTGATGATAGATCATCCCAATTGATTTTGATGTCTGCGAGGATGCAATTGAGACTTTGGGACCCTGGCATTCCTTAGAGTGACAACTTTCCAAAGGTGGCAAAAAAATTTGGGTCCTTACAGAGGAAGGAGTGGGATCTAGGCATTCTACTCAGTTATCCTAACTGGGATGAAAATTTTGATAAAGAAGAATTAGTCATTTTGAGAATGACTATAATCAGAGTGGAGCAGCAAAAACATGATGGACCCTTGGTATTTCAGATTGGAATGGAGGATTCCAATTCTAGACAGTCAGCGACATATTTTGAGGAGTAAAGTCACTGGTTGGCTTCATAGTTGGTTGGAGTTGGTTTCTTGCTTGAGGACAATAAATTTTGGGAGGGAGGACTTTCATGTCCCCAATTTTCGCTAATTCAGTGACCATGGGTAAAAAGGGGACAAAATAACCCCTAGGTAAATAATTTTACTTCATCATGCATGCATAGGATTAAATTTAGCCTAAGTCAAGTGGATGAATTATTTTTATTAATTTTAATTAATTCTTGTAATTAAATTCCTAAATAATGGAGCAAGTGGGACAAGAGGGCTCCCTCATGAGGATAAGGTTTCCGAAATGGAACTGGAGTCCATAAAATAGAAATGAACGAAAAGTTGGAAGGTATAAGAAGTTGCCAGAAGCAGAAAATTAGAAATATCCAAAAAAAGCTAAGGAGGGCCACAGTTTCTAAAGGGAGCTCAATTTACAAAGAAGGAAACATATTGAGACAAAGGGGGGCACAATTTCTAAAAAAAAGAGTTCAGTTACAAATTAGGAAACTCTAACAAATAAGGAAACATCTTGAGACAAAGGGGGGCACAATTTCTAAAGGAAAGGAAAGCTTGTAAGGAAAAAGCAAGGCAAGTATGTCGACTCATGGGTGGCCCATGTGGAAGGGTTCTCACAGGTCACCAAGCATGTCAACTTGCTCAAAAGGTCACCATGAATTCTATAAGATAATCCAAGAAACTCCTATTCACATCTTTTGACCATGTTTTAATTGAATTTGAGAGCTATAGCTCCTCTTATTGAGTGATGTGCCTCAACCTTGCTTTGGGTGATGCTCCCCTTAGCCATTTTTGTTCTAGTCTCTCCTCCACTCTCTTTGGAAGGTATTTATGACTAATTTGCAGTCATTTAAGAATAATATTCAGCCATTAAATATTTATCTCAAGTTGGTTTCGAATTTCTTCAGAAGATTTAAAGATGTTTGAAGAAGGAACCACTCCTGCAGCAACCTTCTATCTTCTTCTCTTCTCTCTAATTCTCTGTTGGACATCAATCAATGATGATTTGAATTATCCCATGATGGAGAAGTATTAAAGACCATTTAATTGAATTTAATTCATTCCACTCATTCTTCTCAAGGCCTACCATCTTTATGTATTGCAGACTCCACCCAAAGGAGCTTTCCTTGATGTAATTGGTACATGTTTCATGCTGGAGGTTGCTAAGACCCGTAGGGTCATTTTGGTGCTACTTAAATCTCTGTAAGATGCTTTTTATTTCCTGATAAACCATATTTTATATTATTCATATATCTTCATTTAAAAATTATGCAAGTAATTAAGTCATTTTCATACCTATGCTCATTAGACTACAAATTCTGACTAGTTTTTCCATAACCTGCATAAAATGAATTCTATGAATCCAAATGAAGTTCCGTAATTTTATGTAGTTCAATAATAGACCCAATAACCTCATACAACATGTATATAATAGTTTTGTGAGGTTATTATAATGTTTGAGGTAGTTTGAATCTTGACTAGTTGAGCAGACCAACTAGCTAGGTTTAATATTTTTCCTATAAAATGTATTATATCAACTCAAATTCAATTATGCAAATTGATGTTTTTTATTAGGAATTAAATGAACCATACCCTAGCTCCATACCCAAATTAGAGAATAGCATATATTTCTTGGGAAAGGAAATGGAAAATTCAGCCTATTGTTCCAAACTGCAGTAAAAGCTCCCAAATTCTAAATCATTTTATCATATACTATTTCTTGATGCCAAAATACCATAATGAGACCAAATATATGTACAAGCACACTTGTGTGCACCCTGATCTAGTTTGTATATGCGGATGTACCCAGAAGCATTGAGGTAGAGTTCAGAGGTGTCGATGCTCAAAACATAAATGGTCTATGTGCTTTGTACAAAGAATCCACAAACAGTTTTACTCTGTCTGACTTGTTCCTGCACACTTTACCATATAAAAAACAGAACCTAAATTCATCCCTATCATCCTTGAGTTGGGAGTCAATATCCAGAGTTATCACCTTGTAGATTATAAAATTGTTAAAATTTACTAATGAAAATTCTGCTTAAAATTTGTGTTTTGAGTTGATATTCTAGCCTATTATTGAATGGTATCTTACACCCATAGATAATTTGGAAAGGTGAGGTGCCTATAGTGCGCTTGACACTAATTTTGTCTTCCGATAGTGCGAATTTTAGTTGGGAGTCCCAAGATCTTTTATTTGTATCCAACATCTTCTTTATGATGGTCACTAAGCTTTTATTAGAGGATTCGGCCAATCCATTTCCAAGAGGGTAGTAAATTGTTGAATGAATTAATTCGATGTAATTTTGGAAGAAACTCATCATTCTAGTGGATTTAAAGGATTGAGCGTTGTCTGTAATGATCTTGCTTGGGAAACCAAATCTTGATAAAATATTTTCTTCGAGGAAATTTATTATGACAGTATCATTAGCGTTTCTTGTTGGAATTGATTCCACCCATTTTGTGAAATAATTAGTAGCCATTAGAATCCACCTGTGTTGGCCACTAGAGTGTGGGTTTATCAATCCTATAAATTCAATACCCCACTATTGAAAAGGTGCTTCTACTTTGATTGGTTTGAGGGGCAATGTTCTAAGATTCTGCTTTCCAGCAAATATTTGACATTCTCTACATGACCTATCAATATTATTGGCATCGGTGAATAATGTAGGCAAAAAATAACCATCTCAAAGGAATTTATAGGAAGTGGATCTCCATGCATGATTCCCTCTGCACATGCCTTTGTGAAACTCTACTATTATGCCTTCAGTTTCTTCTTCAATTACACAATTTAGCAGAATTTTGAGAGGGTCTTTCCAAAAGAGGTATCCATCTAAAATGTAATACTTGATAGATTTGAGTTTAAGAGTTACCATTTTGGATTTATTCAGGTCATGGGGACAAGTCGGATGTTGCAGGTAGTAAAAAAATTTGTACCATCCTAAATAAGCAAAATTTTCAAAAACATTAATAGGGATATTTTGTTGAATAGTTGTTTCTTCCTGACTAGGAAATTGATCTATCAGATTTATCTCGAGAGCTTGATAGTTTGATTCGGCCAAGATTTTTTCTAGTCCTTGTCCTTTCACCAACTTGGTAGGATTGATTTCCATGTCATAGTTCTGGATTTTGGAGATCCACTTCCCCCTCTTCCTTCGTTTTCCGACTGACACGGGATATCCTTGATGGTGCTTCCTAACATGTAGGCGATGATTTTAGTGTGTAGGACATAGTTCCTAAATGACTTGAGAGATTTAACTAGTGCGTATGCTTGTTTCTCCATCGTGTTGCATTTTAGCTCAACATATCTCAATGCTCGGCTAAAAAAGGCGATGGGTTGCTCGTGTCCTTCACCATTTTCTGTAGGAGGACTACTGCAATGGTAACCTCAGAGGCAAACAAAAATATGAGAAACTCCTTAGTGTTGTCCGGACCGATTAGAACTGGTGATTATCCTAAAGAATCCTTTATTTTTTTAGAATAATTCCTTGCGTCTGTTGTCCATTTGATCTCAGCATTCATTTTTATCATATCAGTGATCTCCTTCATTGTTTTAGCAATGTTAGGGATAAACCTTCGCAAAAAAATTATTTTGCCAATAAAAGACTATACCTACTTTTTATTCATCGGGACTAGATCAATTAGTTTTATAGTGGCCACTCTGTCCGGGTCTATATTAAATCCATCTTTGGATATAATGTGCCCCAACAATTTTCCTTCACTCATTGCAAAAAAAAATATTTTTTGGGATTTAGAGACAAACCGAATTTTCTGCATTTCTTAAAGCTTTGCTTTAGAGGTTGAAGGTGATCTTGATCATATTTCGAGAAAAATTTCATATAATCTGGATATATAAAAATAAACTTGTCTTTTTCCCCGATGAATGCTATATCCATGTCCATTTGAAATGTTTCCCTAGCTTTGATAAGGCCAAAGGGAATCTTATCATAAATGAACGTTCCCACGGTGTGGTGAAAGTTGTATTTTCCCTATCATCCAGGTGCATGGAAATATGATTATAACCTAAAAACCCATCCATCATAGACACTCTAGTTGACCCAACCACTTTCTAAAGAATGTGATCCATTTTCGGCAAAGGGTAATTTTCCTTTAAAGAGCACTTATTTAGATTTATGAAATCAACACATAAATGAATTTCTCCATTTTTCTTCCTGATTGGTACTAGGTTAGCCACCCACTCATAATATCTAAGAGGAATAATGATTTTAGCATCAAGAAACTTTCTCACTTCTTTTTCAATTACAGGGAGAAAAATAGGGTTCACCTACCTCAACTTTTGCTTTACTGGCTTAACATCTGGTTTTAGAGGGATTCTGTGTTGTATGATATTTGTATCATAAGTTTTCAAATCTTCATACCTCTAGGAGAAAACATCCATGTATTCTATGAAAATATCATTATACCTTTGCCTCTACTCAATTGTCAGGGATTGCGAAAGCATGGTGAATTTGGGTTCCTTTGGGGTACCAATGTTCACTTCCTGCACAACCTCAGTAGTTGGTTGTATTGCTAGTTTAACCGGGATCTCGTTTTCATCAAACAATTGTTCTAGAGGAACCAAACCTTTAGGCATGTATTTTTTCTTTAGTTGAAGAAATTTGTGACCATCAATATGTTGTGTTAATTCATGGGTTGTTCCCTCCTCTGTCTATAGGATGACTCCCCTTTCATATTCTTCATCACTGTCTATATTAGTACCTGAAAACTCGTCCATAAGATGCAGGAAACGTTTAATATGTTGATCATCCTCAAAGACCTGCCAATGCTTGATATTTTCAGGGATAGAGGGATAATGTCACATTTCCACTTCATATTTTAACTTTGATTTCTTGGGAGGTTTGAATGTGCTAGCCGTTAGGGCCAATGAAATTCGTCCTGATGGTTGCACTCCTTTGGGACAAAATTTATATTAAAAACATCAAAGAAATTTTCAATAAGATCCCAGACAAGGTTACGGTATGCTCTAAGCCTTGGATGTTTCGCTTGATAAATACCCTTGATCTATTTTACCACCAACCCAGAGTCCCCAAAGACTGCTAGCTTAGTTATTTTGAAATCTTTAGTAGCTCATAGGCCTAAGATGAGGGCCTCATATTCTGCAACATTGTTAGTGGTATCAAAATCTAGATTATAGGACAACATAATTTCTTCCCCTGCTGGTGAGGATAGCAATACGCCAGCTCCAGATTCATCGTTGGCTAAGGATCCATCAAAATATAATTTCCACACTTGATTTTGTTTATCTTTTCTAGTAGATTTAATCACTGGAGGTTCCACAATTTCTTTTCTAGGGGGCTCACCTAGTGACAACATATAGTATCCCATATCCTCGTCTGTGGTGTATATGGGATAATTAATAGGAATATCTTGATCGCTTATCAAATATGCAAACATGGCTTCCCTATACAGATGGGTGGTTTCTTCTGCAAACACGGGTACGGTAGCGTATTTCATATCCATCTGCATGGTTCCTCCCAATTTTTTATCTCAACTTCTTGATAGAAGCATACCATATTTGGATGGGACATATGCTACTACCACACCCATCATTATTCTCTTGGTTGGTAATTGGGAGAGAGTCACTACCAAATCTTTTATCATACTTATACACTTCACCTTTTTGGAGTCAAAACTGTAGAGATTGTGATAAGGCCTGGTAATCTCTAGTCCCAGTTGTTCCATGATAGCTTTTGGAATCAAATTGTGGGAGGTTCCAGAATCTAACATACAGTTATAGAGTGATTTGTCATGTACATTAACGGTAACATAAAACGGAGTAGTGGTTTCTTCTTTGTCATCAATATGAGGGCCACATTGAACAGTTGGGGACTCATTGTTTAGATTTATGGTATCTTGATGTTCAATAACTTCGACTTTGTGCAGCATCTTATCGATCTGCTTCTGGTCGTATAGGGGATTCTTCATTAAATCAGAGAAAGGGGTTGCTATTTTCAGTTTGCTCAATTCATGTTCCATATTGAAAGGTATATGGCCTTGTTTGTGCTCTTTAGGATCTAGATCTAGTTTTTTTATGGGGGTTGACACCTGGCTTGGTTTTGTTGTCTAGAACTAAGACTTTAGTAGCTTTGTCCTTTGACGGGTCTCTTTTCTTTAACCGAGAGGATTCTTGAGAATATTTAGCTTGGGTCGGCTTCTAGGGGGGATTTTTTAGGAGGAGTATCGTTCTGTCTATTTACTGACTCTGGTCTAGGCTTAAGATCATATCTCCCTTGCAAATCCACCTGTAGAGTATTTGGGAATAATGGATATTCATGAGAGAATGAATCATTTTATTGAGGATTATTATGATATCCACTATCTTGGTTAGGTGGAAGTGATTTTTCATAATCATCTCTAGTGAGATGCATGAGATAGGAATCTTCTTCCATCCAATTAAGTTGTTCTTCGACTTCCTCATAGATTTCTTCCTCGGGAATTCGATCAGATTATTATCACTATCTCTGACTAGTGGTCTTAGTGGTTGTTCATCATTTCTCTTCTCTTGGTATGTCATCTGAGGATTGTAAGTAATTTTGAACTAAGTTAGAAGACAGGAAGGGGATTTTCTGTTAGGACTGCTATTTTCCAATTCCATTCGAGTAACTTTATTTGACAGTTTTTTGATAATGCGGTTCATTTCTTCAATCTTTGCTTCTTGAGAGTCTTTAACTCCTGAGGAGCTACTTTATTCTTTCACTTTCCCTTTGTATTTTAGTTCAGTTTCATTAGTCAATTGTATCTTACCTCCGGCCCTCATATTTCCTTCGACATCTATAGCATCATCTTTCATTATACTGAGGGAGGGTGATCTTCTTTCTCTTAGCATGATGGCAAAATCAGAGGGAAAAGAGCCTACATAAGTAGCCCAGGCCGTGGATTTTGTAGGACCGATATCTTCGGGACTCTATAATATTCTTTTTTGAACCTTGCAGTGAAATCTAAGACAGTTTCAGAAGTGCTCTTTCTTAGGGAAGAAAATTCTGTTAGGTAATACAAGTTATCATGCTTAACTCCCCACTTCTTGATGAAAGTGATTTTCAAATTTTCCATAGTTATGATGGAAGAGTTTGGTAGTGATCTAAATGATTTTTGGGATTCTCCTTTGAGTGATTGGGCGAAGACCCTCATGAATACATCACATCAATAAAAAAAAAATCAGTGAAATATTGAAAGCGATCCACATGATCTTATGGAGATGTACGCTTACTGCCATCATATTTGGGTAATAACTTTATATAGTGGTTCGGCATATCATTTAAGGGTGTAGGTAACTATAGAGGTCCACTCTGACTTGCCACCCATCATGGTGTTCTGGGTGGTGGTGGCAATGGTCCTCCACCACCTCCTCCTCCTAACATAAGATGACTGGAAATAAGCTTCTTGGCTTGAGGAGTAATAAAGGAATTCAGTGTATTTTTACGAGTAGAGGATTCTCCTCTTTCGGTGTGAATAGCTTGCGAGCTGGGTAGACAAAAAGGAGTATTGGGATTATGGGGAGAAGACTCTCTTTCAGGGGGTTGAAAATAAACTCAGGTTCAAATAATTTGGGCTAAATAGACGAGAAGCTTCGGTGGTGATGTCCCGGTGAAGTGGACTGATATTTTCCACATCTATGTCTCTAGGCGACAAAATCTTGTAGAGTCACTAATTCTTCGTGGCTAGGGTTCTAGTGAGTATGTCAGCGTCCAAATGCTAGGTTTTCTTTAGTAGAGTTTCCAAGTGGACTTCACAGCCTGCTTCCTGGTTTCGTCCACTACGAAATCATGAGCGTATGATTTGTTGTTGTCCCCAGGGAAGATTGATCTTCTTGTTTCAGTTCCCTAACAACGGCGCCAGAAACGATGTTAGTCCCAAAGACGTTCTAAGGTTGTTTTTAGAACTATTCCTAGGAATCCATATGTTTCACTCCTTATCTTTTTTCAATACTTAATCAAAAATCATATTATTGTTGTTGAATATAATGATGATAATCAGGCTTAGTACAATGTGGGCAGCACTTCTGATATGTCAGTAAAAAATTGAGTGAATTATGTTAATGGAATGTCATGAGAGAAGGTACTTGCTAAAAGTAAATATTTATCTCATGTATATAGAAAACGTACTGAGCCAAAGGAATTCACTAGTTGTAACAAAATGACAACAAAGCAGAACCCAATATTTATGAGGATGATATAACCAGATCTTTATATCATGAATACTTCACAACATAAATAACCTAGAAACAATACTTGAATCCAAGAACACTCATATTTGAATCAGTGCTAACTTTTCCAATCATAGAATAAATATGAAAAGAGGGATGAGATCACAAAAAGAAGAGAGTACTAATTGTGCACATCAGAGTTTTGAATCCACAAAAACCAAGATAAATCTTGAAGGTTCTTTCTTATATTCCTTGATCAGACTCAAATCATCCGAAGTTATACTTCTTACAAAAAAAGTCAACCCTTGGCTAGATTTCCTTTCTCTCTATATATAGCCTCTGTGGGATTTACAAAATTTACACATGATTTATTATAGCCCAATGGATTATGGCTTTTTGGTTGTTACTAACAAAAATCAGTTACAATAAAGTCTATCTGTTCAACTAATGCTTACTTGTCGGAAGTGGAGACTGGGGTCCTTCCTGCTGAGGTGGAGGAAAGTTCTGTTGCGATGAAGACACTCCAACTGCTGGTTGCGATGAATATGTTCCGACTTCTGGCTGGGCTATTGAATCTCTTTCTAGTTGTTGAACCTGCAGAAATCGTGTGATATTCTACCAATATTTTTCCCATGGGATACTGGAAAACCCTTAGCTCTCGAAGGGACATGTCTAGCTCATAATAGTGTTCAAATGTGGGTTTCGGCAGAGATTTGAAAATGGCGTGGATTCGATTAATCATCTCAAAATTTAGGCACAGCTTACTTATAAATGCATGGCCACTTAATTCTTCATGAGTGTCTTCCAGGTGAACTTCAGAATTCCTCGGGTCATGTATCATGGAATTGTAATGATCCTTGTGGTATAGATCACCATGACCATCCCATAAAGATGGAAGACCGAGCGAGAAAATTTCTCTAAATAATTCCTTGAACGAATGGACATCTTTTTTTAGTTGGGTATCCATATCAGCAACATTCTGAGCCATCAACTCTTTCGTAATCATTTTATTTGCTTCCATGATTACCTTCGTTTTGTCTTGGACGACATATGCTTGGAGCTCATTGAAGGTATTCTCCTTCAAGAAGTCGATTACAACTTTGGCCAGATCTGTCTTTTTTCTCACATTGTTCAGGACTCTACGAGAGTCTTGAGCGGAGGTCTCGATGATTTCCCATTCCTCTTGAGGTACGATGAAATGGATCCACTGCGTGGTTATTAGGGATTCTACCTATTCCCAAATTGTGAATTTAGCACTTTTAAGTAGAGGACTACTTGTCAATCTTCTCGATAAGTCCTGGAGGTACTCCTTGGACTGTTGTAGTTCTGAGATGACTAGGTCTCGTTTATCCAACTTTTCGCTCATACTACTCAGCTCATCACACTTGGATTTTAGATGATCATGCACTTGGTTCATTTGGGAATATTTAAGGCTCATTTCTGCGATATCATGTGTGAGCCTATCAGTAGGATTTTCCGAAGAGGAGGCTTGTAAATCTGTGGCCTTTTGAAGGAGGATGTCCTGATTCTGTTTTTTTAGCTCGCTTAGCTCATCCTCTAAGGTGATAAATTTCTCCTTGAGTGCTTGACTATTGTCCAAGTTTTTTCTAGTTCATACTGTATTGCCAATACCTCAACGGTTTACAAATGCTCAACTATGGGAATGTTGAGCTTCTTTTTTAGGCCAGAAATATCCTTATCTTTTCCCTTAAGCATGTCCTGAACAGGAGTCATATCACTAGGATCTTGAACCATCTTTACAATTTGTTGCTCCAGGTCATCTATATTCAAATGCTTTTCTTTATTTGATTTTTTCTTGTTTTTTAGTTGTTTATCCAGTCTCTGGACTGCATCCTGTAACTTGTTGGTACTCATGGTATATTTCCTCACATCCCTATATACTCCTTCACCAGTTTTTCAGTGAAGCTCCATGATATCCTTTGAATGGAATGCATCTAGATTAACCGTCACCTGGGTGGTTTTGAAGTTTGAAGGTACCTTATTTCCTCCAAGAACCAATGGTTCCATAATTTCCATCTTTAGGGTCCCTTTCCTCTAATCCAGTGCAGAGAGAATTCTGTACTGTTGTCTTGTCTCGAGCTCCTTCTTTGGGAACAGGGTCTTCTGGAGATCGATGTTATCATATTTGATTTGAGAATATAAAACAAACAATCATGATTTAACGGGTGAAGTCATGACCAAAGCACCTTCTGACGATGAAATTTCCTGCTTCTAGGGCCAAGCTGTAGATGGAAAGTTTTCTAGGATAACAGGAGCCAAAGAGGTGGGTGTGAGCTTAATTTTCAACGTGGCATTGGATATATTTTCATATTTTGATCTCTTTGGCTATGATCCAATGCTTCTTGATTTCTCTTTGTCAACATTGGATGTCGACTCCGATGTGCTTCTTTTTCCCAGTGTATCTACTTTGTGTGGTGTGGGGATGACTAGTTCCCCAGTGGCTTGGCTTGGGTCCAACGCTTCCATACCTTGCTCCCAATTATCTAAGTTGGCAATTTTATCCAACAATGAGTGTGGCTCATGGGAGTAGGTTGTTGCTTTAGCAAATTTTCTCTTCTTAGAGATGATCCCCTTGGGGTCATACTTTCACTCAAAACTCACCTGAAATATGAAAACCACTATCAAATATTCAACCACCTTCTGAGAAAACCTACTTATCACTTTGAAAGGGCCAGCTTCATTAGGGACTTTGAAAGTCCTGACATTATTACCTTTCATAAAATGAACCTCATCATAGTTAAAACTCTGACGAATGTATTCCAAAGCAAAAATCCTGGGAGTCACAAACATTGGTAGCTTGTAGGGAGAAAGTTTCACTCCATACACTCGGATCTTAGTATGGGTCTCAAAACAAAACCAATCCCCAAATGATTCATTTGGATTTAGCTAAAGCAACTATTTACACTGGGAAAATTCTAGGTGGGGGACAATTGAACAACAAAGCATAGAATTTAGCTACGACAGTATCTACGAACACAGAGAAAATTCATGGGGAGGAGAAGGGGTGACAGAATTTTGGAGGTCCTTTAGGTTGAAGAAGTCCTTGTTGTGATAAATGATCATATAGACAAGAAACGAACTATATCTGAAATTTTTTCTAAATACAAAACTTTTAAGCCGAACATGAATAGACTGTGCGAGAAAATAAGACAGATCCAACTTGACAAGAGATTCTTGCTAAGATAAGTTTATAAGGAAAAGGAAACCTAGAGCGACATCATCAATTACCTGGTCATTATAATACCTGAGGACTTGGAAGATCATGAACAATATTGGTCTGGTTGGCTCTGTGAATACTTCCAGGCTGAACATTAAATGGGTACTGGGAAAGTCAGCTTCTGGTGGAATTATCATGTGAATGAATGAATCTCTGCTTTCCAATGATAGTTCTCAAAATTTCCCCACCAAGACTTCTTCATCAAAACGTAGACTGGTGGAATATTGCTCACTGTCTGTTATTTCCAAGATGAGCTTGCTAGTGATCACGCAGATGATTTTCCCCAACCTAGACACGAAGACTCTTCTTTCGGGAGCGTAACTTTCTACACACCACTGCACCAGTTCCGGGAAGGGTATGTCCTGTTCTAGAATCATCTTTGTTAACCCTGAGCTCCATAAATTGAAAACGTCCTTTCTAGTCTTGCCCTGCTCTTCGACCTCTCTGGATAATTGGTGAAGGTTAGGGAAAGAAGACACTGGATCGTGAACGTCAAAACACTCGTCTCCGAGGTGATCCTCTTGATTGAGAGTTGACGATGCTGAGGTAGATGCTTCAGGGGTAGGAGTAGAATCCATAGCGATGCTGGTAGGGCGGAGATAAGGGTGGTAAATGCTTGGCTTTAGCTACGAAAAGGGTGGCATGGAGACTGCTAGCGGAGGAACTCAGAGTGATGGAAAGAAGATGCCTGGAAAACTCTTCAAAGGTATATTTATAGGGAATAATTCGAAAATGGAGGCATTTAATGTGAGGTGGACGTGGCACTCGAGGATTGGTTCTTTATGCGAGAGGAGGGTTGCTCTTAAATTCGATGGGAACGTTTATCTCCAAAATGGCAGTGGCAATTACCATTAGGCAAGGCTTAATGAAAATGCCGAGGACGAGGCGCGAGAAAAGCTCAGTAGTGGTTTCAGGGATCACGATGGGTGGTTTGGGGAAATAACTTTTCAGACCCTGAATGAACGAGAGGCCACCACATGGTCGTGACGGTTTCCAAGTAGGGACGTGCCGGGCTCTTTAAAGGTCATGCACTTCGAGCCCCTAGATTCAATATCGGTCGTTGATCTTTCCCCCATTGCTTGATATTTGTGCCCAGTCGAGAACAAATTTATGAATGGGCCCCCTTTCCGTGATAGATGACGCGCTAAAAGGATCCCAACGGCGTTACCATGGTGACAATTATATTGGTTCATGGATCCTGAAAAGCAGTTTGGGGAGACTGCGTTTTGGGCCCTGGATTACCCAGAGGCTGCCACATGGTCACGACGGTTTCCCGTCAGGGTCTCCCCGAGCTCCATAAACCTCATGCACTTTGGGCCCTTGAATGAGATGCCTTCCATTAATCTAGCTCTTGGTCGTGATTTTAATTGGAGATAAGGCTGATTATTCAATGATCAATTATCACGAATCTGGGCGGCTAACCTTTCCTTCCATCCAACTGCGGCAAAACGAATCTGATATTTGATAAGCAAAGGGGGATTTTCTTGCGATCTGTGGGGTTGTCTTAGGCCAACTGTATTTCCGATCTTAGTACTAACAACAAGAATGGACTAACCTAGGCAGCCTTGAATGCCCTCAAATATCCTAGTCAAGACCGATAATAAAATCTATCTCCTGAATGTACCTTGACCTGAAGAAATTTATCAATATCCCGAAGCTTGAAAAATATTCTAACCCTATTCCACTAAGGTCGAGGGTTGCAAATTAATTAATTTTCCTTCCTCACAGAGAAAATCTCCGCTTTGGATCAAACATAATGCCTGTGAATGACTAGCCAAATTTTTCTTCTTGTTGCTTGATGGTATGTATTCTAATTGCGTGGGTTCAACTTGGCACCAATAGCACAATGTGAGAAGAAATAAACCATTTCTCTAGATCGAGAGGTGTATGAATAGGTTTTATTATTTAGGAGTGATGTGTTTTAGAAAGTTGATTTGTGGAATGGTTAGTGTTTTTTATTTCTTAAGCGGAATATAATGAATATACAAATAAGCAGTATACCTGGGTGTTGTGTTGGGTTTTTGAGAAGTAATTGATCGTGTTGATAGTAGTTTAGTGTTTAACAATGGAGCGGTTTATCTATTCTACATTTTGGACTTTCTGGTGGTTTTTTTGCCAGGATCCAGTAAAAAAATCCTGAAATCCAAATTTTGAAGTGTTCAAATTGTGTTTTTGAATGCATAAATAGATTTAGTACCCTCAAAAACCCCTATGGAAATGAGATTATGTACTTTCCAAAACTTATAATCTACAATTCTAAGAATTTTTCAAGATTTCAAACCATATTCCAAACAAAACTATTCGGAAAATATAATCGGAAAAAGTAAAAAATGTAGAATATAATTTAGAATACTTGTTTAACAATGTCATTTTTTTATAGGTTATCGATAGTTGGGTATGTTAGATAATTTGGTTAAAGTTTGTGGTATATTTCATTGAGGTTTATCTTAAAATTCATATTTATTAAGCACCAATAAGTTTTCACTCGAATTTCTTTTTGATTCTTCTTAGTGCTTAATAGCCATGGGATTTGAGAAGGATAATATATATTATTTTTTTTGTCAAGAATACCTAATGAGGAAACTCCCAATCACTTTACCATAGTCATGGATGGAAACCAATGAAAACATGTTAACACTAATTAAGGTGCCTAACTCGACAAGGACATTAAGTGAGGCCCTAAAAAATGGTAGCAAGCATGGGGAAATGACCCCAATACTTTTGGAATTTATCCATAGCCTACATATTTGATTTGTTTTGAGATGTTCAGAGGATCATGTGAATTGAGTGTATAATTTTGAGTGCACATGATGACGACAATATTGCACTTACAAAAGAGGCTTGAGGCCAACGAATACATCCACCAGCATATGAAGTTATAGGGACCTCACTAGATGTCTTGAAAGAATAAAATGTTGTCGAGTGACACAAGGGGTATCTCATGAATCCATCTACAATGTTACAATTTACAAAATTTTAACATTGCATATGGATTCAGAGACACCTGGATTCAGAGTCCCATTTCTAGGGGGTCTCTAAATCCATCTGCAGTGCTAAGATTTAGTAAATCGTAACAATTCATTATCAAAATTAGAATTTTCTATTGCTAAGTGACATGATTAACGTCACTCAGGTCTCTAAATCCATATACAATGTTACAATTTACAAATTTTGAACACTACAAATGGATTTAGAGACCCCATTTTTTAGGGAGTCTCTAAATCCATATGTCGTGTTAAAATTTAGTAAATTGTAGAAATTCATTGTTAAAATTGTAATTTTCTATTGTCGGTGTGACACAACTAAAAATGACTAACATAAACAACTAATTCATATTCTTAGTCGTTGTTAGCTAGTCATATTTGTATTCTTGTGACTAAATAAGTCATTTATGTTAGTAATTTTTATTTTAGTCACTTGTTATCTAGTCATATATTTTATCCCGTGACTAAACTAGTAATTTATCTTTGTCATTTTTAGTTGGATCACTTAAAAGTGTTCAATTGCGGTCATTTATCCCTTGAAAAAACTATGGTGACTAACTCTTTTAGTCATCTGGTCACTTATCTCTTATTTTGTATTAGTGGCCTAATGAAGGGGCCTCATGTGCAGTGAGTGATATGTATATATAAAGGTAGTGTAGTCATTGTTGAGGAACATGTGAAATTATTATATGAATGTCTTCGAGTAATTGGAGAAATATCTCCTATTCTTAGGAGTTATTGTGTAACTTATCTTTCTTATCTATATGGAGTTGTGCTCCACATTTACAATTATGTACATGGTGTGTACTCTTGTCTCTTTTAATAATTAATTTAAGGATTTGATTCATAATACACTTCCCTAGAAAATATATGGTAACTCTATCTACAATTATTACTTGAAAATTTAGTACCAGATATATAAATCAATTGAGAAGTTTGGCTAATTTGTAGTTAATGAAGTTATGGGTAGTACTAAAATAAATCAACATTGCTACCTTTTTATTTTTGATATATCCTTCTATCTTGAGATTTTGACGAGTGCTAATGGAAACCAAAGCATGAAAAGATATGGTTGGATTAGTCTCTTTTATTTATTGACACAGTTCCAATTAGTGTTCTTCTTCCACTTCGCAATCTATGTAGAATAATTTCTAATCACAACATATATGTCATTTACTATAATTATTGTCACAATTAAAACATAGCCCCTTTTCTCTTCTTTCATCCATTTGTTGAGGTGTCAAAATTATACGTTGATTGAGGTTAGGAGTGGTAACATGGGCCTATATGTGGGTGTTAGAGGAAACCATTCTAGTAGCTATTTACTTTAAAAGTCCATTTCCATATAAAATAAATTCTAATGTTTTAGGTTCCTGGAGATGTACCTCATGTTAAATGCTCTCCTTTAAAGTGCCTATAAAGAGATTCAACAAAGTATCCTCTAGAATGCCCTTCACTCTAAGACTCAAATTTGGAAGTGTTGAATGTGCTATGTAAGTAGGCCCCTTTTCTAAAGATTGATAAACCAGTTAAAGGTGTTGTTCTTAGTATTCCCATTACGTTCCATCAATTCATCTATAAAAATAGACCAAGAGACAACAAAGTCCTTTTTACAATCACAAATTCATTGGGAACACACAAATTGGTCATGTTCTAGATACAAGGATGCAAGTAACCTTTTGTAAATCAAGTATAGTGGTTGCATCATTTATGGAAACAATTTAGAGGTTAGATGGAAACCCCAGGATTATTGTAAGTGATAGATATCCAATTTTCTCAAGTAATTTGTGTACTAACCTATTTTATTATTTGTATACTCAATTGGATCATATCTCATCTTACCATCCTCAATATGATACTATAAACTAAGGTTGTTAATAAGTGGCTAGAAGGTAATGTTCATTTCTTTATGTATGATATACAAACATAATGGGAGTATTAATTCAAGACGGATACAACCAACCAAAACATGTCATCTACTACATCAACAAGAATTTTACTCAACCCATGTTATCTTAAAACCATTAGGATAAGATTTCCTTATCCATCATCTTTTTTTTTTCAAATGTTGCATCATTATATCCTCACTTGTAAGACCAAACTTATAGCAAACTTGAACCCCATGATGTATCTCTTGTGTAGGTACATCATCAATGAAAAATTCCCTTATCGGATCGTCTTTCTTCAAAAATATAATCTTGATTTTGACACCCCCAAGAGAAAGATAAATTTGGCCATGGCAAATTTTATTTTGGACCTTTGTACTAATTCACTTGATCCCCTATCAATGATAATCTACCGAGCCAACAATTGTTCGCCATTTCTTTTGATGATCCTTAGTATGGGATATTCTCATTCATTTCTGCACTCAACAATTAGGTTCTCATATCTATCATGATGATCGATGTCATGTTCATCACCAATATCCTCTCTTCCTTCTCATCGATGACATCCTATATTGATGAGGGGTTGAAACCATTTTGCGATGATGTTTCATCCTCGAAGAGGACAAATAGGTTTTGAATTAATTTCGCATTGGAGCTTGTAGAGGTTACCTTTTTGGTATGGTCACTACCCAAAAACCCATTCATGTCGCTTATTTTTGTCCCACCTCGTTGTCAATTGTTTTCCCTTAAGGAAAGGCCCCTTCCATCCCTATTGCACCTCGTGGTCTTTGTTGATCTTTTTTGTAAACGAGCCATTGATTTTATGGAATGAAAACTAGTGCCAATCGATCTACATAAGTGCATCATTGTGTCCATTACCTATTTCACTAAATGGGTCAAGAACATGTCAACAAATAACAATACTTCCTCTATGGAAACATGGTTCTTCTTTAACTATGCCATCACTGGATTTAGTGTCCCAAAAGTAGTCTCTAATGATGGCACACATTTTGAAAACATTCTAGGGTGAGCTTGCCACCTATATACGATTTAATAATCCATTTTCATCCTCATATTATTTAAGGGTAATGGCCAAGTTGAGGCTGTCGATAAAATTCTCAAAGACATGCTCCAATGGAAGGTTGAGAAGCAGAAACGTAATCATCATCTGATGTTTTTTCCCACATTGTGGGCCAAAGGCTACTACTAATTTTACCCTTTTCCATCTATTCCATGGAGTTGAAGTGTTTTTACCTCCCAAGTGTTAAATCTCTTCTCTGCATTTATCCACTGTACTTTTACTAGACACCTTCTATGGATAAAAAACATATTTCCTTAGAATGATCTTATTAAGATCATGTCACCATGTAGTACAATGAGGTTACCAAGCATTGATCTAAATAACTTTACAATTTTCATGTTCACCCATGCGATTTTCATGTACGTGATTAATTCCTTGTTTATGAACAAGCTCATTATAAAATTGTGTTATGGACAATATACTCAAGTAGACTCAAGCTAGATCTCCCTAGTCCAACTGGATCTAGAACAAATAAGTACAGAATATAATCTACTTTCCTAGATCAATAGAACTGAAAGCTAACAAGTAGATCTCTTACCTGAAGTTCACAAGTCCTTTTCCTCTTTGTTGATCCAATGCTCTAGAGCCTTCAGATCTTGGGCTGCAAAACCCTGTTGAACAAATAGAAGCAAGCAAATAGTAAAAGCATATACTACATGCAAATCGATCTAAGCTAACAGTTAAGGAAGAAAGCTCTAAACACTACCAACACAATAATGGTTATGGAAATAGATTGTATTAACTGTAATAGTAGAGAGTACATAGAGAGAGAACATTACAACCTATGCCTTAACGTTTCAACCTTCCTTCCAACTATCCAAGTCAAGCCTCCAAGGATGAAGTAAGCCTCCCAAAGATGAATAGGGATCACCTAGAGCAATTCCACCAACATGAGAGTACTATAAACCTTCCTCCCTTCTCAATGGAGAGAGAGGTCTTATTTATAAGGTTAAATGGATAGAGTAATTTTAGGATTAGGGGGAGAGGTCTAAGGGATATCCCCATTAGGTTAGGGACTGAATACTAGCATTCATGCCAATTAGGGACATACCTCCATGTCACCTAGTTTCAAGAATTCACTCGAAGCTCCTTGTTATCTACATTAACCAACCCTAGCGCACCTTGCATGAAGACAACTAGTGATAGGAAGGGGTGGTACAGCTTGCATGAGGGAAACAAGAGCCAATGGAACACACTGTCTGTATGTATCATGCACCAGCCTTAGTTTGGTGCTTCTTTCTAGGAAGCAGGATTCGCTAGCACTACTAGAAATTGTGGGATGTAAAGGAAACAACTTGCTCAGGATGTTTTAGCCAGGGAAAATTCAGGGATTAAGGCATTGAATTGGCACATGACTCATGATGAAGATATTTTGGTGTAACAACTTGATCATGGGAAGTTTGAATCTCTATGGTGGGGCCCTTATGTCATCGATTGGTGTTTAGGAAAATGGGTATTTTTTATTACTAGTTTAGATGGCTAACTACTCGAGAACCCTCACAACATGCTATAGTTGAAGAAATTTTGTCCTTAATATCAATACCTTCTATCACTCGGTAGGGTAGTGTGGGTTCACTTTGGGTTATAGTGGTAGGAAACGAGAATCAACCTCTGGTCACGTGAGTATGAGCACCACCCAAGTTTTTGATTCCTCCGGACAAAAATAAAATAAAATTGCATGAATGAAGCCATGAAGGTGAAGTGATACAATATAGAATTCTTGAACCTAGAACATCAAATCAATAGGGATCAAGTCATGTGAGTGAAACTCATATAGTATGGGTTTCTTAAATTCCTTGAGAACCCATTGATACAAGTCAGTGGTTTTCTGATCTTGACAAAGATGAACAAGTATTGGGATGTGGAAGTAGGGGAATTCATGATACATCGTGAGAATATAGATATCACAATATAAGATGTATATTTCATGACAGGATTACTAATATATGACACAGTGGGAGATATCCAACTAATTTGTACATGGGATAGGCCCATGGAGGATTTTCTTGAGATGCAATGCATGTATGGGTTTAGGTTGCAATATTTGGCCATATGGATTGAGGACATTGAGATCCTTGAGATTTGGGTGTTGGTAGTAGGGGTGGTCTCAGTGACGGATGTAGGGAGAATCCATTGAGTTTTAGGTAATCATATGATGACCTTAAAGTAGGTACTAGTGGGAACATGCTTTGAGTGGGCCCATATTTTTTTAATTTTGCATGTGGTGACTCCTGATGATGTGCATGAAGGCATGTAAAGGGGTGTTTTCATTTGGGGTATTCATATGTTCGTTCTTCTTTAAGAGGGTCCCAATTCTTCACCCCCTCCATTATATCAGAGATGCAATACCTATGAAGCCCCACATAAGGTGTTGTGGGTAGATGATGATGATATGGAGAGGAGGTGCCATGGGTAGTATATTCCAACAGATCTTCTTTTATGAGTGGGACATTTCATAGTGATGATATAGGACTATCCATTGTTAAGATTTAATATGCTAAGACAGAAAATAGCATCATTACATTCCATTTCACAATAATAGCATATACAGGATCACTGAAGAAACAACAAGCATAGCATAAACACAAGAGACACAGATTTATCCTGGGAAACCCTCATGGGGTAGAAAACCCAGTAAAGCTTCCTCAATATAGATGACCAGCAATATACAAAGATGCAAACAAAAGATATGATATCCTCCTCCACCATAGCAGACCTCTCCTCCACAAGTGCGCCTCTCTCTCAAGTGTGTGTCATTTTCAAATGAGGAACACACCTCCTCTATTTATACACTACTCTGACATATCTTTTACACAAGTACACGTAGGCTCGTATTTAACCAATGGGTTAAATACCCCACTACAACTGACTGGGCCGACCCCTCTATGGTGGTCTAATAACCCTTTGACCCACATGACACATACAGGGCCGACCCCCACTAGGGAAGTCTAATAACCCGAGTTACCACATTCCGACGGAGGAATAAACATCTCCGGATATACAATAAGATCTTCACGGAGGAATGAAACATCTCTGGAATAATAAAGTACAAATATAATATTCTTTGAAGTTACAATATCTCAACATCCATATGTAGGTAGGGATTATAGGGGAGATCCAAAAATCCCATGCCCTGTCGGCTCTTCATGCACTTCTTTAATATGTTCTGCGAACGTTTTTGCATCTGCACTTTTCCTAATTTCTATCGGTATCCCGACCAAATCCACCACTCCATCTGGGCTTCGACCTTGAAAAATATGGAATAGGCTACCTGTCGACCGATTCACAAAATGGTTGTACGCAAACTCTGCTTGCGCCAACACGTTCTCCCACTGCTTGGGTATTTCGGTCATCAAACATATCCAAAGGTTTCCCAAACTTCTGTTCACCACCTTGGTCTGTCCATATGTCTTTTGATGATATTTCTAGCTAAACTACAACTTCGTGTCCAGTTTCATCCATAGGGTTCTCCATAAATGTCCCATAAACATGGTATCTATGTCCAACATTATACGCTTTGGAAACCCATGCAATATGACTATCTCCCTGAAGAATAGTACAACAATTCTTGTGGTGTCACTTGTCTTCCGACATGGAATAAAATGTGCCATCTTCGAAAATCTGTTGACTACAACAAAGATTGAGTCATTACCTTGATGTGTCTTTGGCAATCCTTGCACAAAATCCATGCCCAGGTGCTCCCATGGGGTATTCGGCACTGGTAATGATGCATACAACCCCGTATTCAGACTTCTTCCCTTTGCCAATTGGAAAACTCGACATTTTCAAACCCACTTTCCGACATTTGTCGTCATTCCTAGCCAATAATACTTTTCTTTGACCAATTCCTTGGTCTTTTTTATGCCAAAATGACATGCTAATCCATCGCTATGTAGTTCTCGCATCAGGTTCTCTCTTATGGATCCTATGGGAATACACAACTGTTGTCCCTTGAATAGGTATCCTTCTTGGATGAAATAATCCAAGTATGGAGTTCTTTCGACACTCCATGGTTCGCTATTCGCCTTCCATGATTTCACAAAATCCACGTCGGTCTCATACTCTATCTTCACCGACTCTATTCTTGTTGCCTGAATTGTTGTCATGTTCAGCAATGCAACTCTTCGACTCAGCGCATCGGACAGCTTGTTCGACTTTCCCAACTTATGTTGCAACATGAAAGTATACCCCTGCAAGAATTCGACCCACTTCATGTGCCGCTGATTCAACTTTGACTGTGTATTCAAGTATCTCAGTGCTTGGTGATATATGTACAACACAAATTCCTTGGGAAAAAAATAATGCCTCCACTTCTTCAATGCTTAGACAATAGCATAGAACTCCTGGTCATAGACCGAATATTTCTGCTTCGCATCATCCAACTTCTCACTATAGAATGCAATTGGTCGTCCCTCCTGGCTCAACACTGCTCTAATTTTCATTCCACTCACGTCACAATCGACTTGGAAAACTTTGTCGAAATCTGGGAGCACTAACACCGGGCTTTCAGACACCTTTTCCTTCAACTTGTTGAAATATTTTTGGGCAGCTTCTTTCCACTTAAACTCCCCTTTCTTCATGCACTCAGTAAAAGGTGCACATATCTGACTGAATCCTCTGATGAACTTCCTATAGAAACTAGTAAGTCCGTGGAAACTTCGCACTCTCGTCATGCTTGTCGGTTCTGGATAATCCAATATTTCCTTAACCTTATCTGGGTCCATCACTAACCCTTTACCCGAGATTACAAATCCCAAGTACACCAGTTCTTCTTTCATGAAGAAACATTTTTGCAGGTTCACCATCAACTTCTCTTCCTACAATTTCTACAATACTTGTCAAATGTGCTCCAAGTGTTCGACCTTGGTTCGACTAAAAATCAGAATGTCGTCTAGGTACACTATGACAAACTTTCCCAAGAATGGCTTCAATACTTCATTCATCAACCACATGAATGTACTGGGGGCATTAGTCAATCTGAATGGCATGACTAACCACTCATACAACCCTTCCTTCATCCTAAATGTTGTCTTCCATTCATCGCCCTCTATTACCTTGATCTGGTGATAACCACTTTTTAGGTCAATCTTGGTGAAGTATCTCGCTCCTCTCAAGAAATACATCAAGTCCTCCATTCTCGGTAATGGAAACTGGTACTTGGTCATGATCTTTTTGATAGCTATGGAGTATGTATGCATCCTCCTCTCTCCACCCTTATTCGGTGCTAGTACTGTGGGTAACTCACACGGGCTCAGACTCTCTCTGATCAATCCCCTGTCCAAAAACTCCTGGACTTGTCGCTTTAGTTCCTGACCCTTTGTCAGAGTCATTCTATGAGTTGCCTTGCTTGGAAAACTCAATCCTGAAATCAAGTCGATCTGTTGGGATATGCTTCTCGTCGGTGGCAATCCCGTTGGTGCCTCATCGACTACTATGCTCTGAAACTCATCGAGCATCTTTTCGACTTTGACCGGAATTCTCTCCATTGTCGACCTCTCGACACATGGTCCTTTCGAAATGATGGAGAAATATCTCGATTTTTTCTCCTCCTCTGCGACGAATTCCTTGGCTGAGCACATCAGCACTTGCTTCTCCCAATAGTTTCTCTCGCCCTACTTGCTGTCGGCTTGTTCCTCCTGCTTTGGCTTCAACATCCTCCACGTGCCATTTTTCCACACTGTGACTGTGTTGGCTCGACCATCATAGATCATCTTCTGATCATATTGCCATGGTATCCCTAACAACATATGACATGTGTCCATTAGGATTACGTCGCACAGTACGTTGTCTTCAAGCTTCCCCACCTTAAAGTTTATCAAGCACTGTCTGGTTACCTTGACATGATGTCCTTTCTGCAACCACAATATCTTGTATCGATTTGGGTGTTCCTGACATCTCCAACCCAATTTTTCGATGACCTCCATCAATACAAGATTCTCTGTACTGCTACCATTGACTATGGTCTTGCAATACCTGTCACCAATCAACACTCTAGTTCGAAAGATAGCCTTTCGTTGTGCCAGCTCCTTCTCGTCGCGTCGGTCGTCCTGAACCAATGTTCTCCTGGCCGTCATAGTTTGACCTTTTCTCTGACCATCCTCACCACTGTTGGATGTTGAATCCATCCTCTCATCAACTTTCTCATCTCTTCGACGTCTAGTTTTCGACTCATCTGCCGTGTGTAGATTCTCTGGGAATTCATAGGATTTGTGTCCCACAGTGCGACACTTCTAACATAATACAGCTGGTATGTCAACTCCTTTCTTGTCTATCAAACCAGTTTGACCAAACGCACCCAGACCGCGGGTCTCTCGACCATCCTGTTGGTTTCCTTGTGTTTTCTCTCTGGTCATTGTCCCTTCCTCATGTCGGTTGTCTTCGACGGCTTCTCTTCTGGTTCCGCTACTTTGGCCTTTCACGAAAACAGCCTTCACACCTCGACCAATCATCCTCCATTTTGTCTATGCATCTTTCCTTGATAGTTTCTCTTCTACCTTTAGAGCTACCTAGTAGGCTTCGTTGACCGCTCTGAACCTCGACAGGCTCAACTCGTCCTGTATGGCATACTTCAATCCATTTACATATCTTGCGACAGACTCTTCGCCTTCGTCGGTTTGACCTGACCGAATTGACAATATGTAGAACTCTTCCATGTAATCCTTCATGGTTATCTCTTTTTGTTAAAAAAATTGCAACTTCCTGAACAAGGAAATCACATAGTCGCTGGGAAAGAACTTCCCTTTCAGCTTGGCAACCATCTTGTCCCAAGACTTGATTTTCTCCTTGCCTTTATTGACTCTGTCATCCTGCACATTGTCCCACCACAATGAGGCATGACCCTTCAACCTCAGACATTCATTCTTAACCCGTTTAGGATCCTCTATATGCTCTATCTTGAAGTATTTCTCCATCTCTCTGAACCAGTCGATCAAGTATTCTGAGTCCAGACATCCTGAGTAGGTAGGTACATCCATATTTGCTCGACCTCTCATCTCTGATAGTAGCTTGATCATTTTATCTTCTGGTTCTTATTCGATAGCTTCTCGTGCTTCGACTTCCTCGTCACTATGGTCTAGCGCATCAGGAATACATCCACATCTCTGGATTTATTTGATCGCTGTGACTTCACTCTTCAAACTTCGCATCATGCACATGCACTCATCGAACATTTCACGATCAACTACGATTGTTGTGCCACGCACTATTCATCCTACACCTCGGACATTAACGCCTCTTTGATCCATTTTCAAACTCAGCTGAAATCCCCACTCATCCAATCGCAATCGGACTTCACAACTCTACCCAACCATAGCTGGAGTTGTCGACACACTCGCGGGTTCCTCCAACTATACGGATTCAACTACTCAACACTGGATTCTCTCCAGCTCGGATACCAATTGGACCAATCAGGTCCGTTGGACCCTCTTTCTTAACTATGACACACAAAAACACATAGATGCTCACACACACTAGATGGGAACTGAATGCCATAAGTTGGATTCTATTTAAACTGAAACAAATTATAATGTGAAAATACAAAGCAATCTATCAAACTAGTCGGCCTTAGCCTAAGACAATATACAGAAATGAAACTCTGTCACTAAGTGTGTTTCTTAACTATGTGCGATCTCCTCCCTCTCACGAACTCTGCTAAATGAAAGCGCCCGATGAGCTATGGATGAACAATCCCTTCCTCCGTGCCTTCGCACTACTCTTCTACCCTACTGTTGCTACTGCTCTTCCCGAGGTCACTCCTTTCCCCGAGACACTTTTCATCTGTCCGTCGAATCCTCCATATCCTACAGATCTACAGTTGTCAGAGCCCTCTGTTCATGCTCCACAACCTCTTCCTGTGGTGACATCTTTTATGATCCCAACCACCTTCATAACTTCTCATAACTTCCTCAACAACCTCCAACGACTGCTAAGTACTTTGCCTTGACTTCTGCACTTCTCTGACTTTGCTACAGTTGTCATCCCCATCTCCTGATTCGACTATACTGCACTTTGTCATCCCTCAACCTTACTTGTCGGCTTTACTGCTTCCACGGCTGCCAGTACACCCCATCCTCCACACTTGGCTTCCGTCGGTGTCGTTGTTCGACAACTCATCGACACCTGACCTCTTTCGCGTTTTCTCTTGTCGTCTATCGACATCAGACTTGTCGACTCTTGACTTTCTCCTCCTGATGACCACATATCAACAGCTTCTGCTCGACTTCCTGTCTTCAACAACCAGTCTTCCTTTGCACCAGTGGTCATCGGCAATCCCCATAGTCGAATTCTCCTGTCGATCAACTTCCACTGCTTTTCCTAGGCTCCGATGCTCTTGCCTCAGTAGTGTATTACAATAAATCTTATTTTATGAGTGGGCCATTTCATAGTGGTGATAGAGGACTATCCATATGTAGGTAGGTATTATAGGGGATATCCAAAAATCCCATGCCCTTTCGGCCATGCATGGAAACTAGAGGGTATGTTGGTAGATGCATTAAATATCAATAGTTAGTCTATGTACCATTGCATTGTATTTTTCAATGTGAGTTAGAAATTGTTATTATGGTATTTTTAGATGGATCGTAAACCCCTATGTTACATCAGTTACACTAATGCCACAAGTCATTATAATCAAAATATTACTCTGACAATTTGGACTATTTACTCTCCCTCTCATTCACTCGTCCATATCAATGGTGTATGTGTAACCATTGCCAAAAATAAATAAGTGGAATACAATGCTATCATTAGCCTTTTGGTCAATTTCGTCTAGTTACACATTTCTCACCTTCTTGTTTGTAATACCCCATTTTTCCCTTGATGTTTATTTGGCTTCAATGTAAATACTGTGTATATGCAGTGTGTGTATTTTCCCTAGTGTGGAGCTCAAGGCCAAGGCCCCACTAGTGGATGTTTAAGTTTATTGCTTAGGCAAGTCTTTATACAATTTGATTATTCATGGGTTGTTAAGCCATGAAGAAATGTAAATTATGTAATTATTATTAATGAATAAAATAACCAAGAAATTGGATAAGGAGGCAACTAATGAGAAGGGGCCACGTGTATCCATTAGGGAGAGGTGAGGGGGTTATGGGATTGGTTTCCCATGTTTCCACATGTCTGACTATGAACTCATTTGAACTCCTTGATGACATTAATGCGGTTGTAGAGGGTGGTTGAGAACCCTGTTGTTGAAGTCGATAAAGTATGGAGCATGCCTGCGATTTCGTATGGCAGGGCATGGCTTTGATTGCTTACCCTGGAAGACACTCAATGTCTGAACTGGCAGATCCCGTTTGAATACCCTTGGGTTGAAGGAAACAACCACCACATTCATTCATCCTTGCGCGCACTTGCTACCTACGATCCATCAATCCAGAAAGAGAGATTGCTCCTACATCCCTGTATATGCAGAGCCAACAGAGGGGAAATAACTGGAATATAACCATGTTTTTCACTATGTGATAGAATTACCAGAGAATTGATAGCCATGGAAACCGCATGTGCGAGCCTAGTCGACCGATGACAGAGTGTCCATGACAGAGTGATAGAACCCGTGAGGAAACTGCGAGCTTAAATTGTGTAGAGAAAACTGTGAGGACCAGAGCTTGGATCTCAGAAGATAGATTGCGGAACAGAGCTCGTCTACAAGCCTACAAGGAGTCTGCCATTGAACTGTGGAAGAAGGTTGGGTTGCTTGATAAACCCAGTGAAGGCTGAAGTCTCATAGAACTAGTGACTATACCTTTCTATGCCCATCCTGGAATAGCGTTGGAAGGGAAGAGGCCTTGAGGGATTGTGCAACAAAGAAGAGGGTCTTCCTTGTGTTTTATGTGGTAGGTATTGTGGGTGCAAGGTCATCTGAGTGTTGAGCTCACTAGCTTAGCAATGCCTCCCTTGTTGTCCCTCTTCTCCTGATAAACCCACTGCCCATTGGATTAACATGATCAGCTTGTCTAATATGTTTGATAAACCCAACGATATGCTGGCTTGGAATGTTTGTGTTGCTTGGTATGCCTGATAAACCCACTGCAGGTTGGCTTAGCTTGATCAACTTATCTGGTAAGCTTGATAAACCCAACTGTATGCTAGCTTGGAATGACCCTGATGTTGGTATGCTTAATAAGCCCAACTGGAATTTGGCTTAGCATGACCAGTGTGTCCCTGAATGCTTGATAAACCCACTATAGGTTGGGTTAGCATGGGTAGGTTCCATGAAATGCTTGATAAACCCAACTACAAATTGGCTTAGCATTGGGATGGAACCTTGACTGTGAAAAAAACTGATAGCCCTCCTTAGTGGATACACAACCCAGCTCGGGGGTGATCTCTCAACTGAAAGAGTACAGGCTGGACAGAGATCTAAGGTTGAGTGGAACGTTGCTCTCACTTATCCAGTTGCTTCGGAATTCAATGATAAGTACTCTTGTTATGTTAAGTGATGGTTTTTCATTGTTATGAAATGGTTGCTTATGTTCAATTGTGGAATAGTGGAATGCATGCTTATATGAGTTTGATTAACATGAAGTCATGTGCAGACCTGAGTAAAGGGCTGAGTTTATTTTTATATGTATATCATTGCATTGCATGAGTTTAATGCCTTCCAAGTCTTGTATGTGATGGATGCTTGTTAGACTTAACTCTATGCATTTTATATGTTATGATATGCTTGATTGACTTTTGTATGAGTAACCTGGAATGAATTGTATGCTTACATCTGATCCTTGGAAAGGATGGAATTCCCTGGATATGTTTCAGAACCCCTCTGTGGGTTAGGTGGAAAGGAAAGTCATGGTAGGAAGAAGCCTTAAGTCCCTTTTTGGCAGTGTTATGAACATAAATTTAGTGGAAAATTTGATAGGGAAGGATTTCTCAAATGGGGCATGGATTTCACCATTGGATAGAGCTCTCCAAGAGCTTTCCAATGGTACCAACCTTGTCTCATTTGGACTAAGGATGGAGAAGTTTTGCACCATATAAGTTTGTGTGGAAAGTTGGCATTATAGGGGTATGGTTCTGCATGCCTGCATTCACAATTGCGGATTGCGGATTGCGGATTGAGGGTTCACCATTGCGGATTGCGGATTGCAGAAAGGTAAGCTTTCTGGTTATTAAGTTTTGGCGCTTCCACATCCGCAATTGTGGATTGTGAATTATAGGTTCACTGTTGTGGGTTGAGAGTCCGTCATTGTAGATTGCAGATTGCGGAAAGGTAAACTTTTTGGTTATGAAGTTAGCGCTTCCGCAATTGCGGATTGCGAGTTGCGGGTCGGACGTTGTGGGTTGTGGATTACGGGTTTGCAATTGCAGACTGCAGACCCGAGCTACTTCGACTGTGGGAGTAATCAGTCGGATTAAGAAAAAAAAATTTCTCAGGGTCTCCGTGGCCATGGAGGTCAACGGGGACGTGAAAGAGTGGTATTAGAGCTTTAGTTGCAGCACTGGGAGTTGTTTGGGCCAGATCATGCATAAATTTTTGGTCCAGATATGCGCCCATGGCATGACTTTTTATGAACTTATTTGATTAATTGATTGTTCAAATGAATAATTCTAGGTTTGAATGGGTAAGATAGAGTTATTTGCATGCTTGTGATATCTAATAGAATGTCTTTGATATGCACAGAGATAGTAGCAGCCATAAGACAAATTGTATCACAGGGCAGCGCACATAAAGGTGTAAGAATGGTCACTATGAACGATGTGCAGGACCCATTTGGACCAGAAGATGATGTGCTGGGTGAGAACGTGCAAGAATCACATACAGAGGCCGAGTCTGATGGAAGAAGGGAGCAAGTGATGCCCCTAAACTTGGCTGAGACTATGGTGATTTTTAATGAGCGAATGATGAAAGCGCAAGAAGAGAAACATCAACTCAATGCATCCATTTTGCTGAGTCTTACAGACTTACAAGAAAGGATTAACGGTGGTTCTAACCCGAGCCATGAAGGCCAAAAGGAAATAAATGTAGAAAGTTAGTCTAGGGGTCGTTCCATGATAAGAAATCCAAGCCATAGAATGGGTTCTGTGAGCCAAAGACATGGGACACCCTCTCCTAATTTTTATTCTAGCAGGTCAGATGATTCTGAGGATTCTCAAGGGAGCCCAAGATGCATTACCAGCAAGAGTAAGGGGAGAAAGAGGCACAGAGGTATCCCACAGGGTGATTTTAGGAAGGCAAGGCCTTCTACTTTTGATGGTGAAATAAAAGAAGGTCAAGAAGCGGAGGCATGGCTTCTTGGAATGAAGAAGTACTTCAGAATGCATGAGTATTTAGAGAATGAAAAGGCTAAGGTTTCTATTTACAACCTTAGTGGGAGAGCTTCTATTTGGTGGGATCACCCCATGCAAGTAAAAGGAATCAGTGAAAGAAGAGTCAGCTGGGAAAGGTTTCAAAGATATTTCCAGGAGAAGTACCTATCAACTAGGTATTATGATAGAAAAAGAAAATATTTCAATGAACTCAGACTAGGACAAAATACCATGTACGATCATTTTCATAAGTTTCTGGAGTTGCTCAGGTATGTAGACTACATCAAGGATGAAAGAGTGAAGATCCAATGCTTCCTTGGAAGTCTACCATTGAGCTACAGAGATAGAATAGAGTTTGTAAATCCACCAAGTTTGGATGAAGCCATCAGAATGGCAGAGCACTGCTATGAGCAAGGTAAAGTTAAAGCAGAGGCACAGCTAGCGTGGAAAGGTAAACCCAAGGGAAAGTTTTATTAGATTGAAAGGTGAATCCAAACCACCATTCAGGAATCAACCTAGGATATTTCCACAAGGCCATCAAGAAAGAAGAGAATTCAAACCAGTTGTGGCAGCGGATAGAACATCAATAGGGACACTTCAGTGTTGGGGTTGTGGGGAAAACCACATGCTCAGAGATTTCCCCACTGCAAAGAAGAACCCCAGGAGCTTGCACAATGTTATAGGAGAAGCTACAGTAGGGGACATGGAAAGAGAAACACCCAGGATTTATGCAGCACTGGATGATCATCAAGAAGACCATAAATCAACAGTGGTGGAGTTTGCAGGTAAGATTGTTGAGCAGCCTATTTCTGTTTTGATTGATCGAGGGTCTACTCATAGTTATATATCTCCTAATATAGTTGAAGGTTGTTTCCTTGGTAAAGTAAAGCATGATAAGGCTTGGCTAGTTCAATTATCCACTGGTACCAAGAGGAAGGTAAGTGAAGTAGTGAAGGAGTGTCCTATAGAATTGAATGGACTCCTCACTCATGCAGAATTAAATGTCTTACCATTGGGATCATATGATGCCTTAACTGGCATGGATTGGTTGGAAAGGCATAGAGCCAAGGTGGATTTTTATGAGAAAGCATCAGGATGCATTGATAATGAAGGAAAAGAAAGGTTGGTTAAAGGAATTCCAAAGCACGTTTCAGTAAGACAGATTTCAGCCCTACAATTGAGGAAGTTTTATAAAAAGGGTTGATAGTTATATGTTGTGCATATATCAGATTCAGCAGAAGATAAGGGACCTGGGATAGAAGACTTCCAGATATTGAAAGAGTTTTAGGATGTGTTTCCAGAGGAAGTTCCAAGATTTCCACCCAAGAGAGATATTGACTTTTCCATTAATCTTGTTCCAGGGGCAGCGCCCATCTCCAAAGCTCCTTATAGAATGAGCACGCCAGAGTTGGTAGAATTGAAGATGCAGCTACAGGAAATAATGGACAAGGAATATGTTAGACCGAGTGTATCTCCATGGGGTGTACCAATGTTGTTTGTCAAGAAAAAGGATGGAACAAGTATCCCATGGATCTATATTGATTACAGGCACCTCAACAAAATGACAATTAAGAACAAGTATCCCTTTCCAAGGATTGATGACTTGTTTGATCAAATGAAGGAAGATAGAGTGTTTTCAAAGATTGACTTGAGGTCTGGGTACCATCAAGTAAGGATAAAGGAATAATACATTCATAAGACAGCTTTCAGGACGAGGTATGGCCATTATGAATTTATAGTGGTGTCATTTGGTCTTACCAATGCACCTGCTACATTCATGTGTCTAATGAATAATTTCTTTAGCAAATATTTCGACAAGTTTGTGATTGTGTTCCTGGATGACATTCTTGTGTACTCCAAGAATGAAGAAGAGCATGATGAGCATTTGAGGATGGTATTGCAATTCCTTAGGGAGCACCAGCTGTATGCTAAGTTGAGTAAATGTAAGTTCTATCAAGAGAAGGTGCAGTATTTGGGTCATATTATATCAATAGAGGGCATTGTAGTGGATCCAGAGAAGATTGAGACCATCAAGGATTGGTCTACTCCAAGGAATGCAACAGATGTTAGATCTTTTATGGGCCTTGCTGGTTACTATAGGAGATTCATTGAAGGCTTCTCCAAGATAGCCCATCCAATCACTTCCTTGCAGAGGAAGGACATCAAATTCACATGGTCTGAAAAATGTGAAAGAAGTTTCCAGCAGTTAAAGGAGTTGCTTACTAGTGCACCTATTTTGAAGATTGCAGATCCGAGTAAGGATTTTGTGGTATGCACTGATGCTTGCATTGAGGGACTCGGTGGAGTGCTAATGCAAGAAGGTTTTGTAATCTATTATGAGTTAAGAAAGATAAAGGAACATGAAAGGAACTATGCCACCCATGACTTGGAGCTAGCAGCCATAGTTCACGCTCTCAAGAGATGGAGGCATTATCTCTTGGGAAGAAGGTTTGAGCTCAGAACTAATCATATGAGTTTGAAATACTTGTTTGACCAGCCAAATATCAATGCAAGGAAAACTAGATGGATATAGTTTCTTTGTGAGTTTGATTTGGAAATTAAGCATGTCAAAGGTAAAGAGAATAAGGTTGTTGATGCACTCAACAGGAAATTTCATATGGCAGCAATAAGTAGGTGTGAGTCAGACTTGAAAGCAAGAATTTTAGAGGCTCAAGATAGTGATGAAGTCTATCTTCAGATCAAAGAGAAATTGCAGCAGAGTGTTATAGAGGAAAAGTATGCAAGATATCAACTGGGTGTGGATGATGTTCTCATTTATAAAAACACTATACTGTACATTCCAAACAGTGTAGATTTGAAGAAGTTGGTGATGGATGAGATACATCAAAGACCATACTCAAGACATACAGGATATCATAAGACTATAACAGTAGCGAGGAAGCAGTACTTTTGGCTTATTATGAAGAAAGACATAGCGGAGTACATTCCTAGATGTCAGAAGTGTCAACAGGTCAAGGCAGAGCATCAACATCCAGCAGGATTGTTGCAGCCATTTTCCATTCTAGAATGGAAGTGCGAAGTGATTTCTATGGATTTTATAACATGATTTCCAATGACAGTAAAGAAGCATGATTCAATCATGGTGGTGGTGGACAAGCTATCAAAGGCATCTCATTTCATTCCAGTCAAGACCACCCACAAGGATAATGACATTGCAGATATCTTCATGAGAGAGATTTCCAGGATGCATGGATTTCCCAAGGCAATAGTTTCAGACTGTGACACAAATTTCACATCTAACTTTTGGAAAGTATTGTTCCAGGAGTTGGGAACTCAATTGAATTTTAGCACAGCCTAGCATCCTCATACAGATGGCCAAACTGAGAGAGTAAATTAGATCCTTGAAGATATGTTAAGGATGTATGTGATGGATAACCCATCTAAGTGGGAATACTACTTACACTTAGTGGAATTTGCTTACAACAATGGACATCAAGCATCATTGAAGATGAGTCCTTTTGAAGTGTTGTCTGGCAAAGGATGCAGAACTCTAGTGAGATGGGACAGCCTAGTGAACAGAGTAGTTCTTGGGTCGGAAATGATTGATGAGATGGATCAGGAGATTGTGAAGATTAGGTAGAATTTGAAGGCAACACAGGACAGGCAGAAGAGTTATGCAGATCTGAAAAGAATGCATAATGAATTTCATATTGGAGATCATGTCTACTTGAGAGTGAAATCAAGGAAGAGTTCCATGAAGTTGGGGAGTTGTGCCAATTTGGCACCTAGATATTGTGGTCCATTTGAAGTCCTTGATAGGATAGGGCCAGTTTCGTATAGGATTGCATTGCCTGCTAACATGAAATCTCATAATGTTTTCAATGTATCTTTGCTTAAGAAATATGTATATGATCCTAATCATATCATTGATTGGCATGTGATATAGGTGGAACCAGAGGGAGAGTTCCAAGTGGAGCCTAAATGCATCCTCGACAGGAAGGTTACCTTGCTCTGGAACAGGGCCATAGGGCAGGTAAAGGTGCAATGGAGGCACCTTATCCCAAAAGAGGCCACATGGGAGCTGGTGGGTGCCATGAAAGAGACATTCCCATTTTTGTTTAGTTTTGAGAACACCGAGGACGATGTTATTTTAAGGGAGAGGGAGTTGTACTACCCCATTTTGCCCTTGATGTTTATTTGGCTTCAATGTAAATACTGTGTATATGTAGAGTGTGTATTTTCCCTAGTGTGGAGCTCAAGGCCAATACGCAACTAGTGGATGTTTAAGTTTCTTTCTTAGGCAAGTATTTGGACAGTTTGATTATTCATGGGATGTTAAGACATGAAGAAATGTAAATGATGTAATTATTATTAATGAATAAAATAACCAAGAAACTAGCTAAGGAGGAAACTAATGAGAAGGGGCCACGTGTATCCACTAGCGAGAGGTGAGGGGGTTATGGGATTGGTTTCCCATGTTGCCACATGTCTGACTGTGAACTTGTTTGAACTCCCTGATGACATTAATGCGGTTGCAGAGGGTGGTTGAGAACCCTGTTGCTGAAGTCGATAGAGTATGGAGAATGCTTGTGATTTTGTATGGAAGGGAATGGATCTGATTGGTTACCCTGGAAGACACCCAACGCCTGAATTGGCAGAGCCCGTTTGACTACCCGTGGGTGGAAGGAAACAACCACCACATTCATTCATCCTTGCGCGCACTTGCTACCTACAATCCATCAATCCAGAGAGAGAGATTGCTCTTATATCCCTATATACGCAGAGGCAACAGAGGGGAAATAACCGGAATATAACCATGTTTTTCCCTGTGTGATAGAATTACCAAAGAATTGATAGCCATGGAAACCGCGTGTGTGATCCTAGTCGACCGATGACAAAGTGATAGAACCCCTGAGGAAACTATGAGCCAATTAAATAGTGCAGAGAAAACCATGAGGACCAGAGATTGGAGCGAAGAAGATAGATTGTGGAATAGAGCTCGACTGCAAGCCTGGAAGGAGTTCGTCATTGAACTGTGGAAGAAGGTTGGGTTTCTTGATAAACCCAGTGAAGGATGAAGTCTCATAGAAATAGCGACTAGACCTTTCTATGCCCATCCTGGAATAGCACTAGAAGGGAAGAGTCCTTGAGGGACTGTGCAACCGAGAAGAGAGTCTTCCTTGTTTTGGATGTGGTAGGTATTGTGGGTGCCAGGTCGATTGAGTGTTGAGATTCCTACAACTCTGTGGTTGAGCTCACTGGCTTAGCAACGCCTCCCTTGTTGTCCCTGTTCGCCTGATAAACCCACCACCGGTTTGCTTAACATGATTAGCTTGCTTGATATGTTTGATAAACCCAACGGTATGCTGGCTTGGCATGTTTGTGTTGCTTGGTATGCCTGATAAAACCACTACAGGTCGGCTTAGCTTGATCAGCTTGTCTATTATGCTTGATAAACCCAACTGTATGCTCGCTTGGCATGACCCTGTTGTTGGTATGCTTGATAAACCCAACTGGAAGTTGGCTTAGCATGACCAGTGTGTCTCTGAATGCTTGATAAACCCACTGTAGGTTGGCTTAGCATGGGTAGGTTCCATGGAATGCTTGATAAACCCAACTACATATTGTCTTAGCATTGGGATGGAACCTTGACTGCGAGAGAACCTGATAGCCCTCCTTATTGGATACACATCCCAGCTCGAGGGTGATCTCTCAGCTGAAAGGGTACAGGCTGGACAGAGATCTAAGGTTGGGTTGAACGTTGCTCTCACTTAGCCAGTTGCTTCGGAATTTAAAGATAAGTACTCTTGTTATGTTAAGTGATGGTGTTTCATTGTTATGAAATGGTTGCTTATGTTCAATTGTGGAATGGTGGAATGCATGCTTATATGAATTTGATTGACATGAAGTCATGTGCAGGCCTGAGCAAAGGGTTGAGTTTATTTATATGTATATCATTGCATTGCATGAGTTTAATGCCTTCCAAGTCTTGTATGTGATGGATCCTTGTTAGACTTAACTCTATGCATTTTATATGTTATGATATGCTTGATTGAACTGTGTATGGGTAACCTAGAATGAGCTGTATACTTACATATGATCCTTGGAAAGAAGGGAATTCCCTGGAGATGTTTCAGAACCCCTTTGTGGGTCAGGTGGAAAGGAATGTCATGGTAGGAAGAAGCCTTAAGTCCATTTTTGGCAGATTTATGAACATAACGTCAGTGGAAAATTTGATAGGGGAGGAGTGCTCATATGGGGCAGGTATTTCACCATTGGATAGAGCTCTCCAAGATGTTTCCAACAGTACATACCTTTTCTCATTTGGACTAAGGATGGAGAAGTTATGCACCTCAGAAGTTTGTGTGGAAAAATTCTGTTACAAGGATATGGTTCTGCATGCCCGCATATGCAATTGTGGATTATGGATTGTGTAAGTGACCACTGACGGAATTTGATATTGGGCGCTTCCGCATCTGCAATTGCATATTGCGGATTGCAGGTTCGTTGTTGCGGATTGCAGATTGTGGGTTCGCTGTGCGGAGTGCGGAAAGGTAAGCTTTCTAGTTATTAAGTTTTGGCGCTTCCGGATCTGCAATTGCGGATTGCGGATTGCGGGTTAACCATTTCTGGTTGTGGGTCCGCTATTTTGGATTGCGGATTGCGGAAAGGTAAGCTTTCTGGTTATGAAGTCGGCGCTTCCGCATCCGCAATTGTGGATTGCGGGTTGCGGGTCTGACGTTGCGTGTTGCGGATTGTGGGTTTGCAATTGTGGGTTGTGGACTGCAAACCTGAGCTACTTCAACTATGGGAGTAATCAATCGGATTAAGAAAAAAAATGTATCAGGGTCTCCGTGGCCTTGGAGGTCAGTGGGGATGTGACATTGTCAATATTGATTCTCAACTTCTTGTCACAAAGTGGAATAATTCTTATAAGTATGCAATACACACATATTTAGAAAATATATACGAGATAAATAGTTTGAATTCATTACATTCAGTCATATTCCTAGGGGTCTCAATAGCTTTGTAGATAAGACTGCAAATTAGAATCTAGACTAGCATCTCATTAATTTGACATAAAAGTGAAAGAAAACCATACATGTATATAAGAATAATCATAATCACATCACATATACATAATCCATAAGGATACATCATTTCATCCATAACACATAATGATCATCCATAACACATAATGATCATCCATAAAACGGATCTGTGTATATATCTCATTAAAAAATAATAATAAGTGTTTTTACATCAAAAGTCCCTTCTCTATAAAAAATGTGATACATGTACAAAATTTCCGTGACTAGCATGGGGGAAGTTCCCTTGATGGCCTAATCATAATTATCCTTATTATCCTATCCCTCATCACTCTCAGACTCATCCTCCTCATGTTATCATCATTAGAAAAAGGATGTTGAGTAATCAAGGGTAGGGATCCCTTCATGAGATCCCTTATCTTCTATGCCACTACTAGAATCCTCTACATAGTCAACTTCCATCAAACAATACTCTAAATCGCAACTTGATGAGTTACTCATCCATACTCTTCCAAACCTAAACTATAATCCCTACCAATAGTTGGACCACCCATCCATGTAGGTCCTTTAGAGTATCCTTTAGAGTGCATGCATGGCCAATACGATTCAAAGGTTTACATAGTCATCTATAACCCTAAACTAAAAAAGTAAATTGATTAAGTACAAGAGTAGGTAGAGACCTCTAACCTACAACTTGTAGATTCTAAATTTGATGTTTGGAATGAAGGATATGTATCCTTGAAGTTTGTTGTCCCACAAACAACTCAAATGGTGAACATTAAGAATGGAATTTGAAATTTTGGGCCGCTCCGTACTTATAAACTTGGGTTTTCTTTCACTCTATATGACCACATATGACTTCCATTTGATTCATCATTTACACTGATGGATTCCTAGTTTTGTAATCATATTGATTACATTGTTATTTTTTATAATTAAGCATTTTTTCTAGAATCCCTTATTTTTCTATCATAATTCACATGCATGTAACTTAGGCCACATACCTTTGTTTCTCATGCCACTTGCACCATTGGTTCCATTTATAAAAGCATTTTTATGTAGTGGGTGTTTTGCATCTATGTTAGTACATTTTCTGGATGGACCAACTTTATTGGCATATAGATGATACCTCTTTGTTACATATCATACATGTTTAACCTATTTCTTCAATTGAGTGTCACCTGTAGGACACCTTCCCTATTTAGGCTAGTGGCATAACCTAGACACTCTTTCATTTTCCCCTTCCCAACAATTAATACCTTTCCTACATGCGTTACCCCTTATTAATACCCTATTCATAATGGTACTCATGTCATTGATTTCTCTCTAGGGATTGGAGTTTGTATAGTCCATGACACAAAGTTTATTTAGTCACATATGCAAGTTCCCATTTCACTTGTTTGCCCACACTTAAGCTTCCACATACTTTTAAAACAAGTAACATTATCCACTGCATTTTAAATTAACTCATAATCATGTCTCTTCAAATTTTGCATTATTTTACCACCATTCATTTACCCTCAAGTAGATTATAGCTAGTGGAAAGATTATAGCTAGTATCCACATCTTGGTTACTTCTATTTCCACCATAGTTCTCATTAATTCATTTGGTTTCTTTCAGAGCACTTATCTCCTTTAATATATCATTATACAAACATACTCATTATTTTGGAAACCATTCAAAATACTCCCTAAAATGGTTGAAAAATGTATATGATGTCATTTTGTGATGAGTTACCCATTGACCTTTCTGATATTAGCCTTATGCACCACTTTGACCTCAGTTTATCTCTCTTCACGAGTCACAAAGGAAGTTTCAAGCCCACCACTCCCTGTCCCTCTATCCCTTTCTATCTCAGTCCCAATTTCATAAATCATCCTTGTATCACCTTTTGTGTTGATACACAAAGTCCTTCCATTACTGTGCTACCAGTGAACCAACCTCTATCAGCTTCATCACTTATATTAATGGTTTGATAAATATAACTTAGAAGTACGACTGAGGGAGAGGAAGATAAAAACAGCCATACAGTAATTCACAGATTCTTCGGGTTCATAATATCTTTAAAGAATTAACACGATCTTTTCCAGTCAAAGATTTGGATAACTACTTGGAATCATATTGGATTCTCATTAATCACAGATGAAGAAAATGTAGAAGACGTCCAAACACAAATTATAATAAAATATCACAGTTAATAAAATATTAAGAAGGCGATACAACAGTGTAGCGTAGAGACACAGGTAGAATAAGAACAGACATGACATGAATAACATGCTGAGGAGATCTGCAAGACGCATTCAACTGAGTTGTTATTCAACTGCAGACCCCCTCAGCATCACACAATAAAGAAAAATAACAATACTTGTTTTCTATATATAATATGTAGCAAGTCTTTTATGGCCTCCATGATCAGTTGTGGCAGGTGCAGCCGTTGCACTTGCAGCTTGGTCCGCATTTGCAATCGTTCTCAGCAGCCACAGTTTCCATCTCGTAGTCGAAGCTGCAGAAACAAAATGAAACAAAAATAAAAAACCAGATTAAATTTATGAATTCAGTTTCATGATAATTAGCAAAGCATAGATTCATGAGACGTTTCAATCTTTAAAACCCACCTCATGTTGTAGCTGGTTTCAACGATCTCCACTCCGAAGGAGTTGCCCTTCTTGCTGCCATCATTAATAGCAGCAGCCCACACACAGAAACATCAGCCATTAAAAACTGAAACATTCAAACTACCAAGAGGAGACAAAACCATAAAACTGAATCGTGGTAGCCTAATTAACAAGAGGAGAAAACTTGAAATGAAAAGCGAACTTACGTGCACTGGGTTTTGTCAGCACAGTCACAGTTTCCGCAGCCAGAAGACATGTTTGCAGATTGTTAACAAAGACAAGGAACTGGTACAAATGTTAGGGAAATTGCTTTGCTTTTGCTTTGATTGTTGAGAAGAAGGGCAGGCTTCCATGGCATTTATAGATGGCCGAAGGTGTGGTCCACCGAACCGCCATTAGAATAGAAACAACAATGAGAGGCGCAAGAAGCGTGGTGGAAACTCTTCGAAGTGGGACAGACATTGAGTGCAGAGCACGAGCTACCACGTGAAAGCTCCAAAGCATTATTGATCTCAATAATAGATCGTTCAACGTTGAAATTCGCTACGATCCAAACAAGCCCTTGTCCACCATTCAGCCGTAAAATGGGATTCTTTTGTGAGATTATTCACTTTTATACGGAACTTTCTAGATCGTCCAGAACTGTCTAGATCATCCACTGCTAATCGTCCTCAGTGCCACACGATAAATCGCTCAAGAGATTTATTTCACGAAAAGAAGCGGTAGAGGTTGATCTGATCTGATCTCTTCTCATCTCTGTAGTTTGAAAAATAAAAACTCGTTGTAAGTAGAAATGGTGGCGTTTTTAGATTTATTCCAATTTCCACTATCGATAATGTAATGAAATTTTAATTTTACTTTTAAAAAATTTAATAACAAATTTAAATAATTGATCATATTCATATTAAAGTAGTTTAAGGAAGAGGTTGCACCAGCATGACCTTAGTTTGTCGTCATCTTTTATGAGTGTTAACACTCACAATAATTATCAAGTCCAAGAAGGTCATTTTTGATAACTTTGTATATATGAGAATAACAAACTGGAGGAAGTTTCTTCATATAAATATATGGGAATTGATATTCACCGCAAGTTCAAGTGGAAATATAGCATTGAGAAATAGATTAATGGAGGGCGGAAAGCTTATTTTGGTCTTGAGAACAAGTGTAAATCAACCCACTTTGTGATGTGAGATAAAAAAAGTTCCTCTTTGAAACTCTTGTCAATATTGGTATGTTGTATGGATGTGAAGTTTGGGGGTGTAGCATCTCTAGAGAATCTTGGAGAAAGATCGAGCAAATCCAAAAGTGTTGTATAACGTATAGCCTCAAAATTAAAAGAAATACTCCTTATCTTATTTTTCTTATAGAAGGAGGCCTTGCCCCCATAGATGGCATCTATATGACAAGGTACTTGATGTACAAGTACAAAATAAATGGCATGGGAGATCAGATTCTCCCTAAAATTGCTTTAAAATCCAATTGCTGCTCAAGAAAGGTTGGCATAAAGATAACATGTCTTGGTTAAACCATTGTGGGATAGACGGAAAACACAACTTTGCAAAATATCAATAACATTAAAAATACTATTACATCTAAGTTTAAAGAGAAATTGTGGGGCAAAAAGGATTTAGAGGTGAAAAGGAAACTAAGATACTACAAGGAGGTTATTAACCCTCATCTAGAAGACCAAAAATATATCTTTATTCGAACTAGCATAGTCACTTAACTTGTGGCTAGGTGAACACCAATAGGTCACAAGTGAAGTGCCATGAACAAGTTATCTGTTACTTGTTTTCCATGTTTAGTTGTAATCACCAGTTGTCTATGTCTCAGCTACACATTACCTTCTCTAATTAAATGAGTTGTACTTGTTTGTCACTATGTTTTATCCATGCATGAGCTACAAGTTATCCATGCATTAGCTATCAATTATTTTTTATATTTCTTTTTTTTATAATTGCTTATTTCTAATTTTGAACGACGTCCATAAAATCAATCTGGATAGTACACATGTCCCATCCTCCTTCAATCTAGGAAAAGCATAGATGGCAGTCCACCCCAACTTCGAAGATATAAACACCTATGGTGTAACTAGCTTGAAGAAAAAAACTAACATGGACAAAATAAGAATGAAATCTCATGAGCTTTGGAGTGAAACAAGACACTGGACAATTCCTAAAACACCGTGGAAAGATAGGATTTGCCATCTTTGTAAGACCAAGAAAGTTGAGGATGGATGTCACTTTCTCATAGACTACCCTACATACAACCACATTAGATCACAATTTCCCAATCTTTATTATAATACTAACCTCTCTAATCTTCTACGTTGTCAAAACTATCGTGACCTCATTATGCTTCTTTGGATGTTAACTATCATCATCATTTACACTAAAATTTAATTTCAAAATATTTATTATAATAATTTTAAAATGGTGTAATCTAAACATTCTAGGTTTTCAACTTTTTTGTTGTTTTGTTAGGATTTTGGTTGGAAATCTTTAAAAAATCTTAAAATCATGTATATTAGTTATGGAAATTGCATAATGTGGTTGTCATGATAGTTTTGAGGATGTTGAATTAATTTATGGATTCAAAAACACAATTTGAACAGTTCTAAATTTTGATTTTACTAAAAACATTTACCAAATTTCCACCAAAATCCTTCAAAAAAAAATTAAAAAAATTCAAAGTAGAATAAATTTAAACTACTCCAATTAAAATTGATTTTAATAAATATTAATAATTATATTATCATCATATTAATAATTATTGATTTATTTTAATTTAAAAAAACATTTTAAAATTTTTAATTTATATTTATTAATTCTTAAATTAAAATGGATTTATATAATTAAAATTAATAAATACAAAATTTCTAACATTTCCATGATGTTCAACTATGGTATAGGCTTAGTTAATAAGTTCTTCTTTAAATGATAGTGGTTTTTTTTCACCAGATAAAAAAATAAAAAATAAATAAATAACTTGTTATTCTTTTGGAAATCAAAGTTACATCCATCAATTCCAATATTGTATCCACGAGTAGAACTAGAGTCTTAAAGAAGAAACTCAATCAAAGCTCCAATAAAAAAACTCCCCGAATAAAAGCATATTTACCACAGGGACTAAAAAGCAAAAGACTAGCCAACACTCAAAAACATCAAGACATACTAAAGGAGGCATTTGACAAAAAAAGTCTATTCGAAGACATAATACAAGCTAGAGTCTACTATGCTATCATAGGAAAAATATTCAAAGAAAAGCTGACCATCCATGAATCCCAGCTCCCTCCTAGATAAATAATCAGCTTCCTTGTTAAAAGATCTGTAAATATGCTTGATGGAGATAATAGCAAAAGTCTTTGAGAGATTTAAGATCTTATCCATCCACTGATTCAGGACCAAATTCTGCATATTTTTATCCCCATTAAGCCAATCAACCACAAATTTGGAGACACCAAATATTTGTATAGCCATCATACCTCTCCTTTTAGTGAACCAGAGTAATCCCCATAAAGAAATTAGTTCCGCTAACATATAGGAATGTTTCTGAAAATCAAAGACCACCATGTCATTAGGATGTGGATGAAAGTTGGGGTAGGTTCAAATGACATGGTGGTCTTTGATTTTCAGAAACATTCCTATATGTTAGCGGAACTAATTTCTTTATGGGGATTACTCTAGTTCGCTAAAAGGAGAGCTGTGATGGATATACAAATCTTTAGCGACTCCAAATCTGTGGTTGATTAGCTTAATGGGGATATAAATATCCAGAATTTGGTCCTGAAGAAGTGGATGGATAAGATCTTAAATCTCTCAAAAACTTTTGCTATTATCTCCATGAAGCATATTTACATATCTTTTAATAAGGAAGTTGATTATTTATCTAGGAAGGAGTTGGGATTCATGGATGGTTAGCTTTTCTTCGAAGAGTTTTCCTATGACAACATAGTAGATTTTGGCTTTTATTATGTCTTCGAATAGACTTTTTTTTTGTTGATGCCTCCTTTAGTATGTCTTGATATTTTTAGGCGTTGTCTAGTCTTTTGCTTTTTGGTCTCTATGATAAATATGCTTTTATTTGGGATTTTTTTTATTGAAGCTTTGAATGGGTTTCTTCTTTGAGACTCCTATTCGGCTGGTGGATATGGTATTGGAATTGATGCATATAATTTTGATTTCCAAAAGAAAAAACAAGTTATATATTTTATTTTGGTGAAAAAAAAAACCACTAAAACTTATTAACTAAGCCTATACCATTAAAAGAAGAAATTATCTTTCCATTGAATTATTGGATTATTTGATAATTATCGATGGGCATTGTTTAGGCTAGTTGTTATTTTCATGCAATAACCGGGTCTTTCCTAAGCATTCCTTCCGTGAAAGCAAAGTTGATTCCAATTTAACGTTATGCGAAATGGTGGGCCGTGGTACAATTACTATAGAGATGTATTTATATTGATGATATTCTTAGTTAAAGTAGTCACATAATATGAATCTTCTTACATTAATTTTTATGATTTATTAATTTATATAAAATGAATTTTGATGACGGTTGAATGATTACGTTTTTACGATAAATTATTGTTTAACACCAATATTTTTAATGTTATTTATATTAACATTTAAAATATGTTTTAGAAATTTTTAATTTGTGTTTTGAATTTTATATAAAAGGTTTTGGGATCAATTTTAGGAAAATATTTTTCCTAACGAATTTACTTAAAAACGGGTTTGGTGTTTTGAGTTTTATGTAAAAGATTATTGGATGAATTTTTTTGTAGTGGTTGTTAAACTCATTATTTATGAGATTAGAGGAATTATTCAAAAGTTAAAAAGATTTTGAAAATTGATTACATCTTGATGTAAGAATTATGTAAAAGCTTAAATTTTAAATAATTTTATCAATAAAAAAAAAAGAAAAACACAAAACATGAAATTACATATTGATGGAACAGTTATGTAAAAGCTCAAACTTTAAATAATTTTATCAATAAAAAGAAAAAGAAAATACAAAACATAAAATTAGATAACTTACAATTATAAGATGGAAATTTTTTGGTTCATTTTTAAATGCTACAAATAATATTTTTCTCACCTATAAGAGGCATGTAAAATAAAAAAAACATAATGTGCTAGATTGATATATTGAAAATATGTCATCAATTCATATATTACATCACAATATGTCACAAATCAACAATTAACTATCTTCAACCCCAAATGACCCACCAAGTTGATCATCCCACTATCTTAACCTTTTCTTGGGTTTATCGGATTAGTTTGTCTCCTATCAACTCAAATTGCATTATTGAAGCTTGGTGACTTCACTTATTTCATATGATCTTCCACTTAGTGATTCACCAACGTTCACCACCAATTTTCGATGTTGTAGTTTCATCTTAGCTCAACACTAGTCTTATTTACAAATTGTCAATTGATTTATTAAAGAACCTACTATCATTCTACTTGCATTCCGATATTTTAGATATATCTATCTTGACACAACCACTTCTTGGTCCGAAATGGATCAATATATAATTTGTCACCTACTTGGAGCTTTCGGGGTTGAAAGATTGGATGAATTGGCTTGTAGGGCCCATTCTAGGGGAAGGCCTCACTTTTCAGATTTGGGGTCAAAACCGATTGAAAACTTCCAAGGCCATTTTGAACGCTTAAATGATAATTATTTTTTGCTCAAACTTTCGAGGCCTCCCTCAAGTTGACCTATCCAATTGACCACCATGGTACCGAGTGGATTCCACATCAGCTCTCACTCTCACATGTGGAGCTAGTCACGTGGACCTTCAAGAACATTCTAGAAGGATCAAAACTCTAACCTTAATTGAGAGTTGGGGCATGCATAAATTGTTGGAATGTGTAATTTTAATAATTATATGTGTAATGATGTCTAGTTGATGTCGTAAGATGTCAAAATTAGCATTGGAAGGAAAAATCAAACAAAATAACTCTGAATATTATAATATTGAGTTATCCCACATTTATAATTGAGAAAAATACTCATTTTACCATTCATTATATAAAGAGGTGGAAAATCATTTATCCCACATGTATTTTGGATGTTATTCTTCCATACCTCTTGGTATATAATAGAGTTGAGGGATAACCTTTAGAGGTATCTTGTAAATGCATTGTGATGTCTTTGTAATACTTTGGGATAGCATATTCTGAAGTGGAGGTCAAGTTGTAATGTTGGATATATTTTGAGGAATAAAAATAGTTTTGCTTTCTTGTGGATGTTTCTCAATTTGGGGTTTTACCACGTATATTTGGTGTTCTCTTCTCTATTCTCTTATCTCCATTTTTGTTCATGTTCTTTGTTACTTGGTTAGATAGAAGGCTAGAATAGCTCATGCTATGCATGTTTTGTATTGTTGTATGATTTTATCATATTCTCAGTATTCTAACATGGTATCCGAGAAGGTTGCTATACTATATCTTCTTTAGTAAAATATTAAAGTTTTATTCTCAAGCAACATTGTCTCATGTTTTTACTTGAACAGTTCATATTTTGTAGCTTTGTGACCGGTTTACAATACCCAAGTGGTAGTTTTTCATATATGAGCTTTATTCTACATATTTGATTTTTTTTCAAACCCTAACCCTTATGGTGAAATGTTTACGGTAAAATTGGGTGGCGAATTTTAGATCAGTTTCTGAATCTTTCTATGTAGATTTTGAAGAAACAAATTGTCGATATGAGTTTCTCTTGCAAAAATACTCAATTTCATAGAAAAAATTAGTCTCATTTGGATTCCGAAAAGTAGAGATCTCGTTGTTTTAAAATCAATTATTTTCTAATTTTTTAGTGACGCTCGCGCGAATTGCAATGGGAATATATTTTGACAAAGTGCCCAAAATTAGTTTTCTCTATTCAAGTGGATGCAGAATGACTGGTCCAGTTCTGAAAACATATTACAATAAATATTCTGAGTAATATTTTTTTCCACAGGAAAATTTCTATAATTCTATTAGTAAAAAAAGATTACATTCGGAGGTATGCCCTCGCCTATATTTGCACTCAAAAGGCTGTCTAGTAGGCCTGCTAATATCTTGACTCAAAACTGACAGTATCTTAGAGTGACGAGCATATATAATGTTGTTTGCAACAATATTACAAAGACTATTACATCATAATCTAAATATGCATGTCGAAGAACAATTCTTTTAATACTTATAAAGGGAGAGAAAGTATGTAGCTCATTCATTTCCTTGTCAAAAATTGTGCATTTGATATAAAAAAAGTTGAATTCATTTGACCAGTCTGTCACTCTGTTGGTACGTTTCTTCCTTCTGTGAATGGTCGATGGTAGTAGGACAAATGTTCATCATTTTATTCTTCAATTATATGCCATTGACTAAACTCCATCTGAATACCTTCTTTAGACAATGCATCAACCAGCTGGTTTCGTTCCTTGTATATGTGGTTGCAAGAAAAGGATGTAAATTCTGCTCTCAATAAACCAATCTCAGCAAATAATGGATAAAGGTGATAATTTTGACATCATTGGATCTCAGTTACCCAATTTACAACTAGCTTCAAGTCCCCAAAGACCTGTAGTTATCTACAGTCCTTTTCTAATACAAATAGAAGAAGGAGCTTTAGTGCTAGGAGTTCAGCAAAGTTGTTAGTGCCATGGCCCATCACAACTTTTATTTTAAAGCCATGAGTATCCGACAAATACAGTATGCATCCTATACCACATTTTTGTTGAGAGCCTTGGCATGCTCCATCGAAATACCGCCAAGGGATATTTTTGTTAATGGTTTCTTCATAAATCATTATGGTATTCACCACATCCTTTACTTGAGCGTAATTGGAGAAAATATTGATACTTTGGCATGCAATAATCTTTGGAATGATGGATTTTTCATGGAAGATGATATGGTTTTGTGAAATCCAAATAACCCAACAAATGATAATTGGCAGAGATTTGATTGAGTTGTATTCTTTGTTTTGTACCCAACCCTAGAATATATCCTCCAAGATTTCACCTTGCCATTGAAGGTTTTTCCCCATAATTAGTATGCACTCTTTCCATAGTCTTTTAGAGAAAGGGAAAGTTACAAAGATATGTCAAGAGGTTTCAAAGGCATTTTTACATAAATGACACCAGTCAAGACCTTCCAAGCTTCTTCTTTGTGAGATATCCTAGGTTGGTGCTTTGTTTTCTATGATGCACCACATGAGCAATTCTGATTTCATCGGACATTTAATCTTCCAGAGTCGCTTCCACCACCTCAAATTATTAGCAATGAGCTGTAAATAACCTTGTTTTGGGGAGTAAGACCTGTGGGGATCCACATCCCAGGTTAAAACATCATCTTGCTCACAGATTCTAATATGTGCCTTTCTCAATGCAAAAATATACAAGTTTCAACTCCTAGCATGTTCCTCCCCAAACTCTAGTTGATTTGCACAAATCCATCCTTGCAGAGTGGTGGAACTCGGATCAATAATTTGGGATAGGGTGAAGAGATTCCAATCTCTAAGATATTGAATGAGATCATTTGGAAGATGATGAGTTCCTTCACTACTAGACCAAGGATCCATACCCATTCTACAGTTCCGTCCATTCCCCACATGCCAAGCAAGATGATTTCCGATGAGATCAAAGGCTTTCATTGCTGCTTTCCAAACATTGGAGACATTTTTTAAATTTTTTGGGGGTTTTTTAATCCAATCAAAAATGGATTTTGGGGCAATGTATTTCTGAGTGATTACTTCTTTCCATAAGGAAGAGGTGGAAACTAACCGCCAAATTCTCTTGGATACCAGTGCTTTAAAGAAGAGAAAAGTACTTTTTAAGCCCCACCCTCCAGCTGATTTTGGAAGATCCAATCTCTTTCGTCGAATCCATGCAAAGGATTTTTTGGAGCTTCTCCAAAGAAAATAAAAACAAATCTTCTTAATTATTTCTAAGACGCCTTTCGATACCCAAGCAAGGGAGATCCAGTAAACTGGAATGGCTTCCAACACTAATTTAATGAGTACCAACCTTCCAACTCTCGACAACCATCGAGCATTCCACACTTTTAGCCTCTTTTGAATCTTAGAAAGAAGCCACATCCAATCTTCTTTGCTATACTTTTTTGGCTTAATATGGAACCCCATATATTTATGTCCCTGGTCAAAATTTAGATTCTCAAATGAGAGCTTTCCAATGATATAATCCACATCGCCCTGTTCAAGATTGAAACAAGAGAGAGTGGATTTTCTCTCATTTATTTCGATACATGTATACTTTTTTAAGATTGTCAAAATTCCTTCTAGAGTGTCCATATCCCTTCTCCTACCATCACTATAGATTAGAATGTCATCCATGAACAACAAATGGGTGTTAAGGTCCTAGTGGGCGGCCTTCATTAACATCTCGGGGTTTTGGTGTAAAGGTTTGTATCATTTGGTATCAGAGCCTCCACCGAGGTTCGATTCATAGAGTGGGTGGAAACGTCGACATTGCAGTGTTCGTCTTGGGATCATACAGCTCAAAGGAGACACCACCATATGGGTGCCCATCCAGCCCAGAGTCTGGATTGCGGAGCGTAGTTGAATGTTAAGGTCCTAGTGGGAGGCCTTCACTAACATCTTGGGGTTTTGTTGTAACATTTCGTATCAATGGGTAATTATAAGATGATGGGATATGTGGATACTCCTGAAATTTCCAACTCAAAACGCCTCAGTAATGGATCTACTAAGGGATTCTACCACCAGTAAAAAAAGCAGCAAGGACAAAGGGAAAACCTGTCATAGTTCTCTTTTATCTGGAAAAAGGGTATGCTATTGCATTGATTAGAACCGTGAAAGAGACTGATTGCATGCATTCCATAATCCAGTTAATGAAATTCACTTCAAAGCTTATGTGAGAAAGAATCATCTTAAGATAGAGCCAATTTACCCAATTATATGCTTTGGAGAGATCAATTTTCAAAACAAGCCCCCTAAACTGCCTGGTTTTGATGCTAAGGAGTCCTTCTTGGGCCACCCCAATATCCTCATGAATCTTCCTACCTTCCAGAAATCCAAATTGTTTGTTTAACATGGCCTTGGATAAAATATTCTTAATTCTCTAGGCGATTATTTTTGCAATTATCTTATAAATTCCATTATAGAGCGAAATTGGTTTGAATTCATCCAGGGAGGAATAGTTTTTTTATTTAGGAATTAAAGCAATGAAAGTGGCATTGAAGGGAGGATGAATGTGTCATTAACTCTAGATTCCTCCACCACCCTGAGGAGATCTGGGCCAGCGAGCTCGAAGAAGTCCAAATACTAGAATTCCACTAGGAGGCCATCTGGCCCTAGGCTTTTATCCCTCTGAAAGCTCTGGAGAATTTGTTTTAACTCATCTTCAGTGATGGATTCCCTTACCATCTCATTATATTTATTAGAAATGAACCATGGGAAGAATTGAGCGATTCTTACAATTTGAGCAATAGAGGTGCCTTCCTGAGCTTTGAACAGATCACTGAAGTGATTTCTTGCGATCCTAGCCATACCTTCAAAGGATGATTCTTCCATCCCCTCTTCATTTTTCAGGATCCATATCGTGTTTTCCATCTTCCTCCCTTGAGCAACAACATGAAATAATTTAGTGTTTTCATCACCGTAACATAACCGGAGGGCTCTGATTTTCAACTACCATTCTTCCTCCTTGCTGGCTAGGATCGTCTTTTGTCTACTTTCTAAGTGAAGTAAATGCTCTTTTTTTTCTTTTGTGGAAAAACCTCCCCCATCAGAATCCTGAATATCCCTGAGAACCTCCTCAATATCCTGTAACTCCCTTTCTTCTTCCAAATTCTTCTTTTTCCTCCATTCCACCATCTTGGATTTTATTGCTTTTAAATTCTCTACAAATTTAACAGCTTCTCTTCCTTGACTTCCTAGATCGTCTTTTACTCAAGAGTTAATAATCATCTCATAGAAGGATTCATCCTTCCTCCATTCAAAATTTAGCTTAAAAGGGATTCCCAACTTGTGCACTTGACCTTTGACTTCTATGAATATAGGTAGGTGGTCATAATCTCCCCCTGAATCGATCCACTACCTGAATAATAACCTCGTGTTCACCATATTTTCAACAATGAGGAACCAGTCCAAGCGTTTAGTTATTCTGTTCTGGATAGCCTTTCTTTTATTCCAGATATGTTTTAATTTAACAGGATCAATATCAAGAATCCCTTTGGATTCAAGGAGATTCAAAAAGAAATCAGAGAGGGGATATAGATTAGCTAGAGGTCCCCAACTTTCTGCACTTCCTATTGAAAAATTCAGTTCACCACCATTGATCAACGCATTGAGGTTCATGAAAGATTCAGAGCTGGAATTTGCCCAGAATTCCTCTCTTTCAATATTAGGACCATAAATATTTATGACCCTCAACTCCTAGTTTAGTTAAGAAGAAAAAATGTCTAACCCTAAACCTGGCGTAAAGCTCCAACAATTTAACACTTTGATATCCTTGGGCTACCAACTGATAGCTTAACCTCCAAAAATCCCCCCCGCACTTGTTGTTTCAAAATGCAGGCCTCTCAAAAGCACTTCAAGAGAAACCTTAATTGCCTCACTCTCACCCAAAGTTTCTTGGAGAAAAATAACACGTCTAGATCAATAGTATCAACTAGATGTTTAATCGATGATTTTTTGGAAGGGTTCACCAACCCTCTACAATTGAAGGAGAGAAGCTTCATCGGGTAACCCTCACAAGATATTTAAGTTCTCTAAGTACCCTATTGATTAAGAATTGTTTCCTAGACACAACATCTATGAAATTATAAATCACAGTAGATCATGGAGCTAAGTAGACCTCACATAGAAAGAAGAGCAAAGAAATTGAGTTACAGTGAAAATTGCAGTAAAAAAGAGCACACAATTAATCATGCATGAGAAATCAGATAGGAACAGAGTAATGTCACATGATCCAATAATCAGTATAGTCAACAATGATGTTACAATGGATAGAATTCGAATCACTTGGGATAATTCAAGTTTCAGTGTGTCTAGCATAGGGATTGTCACCATTAGAGTGCTCCGAAAGACCCAAACTTAACTCAACTGAACCTAAACTCAGTTAATTGAATACACAATTAGTTAACTGAATAAGGAGGGTGCATTAGTGATTTTTTCATGCAAATCACTCAGAAAAAGGTGCATGAGGCCAGAATTAGTGGAAATCATAGCATAAACACCCCACAAGAGTCAGCTAACTCAAGTGGACTCAACTGGAACAGTAAGTAGGCTCCTAAAATATAGGGAATTGACTTAAGTTGTCTTAAATTTATGCATGCACGGCGCATTAGGTGGTAGATGTATACTAGATGACATATGCACATCACTAGGTGTAAAATGACATCATCAACTACTAGGAAAAAATAAATAATGCTAGGTAGGACAAGGATGGAGTATTAATGATCCTAACACGCCCCCTTAATCCAAACTTGTGCATCTTGGGCCCTGGTTACTAATACCAAAGGTCACCCATACAATCAAATAAATGATGAAAATAAAATAATTGTCCATGAACCAAGGAAATGGGGAAAATCTCATGGGAAACCCCCCCCTCAAAATAGGACAGTAGGGAGCTCAAACAACTTTTACACCAAGTAAACATCTGAGATAAACAAATCTATTCTGAGTGAAAAACTTAGTGAATATGTCTACAATCATCTCCTCTGTAGGAGAATAATGCAGTGAGATGGTCATGTTGTGCACTAGCTCCCTGGTGTAGTGCATGTGAACATTAATATGTTTGGTACTTTGCTTCTGAACCGAGTCACTGGAGATCCTGATGGCACATTGATTATCACAAAAATTTCTACTGAAGGATACGTGTGAATTCCAAACTCAGTCAAGATCCCATGCAACCAAACTTCCTAGATAGCTGCATTCACAGCCCCTCTATACTCTACCTTTACTGAAGAAAGTGTGAGTGTTGCTTGCTTCTTCCTTGACCAGAAGATTGGTCCTGATCCCAGCATGAATACGTACCCTGAAGTAGACTTCCTATCAGTATTGTTGTTGGCCCGGTTTTGCAACCAGGCTTAGTGCTATGGGCACCTGCTAACTAGTAGCAGCAGTTTCAATAGAATTAAAAACAAGAAACTAATTAAACAAGACTATTCATGGATCTATGCAAGATATTAAGCAAATAACAAAAATAATTTAAAATCAAGAACAAGATAATGTAAAATAATGAATTTGTATTGAAATAATGGGGCAAGCAAGTGCTTGCGGAATCAATACCTCTAATGGTGAGGTTGAATAGATCCAAGGATGAGCAACTCCAATATCCAATGGTCTCTTCTCCAATGTGGTTTGCAATGTCTAAAATGCTCAAGGGAGATTTCAGCAGCATAAGGATGAGATAATGGATGGATGTGAAATGAGGAGCCCCTACCACCTTTTTATAGGTTTTGGTGGTGGGGAATACCATTTGTGGTTTTGTGGAAACCAAATGGTATTGACCAACATGGTTTAGGTACTTTTCCCTCCTTTTTCCTTTTTTGAATAAAAATAATATTTTAATTCCCTTTTTAATATTTTTGGGAATTTGGACCCTTTTTGAGGGTTTTTATGCTTTTCAGGAAAAATAATCTTTTTAATGGAAAAAGGGGTGTACTAAGGTCTTTTGGTGACCTTTTGTTGGTTTCAGAGGCTCAGATGGTGGAAAAGTGGACAAATGGGTCATGTGAATAAGGGAATGAGCTAGTGAGCACTTTTTAGGTGTTAACAGATTGCCCCCTGATGTGTGAGGGCAGGAGCTCATCGTATGGCCGATAGACATCATAGTTCTTTTGTCTTTTTTCAGGGGTTTGGGAAGGAGGAGAGACCGATTGGAGACTGGAGCCACGACCCTTGGAAGCTGCAAAAAACAAAAAATATTACATGGCCTCAATATGAATGAGGTATAATCTCTGATAATGGACGAGGCGGGCATTCCCATCCTCGTATCAAGACATATACATAACAATTAGTCCCAAGAAGGGGGATCTAATACATAAAGAATCTACTGGTACACCATAATGGTCTAGGGGGGACATTATTTTGGGATGTACTCCTGATCATAACTGATCTCAATAACTGATACACTGAAATAACTGGTGAACTGTTGAAACTGAAGGTGTCCAACATCTGTAGGGACTCAAAGACTATGAGTCATCTCTGAGGAATAATATAACTGTATACTCAAGGGAGTATGAAACTGGGGTATATCTGAATACTGTCGCCATGCGCAACCCGGATATCTATAAATAAATAAAAAATGTAACTGGTTTTATCCATAGGTAGACTCTCAAATGTGGAGGAGTCAGAAGGTATCCGGGGTCTTCGACTAATAACTGAAAGGATCAATGTCCTGTGCGAGTCTCAACGATGCGATCAAGGTGTTGAAGTCGAGCATGTGAGAAACAACCATTTGGAGAGGCGATGAGGATTCCTCTCGAAATGATTCGTAGGCACTCATCATCAATGGTAATGAGTCTAAGACACAGGAACCTCTAGGTCTATCCTCTGGAATAAATGTGTTTGTCATCGACAGAGGGAGACCAGCAACTAACAAGGCAATGATGTTTCCTTGATAGGAGCACGAGGTGTAAAACTGAAGTGTTGTAGTACTGATGGTAGGACTGACATACTTGTGGGAATGGGAAATAACTGGGTCAAAAAATGGGGAGACTCAAACTTCCTTTGTTCAGAGCATGATGACATGGTTGACCTGGCAGCGTAGGGAACTGACTTGTAGGTGTGGGGATCATTGCTTTGACTGAATGGTAGATATTGAATCTGGGGGGAGGACGATCTGATAGGTGCCGTCGAGGAATTATCAAGGTGACATACTGCAGAATACTTTGAACAAAGGCGACCAAAATGGGGAAGCTGCCTAATGAGTAGATGTGATCTGTCGTGGCGCCAAGAGGCACCATTGATTCCTTCTTCGTAGTTTTAATGAGCTCCAAGAAGGGATAAAAGTGTGCTCTGAAATGGTACGGGCCTGTGGATTTTGTGAGCCCAGGACGGCTCATGCTCATGGTTGCTTTCATGTTTAGAGAGTCTGAAAACGGTAAGTGGACTCTATTGGTGTTTCTTTTTCGTAAGTTTAGTCTCCAAGGCCCGAAAAAGCATAAAATGATGCGGATGGAGAACTCTTCTAGCCGATGTGACTAGAGTATACCTTTTTCGTAATTAGTCTACAAGGTCCGGAAAAGGGGTAAACTTATACCAGGTAGATGCCCTTTCAGATACGTTTAGCGAGCATGAAAGGAAGCAAGATTGCTCGGCGATCTTTTCATTGTTTTTAGGAGTCATAAAAGAGCTTAACAGAAACTCCCTAAGTGCCTTTTTCGTAAAAGGGGTTGCTCGGCCCGAAAAAGGGATAAAATTATACCGAACAAAAATGGATTTGATGAGGGCGAGAAAAGTTCTCAAGCATCGTCATCAGTGCGGAAAATTGGATCCGGTGACATAAGGATCGCGAAAACGGAGAACGACAGATGTGGCACGCAAACCGAGGCTGTGTGGGGGCATGGAAAAAATGCCCGAAAAATTTAAAGGTGAGAGCGAGAAAAGATCTCAAGCATCATCATGAGCGCGGAAAACTGAATCCGACGATATAAGGCACGTCGAAAAAGGAGAACGGTCGATGTGGCACGCAAACCGAGGTGATGAGGAGGCATGGAAAAAATGCCCTGAAAATCGGGACATGACAGCGAGAAATGATCTCAAGCATCATCACGAGCGCGAAAAACTGAATCCGGCGATATAAGGCACGTCGAAAACGGAGAGCGGCCGATGTGGCACGCAAACCGAGGTGACGAGGGGGGCCAAAAAATGGTCAAAAAATGGACCCCGTGAAAATGGGAAAAGGAAGGAACCTGTATAAAGTTCTCGCTGTGCTGATTCCAACGGTACCAACGGTTTGAAAAATGGACTTCGTATGATTTTGCAATGGTTGTTTGAAAATTGGTGGAATTTCTATAAATAGGACGTGGGGCCCAAATGACATGTCATTGTTACGTGCGAGTTTGATAGAGCTGTCAGAGCTTTTTCTCGATTTTTGGGAGATTTCACCGTTGGTTTTCGATTCAGCGAGTTGCAGGTAACTCTATTTGCCTTAGCCTTGTCAATTATGTCTTTTCTGTTTGGCGGCGGGCCCCCGAAGGCCGCGAAATTCCATGTTGACTCTCCAACGTGGAACCGTGCGGGTTTCGGGGCTGAACCCACGATGAACCGCGCGGGTTTTAGGCTGACAGTCGCGATGTTCATCGCGACTGTGAGGTTGGAACCCGCGATGTTCATCGTGAGTTTATGGGGGATAGTCGCGATGGTCATCGCGACTGTCCGGTTAAAACCCGCGATGTTCATCGCGGGTTTTTGCATGGATCCCGCGATGGGCATCGCGGCTTTTGGTGGAAAAGCCGCGATGGGAAAAGCCGCGATGGGCATCGCGGCTTTCTGTGTAAAAGCCGCGATGGGATTTTTTCTAAATTTTTTATGTTGGGGCTAAAATTTTCTTCTGTTTTTCTGGCAGGATGTTGAGGAGACCGCAGTCTTCGTGGCGGAAGCGAGAGATCGATGATGATCTCATGCTGAGGATAGAGACTGATGCAGGGGTGAGACAGACTCTGGCTATGAGCGGACTGTTGAAGTTCGCTCAGATCCACCCTATTCGTTCAGTGAGACGGCTCCTGAACAAGCTCGTGAGTTGGTGGGTGCCGGCAGAGGGTGCATTCATCATTGGGGGTGAGAGATTAGAGATTACTCTCACTGATGTCTATTTTTTGACTGGGTTGCCTCGCTTGGGTGAGGTGGGTGATATCTTGCCGAGGTTGCCTCCAGGTATAGATATGGAGGACCTGTTACATACTTTTTGTGTTGATGATGATGTTCTGCAGAACAGCTCTATTAGTCTGCGATCCCTACGTGAGTGGGATATGCGAGCTGTTGGGGCCTGCGTTCTACGGATATTGGGTGCTGCTGCGCCACATCGTATGTCTGGGGGGCAGACGATGATGGTGGATTCCATTCTTCAGGGTACTTATTATGCCTGGGGGCAGATGTTTCTGGCTGGAGTCCGGAGAGATCTGGACAAGGCCATTAGAGAGGGAGGCGAGTTTTGTTATGCCTCATTTTTATGCTGTTTTTTCTTCGAGCGGGTGCCGACCTTGCGGCCACGGGTACCCGTTCATGCTGGTCTTCCGAGTGAGCCTCGTATGATGAGATGGGGGCAGATGATGCCTCGTGGCGGCGGTGGTGTCCGCGGCTACTTCACGGAGGATTTTTATCAGCAGTGGGAGCAGATGCCTCTGGTGATTGAGGACTATCCCTACGCCGGCATGGACTACCGAGGTGACCCAGAGATGCCTCGTGCCCCAGGACAGGCCTGGAGTTTAGACGGTATGTTTTGTGTTTTATTTGATATTATATCATATGTTGTTTGATTTATCATTGATGATTATTGTTGTATAGTATCTGATGGCTTACTTGCTTTGTGCAGATGTGGGTCCAGTGCCACCACCTGACTACGTGGCTCGTCAGGGGCGGGCGATGGTGGTCGCCCATCCACCTGCAGCGGTGCCCCCTCCACGTGGTGGAGGATATGCAGCTCGTGGGCGAGGGGTTGGCCCTCATGATGACGCCATAGATGGTGTCAGACAGACCTTTGCCCGGATGCTAGCTGGACTCCCCAAGGATGGTTGGAGAGACCTGGATCGGGATATTTTGCAGGGTTGTTTCGGTGCGCCGCCTGAGTGGCAGTCGTTCCTATTGAGGACAGCGGTGTTCGTGGCGAGGCACAGGGATGGTAGACGAGATGATCCGGCAGGACCGGCTCAGGGGAGGATACGTCTACGGGACGATCCAGCGGGGCCGGCAGAGGAGGCGCCAGAGGAGCGCAGAGTTCGGGCTCGCCATGACCCGGCGGGGCCAGTGGAGGAGGGGCCGGAGGAGCCTAGGGATCCTGAGGAGTAGATGATAGTGTATCTGCCCCCAAATGCTGATGAGCATATGGGGAGGCATTTTTTGTACGATTGATGTATTCTTTGTATATCGGGTGCTGAGGGCACCTATGACATGTTGACTATTTGGCTTATATATATATGTGGATATATATTTGGATATATTGTTGTGTATGCACGTGGATGCACCTTTGTCTTTGTATATGCCCGTGGAGGCACATGTTATGTACTTGGATGCAGTATTTTGGTTTATTTGTTTTTATGCCCGTGGAGGCACATGTTATGCATGTGGATGCATTTTGTTTATGGATATGACATGATGTGATTGGTGTGCCAGTCGAGGACATTGTTAGCCATATTGTCTGCTACACTGTTGAGGTGTCTTGGGACATGTGTGAATGAAATGGATTCAAACTATCTAACCATTTGTTTAGTGCAGAGGAATTTTCTGAAAAGACAGGGATCGCGTACCTGGTAATCATTGTTGAGCTGGGAAACTAGGAGCTGTGAGTCCAAGAAAACGTTGAGGTGACGGATGCTCATTTGGAGAGCAGCGGCCAGGAGACCGGTCACGGCATCGTATTCAGCTTGATTATTGGTAGCGGCACCTAAACATACTACGTCAATGTGAATTAACTCATGTGAAGGGGAGTATATTACCCAAGCTGCGGAGGCGATATTGGGAGACCAACGGCTTGCACCATCAGCGAAACCGATATGGCAGAGTGGAAGAGGCTCCATCTGTGGTCATGCAGAGAAAAACAAATATTTAGGTTTTTTGAATTTTTTGTGAACAAAGAAAGTATGCCCATACTAAAATGGACGATGGTGTCCATGAGATTTTCTATGGGTAAAATATTTTAAGGTACAACCCGTTGCGTGGGTTGCGTAAGGGATTGCCTTCTGAATCGGTCAGAATGTATGCCCCCTGCCCGAGGCAGGTGTGTATGATGTAGGGGCCTTGCCACATGGACACGAACTTTCCCTTTCCGGTTTTATCATGAGCTTGATCGTAAGCGAGGACAAGGTCTCCCTCAGAAAAGGTTCTTGGGTGGACGTGTTTGTCGTAACTTAGTTTCGATCGTTGTTTAGCTGCTTCCATGTTTTGAATGGCTGTGTGCCGATCTTCATCGGCCTGCTCTAGGAGTAGTAAACGTTGCTCGATCGGGGAAGTGTCCGGTAGGAGTTCAACGGCGATATGTAAGGCTGGGATCTGGCACTCAATAGGGAGGACGGATTCGACACCGTGAACTAAATGGAAAGGGGTAAAACCGGTGGCCGTTTTGGTTGAGGTGCGGAAGGCCCATAGTGCCGGGAAAAGCATGTGGTGCCAATTGGATTTGTGCTTGTCTACAGTACGTTGGAGAATGGTCTTCAAAATTTTATTGATCGCTTCGACTTGGCCGTTTCCTTGGGGATAGTAAGCGGAAGAGAAATGGTGTTCAAATTTCAACATGGTTGATAATTCCTTCCAGACAGCATCTTCGAAGTGAGAGCCGTGGTCAGAGACTAGTTGCTTTGGCACTCCGAAACGAGCGATAACATGGTTGAAGAAAAACCGTGCTGCAGTGTCGGCTTTGCAATTATAGGTCGGCATGGCTTCTGCCCACTTGGTGAAATAATCTACGGCCACAATGATGTGTTTGTGACCGCCGGCTGACGTGGGGTTGCAGTCGAGGAAGTCGATGGCCCATTTGCAGAATGGTCCAACAGTGATGACTGGATGGAGGGGGACGGGGGGGGTTCTTGCTTTGGGGGCAAAGAGTTGGCAGTTCTGGCAATGCTTGACTGTGGTGATGCAATCAGTAAACAATGATGGCCAAAAATAACCGGCCCGAATGATTTTCTAGGCGGTGGCCATGCCGGAGAAATGGCCTCCGCAGGCACCGCTATGACAATCATTGAGGACTTGTTCTGCCTCACTATGGGATAGGCAGCGGCGTAAGATGGTATCAACACCGCATCGGTAAAGTACATCCCCTAACAAGAGGTATCGGGGGGCGTGGTGTTGTATGCGACGGCGTCCATCACAATCGATGTGTGGTCGAAATTTTTGCGTACGAAGGTAAGTCAAAATGTCTCTGTACCAAGGGTCGTCAGACGAAATGATGAAGATCTGCTCGTCAATCAGGTCCATTTGGATAACAGGTGATGTTGAAGAGGATGGGAGGTCAGTGATGAGGTGAGCAAGCGCGAGGGCTTTAGTGCTTTTGGGAGTTCTGAAAGTGAGGTCATATTCCTGGAGGATAATGACCCATTTAGCAACACGACCTTGTAGGAGTCGCCGGGTTAGGAGATAGACCATAGGGTTGGAGTCGGCCACGACCGTGGTATGACTGAGTAGAATGTAGTGTCGCAATTTTTGTACGGAAAAGACCACAGCTAGGGCTAATCTTTCCTTGTATGGCTAACGCAGAGGCGGGCCAGACAAGGTCCGGCTGACGTAATAAATCACATGCTCTTGGTGGGAGGCATCTTCTTGGACCAAAACTCCGGAAACAGCATATTCAGATGCCGAGACATAAAGGGTGAAGTCTTGAGAGAAATCTGGTGGGGATATCAAGGGGGCTTGGGTGAGAGATTTCTTGAGGGCTTCGAATGCCGTGTCTGCTTGCTCATCCCAAACAAAGGGTATGTGGGTACGAAGTAAGCGTAAGAACCCGTGGACTTTGGTGGCATAGTCAGGAACGAAGCGCCTGAGGAAATTGGACCGACCCTGTAGACTTTGGAGCTGCCGAAGCGTGCGAGGAGGCAGAAGGTCTAAGATGGCTTTGAATTTCAGGGGATCGACAGTGATTCCGTCTTGGGAGACAATGAAACCCAACAATCGGCCTGTCGGGACGCAAAAGACACACTTGTGTGGGTTCAAGCGGATTTTATATTTGCGACAACGCAGGAAAACTTGTCGAAGGTCGTTAAGGTGGTCTGATCGTTTTCGGGAACGAGCTGTGAGGTCATCAAGGTAGACTCGGAGGATATGCACCAAGTCGTGAAAGCAATTGGTCATGGCCAGCTGGAAAGTGGCACCAGCATTTTTAAGGCCAAATGGCATGACGCGATAGGCAAAGGTGCCCCATGGGGTGGTGAAGGCAGTCTTGTACTGATCCTCCTTGCGGATGTGAATCTGGTTATATCCAGAAAACCCGTCCATGAAGGATAGGACTTCATGGCCTGCACACTCATCAATGAGTTGGTCAATGAATGGCGTGGGGAAATTGTCTTTTGGACAAGCGTGGTTTAAATCACGGAAGTCAGTGCATACTCTAAGGGTTCCTTGCTTTTTGTTGACGGGAACGGGGTTCGACACCCAGGTGGTGTACGGAATAGGGTAAATGAATCCTACTTTGCGAAGTTTCTCGACCTCAGCTTTAACAGCTGGGAGCTTGGAAGGGTGAATGGGTCGCTGTTTCTGACGAACAGGGGGTACCTCAGGCCATGTATCAATGTGGTGCTCTATAATGGCGGGGTCGAGACCAGGCATCTCGGTATAGGACCAGGCAAAGACATCACGGAACTCTTGAAAGAGCTTTTTGTACGCCTGAGTTTCTGCTTGGGTGCAAGATGCGCCCAGCGAGATGAGCTCAGGTGTCCCTGGTGTTGTGGAAATATCGATTTGTATAATCGGGGAAATGTTGGACATGTTCCCTTCTTCAAAGGCATCGGGTGCTGGGATGGGGTCTTTTAACCAATCGACCTTGGTGGGTATGAAATCTTTTGATTCGACCGATAGCTGGTTGGATGCGGTGGATGTAGATGCTTCCGGGAGGAAGTACGAGCGATGATGCATATCATCCCAAGGGTAGTCGGGTGTAGTGAGTGTCTCCAAAATTTGCTCATCAGTATTGAAGTAGTCAGACCATAAATCAAGGGGTTCTGGTTTGAAAGTTGTTGAAATCATATATATTGTATTGACTTCTTCCGACGAGGATGATGGCGGGGGGTGGATCTCTTCGATTAGGGTAGGAGATATCTCCAAATCGACATTGTTTAACTCGTACAATGCTGCTCTATAGTCAGGGAGATCAGGACAATGGTGAGAGTAGTGGCCGTAAACACTGCATATGGCACAAGGATGGTTGGTGCGCAGTGATCTGTCGCGAGGCTGAGGAGGTGGCTCAAGTCTAACGACTGGGATGCCGGTATCATCGTCCAACATATTCATATGTTCTTGGAGTGCTGGTATCTGTGGGCATTGATGAGTTGGATGGCCTATCTCATCACACAATGAGCATTTAGGGGGGGCTCGAAACACCGGTGGGGGTTTAACCGCCTTAGGAGGTGGTATAGCAGTGTATGGTTGTGGACCTCTGCCCCCAGTGGGCTTGATAGGAGGGGGAGGATTGGTTGACGACGAAGGGATATTGAGATTAGGAGGAGGTTTTGTTGACGACGAAGGGATTGCGACACCAGGAGGAGGTTGATTTGTGGTAACAATAGGTTGTACCGGTTGGAGGATGATGTTTGGTGTCGCCGGTGGAACGGGAGGTGAAATATACCACACGGGTAATCCCAATGTTAACCCGGGTAGACTAAGGGTAGCCATAACCGGGGCACTTACTACACCCGAAGGAGGAAATAGAAAGGGGATGGTGTGGATGGGCGTGACACCGATGTGACTAGGGATCAATGGTGGTTGACTACCGGGTGTTTGTGTATTCTGTGAAAGAGTGCAGAGGTTTGCGACATGGGTCTCCGGTGACGGTGGTGGAATGGCCTGGAATGAAGAGGTCATTGGTGTATCTGAGTAAAGTCTGGGTCCCATAGAAGACACAAAGGAGGTAGTTGCATTAGAAGCGGTTTGTTCAATCATGGGAAGAACATTTTCGGGTGCTGCAGGGGCATTGGCATCATAGTAGGTGAGTTGGTCGATTTTGACCACGCGTCCCTCGTGGGGGAACATCATGGTGCAAAAAACGGATGAGGCGACCGCTTTCATGGCGTACATGTAACTGCGGCCAAGTAAAAGGTTATAATCGAGCTGGGCATTAATGACCTCTATGTCAATGAGCACAGTTTTCCCACCTAATTGGACGGGTACCTTGGGTAGTAAACCTTGAGGTTGAGCTGACCGGCCGTCGTAGGCCCGCAATGCAGTGGTGGATTGCTGGAGAGTAGGGGATCCCAACTTCTGCCAAACAAATGTGGACATGACGCATGTGGAGGCACCTTCGTCGATGATACATCGATGGATGACAAGATTCCGAATAGAAACAGAAACTTGGACTGCTATGGTGGAAGGCAGACGTGGTTCGGACTGGTCCAAATCAAAGGTCATCAATTTCGAATCATTTGGGTCAATCGCCCCAATGGCGGAAAGTAAAGTCTTGCGCTGCGTAGGACAGTTTTTCAAGACTTCTAACGCGGACATGGCTGCGGGAGATTGAGCTAGGTCATCTACGATGTTGTAATTTGACGCAGCCCGTGCATTGGGGTTGTTGTTGATACGATGGAGTGGGAAACGAGGTGCTTTAGATGCGCCATCGAGTGGAAGAGGTGGTATCCGTAACGTCTAATCGGTGGGATGAGCGTTAGTATCCTTATCGGCGGGGGGGGCTTCGGGGGTAGGGCCATACTGGTTCTGACGGGTTTGGATATTGACGTTGGCAGTGGACATCATCAATAAGTGGTGAGTGCCTGAATCAAACATGGGTTGATCAGGAGCGGCGTAAGTGATTTGTTGTGGTTGCACGTTGCCCTGTGGGGGGGCTAACGACTAAGTGTTCACCACTCCTTGTGTTGGAAAAGGGTTTTGTAGCACCAAAGGTTGCTGTTGAGGTGGTGGAGGGTTGGGTGGCGGCTGAGGAGCCGCCTGCCCTTGACGATGGGCGTCATCTGTCCATAGTTGTCGAGCTCGCTCCAGATGTGGGAAAGCGTGGGTATAGTGGCCATAGACACCGCAAATGGAACAAGGATGGTTTGTTCGTAAATTAGCATTTTTGGCTTGCTTAGGTGGCCGATCAGGATTCTGATGAGCAGGCGCCGCGTTATTGTTTTGCGGAGGATGGGTAGGTTGTGGAGCTTGGTTATGGTTTTGGTTGTTTCCACGGTTACGTCCTCTTCCGCGGTTTGGTTTCCCACCCTGGTTGCGTTGGTTATTTTGGTATTGGGGCTGATGTTCTTGTGCGTACACATGCCCTTGAGCATTGGGGGGATTGTGGGGAGCCGCAGGTGTGGGAGCAGGTTGCGGTGGGTAATATGCAGGTGGAGCTGGCGGTGGTCCAGCTGCCTGTTGGGGTTGTTGGTACCCCTGAGCTATTGGATGTGGTGGATTAGCTGGTGCAGCTTGCTGTGGGTACTGCATTTGTTGTGGCGAGAACTGAATGGGGTTCTGTGTAGCAGGTTGGTTATAGTATGTAGGAGGTACATATGCTGATGGCGCTTGTCCATAGCAATGTTGTGGACAAGAGGGTCCATGAATATGATGTGTCTGGTTTGGTGGAGCGTAAGAAGTTGTCGCTCCGGAACTGGATGTAGCCCTAGAGAGGTCTGGGGCAGGCATGGTACTCACCATGCTGAAAGGTTTAGCTTGGGGTGTGATTTGGCCAATAATGCCATCGGCGGCATGAGATGCCCCCGGCGCGTCACTACATGAAGAGTCACCTCGTGGGGCGTCAGGTATGATTGTGTATAGATAACCCGACTGGGCGTAAATGAGATCAAACTGTTGGGCTTTGAGGATGGCCTCTTCTTAAGACTGGGGTCTTTCAGATGCCACATCCTTCGCAATAAGAGGGAGGAGGGATTTTAGAAACCAATCTAAAAAGATACGATCATCTAACTTAATTTTGCAGAGGCTTCGGCGTCGACGCCACTCATGAATGTGGTCAGTGATTAGGGTGGCCGTATTCTGTCTGCAAGACAGTAGGATCTCGACGCCCGCATCATAGCGGACAGGTAACTGAAAGAACTGCAGGAAGGTCAAGGCAAGGGAGGTAAAGGTGGCATGCGTCCCATGGGGCTGCTCGATATACCATTTGGCTGCAGAGCCAGTGAAGGTGCGCTGTAAAAGCCGGAGGCGGATTGAGTCGTCCACTATGGAGTTGGAGGAACACGATAAATGGAAGGACATGATATGGTTCTGGGGGTCTTCACCTGCCTTGCCCTCAAATTTAGGGATGTCAGAGGGGAGTTTGGTGGGCATTTGAGGCCACGCAGGATCATGTCTAATAGGGTCATTGGTGAGCTTGGCTAAATTTGGCAAGTTCAGACTTGCCATATATGGTAAGCTAGCAGATGTGGTGACTGGAACTGGGACATGCCTAGCCATTGTGGTATGGTGTAGGGGTCCAGTAGTGCCTAAAGGTATGCTAGGTATGGAGGGTATGTGCCCTCCAATAGGTGTAGTCTGGTATGGGCCAGCGCCTCCAAGTGCAACATGGGTTACACTTGGGTTAGGAATAGTAGTGGGGATTCCTGGGATAGGGTTTGTGGAAACTAGATGGGGTGTGACCCCTATGTTGGGCATACCCATAACAGGTGGTGGCCCTGTGTTGGGCATTCCTAAATGTGGAGTGTCAGCCATATTAGGCATACCTAGGGGGGTAGGTGTTTCCATGGATGGTATTGTAGTAGAAGGGTCAGTAGACGTCTCTCCTATGGTGCTGGTAAAGAGTGGATCAAATGGTGATCCAGACATAATGTGGGTTGGTGGTAACTCTGTGAGGTTTTCGGATTCTACCTCCAAATCAAATGTGAAGTGAGTTGTGTCAGAATCGGATGACTGTCTAGCTGATTGACGATGTGTCGAATCAAGGGATAAGGCTCTGCGTCCGTGACGTGGAGAGCCAAGTGGACTAAACTCTGGGAGTTTGCCCTGTAGACGACGAGAGCGTCTAAAATTCTCAATGGTGAGAATTAAGTTTTTTGTGTAAAAAAATTTGTTTTAAGTATCAGGTGGTGATATATCTATAAAAGACTCAAAACCCTAATGCAACCAAGGGTGCAAGAAGGGGAGTGAAAAAAGAAGGCTCTCAGGCCAAAAAAATCAATCCTCAAAAAAGGCACTTATTCTAGCAGCTGTGCTACAATAAGTGGAGGAATGCAACAAGTGGTCAGAGTACCAATATGCAAACGGATTCTATAAAAAATAGGTGTAACTAGACCAAGGGTGGGTTGAATCATGCAAACACCTAACTAAAAGTATTGTGACTCAAACAAACGATATCCTCTGCAAGGTGATGAAATCCAAGTCAGACAATATGAGTGTTGAGAGAACGGCTAGATATCCCCCTACCGGGAGGGACACCGGGTAATCAATCCTAAAGACAGGCTACTAGGATACTCCGTTCATGACGCGTCGAGAAAAGGTAAATCTGCCGTTTGGTCCTTTGATCGCAATATCCCAATACAGGGATATCCCAAGAACTGCGAATGGTAGCCCTTCGGTTACTGAATGGATTTCGGTATTCCACTCAGGCTTCCGGAACCATCCTTGCGACTTCAACCCTCCTAGGGGAGAGGCCTTCCCACAAACCGGTTGTGACCGCGCCAAAAAGTACTAAGATATTTTATCTCCCTAATTGGACAACTTCTATGTCTCAGATGTAATAACTGAGGGGTGTTATTGGAACACCTATCCCCCCAATACTACCTAGCTACAAAAATTCTTTTAGTGTTCCCCAAGTGGGGTTAGAAGTGTGTTGAAATTAGGGTACATTTTAAGGCTTAGTTCAATTAAGTGATCGTGTGAGTGCACGTGAGGTATTGTAAACTGAACTGGAAAGAAGTAAATGCTTTATAGGAAATTTTCAAAAAATAAAGGATTTTTCAAAAATAAAAAGAAAATATTTATGACTTCTTTTAATAAATGGAAATTAAATTGCTTTGCAAATGTCAACTCAAAAAACAAAGAATCTTTTGAATTCTGAAAGCAAATAATAGACTTATTTAAAAGAAATAAATGGATTTCTTTTTTCAAGTAAATTGCTAAGGGAAAGATTTTAAAGAAGTAAACAGGAAAAAATTTGAGTCTAGATAAAAATGCAAAATGAGTCTTTCTTTCACTATCTTGAAAATTTTTTAAAAAGACTTTTAGATATGCACTTTAAATAGTAAAATCTTTTCAATGCTGTAAAATATGCAGAATTTAATACTGTAAAAAATGTTCTATGGGCAGAAAGTACAGTAAAAATTAATTTTTAAAATCGGGATGGCCGAATGAAAAAAATCAGCAGCGCGGGTTTTAACAGAAAAGCCGCGATGGACCGCGCGGGTTTCTGTCGCACAGTCGCGATGGACCGCGCGGGATTTGGGCACACAGTCGCGATGTGCAGCACGGAAAAAGTCCGCGAAGCCGCGATGTGCAGCGCGCAAATAGGCCACGAAGCCGCGGTGAACCGCGCGGAAAAGCGCCGCGCAGACGCGATGTGCAGCGCGGTAAATGACCGCGATGCCGCGATGTGCAGCGCGGAAACCAGCAGCAAAGCTGCGGTGAAACGCGCGGAAAAAAGGCCAAAAGCCGCGATGGACCGCGCGGAAAAAAGGCCGAAAGCCGCGATGGACCACGCGACTGTCAGGCGAAAAACCGCGAGGCGAAAGCCGTGCACGGAAGCCGAAAAACGAACCCAAAAATTGAGAATTTTGGGCTGTTAATGGGGCCAAATCTTAGAGCAGCAATGGATCTGCTGTCTAAGATGGCAGATCTATGGATATAAAGGTTAAAAACTAATAAAAAACTAAGATTAAAAGCAAAACTAGAGATCTATTGTTCAAAACCAAGCGGAGTCGCCAAAACTGTTGGCCCGGTTTTGCAACCAGGCTTAGTGCTATGGGCACCTGCTAACTAGTAGCAACAGTTTCAATAGAATTAAAAACAAGAAACTAATTAAACAAGACTATTCATGGATCTATGCAAGATATTAAGCAAATAACAAAAATAATTTAAAATCAAGAACAAGATAATGTAAAATAATGAATTTGTATTGAAAGAATGGGGCAAGCAAGTGCTTGCGGAATCAATACCTCTAATGGTGAGGTTGAATAGCTCCAAGGATGAGCAACTCCAATCTCCAATGGTCTCTTCTCCAATGTGGTTTGCAATGGCTAAAATGCTCAAGGGAGATTTCAGCAGCATAAGGATGAGATAATGGATGGATGTGAAATGAGGAGCCCCTACCACCTTTTTATAGGTTTTGGTGGTGGGGAATACCATTTGTGGTTTTGTGGAAACCAAATGGTATTGACCAACATGGTTTAGGTACTTTTCCCTCCTTTTTCCTTTTTTGAATAAAAATAATATTTTAATTCCCTTTTTAATATTTTTGGGAATTTGGACCCTTTTTGAGAGTTTTTTATGCTTTTCAGGAAAAATAATCTTTTTTAATGGAAAAAGGGGTGTACTAAGGTCTTTTGGTGACCTTTTGTTGGTTTCAGAGGCTCAGATGGTGGAAAAGTGGACAAATGGGTCATGTGAATAAGGGAATGAGCTAGTGAGCACTTTTTAGGTGTTAACAATTGTCTCCAACCCAGTCTGAGTCAGTAAAACCAACCAGATATAGTTGAGCACCATCAAAATAATGTATACCAAACTCTCGTGTACCTTGCACATAGTGCAAGATCCTCTTAGCTTCCTTCCAATGCAGCTCATGTGGCTCCTACATGTACCTATCCATAACACCAACAACATATGATATATTTGGTCTCAAATGTGTCAAATACAACAAGCTACCAATCAGCGGTCTGTAAATATTGCTATGAACCAAGGGAGTGGAACCACCTTCTTCCAATCTAATGCTAGATATGAAGGGAAACAATGTGGCTTTGCAATCAACCATATGAAACTTTGTCAGTAAATCAGATGCATACATTGACTATGAAATCATGATCTCTAAAGCATTTTGTGTTACTTCTAGACCAATGCATTGTTTTAACAGTCCTAGATCTGTCATAGCGAATGCTTTGTTCAAGGAATCCTTGATGTGCTTCAACCTAGTAGGAGATCCATCGGTGATGATCAAGTCATCCACATACAAAACAATCAACAATAGACATCCTCCCTTCTATTGCATGTAAACATTGCAATCAGATTTTCATCTTCCAAACTTTAGTGACAGTAAGAAGGAATCCATATTTTCATACCATCACCAATACATATGAGGAAATTTGCCACGTTTTTCTGTTGTTATTACCACATTTTGTTGTCTCAATTTCCATGATCATGGTCTCGTTTTTTCATGGATATAATGACGAACCTGGAAATCCATCGCAATAGAGACGAAAAACTGTTTGCCACATTTCTTCTATAAGGTGGTCTTGAAATTAATTTGTTTTTATTCATTTTCTACAAATCGTCCCTATATTGACGAAAATTTGTCCCTATAACGACGAAAAGTTGTCACAAAAGCGTTGCACAGAAATTTGCTTCCACGAAAAACCGTCACTCTATCGACGATTTTGCGTCGAATAGAGAGAGGGTTTTTCTATACTTGCGACGATGTTTCATCGCAAGTATCAATGCATGTTCGGCGAACAAACCAAAAGAAGGCAGAAAACGCTTATTTCATTAAATTTGGACAAATTAGGCAAATTTTGGACTAAGAAAGTGTGAATTTAGACTCTAAAAGTGTCAATATCAACCTTTCTAAAGTGAAAATGAGTTTTGAAAGTGGCAATATTGGATTTGAAAAGTATGTTTTTCCATTCGAATAGTGTGTTTTTTGACTACTTATCAACCTTAAAATTGCAGTTTTTTTGTTATAAAACCATGAATTTGAATTCAAAATGTGTGAATTTCAAATCCAAAAATGCAAATTTTCATTTGAAAAGTGTGAATTTCAAATCCAAAAATGCAAATTTTGATTTGAAATGTGTGAATTTCAAATAAAAAAATGCAAATTTTGATTTGAAAAGTGTGAATTTCAAATCAAAAAATGCAAAATTTGATTTGAAAAGTGTGAATTTCAAATAAAAAAATTCAAATTTTGATTTGAAAAGTGTGAATTTCAAATCACAAAATGCAATTTCGGATTTCAAATGTGTGAATTTCAAATAAAAAAACTGCAATTTTTTATTTAAAAATTGCAATTTTCATTTGTAAATTTTCAAAATTTTAAGGTGAAAAGTTCAATGTCTAAAATATTCAGTCATTGTTTGAATAACAACGCAATCCGCTAAGTTATAACACATAAAAATGGTTTGTCCCGATTTTTCTTTTCCGACAAGAAGGATCGGTCGCCCCTTCTTTTCATAGTTAATTGTGAAAACCTTTGTCCAACAATTTAGCTATATCCATAATGGAGAACACAAGAAGGATCGACCGACCCTTCTTGCAGTGTCGAAATATTATGAAGAGAATATTGGTAATAAGAAGAGTCGAGCGACCCTTCTCGCAGTGTCGAACTATTATGAAAATAATATGGGGAATAAGAAGGGTCAACCGACCCTTCAATTACGAGGGAATTGTAAAAATAGAACATTTTGGAAGTTATATCATATAAAAATTGTTTGTCCCAACTTCCATTTTATGACAAGAAGGATCGGCTGCCCCTTCTTTTTGTAGTTAATTTTCAAAACCTTTATCCATCAATTCAGTTATAGCCATAATGGATAATGCAAGAAGGATCGACCGACCCTTCTTGCAGTGTCGAACTATTATGAAAAGAATATTTGGAATAAGAAGGGTCGACCGACCCTTCATTTAGGAGGGAATTGTAACAATATAACACCTTGGAGAAAGAGCGGCCGCTCTTTCTCTGAGAATTTGTCTACTTGCCAGCAAAGTCTTTAAAGCAAAATGTCTATAAATTTTGTTGTTAAAATGTTGATATCTAATATCCTAGAGTGACACGTGGCATATTTGATTTGGCACATCGAGTATAGTGAGGTTACTAATTTTTATTTGCTTTGGAACATAGTAGTTTATGCTAATTGAAAAATTCACTGATATTAGTAGTTTTAAGGATAATTAGGCATCATGCAAGATTACCCTGTAGCTTATGTTAATCATTAACATGAATTTATTAATTTATGTTAATCATTTGCAGAAATAGATAAATGTTTTAATTAAATCAACAATGTTCATAAATAATCTGAAGTAAAAATCACCATTCATCAAAGAAATTTGATCAATTAACAAAAGAGGAATGAAGAGAAGGACTAACTGTATTACTTTAAAGTTGCAAAAAATTACAATCTCTGCATCAATTAGAGTGTCTCCAGTCTGCTTTTGCTGATTTTCTCCCCCCTACCCCATGAGACCTCTACCGACCCTTCTTGCATTCTAGAGGTATTAATTGTAAAAATATTCAACATGTGAAAAATAAAATCTGATTAAGTAGATTCTAAGGAGAATCTGATTAATAAAATATTTAATCTCTGACGAAAGTTAAACATGAGCGACATCTGTATATTTTGTTCGTGACAAGAAATAATGTCGACTGAAGCATGAGATTATTTTCTACACACAAGTAATATCTACGATTACTCCAACAAAATCTGTTGTTGCTGCAGATGATATCTATGAACACCATCCCGCAATACTGCGATAATTACATTACCCATCCGTCCCATCTTAGTCAATCCATCAACTCACTGGCCACTCACTATATATTATTAAGCTAACTATGCCCCATATCACAACAAACTGAAATCTTCGGGAATCAAAGCCATGGCATTTTTCTTTACTGCCTCTGTTCTCTGTTCTTTTTTTATAAGAAATGCTTGAGTCTTATGATCTCTCCCTAGTTCTCCTCATGATATATGAGCATATCGAAACCGACTCCCTTGAAAATCCTCACTAAACCATGATATATGGGAATTTTGAGCACTGTCAAAGTCCCAATATGGAAATTTGTATACATGGATCACATTTTTTTCAATCTTCTTTCTGTCACTCTTCTTTCAATAGCCAATTGGTATGCAAGCCACTGTCTTAGGATTTTTCTTCTCTAAGACAACATGTGTTGCTGTGGTCCTCAATGTTAGGCTTGCAGCAGTCGTCAAATGGTTTTTTAGTACCAGACCATGCTGACAGCTTCTTCTTCATGCATGGAGATGTTTCCAGACATGACGACCCATTTCCATCCAAGGGAGTATCGAGTATCAGCTCGTAGTTCATCATTTCTGTGCCTCTAGAAACGTTTCTAGACATGAAAACCCATTTCCATCCAAGGGAGTATCGAGTACCAACTCATAGTCATCAATGCGTTGTTCATCCAACTCCAGTTATTTTATGATTTCTTCGAGACGAACAAAAGCATTGTTCATGGGGGAGATTTTGGAGGAGGTTAGGTCAGCCACTCATAGTCATTAACACGCCAATTCATCCAACTCCAATTATTTGCCGCCCATCTAGGTCCTCCGTTCGACTAATTCAAACAAAATGTCAAATCTTCATGTGGATCACCACATGTCGAGTCAGTCAGTCTCGTAAGTTAGTGAACCTAGGAGTCATTATGAGTCGTTAATGAGACTACGAGTAATAGAAGACTTCTTGACTCTTCTACTTACTTATCTTGGGTTGTGGACTAAGAAAGTGTAAATTTAGACTTTGAAAGTGTCAATATCAACCTTTCTAAAGTGCAAAACACGATTCTGAAAGTGGCAATATTGGATTTGAGAAGTGTGTTTTTCTATTCGAATAGTGTGTTTTTTGACAACTTATGAACCTTAAAATTGCAGTTTTTTGTTATAAAACTATGAATTTCAATTCAAAATGTGTGAATTTCAAATCAAAAAATGCAAATTTTGATTTGAAAATTGTGAATTTGTCACGACTTCTATTTTCCGACAAGAAGGATCGTCGGCCCCTTCTTTTCGTAGTTAATTGTGAAAAAATTTATCCAGGAAATCAACTATATCCATAATGGATAACACAAGAAGGATCGACCGACCCTTCTAGCAGTGTTGAACTATTATGAAAATAATATTGGGAATAAGAAGGGTTGGTCAACCCTTCAATTTCGAGGGAATTGTTAAAATAGAACACCTTGGAACTTATAACATATAAAAATAGTTTGTCCCGACTTCCGTTTTCTGACAAGAAGGATCGGTCGCCCCTTCTTTTCGTAGTTAGTTCTGAAAACCTTTATCCAATAATTGAGCTATATCCATAATGGAGAACACAAGAAGGATCAACCGACCCTTCTTGTAGTGTCAAAATATTATGAAAGGAATATTGGTAATAAGAAGGGTCGACCGACCCTTCTTGCAATGTCGAACTATTATGAAAATAATATGAGGAATAATAAAGGTGGACCGACCCTTCAATTACGAGGGAATTGTAAAAATAGAACACCTTGGAAGTTGTATCATATAAAAATGTTTTTTCCCTACTTCCGTTTTAATATAAGAAGGATCGGCCGCCCCTTCTTTTCGTAGTGAATTGTCAAAACCTTTTATCCATCAATTCGGCTATATCCAGAATGGAGAACACAAGAAGGATCGGCCGACCCTTCCTGCAGTGTCGAACTATTATGAAATGAATATTTGGAAGAAGAAGGGTCGGCCGACCCTTCATTTAGGAGGGACTTGTAACAATAGAACACCTTGGAGAAAGAGCGGCCTCGTCTTTAAATTTTGTTGTTCAAATGTTGATATCTTGTATCCTAGGGTGACACGTGGAATGGTCATATTGTGACACATGGCATATTTGATTTGGCACATTGAGTATAGCGAGGTTACTAATTTTTATTTGATTTGGCACATTGAGTATAGCGAGGTTACTAATTTTTATTTGATTTGGCACATTGAGTATAGCGAGGTTACTAATTTTTATTTGATTTGGCACATTGAGTATAGTGAGGATACTAATTTTTATTTGATTTGGCACATTGTGTACAGCGAGGTTACTAATTTTTTATTACGGATTTAAAACTTATAAATATTTATTTTTCCAAAATTAGTAATGAAGAAGGATGGGACAGATGGGGAACAGCAATTATCAGATTAGATTTTACTCGAGTAAGATATCATCTTTGTAGATTTTGCTCGAGTAAGATATCATCTCTGTAGATTTTGCTGGAGTAAGATATCATGATCTCTGTAGATTTTGTTGAGTGATTGTACAATTATCCAGCAGTTCGTGAGACTATTTAGGCCTGGAAATTGACGGAGTGTAGAACGTATTTGCTTTACTGGAACGTATTTGACAGGTTTGCTTGAAATTTACCTATGTCTATAGGCATGCATAACTTAAACCCGTCAAATCTACGTCCACCAAAATTAATTCACTTATCCATCGTAAACAAATAGTACAGTTAGTACAGTAGTAAAATTACTAGTTTCATTAGTACTTGTTGCAATTATTAAGAAGACTGTTTAGTAATTAAGATTGGGAATATTTACATGGTTAAATGAATTGACAATTTTCATCAGATTTATGCTTGTTCGATGCACTTGTGACCTAAGTGCAGTGTGCTTCTTAGATGCATTTGTGACCTGAGTGTAGTGTGGCATTCTGTACCAACTTTGATGTATGTCGAATTTTTTCAAGTTTCATATGGCTTAAAGGTTCTATATTGATGATTTTGAAAAGTAGTAACTTATTGCTTGGATCATTGCTTGTTACCATAGATGCACTTTCTTTTAGCGTGCCGGACTGGAAATCCTCCATATATTTTATTTATTTACCCAGAAAACTATGGGATCATTGCTTGAATTGAAATTACCATGACGACGCCACGGATAGAGGCTCTCGAGGCTGATATACCCATTTTTATCACTGTTATATTATATATATATATGTGGTGACCACCTGTGGGATGGACCTTTGTGTTTGACTGCTGCAATATTCTATGACTTTGCATGTTGCATTCAATAGGGATAGGATGAACTCTATTTTTCATATAATTGTTTATTGATTATTGTGCCTTAGTTGATTTTTGAAAGAAAGGCTTGTTTTCATGAGAATGCTCCATACATTAATTTAAGTAATTTCATTACTTTTATAAAGAAGAGATCTCTGCCAATGCATGCTCAAATTGTTAGTTATTGCTTAAGTTATTGTATTTTCTTGTTTGCTGGGAAGATGGGATGATTGGGCGACCTAGGATTCCTATTAATGCCATGCCTTGCTACTACATATTTATTATGATGTCAAGGAGCTTGGCGATCCCACCATGGTTCCATCCCAAGCCCCAAATTATTAGATTGCTGTGTCATTATCGTGATATTAAAGATTCAACATATTTTCCTCGAATGATCATTTGCACACGAATTGTTTGACTATTGTTACATAAAACGTAAAATGACAGGCACTAAAAATATGTTACCGTCATCAAATTTTAATTGACAGGTACATAAAATTTGAAATTCCATCCCTTTTCGTGACATTGACGAGGAACTGGAACGTAATTGTACAAGTAAACTTCACATCGACGAGCATTATGGATTAGCATTGTCAGGAGGAAGAGGTGAAGAGGAGGAGGCTCAATAGGAAACAGATCCTTTTGGAGAGTTGCAGAGTCTCTTAGGCTCATAGGACAGTTTGGACGCAATGTAGGATTTTCCAAATGGACCTATCGTCTGAGGTGCAGAAGGAAATCCAAGGTGTGGAGCGCGAACTCTAGAAAAATGTTGATAAAGATACCCTACAGGAGGAAAGCCGGAAGATGGGAAATTGGGTCGAGGACCCCTGGAGCACTACTGGTGGTTTAACCCAGTACGAGCGAACTGTTTCCTGTTACTGGTTAGTGAAAAACTTAGTGGGGTATGCTCTTACGGACCATATGCAAAAAGAGGATGCGGTGCAGAACAAGCTTCAAGATGAAACCAGGGAGATGAACTTATTGCTACAAGACATGGACCTCCATATTCCTAATGCTACCACGACTATGCCGGAAGAACATCTTGGTAAAGATACTCTGTGGGAGGAAATGTAGGAGCTGGAAATCCAAGAGGCCATGGACCAGGGGAACATTGCTGGCCGTTTAACCCTGTACGAGCGAACTATTGCCCTTTACTCTGTAATGAAAAACTTGGTGGGGTATGCTCTTACGGACCGTATGCAAAAAGCGGATCCAGTGCAGAATTCGCTTCAAGACAAAACTAGGGAGTTGCATCAGAAGATGGACTTCTTACTGCAATCCATGGGCCTCCGTATTCCTGATGCTACCACGAATGTGCGGGAAGTAAATGCTCAAGGCTGTTTCCAGGACTTGCCTTATATTTTACTGTAATACTGTTAAGCTCTCTAGTGATCAGGGGTTGTTTCTCCCATGTAGTTGGTGTTTTTTGTTTGTTTATATCATAGTAGCAAAATACGGTCGTGTTAGCAGTTGCTGCACAAAAATTCGAACAAAGTTAAAAATACCGCAAACATTCAAGAAAAGACAAATTTTGGACTAAGAAAGTGTGAATTTAGACTTTGAAAGTGTCAATATCAACCTTTCTAAAGTGCAAAAACTGGTTTTGATCATGGTAATATTTGATTTGAAAAAGTGTGTTTTTATATTCGAATAGTGTGTTTTTTGACTACATATGAACCTTAAAATTGAGATTTTTTGTTATAAAACTATGAATTTCAATTCAAAATGTGTGAATTTCAATTCAAAAAGTATGAATTTCAAATCTCAAAATGCAAATTTTGATTTGAAAAGTGTGAATTTTAAATAAAAAAATGTAATTTTTTTTTGAAATGTGTGAATTCTAAATTAGAAAATGCAAATTTTGATTTGAAAAGTGTGAATTTAAAATAAAAAAAATGCAATTTCTGATTTGAAAAGTGTGAATTTCAAATAAATAAAAACAATATTTTATTTGAAAATTGCAATTTTCATTTGTAAATGTTCAAAATTTGAAGGCGAAAAGTTCAATGTCTAAAATATACAATCATTGTTTGAATAACAAGTTAATCGGCTAAGTTATAACATAACAAATTTGTCCCAACTTCTGTTTTCCTGTAGGAAGGATCGGCCGCCCCTTCTTTTCGTAGTTAATTGTGAACACCTTTATCCAAAAATTCAGCTATATCCATAATGGAGAACACAAGAAGGATCGACCGACCCTTCGTGCAGTGTCGAAATATTATGAAAAGAATATTGGGAATAAGAAGGGTTGACCAATCCTTCTTATAGGGTTGAACTATTATGAAAACAATATTGTAAATAAGAAGGGTTGGCCAACCCTTTTCGACTTCCGTTTTAAGACAAGAAGGATCGGATGCCCCTTCTTTTCATAGTTAATTGTCAAAACCTTTATCCATCAATTCAGCTATAGCTATAATGGAGAACACAAGAAGGATCGACCGACCCTTATTGCAGTGTCGAACTATTATGAAAAGAATATTTGGAATAAGAAGGGTCAGCCAACCCTTCATTTAGGAGATACTTGTAACAATAGAACACCTTGGATAAAGAGCATCCTCTCTTTCTCTGAGAATATTTCCACTTTCTAGCAAATTTTTTAAAGCAGCACGTCTATAAATTTTGTTGTTAAAATGTTGATATCTAGTATCCTAGGGTGACACGTGGAATGATCATATTGTGACACATGACATATTTGATTTGGCTTATTAAGTATAGCGAGGTTAATACTTTTTATTTGATTTGGCACATTGAGTATAGCGTGTTTACTAATTTTTATTTAATTTGGCACATTGAGTATAGCAAGGTTACTAATGTGGGTTTAACTACAACACAATCAGGAAATGAAAATTAACTGATAGTAGTTTTAAGGATTAGGCATATGTAAGATTACCCTGTAGCTGGAATGCTAATTGAAAAATTAACATGAATTTATTAATTTATGTTAGTCATTTGCAAAAATAGTATGTATGAATTTATTAATTTATTATGTTCTTTCTGCATCTTGTTCACAGTATGTAAATGTTAGGAGGAAATCTCTAGAAATTGAATAACAAGACTTTTTCTATGGAATATGATGACTAACAAATTGCCCATATTGGTCTTTGTGTTTAAGAAGAGCAATAAAGATCCCATAATGATAAACTGTAATGAATTGCCATGATTAAAACCTTTGGGTCTGAGAGATGCAATTATCACATCTGTAACGAAATAACATATAGCATGCGACAACAAAATTTGGATTAAGATGGAGTAAAATTTTAATTATATCAAATCTAAACAACTTATCATTATGGATTAGTCGGATCAATGACTATGACTTCAAATTTGGCCGAAGGTGAAAATCGCAGTTAGGAGCCTAATTGCAATTTTTAAAAATGGTAGAGGGGAAAACGAACAAGCTAAACTTTATTTAAATCACCCAGTGTAATCTCATCTGCAGGATCAAGACAAATCGATGGTTAAAACTTAAACATGATGGAAGGAAAAGAAGGGTTGCGGGGTTTTATTTCATAAATATATACATTCTTTCCGTGAGCCATAGTCTGAATTGTGGGTTGCGGAAATTAAAAGTGAAAAACTATTTTAAGATTCTTCCCGCAATATGCTATTGCGGGTTGCGGGTGTAAAATTATTGAAGAATATTTCTGCATCCACAATCCACATTGAGGATTGCGGGTTGCGGAAAGAAAATGTTTCAAAACAGAAAACCAAGATTCCGCACGAGTTGTGGAAAGAACCTGACTTTTGGAAAAACTCAGTGCTTTCCGCAACTCACAAAAATTCAAGAAAATTTCAAAGGAAAGTGTGAATTTCAAATCAACCTTAAAAGTGTGAATTCAGCGAGCGAAGGATTGAGAAGGAGCCATAAAGGCGCACATGTGAGGGCAGGCAGGTGGAAGCAAGGGAGGTGGTATGTTGCATTGGGAACGCGTGTCATGTTACGGGCGCCTAGGTCGAGGCTCCTCCCCCACGTGCCCTCCTTGTGTCCGGGACGTGGCCCCTTGTATAATGGTGACGCCCGCATCCGGGGTTAATATATGGTATACTTGATTCACATAAACAATTTTGTTTCTTAAAAAAAATCATGGGAAGTAATTACACAATTTAATATATGGTATACTTGATTCACATAGGCTGAAACTTACGGCGAATATTATTACACCTGCTGTAGGCCATTTAAAGCGCTGGAAGCAGGCATGTTGGCCGTTGGATTTTCAAGGAATCGATTGAAGTGATACGTTAACGATTACTCCAGCAAAATATGTAGTCACTACAGATGATATCTATGACCACCATGATCTCGCCATACTGTGATAATTACCATTCTCCATCCATCCATCTATGTGTCTGGGAAGCCATGGAATTTTTCTTTGCTTCCTATGTTCTCTATCCTTTGTTGTTTTATGAGAAATGCTTGATTCTTATGATCGCTCCCCAATTCTCCTCATGATATATGAGCATCTCGAAATTGGCTCCCTTGGATATATGGACAGAATGGAGCCGTCTTTGTCTGACAGAGGAACAATACCTGTGACAACGAGCAATAGAGCCGTTTTTCTCTGACAGAGGAACAATACAACGTGACCGGAGAGATAGATCTGCAATCGATGGATCTAAGGATGGGATGGAGCCATTGTCACATGCAGTCGTCAACAGTTGCAACAGTCGTCGAATGTTGTTTTAGTACCAGACCATGCTATCAACTTCTTCTTACTGCGTCAAGTAGAAGGTAGAAGGACTGTGCTTTCATAGTTCATTGAACTCCAGTTATTTTCTAATTTCTTCCGGACGAAGAAACAAATTGTTCGTGGGGGAGATGTTGGAGGATCTTAGGTTTGCCGCCTGACTAGGTCCTCCGTTCGACGACTTCAGAGAACATGTCAAACCATCGTGTCGATCAATGTTAAATTTTAATTAGCATTATAGTGTGTATGGGAAGGCATGCATGAGTCACTTGTTTTTGAAATTATACATGGACTGTGTTGAATATAATTGTACCACTAATGAAAAAACTATTCATTAATGACAGTTTGTAAATTTCCTTCCTTTCTCTATTAATTGTTATTTCCAGCAATGACTATCTGTAAATTTCCTTCCTTTCTCTATTAATTGTTATTTTCTGTAAATTATGTGTGTGTAAATTTCCTTTAAGTTCCTTTCTTTCCATATTAATTGTTATTTCCACTAAATCTTTTCCATCGTGTTATTCTTCATGCTTTGATGAAAGTAATATAAAATCATAATTCATATGTTTATGCTCTAGTTTACCGCATCTAAGTATTCACCAATTTTCTGCTAAAATTGATATTGGATTCATTTATGACCAATGCCCAATATTAATGGAGAACACAAGAAGGATCGACCGACCCTTCTTGCAGTGTCGAACTATGATGAAAATAATATTGGGAATAAGAAGGGTCGGTCGACCCTTCAATGTCGAGAGAATTGTTAAAATAGAACACCTTGGAACTTATAACATATAAAAATAGTTTGTCCCGACTTCCTTTTCTGACAAGATTCCTTTTCGGACAAGAAGGATCAGCCACCCCTTCTTTTCATAATTAATTGTGAAAACCTTTATCCAACAATTCAGCTATATCCATAATGGAGAACATAGGAAGGATCGAACGACCCTTCTTGCAGTGTCGAAATATTAACAAAAGAATATTGGTAATAAGAAGGGTCGATCGACCTTTCTTGCAGTGTCAATTATGAGGGAATTGTAAAAATAGAACACCTTGGAAGTTATATCATATAAAAATGGTTTGTCCAGACTTCCGTTTTCGAACTATTATGAAAAGAATATTAGGATTAAGAAGGGTCGCCCAACCTTTCATCTACGAGGAAATTGTAAAAATAGAACACGTCAAAGAAAGAGCGGTCGCTCTTTCTCTGAGAATATTGAAGCAAAAATTATATAAATTTTGCGACATGTGGAATGCTTATATTGTGAAACGTGTCATATTTGACTTTTAAAATTAGTTTAGAGATTGTTTAAATGAATATTAAGGATATTAATGGTAGCATTTAAAGTTTGGGGATTGTTTTAAGTTCCTGCGTTTTCTGAACCAGCAAGTATAGCTTGCAGTTTGTGGAGAAATGAGAAGTAGTTGGAGATGAAGATGGTGTATTTATGGTTGATTTGCTGAGTAGAATTTCCTTAATGAAGTTTAAAGCTGATACACTACAGATCAGGTAAATAGAAACTCCGTTATAATTTTCCGTAAAAACCATTTTCAGAAATAGCTAAAAGTTTTAATTGAATTAATTCTTTTAAAACATTAAGGACACACAGATCATAAGCAGAGAAAAATCAAAACTGTAGATCAATGTAATTATAGATTGCAAAAGATTAAATAGTATTGATAAACAACCTGAAAGTGAAAATCAATATTGATCAAAGAAATTTGATTAATAGACAAAAGAGTATGCTAGAGAATAACATAACTGTATTACTGAAAGTTTGCAAGAAATTACAAGCCTTGCATTAACTAGAGTATTCCCAGTCTCTTCTTCTAATTTTCTCCTCCAAATTCTATCATCCCTAGCCTATGAGAGAACTACCATTTAAATAATAATTACAATTTTGTTACAAAGGATAAATTCCCCCAAAAAATAGGGATTTAAAAAATCGAACTAGGCTAATGGCCAAGAAAATCTTGCCACATGGCTGCAATTTCTAACAATTCATCTATATTTGGATAATTGACTGACTCAAGCCCTAGCTGGGCATCACACGTAAAAGTTTCCAGCTCGTTTTTAGCCAAATTATGCCAAATACCAATAAAAATGTGGATCATTCCATCAATGGAAACAGGTTTCCTGATTAACTGATCCACGTCATCAATCTTGATATGCTCGAGGCATTGGATCTTCTCTTTAGCTTCCTCGCATCGACGTTCAACCTGTTCTAGCATCAACTTCGGTGGACAAGCGCTTTCAATGAGGTCCATGGTAGGGAACTATAACTTCTCCATGATGCTATCCACAGCGTACCATCTCCTTCCACAAACACCTTGTGCTTTCTGAATAGTATCTCCAACCATATCATTTAGATCATCCCAAGCGCGCAACGCAGTTCTGATTTTCTTCAGTAGGAAACTAGTGAGAGTAGGAATATTCTCAGGTCTCTCCTTAATGTCACTCTGCCATTGCACAATATCTTCATTAGCCTTAAAGGCCTGTTGTCTTTTAGCTACCTGCTGATCAAGAGTAACAGACATCTTCCCAAAAACAATGTGAGTCTCCTAGATATCATTCAAGGTGTGAAACAATTCAGCTAGCAGCTTACAATGTTCATCATTGAACTAAATGGTCAAATCCTTAAACTCCAACTGGGAAAACCTAGAGAATGCAGAGGAGGCTGTACTTGCAGTTTCATCCTCACATTGTGTTTCTAGCACAGGTATCCTTTGTGTATTGGCAGCATTTACAACTTCTGCATCATGTAATTTAACCTGGAGAGAGGTATTTTTCAACTGCAGATCTTCAAAAATAACTTCAAATACCTTCCTGAGATGAGTAACATAAGATTCATGTTCCTCATTGGTTTTGGCCAATTTCTCTTCAAGATTCTTTAGCTCTTCTTTCTTTAAATCAATCTCCCTATTCAGTGTTGTCACTGAATCATAGTTTGCACTTGCAAATGCACCCATGGCTGCAGCAGCATCCAATGCTTCTCGATGTGTGTCATCAGACTGCTTGGTCCAAATTATTTGATTAGGAGTAGGTTCCTCCAATCCACCTTGATCCCTGCTTCTCTTCTTACCTTTTCTTACCACTGCCTTGGAAGCTCTACTGTAGAAGTATTCCCCAAGAGGGACTACAATGTCTTCTTCAAACTCAGCTACCATTTCAGTAAATGATGAAGTCACATTTGCTGTTGAAACCAATGAAGATGTCTAAGTAGTAGTAGTAGGAGCAAGTATAGACATAGTTATTTGGAAAGTAGTTGGGGTGGAAGGGATATTTTGAATAACCGTTGGTATAGAAGTTGGGGAAGGAATTGAAGTGAAGGATTCAGAAAGTGGAACTTGGATATCATCAGCTAGTAATGAAGAAGGAGGAACTGGAGTCTTCTCATATGTAGCTGGTGGTGATAAAATGAATGGAGATGATTGCAGAGGGACAATCGAAGACTGGATCTCTGCAATAGTAGATGGAAAAATAGGAAGTGGAACTGAGCTGGCTAGGAATGGAGCAGTGATGGTAGTTAGAGTATGGAAAAGCTGGGATATGGGGAATGGAGGTGTTACCCCAGATGACAAAGTTGAAAGAATTTCAATAGATGAAAGTAGAAGTGCTGAGGTTGTGGTGTCAGTAGCAGGGGTAGTTTCAAAAAACTAATGGTTTGGGACAGAATCGTCCACCTCAATAGCATTCAATAAATCTGTAATTGGTTGTGAAGTTTCAGTTACTTCCTCAATCACAGGCACAGAAGAATATACCTCATCTTCAACATCATTGTCAATAATATATAAGATAGGGATTTGAGATGCAGAAGTCTGAGTTTTATGCCTTTTGGCCGGCTTGGTAACAGCCATCACTTGATCATCACAAGTCTGAGTAACTGCAACAGTCACTTGAATATCAGCAGTAAGCTTAGCAGCTGCAATTACTTGATTTTTTAGCATCGAAGTCATCTAAGCTAACTTATGCTTTGATCGCTATGATGCTTGCATCAATACCTTCATTTGTTCATCAGTCTTTACCTCTTGAGCATATTCTATGAGACCTTTGCCTTTATCCCCTTCACTGCAGGTCACCATTAGTGGAGTAGCCACTTTATGAGCTTCTTTCTCCTCTCTATCATTTATTGCTTGCTCAATGAGCTTTAGTTCCATTGCTCTGTAGCTCAAAAGCTCAGTCTTAAGCTCATGTTTATACTGCATTATATAGTTCTGTTCATCTTTACTCTTAGCCCTTGTCAAGACTTCAGAAAAGGTATTTACTCCCCGATAGATGGAGTCATCAGGAACTTCTTCATGAACATATCCACCCTTCACATGGTTTTTCTTGAAATGGGCATCCAGAATACCTTTAGGATCATGTCTTCTTTTGGAAGCATAACCCAATTTTAAAGCAGCAATTTTTTCACCCAACACTATAGCCCAAGTTGAAGTTGGAATGGCCAATGGCCCAAGGTTTAAGGGGAACTTAGGGCACACCTTCCTCTTAGGACCAGATATCTTTAAATACACACCATCGGTAACAGTTTGATAGGAGACCTCTTCAATGACCAATCTGCCAGGAACTATCCTGGGTAGCAGATGTATAGTACTACTTCCCCAAACTATGACATATGAGAAGGATTCACACACATGCCAGTCACCAATTGTGGCAATGAAGGTTTTGGCATCAACTGAGAAAGCAAGAGCCTGCTCTATGAAGATTTTGAAGTAAATACTTACAAGGAAGTGATCACAAATGTCATATATCAAAGGCATATAATTGTTCTCCCATAATGTTGAATGATAAATATGGACAGGAGGAGATGATGGAGTCCAATTCCATCCCATGTTGGGATATTCGAATTCTACACAAAATATATCAACGACAAAAGCTGAAAAGAAGAAATGTGGCTTCCTCACAGCCGGTGCCTTCTGATATGCTTGAATGGTTCTTTTGAGTTCAAAAGACAAGATAGACACCCAAGGGAATGACTCTCCAGTTGTTAGAACATGATGGGCTATAGGATCCCACTCAAATTTAAATACAGAATAGTTTGGGAGACCATATAGTCTGCATAGCATGGCAGCCAATAGGGATTAAGGTTCTCTAAACCAGGAAACTGAGTACAAGTTATCACCCCTAGGGATGAAACTGTTAGGTTTATTCATCCATGACTTCAACATTTCGTTAAAATTGTGCCTGGTGTTAGAGGATTCTATGAACTTAGTGTCAAGGGATTGCATAGACGATTTAAGAGCATAAGATTTGATGAAAACCCCAAGGCAGAAGGTAGCCAATTGTGACCCTGCACTGTCATTGAATGGACGGTCTTTAGGGTTAGCGTGGTCCAAAATCCATTTAACCGAATCAATATAAGGAAAGATAGCGGGTCTGGCAGTAATGGCATGAAGCTGGGAATCCCTAATTTTCTCATATGCCAGCTGGTCATTCTGAATGTCTGATAGGTCATCATTATTAAAAATTGAGTAGATTTTGGACCAATCTATCTGATAGGTTTTAGAGATTTTATCACTAGTGTCCGAGAAAATACCAAAATTTGCGTCTTTGTTCAGTAAATCCTTCTGAGGAGTTTTACAATGTGTATTGCGCGACATGTTTTAAACTGGAGGTTTTCTTATAAACGAATGAACAAAAATAAAAAACAATTCAAAATCTCGAAACAGTAAATAAGTGAATAAGACGAATGACTAAAACCAACCTATTTCAGTTGAAAATTATGGGCAACAGACACCTGGAAAAAACTTCGCAGTAAAATTCAAGCAGCAAGGTAATCTCCGAAATTAAAAATGATAAGGAAAAATAGGAAAATTCACATACTTATTTCTTTTCCACGGGCCAAATATAGACCGTAGGATGAAAACGAATCAACGCCTGAGATTAAATCTTGCGGGATGCGGGGTCAAGTTGGGGGAGTTTTATTTTGGAACTACGTATATTGTTCCTACAAACCGCAATCCACAATTGCGGGTTGCGGGTTGTGGGATCGCAACTTAGAAAACAAACAATCAAAAGGATCCCGCAATTCGCAATCCACAAATGTGGGTTGCAAGTTGCGAGAACAAAAAGTTCAAAAGCTATTTACAAAGTCTTCCCACAATAAGTAATTTGCGGGTTGCAGGATGACAACACTTCCAAAAAGAAATGAAAAGCTTACGGGATGAAAACGACTTGGTGGAAAAACTCAAAGCTTCCTGCAACTTCATTAAAACAATAAAAAAAACTAGAAATTTTCAAAGGGAAAATTCTAATCAAATCCAAACAACGAAAAGGCATAAAATCATAATAAGCATAAGGATGAAACCATAATTATAAAGTAATTTAAACCATTACCTTTGCATTAAAAATCTTGGGGCTCCCGTGTTCCATTAGAACATGGGATATGTTGTTCCTACAACACAGCTAAACTTCATTTAAATCACCCTATGTAATCTCATCCACAGGATTAAGACACATCGACGGTTAAAACCTAAACATATTGAACGAAAGGAAGGGTTGCGGAGTTTTATTTCATAAATATATACATTCTTTCAACAATCTGCAATCTGCAATTGCGGGTTGTGTGTTGCGGAAATGCAAAGTGTGAAACTATTTTGAGCCTCTTCCCACAATCCACAATTACGGGTTGTAGATGTAAAAGACCACAATTATTGAAGAAGGATCGGTCGCCCCTTCTCTTCGTAGTTAATTGTGAAAAAATTTATCCAACAATTCAGCTATATCCATAATGGGGAACACAAGAAGGATCGACCAACCCTTCTTAATGTGTCGAACTATTATGAAAATATTATGGGGAATAAGAAGGGTCGGCCGACCCTTCAATTACGAGGGAATTGTACAAATAGAACACCGTTTGTCCTCACTTCCATTTTCCGACAAGAAGGATCGACCGACCCTTATTGCAGTGTCGAACTAGTCTGAAAAGAATATTGGGATTAAGAAGGGTCGGCCGACCCTTATTGTAGTGTCGAACTAGTTTAAAAAGAATATTGGGAATAAGAAGGGTCGGCTGACCCTTCATTTCGGAGGGAATTGTTAAAATAGAACACCTTGGAGAAAGAACGACCGCTCTTTCTCTGAGAATTTTTCTACTTGCCAACAAAGTCTTTAAAGCAAAACGTCTATAATTTTTTTTTTATAATGTTGATATCTAGTATCCTAGGGTGACACGTGGAATGATCATATTGTGACACGTGGCATATTTGATTTGGCACATTGAGTATAGCGAGGTTACTAATTTTTATTTGATTTGGCACATTGAGTATAGTGAGGTTACTAATGTGGGTTTAACCACAACACAATCAGGAAATGAAAATTCATTGATAGTAGTTTTAAGCATCATTAGGCACATGCAAGATTACCCTGTAGCTGGAATGCTAATTGAAAAATTAACATGAATTTATTAATGTAATATGTTGATCATTTGCAGAAATAGATAAATGTTTTAATTCAATAAATTCACTTAAAACATAAAAGACACACAGATCATGAGTAATGACAAATCCAAACTACAATAGATCAATGTATGGATTATTGATTGCAAAAATTAAACAGTGTTCATTAATAATCTGAAGTGAAAATCAACATTCATCAAAGAAATTTGATCAATTAACAAAAGAGGAATGAAGGGAAGGACTAATTGTATTACTTCAAAGTTGCAAAAAATTACAATCTCTGCATCAATCAGAGTTTCTTTGGTCTTCTTTTGCTGATTTTCTCCCCCCTACCCTTTAAATAATAATTACAAAAGATAGAATTCCCATAAAACAGGGATTACAAATTGAAACTAAAAGGCATCCTCGGGAGCGACTGATACCGACAATATTTTCACAAAATTCCCAAAATATTTTCATCACATGGTTTCCGGGAAGTAACCCGTAACAAACTATGGAAGATACCAACAATCCACTAGCTATCTGTGATAGAAGTTGAAAGATGCTTCTTAAAATATTCATGATGATCGACAACATTGTCCTAAAAAACCGAAAAATCGGCCACTTGTCCTTCCTTCAGGGGAATTGGTGGAGTCACCGGCACTTGATTAATCCCGGATGACTGTATTATCTCGATCAACATGTTTCTCAGTGATCTTCCTTCTATTACTCCGAGGGAGTCATATATGCATGGATTGAATCTCAGAATCTTCTTTTTCACTACCAGTGCTATCATCCAAAACATTGGCTTTAAAAGGCGGCGACAGAGGTTCATGATATTGAAGAGGCTGAAGTTCTTTCTCGCCACAAAATCTGACTGAAGAAATTTTGTGACTTTTCTGCATATTGTTCACAAGAAATCTCTGGAAATTGAATAAGAAGAATTTTTCTATGGAATATGATGACTAACAAATTGACCATGATTAACTGTGTTTAAGAAGAGCAATAAAGATCCCATAATGATTAACTGTAATGAATTGCCATGATTAAAACCTTTTGGTCTGAGAAATGCAATTATCACATCTGTAACGAAATAACATATAGCATGCATCCAACCAAATTTTAATTATATCACGTTACTATGATTTGATGTCAAATATAAACAACTTATCATTATGGATTAGTCAGATCAATGACTATGACTTCAAATTTGGCCGAACAAGGTGAAAATCGTTGTTATGAGCCTAATTGCAATTTTTAAAAATGGTAGAGGGGATAACAGACAAGCTAAACTTCATTTAATTCACCTAGTGTAATCTCATCTGTAGGGTCAAGACAAATAGACGGTCAAAACTTAACCATGCGGGAAAAAAAAGAAGGGTTGCGGGGTTTTATTTCATAAATATATAAATACCTGGCAATTGAAAAACTAGATTTATGGTTTGAATAATATAAACACCTGGCAATTGAAAAACTAGATTTATGGCTACAGATTTATGGTTTGAATAATATACATACCTAGGAATTGAAATGTTCAGTTACAGATTAAATTAGATAAAAATATAAATACCTGGCAATTGAAATGTTATGTTACAGATTTATTATTAAGACATAAAAATCAGTAGAAGTTAATATTCCTGGAAATTGAATTTACTTCGATCTTTCAACTTTTACAAAGCTTGGGATCTTAATACATTTCACGACTACGAGCTTGAGCTCATAAACACAGACTCTTCTACTACAGGATTTATATTAAAAAAATTCTTACGAAGTAGACTACATAAAAATCAGTAGAAGTTATTCCGAGTTAAAATAGTGCAGCTTCGCCACATTACACATAGATGAAATTTACTTCGATCTTTCACCTTTTACAAAGCTTAGGCTCTTAATACATTTCAGTACTACGAGCTTGAGCTCACAAACATAGAATTTTCTACTACAGAGAATTTACAGACTTTATTTTGGCTTCAACTAGAAGCTATACTTTATTTTTTGCTTCCACTAGAAGCTTCAACTAGAAGTTATGAGTCACATTAGTGACAAATCCTGGTCTTGGGGCTTCAACAATGCTCGAAATTCCCATATATCATGGTGTCGTGAGGAATTGTCAGGGAACTGCTGTCGAAATGCTCATATATCACGAAGAGAGCGACCATAGGACTCAAATATTTCTGATAAAACAACAAAGGAAACGGAACAGAGGCAATAAAGAAGAGTGCCATGTGACTTCCCGAAGATTTCATTTTGCTACGATACCGGGTATCATGATTTAGTATTTATCACAGTATTGGTGAATTGACTTGGATGTTACGGATGGGGAAGGATAATTATCACAGTATGGCAGAATAGTGGTCATAGATATCATCTGTACCGAATATAGATTTCACATAACTGGAGATGAGTTGGCTAACAAAGGTGTTGGAGCACGTTTAGCCTTCAAAGCAGGCACGCTAGAAGGTGCATGCAATCACATGGCTAGAAGAATGAATGAATGAAATATTTTAATAACGTCCACAAGGCTGATCAGCCTAAGGGACCAAAAGAATCACAGTCCTAAATCCTCTCCATCACTACTACATTTTTGGCCTTTAGGGGGGGTTGTCTTCCGCCCCCAAAAGTGACCTACGGGGGGGGTTTTGTCTTTGCGGGCAGTTTTGGCAAAACCGCCCATAAAGGCACCGATGTTAAAATTTTTTCCCTTTAAGGGTGATTTTTGACGAGATTGGAACCGCCCCCAAAAGTGACTTTTGGGGGTGGTTTGTGACCCCCCTCGTAGAGGTCTACGGAGGCGGTTTTAAACCCCCCTTGTAGACCCCTTCATAGAGACCTACGGGGGCGGTTTTGAACCCCCTTCATAGAGACCTAGGAGGGTTATTGTGAACCCCCCTCATAAGCCCCCTCATACAAACATATAGGGGCAGTTTGGAACCCCCCTCGTAGAGGACTATAGGGGCGGTTTCAAACCCCCCTCGTAGAGGCCTATAGGAGTGGTTGTGAACCCCCCTCGTATAGTCCTATAAGGGTGGTTTGGAACCCCCCTTCTAGAGGCCTATAGAGGCAGTTTAGAACCCCCCTCGTAGAGGCTTATAGGGGAGATTTTGAACCCTCCTCATAGAGTCCTATAGAGACAGTTTGAAACCCCCCTCGTAGAGGCCTATAGGGGCAATTTGGAACCCCCCTCGTAGATGCCTATAGGGGCAGTTTGTAACCCCCCGCATAGATTCCTATAGGGGCGGTTTGGAACCCCCCTTATAGAGGCCTACAAAGGCGGTTTGAACCCCTCTCGTAGTGACATATTAAGGCAATTTAGAACCCCCCTCATAGAAACATACAAAGATGGTTTGAAACCCCCTCTATAGCCATAATAAATCACAATAAAATATATTTTATTAAAAATACCAATATTGCAATATCAATAGGGCATGGAGGAATTGAACTACCAGCCTCCTGCTTCTAAGGCAAGCGCTCTTCCATTGAGCTAGAACCCTTTCAGAATTGGGGAGAGGAGAATATGAACACCAATATTGCATCATTTGTAATTCTAAGAAAAGACAATAATATTCAAAGGCAACTCTTCATTTGTTTCATATGGAAACTCTTCAATTTCATATGGCATCAGAAAGTTGTCATCTGATGTTTATAGTAATTTTCTATCATTTTCTAGATTTTCATATGAATGACAACTAGGAACTTGCACACAGCTCAGGTTTATTTCAAGATACAGGGGCACTTTCTTTTGGATGCACTTTGCATATTAGAGTTACTTTTTCTAGTATCAAGGTACCTATAAAGGGGATCAAACAAAAAATATTGGAGCACTCTTTAATAGGGCAGAGAGGGGCCTGGAGCAATTTTGAAGGATTTAACTACCATGTTGCCATATGTAAAAATAATGATATTGAAGGTGAAATCATACTGTCGTGTTCTTGTTACTCCTCAAAATGCATCTTCATTTTTAGAAACACTTTGGGAACCAGAGCATTTGACTGTCTTATTTTTACTACAGAGATAAAAACATTATGGCACTTGATTGGGATCCATATGGACAACATATTGAGGATATTGTCATGCAATTTGTGATCCCTAGATTCTTGTCATTTTATAAACACACTCCAAACCATGGAGAATTTACTAGGTGTACAAAGGACTGATTCGATGCTTGGACAAACCATATTAGAGGCTAACTACTCAAGCAAATATTTCTGATCTTCAACAGGATGTATGGATTGAAAATTGAAACCAGCTAATAAACCAATCTAGATCCAAATCCTAGGCTCTATCAAGCGCCGAGAGGGATCAAATCTCCCGAGGTGCAAACCTCTTCTCAGGTATTGCACTCAAGGAGCATTTCAAGGAGAGGTTTGCACCTCGGGAGCTTTTCCCTTCAAATCCCTTCTATTGTTTCTATTTCTTATGTCAGCTATAGTATTTATTTTACTTCTTATCAATGGCCGACAAAATATTTTTTACTTTTTACTTCTTATTATATTTTATTAATGGCCACACAAAACATCACAAGATATCCCTCATATTATTACTTTTACTTTTTATTATTACATGTTATTACACAAAATTTAAAAAATTTACACATATTCCATATAAAGATAATAGAATGTCTACATTTTGCATAGGATCAGAAAAATCCTGGAGGAAAGTTCTACTGGACCAAAATCAATGGCCTGCTATGTGTCTCAGACTCAATAGTTCTTCTCAAAATTGCCTCCCATTCTTTCGCATACCGAACGCACAATACAGTTTGAGAAACTGCTCTAAATGAAGATTTTGATTAGCTGAGTGAGTCCAACTACATGTAATTCAAGACAAAGATGCACATTGAAAATTCTGCTTAGATCAAAAATTTCAACCAAAATATAATATTAAAATTATACTTGGATTCACAAAAATTATAGGTAGACAAAACATAAATCTCAATGAAAACCAAAACAGAAAACTAGTAAATCAGGTTGAAATAGATGAAAACAAAACAAACACTTCAGAACCTAGATGTTGATCTTCTACCTTCAAAGCGCAGAATCAATCTGTAAATCACTGTCCAATGTTGCTTATAAATTATTTTCAACTTCAACCAAATCAATTCAAATATTCTCGCAAGAAGTCTGAAGACTTCAAACCTAGAGCCAAAACTCAGAAAATTTCTCCACACAAGTGTGAAAGTATTGGCGATATCTTTCTCTCCTACTCACAAACTGAGAGTACAGGGCAGTTCCTGCAATACCATTTTTGTTTCTATGACTTTAAGGTTTGGAATTTAGTCATTTTAAAGGGTCTTTGTAATTACATATTGGAGCATGCTGAATCTGGGACAAAATTTGATCATCTTCCAAAGGAAAAGATGTTGGACTCTGATCCATGCAAACTTTTTGCATGATACAACTTAAATACAAAATAAATATACATTTTCTAAAAAACTGCAAAAAAAATAGACTCTATATCAACATATTTTTCTGAAAAGTGGTTCAATTACTGGTATTAATCATACAAAATGATGCAGTCTTTACATGGCAGACACTAGTAACTAGTGCTGCACCTTTCCGGACCAATACCACATGCATTCAGAGTCCAGACCCATTCCCCCTATATAGACAATTTCCATTTCATTATGAAAATAGTACTGGTGGAAACAGGTATGCCTAAAGATGAAGTCCCTTAAAATGGGGTTTGTGGCCAGCTAGAAACGCCTAATTAGATATGTCCAAATCCCAAGGGCATAGAACACCTGTAGACACTGAATCCAACTATTTTGACAGAAAAACTGAATTTAAATATCCTTAGATAGTCTAGCATGCTTAGGTAACACGTAAGCTCTCAGTGCTTGGGAAATGTAGTTGATGAGAAAGATCCAGATCCAACTATGCATTAGTATTGCCAGAGTAAGGTAACTGGATAGGGATGTGCATAAAAGAAGAAGCATTTCTTCCCAAAGATAAAATATTCTCTCCTTTGTATCTTTTGTATCAACCAATATAGACCCATCTAACTATGGTTCTACAAAGAGTGGAGAGGAATCAAATCTGCAAATCTTTCACAACTAAACTAAAACACACATCCTTCTCACCACTCATGCATTTTTATTTTTTATTTTTATGGGACAAACAGACACTTCCCCCCACCTAGGCTCCACTATGCTACAACATGCTGATGCATGCATTCTTTTTTTCTTTTTTTTTCTTTTTTTCTTTTTTCTTTTTTTTTTTTAATTTTTTCAATGGGACAGATGGACATTTCTCCCCCACCCGAGCTGTAGAAATGCACCTTCTCGATGCAATCATATTTATGTAGTAGTCACCAGGCTTGCGACAATGCAAGATTTCAAGAAGATAAATAACACAGACAATTCAATCTAAACCTTCCCATCTTTTAAAAGCCATTACATGTTCTCTTCTTGTTAATTGTGCTTCAGTTTCTGCTTTACGAGCTTTTTTATTTTTATAAAGGTTTCTATGATATTTTAAGTATACCTGTCTCTATTTAAATTTGTCAATAAACATTTTCTTATGTTCCATCATAGAAATCACCTTAAGAGCTCTTGCAAAATAAGCCCCTCTAACAAAATTGTACAGTACAGTGCCAAGCAACTCCTAGTCAAAGTTTATGGGATTAACTCCACTCTCTAGAAATTCAGCTGCCATCCTTCTCATATCTTCCCACATCATTGTTATATCCTGATACATGCCTCCTGAAGTATAATATCCATGTATCGAAGAATGAAATGTATGTGTATTAGGATGATATCCCAAGGTTGTCATCTTCTTAAAAGCTTTATGTGCATCATTCATTAGGTGTGCCTTGCAAAAGAAGTGGATGACCGAATTCCAATCATGTGTCCCAACAGCAACCTGCTGGTTGTCATTAATTTCATTTAACAAACGGGCCATCAAATTCGGTTTACTTTCCCTTGCAAATCCATTCATCTGTGGTTGATAGCTATTTGTAACGGAAGAGACCTTTGTCTCTCTCATCTCCTTGAAGACGTCCAAGAGGTCTAGTGCACCATGCAAATCTCTATTTGCAAAACATGACTCAATAAGAGCATCATAATAGCTCCCATCGAGCTGAAGACCTGCTTTCCTGACCTCCTTGAGAAGTGTAGTAACCTCTATTGGTCACTGGGATTTACAACAAGATTTCAAGAGGGAAGAGTATGCCCCAATTCCAACTGGAATCTCGGCTGCATTCATCTCATCAATAATATCATGAGCCTGGTCTAGCCAAACCAATGCAACACAAGCATCAATTACATGAGCACTAATCGAATTTTCCATTGAGACAGGGCCTTCCTCTCTATGCACCTTGACCAGAAACTCTGCTAAATCAATAACTCTATTTCCTTCTAAGTAGCCCTTCACCAATCTAGCATAAGCCTTCTGACTTGGAATAAGTATACGGTTTTCAAAACTTACCAACTCTCCATGACTGCTGACTTCAACTAGGGATAGTGCTTGTAACTTCTCAGCCTTGAAAGGCGTGGTAGAACAATTGTGCTTCTCTCCATAATCTATTGATGTAGCATGGCCTTGTGAACCCTTAGCAATGGTGGCCAGTACCGACTTGGCTGCCGCAAGTGAGCTCCGAGCTGCTTTCGCACGCTTAATTACTTTTTAAGTTTTGTTATTACATGTAACAAACGTTAGAATATCTCCCTCATATTATTACTTTTTACGTTTTATTATTACATGTAACAAGATTTACATCACAAACATTACTCCACAAACGTTACAAGATCTCCCTCATAATGGACTGTAGAGCACCTCTCGACGGAATAATTGGGCCATTAGAGCAATTGAGGTAGCATCAGCCTTCACCCCTACTCTAGTCATCAGCTCCAGGAGTTCCTCTGCGTTTCTAGTCACCCAAAGGCCAAAGAACCATTGAGGTCAACGTTTAAAGATTCAACATTGGGATTCATTGAAAGCAATGGTCGTTTGCTCCTCTTCCTCAGATCCACCCTTCCATCTTTGAAGAAATAACACATCTCAATCACTATCTGTGAAGCTAAACAGGCACCATTATATGTTTTAACCACGTGGGTCACCACTGTACTCCACAAACAGATAGGATGACATCATTTCTACCTTGGAGTTGTGCTTGTGACACATCTTCTAAAGATACTTCAAAGGCTTGCTTTGAGCCGACTAAAAATGATAACATGTTTCCTACAATAAAATACAAATAAAATATCAAAATAAGATGGTGGTATCAACCCAGATGCTACAAAACTTTCGATTTCCCTGATGACATAACTATTCGGAATATATCAAAGAAAATATGACAAGGAGCATAGATCAGCTGAAAAATAACTTGCAGATTTGTATTTCTTCATTAGCTAGCAACTTGCAGAAAATGGATTTTCCATGCATCTCCCACAAGTATTGCCTTCGTTGAGTTGAAAAAAAAAAGGTCCCCGTCCACCATTGAGTCAAGGATGTTTAATTAATGCACAAACTACATCTACATGGGAGGTAGTGGAATTTCAGTCATTTCATACAATGTGGTATATCACCTTATATTATGTAGTATTAGATTGGTTTATGATACCTACCTAATTCACCTAACAACTATAATTAATGATACCTACTTCATATAACCACTCACTTTACATAAAGTGACTTAATTAAACATTTCACTTGAGTATTAAATCCTCTTGGGGACTAATTTCTCATTTAGTCCCATTTACCTACTTTTATGGTCACTTGTTCAACATTAATAAAATTATCTTATCTTTATGTAAACATGCCTGCCAAAATCCTTTAGGCAACAAAATTCATTATGTTCTTCTCATGCTCTGCTTACACTACTCAAAGACAACATCACCTAGGGTACAATATATTTTTCGCCTGCACTCATACTATTGATGGTTGCTTCAGTTGTCTTCCTTGGAAATTCATATGAGAGTGAAAATCCCACCAGGATTACAATTATCTTTGTGCTTAGTGTCTGCATTCATTCACACTCTATTGGGCATGTCATGTCTTCCCAGGTTTTCTTTATTTTCATCTAAATCACAATGTCAATCATTGCTCTGCATTTGACTGCCTCCATGTCCACCATTGTTCTCAGAATTGTGGAAGCAGGGACAGGCATTTGTGCTATTGCGAGCCTCAAGCACAATTGGGTCAGAACTTCTCGATCCAATAGTTGTCTCTGATTCTTTTCCTCCAAGATTGAAAGCACCACAGCATAAGCATTCTCGAGCCATTTTGAATCTCCAGTGTGCATTAATACACTGATCAGCCTGTTAACATGAGACTTACTTGGAAAACCTTTGAGTTGCTTGTAATGATCATAGCCCTTCATGGCATCTTCGATTCTCTGTTCATCGAGGGCATTTTCCAGTTCTTCTGTCAACATGGCCGGATTATGAGCCTTCCTAAAGATTGTGCGTGACCCTAAAAAAGAGAAATATCTATACGAAGGGCTAAAATAGACCAACCCATGAAGAGGAAACCCACTGATACCTTCATTAGAGAAGGAAAACTTGCGATGATTAGAGTAATGGTTTGAATACATACCACCATTATGTTGGCCTGCAACTCCAGCAGATTGATTTGAAGAAACAAAGGAAAAGATAAATTTGGAGAAGAAGCAAGTAAAAATAGCAGTCGGCTTAGTCCTCTTCTGCTGGAGAGCTACAATTGTCATGGCGAGCACAGCAAAATCTTTGATGCGGAAGCCCCACCCCTAATTTTCATATTTTTGTGTAAAAACCCAGTTGTGTGTCTTTCCTACCCTAACTAAAGCTCCCAAGTTTGAAATAATTGAGCTGCAAAGAACTCTCGCTAAAACCTTGTCATATCACTTCATCCCCACTAGTGATGGAATTTGACGGGATGGAATTTGACGGGCCGTCATGAGGCATTTTGACTGTACTAGCCTAGATCCAAATCCTAGGCTCTATCAAGCGCCGAGAGGGATCACATCTCCCGAGGTGCAAACCTCTTCTCAGGTATTGCACTCAAGGAGCTTTTCGAGGAGAGGTTTGCACCTTGGGAGCTTTTCCCTTCAAATCCCTTCTATTATTTCTATTTCTTATGTCGGCTATAGTATTTATTTTACTTCTTTTGTTTCTACTTCTTATCAATGGCCAGGAGGAAACCAAATCTCACCCAAATTCTGAAATAGCCTCCTCACAAGTGCACTAGAGAAAAAGTGCAAAATACAAGCACAAGTGTTGAAAAGTAGAAATACACAAGTGTGCCTAAGAGAAAAATGTTGATCACAAGAGAACGCCAAAATTAAGTGTCATTAGGATTATAACGATTCTTCTTTCAGATCAGGAAGTTAATAAGATGAGATGATACAAATGGTAGGAAGATCTTGAGTTGTGTATCTATTGCATTATGTATCTATACACAACTCAAATGAGGTAACCCTTCAAGAAGGGGAAGTGTAAATTCAAAAGTGGATTACGGACCTACAAAACAAAGGAAAATGCCCAAAGGACATCATTGAGCCTACATATCAAGTTCGACTAGGTCTTTATCATTTGCAAAAACTTTCCAACCATAACAGGGCACGACCTTTCATATAGTCTCTTCTCAACAATACATCCAGCAAGAAGGATGGGCTAGTGACAAGAAATTCTAGTTGATGTTCTTACACCTTGTCTTCCTGGGGATGACTTTCATTGCGTGATAGAGTAATGTGGTACTTCTGATGGAAAATGATGCTCCCATGCTAGTTTACTTGCCTAGATCTATTGATATGTTGCTCAAAAGGTAAGAGACTGTTTATTTCATGCCCACACAGACAAGCAATCAGGAATATGACATCTAGATGGCCCCATGCACTTCCAGAATTGCTTATGGTGTGTTTGCTTTCAAGTAGCTTGGTATGCTTGAAGAAAAGGGATGGAGTTATTATTTTCCTCTTTTATAGGTTTCTTTCCTTTTTACAAGCCACCAGTTTTTGCATTTTATAGACTGAGGCCAAACCAATTCCTCCAATTCTTAATGATGAACTGGAACAAATTGAGTCTCAACATCAGTAATTTACTTCTATTAAAAAATTAACACAAGAAATGCAACAGAATGAGCAGAACTAGCCACAAAATATGCATCTCTCTTGGTGGCAGAAGCATGATCAACAACATCCACAACATATGCAGCTCTCCTGGAAGTAGCAACAATATGCATGAAATGGGGGAATGTTGGGAAGCAGTCAAATTTAGAGAGGTGGATCAAGTATGGGATATGGAGGAGTTGGTTGAGGTAGGAGTCATACGAATGGGAGAGGAAGTTGCAGGGGCATAGGTGTTAGCTATTCTAATGGTCATGAACAATTTCATGACTAGGGTAGCCCATCCCACAAAAACTACTATAGCAGAAGAGGGAAAGCTAGAAGAGGTGTTGGCATAGTCTACAATAACAATGTTGCTGGCCTGATCCAAACAACTGCTGATCCAGAGCAGATTCATGTGCATATACATCTGCTTTTATGCTTTGATGCTTTTTGTGGAAAATATGTTGAAGTTAGAACACGCTTCTTTCATCCTAAGGGAGGGGACTCATGTTTTGGTCTCTATTAAGAAATTTTTTGGCCATGTTTCAATATCCAATTTACCGAATGACACATTACAAGAAGTCCTTGGTAATATTTTTGATGGAATGACTCCAAATTTGACAGTCCAAAGTCCAATCATCATGATTTGGTCAAACATTCTCCAGTATAGCTCCTTGAACTAATTGTTTCCCATGGGAGTAAAAATAAATTTTTAGCACCTTTCATGATGTGCAGGTTAGCTTTGGAAAGTAGGGATGCAGGAGACCAAGTATACAAGTGATTTTTTTTATGGTGATTGGGATATTTGTAAAAATTTAAAATCATTATGTGGTAGTTATTGGTGTGACATATTTGAAGATAACTAGGTTTCTCTTGGTTGTAATATTCAGGAAGAAATTCCAATCCCACTTTCAATATATAATCCTTTTCTTGAAAGTTCAATGATTAAAATAATATTTTTAGATTGAATCTTGATATGCTCTTGAGGAATAAATTGTTGCTAGCATTTTTACATTTACACAATCCCACAGGTATGGGGGATTGTTCATTCTGTATATGATCTTGTGTGTTGAGGATATTGGGTTCCCACTCTGAAATCTACTAAAGTTGGAGAGTACAGACATACAAATCAAGATATCAAATCATTTTTTTCAGTAAAAATGACTGACTGGATGTGTATGCCTCGAATTATACATGAGAAATAAATAGAAAAGGCTTCAACAAACACCATACCTGACTGTCTTTGCACATATGGCCAGAAAGCTCAAAAATAATGTTGTGATTTATTTTGCCACCATACATGTCCTCAAATCTCTGTCACAAACAAATTTGGTAAGATTATTTATTGATGAACCAAACAAACAGATCTCAAATCTCATATCGTAGATGGAAACATAAAGAAAAGAATTTGCATCATGCATAGATCAATATCTCTACCTTAAGCTAGATGACTAGAACATAGGAGCTTGAAAGATGAGCATTTGCTTGCGTGTTGTGGATAGATTCTTGAACCTATATCATGTAGCATGAAAAATACCTCCTATTAGTTTAAAAGATAATAAAATTATAATTATAATAAAAACACCACATTACTGCTTCTATACATATCAATATCTGCACCCTCCCATTATCTCACATTATTAATATCTTCACAAGTTGAATAATAGTACAGAAAACCTTAAGCTAAAATAAGATGATAGCAATTAGAAGCCTCGTTTCCAGTAATCATATTGCCAATCATGAACTACCATAGATAGCCTTTTTATCATCAGTCAAATTAAGAGAGTTTTCATGTCTTCCAAATTGAAAAAGAAAGGGCCAAAACAAACCAAAATGCATTTTTACAACCAAATCCAAAATAAACTTAAAATCCAATAATTTCATAAAGCTTCAGATATTAGCCTTACAATGGAGATGACCTATGTGTACCTTAACACATTCAGCTTAGCGGTCCCAATCAAATTCTTTCAGTCTTCTGTGGAACTGGACAGTGAGTATTATTTGTTGTCTATGGAACTAACTCACAAAACTAATTGAAACTAACTCACAAAACTACGTCCTTGCACTATTCAGTAGAGAAACAAAATCAGGCATCTTCATTAATGCATCCTGATGCACTTAGTTCTCTGCATGGCAAATATTGACTATATTTACTCAGCAATAGTCAAAGCAGTCAAGAGAAAGGTTGCACACCTTTGATACCATCTCATCTTCCCATGCTACCTCAATGTCCCAATCTTTAAGGCCAATAATATTTCCAATATTGGACAAATTTGATTCCTCAAAGCTACCCTGACCATCAATATTCTACCCTGTCCTCAAATATCTCTCCCAAAAAATTGGCTCCAGGGTTTTGTCATCCTTATCTAGATTTAATTTGTTCCGACATTCTTTTTGTTCACCAAGTTGATTAGCAACATCAGGAACCATTGAATTCTTTTGAACAGAGGACAGCTGAATAACAATATCCTCAATACAGTAATTGTAATCTGGATGTTTGGCTAGTTCATAGACACTTACCACCTCCTCCCTGTCAAATTCTTGAGGATATCCTGGACATTGCACAAGCTTCAGCCATTTCACCCTTACTGTCCACTCCTTAGAATCCAAACTTTTCGCAACTCCTACTCATTTGGAATTAAAATCCAACCCATCCTCATCCTGACATTTCTCCATAACATATTGTCCAAGCCAAAAATCATGATCTCCCAGATTATCAACAGGAAACAAGGTCCATGAATAGAAACAAACAGACTGTGTGCCATCCTTCCAAACCACATCCACCTTAGTCTTTGTCTTGAGTACAAGAGTACAAAGATAGCTTGTTCAGTAACATCCTCCATGCATCCTTGTTGATCATGTTTCACAAGGCTTTTGTAGATTTTCTTGTGACTTAAAGCATCATCACTAGTGTTTCCAAAATTTGCTTTCAAACTGTCATTCTCTTTAACTATTTTTATGTCTGCATCTGATGCAATGTATTCCATATTAGTAGTCACTGATGTGGAAAATTTTGCATAGGTGGGAACCAAACACCAACCACCAATTTTCCAATTAGCACGAGAGAAACAAGACAAGAGTGTCAATTTATTAGGGTCCTGCTGCTCTGCAGGTGTAGCTGGTGATTGGGAACCACCACCTAGAACAGTTGTAGAAATCTAGTTGACATATAGAGATCCGACTTCCACATTACTTATTGTACCTTCTACACGACCTGATTTGTGTGTTCCTTGCAACCATTGAGCATTCTTGAAAACTGTAGATGAAATGCCACAAACATGTTGACCTCGATAATGAGGATAATTCTAATATTCTACTAGATTATGACATAAAGGGATTAGGAATCCAGGATCATACCTCTTTATCTTGCACTTTGCATTGTCATCAAACATGACCGTTACATTTTGTACTACATCATCAACCCTACCCAACCATGGACCATATATAACATAATCTCCCACTGCAAATGGGCACAATCTTACTAGAATTTTGCTATCAATGTTTCTTATAATTTCTCCACTTAGAGCTTTTAAAATGACCATGAGATCAACATTGACTATTGTGATCATCTGCCTTGATGGATCTAAAACAAAGGCAACAATGTCACCATAGAAAAAAGCTATGCCAACTACTAAAATATCATCAATTTTCTCAATTGTTTATGCCAGACTTGTCCATATAATCCGAGCATGGTATTCAAACATAGATTCACTCTCATCCTGATCTTCGCTGTCACTACTGTTGCTGTCTAGATCTGAATCACCTATGATTTTAGTCACCATTCGTATCAAACCCTCTTGTTCAAAGATTTGGATTATGTCTTCTCTGTACATATCGGTGGCAGGTGAATTAGTAGTAGCTTCAGTTGTCAAATACAATGATTCACTTGCATAGCTTTCAGATGGATGTGTAGATTGAGACATTCAGTTCTCTTGTAAAAAAGTCACAAGTGATGACTAATATGCTATTACTCTGGGATGTCTTTGGAATTGAATGCATGATACTCTCTCTTGATCTTTGTACTCCATTCAAATGCTCATGCCTTAACTGTGGTAACTTCCAATTTTGAATTTAATAGGCATTGGAACAAAACCTCCAGCCAAGTTTAAAAGTATCGAGTTAATAAAACCTTTCATGGGTGTTCTCTTGGCATGGAACAAAAAAGTAAGCTAATTTCTCCTTGAATGAACCTTATGCCCAACTTAAAAAAATTGATGACAATGCTTGAAATGTGCCAAAAATATATATATAAAAGGCACTACATATATTTATTGATAGGTTCTATCACCTTCCAAGAATCTTTACATCAACACCTAAGCCATTCCTTCCACTACAAAATGTAAATAAACCAGTGAAATTCAATAAGCTCATTCCAGCAGGGATGGAATAGACTTACCTATAATGATTTCACTAATTGATGGAATTATCTCCTATTTTGTGCATCCAAAGGAGGCAATCAATGAAGCTCTTAAAGAGGCTTTCACTAACACTTGGACACCTATTCCTCTGGGACTTAAACCTCCATCAATGGAGAGTGTTATGGCAGAGCTCCAGAGACAAGGAATTAGTAAAATTCTACCCCCTGCTTCGTAAACAACCATTAGCATATATATAGAAAGTAACAATTTAGACTGCAATGGGAATTTGACCAGTAACAAGACTCCTCTATTAGATCAAAATCAGTTCTTTGTAGTGCTTGTACATTTATGCATTTTAGAGATACGGAAATACTATTTACCTCACTATAAAAAGTGTCAATTTTTCCTAATAGAGATTATCTCCATATCGCATGGTCTAACTCTTTATCAAGGGAGTCACCGAGGAATATTGTATCAACTGGAAGAACACACAAACCCTGCAGAGGAAACATTTGTAATATATTTTCTGAGAAAATCTAAAAGGCTAATCACTTATACAATATACTTTTGAATTCTCACCTCCAAGTATAAACGAAGACTTGAGAGCTCTGGCATACACAAATGCTCCAATTCGAAGACAATCCTGGCTAACTCTTTCATGTTCTTCATTGCTTAACATGGCACCTCTATTTGTCCCCTCTACCTATCAAATATATCCCGATACGTAATTCATTACCAATAGAGAGGTAATTAGAAGGAAAGCAAAATAAAAAATGGGTGAATGGATACCATGGAAAGAAGAGTGCCCAGAAGGTTTTCTAGACTACGATTGAAGATCAATTTGCAAGAAGACAAAAATGTAATTGCATGGAAAAAAATTTAAAGGTTCCATCGAGATTTATCATTACCACTCTTATCACTGCTCCTATTCGTTCTACTATTGCTGCTCTGGGCTAAGGTCGGAATTAAAAAAAAATCCCTGTCCCGAGGGCTATATGAAAACCACCAAAACAAAATAAAAAAACTCGATCCACATAGCTGCGAAGGGGATCTTCCAAGGGTTGACCAGTGAAACAGGACGAACCCATCCCTAAGAATAAATGTGCTCTCCATTTCTTGGATTTTTGAAACCCTCAAAGATGAAGGGTAATAATTTCTCAAACTGCAAAAAACAGAAAACAGAAAATTGAATGAGAGAAATGTAAATGTAAAATACAAGCTAAAAAAAAATATGAATGACTTTTGGAACCCTTGGCACTCAAATCCCCTCCAGTTCATGCCGGTGCCAAAACCCAAATTGTCCAGTTCCAATCCGTGCATTGTGTGTGGTTTGGTAAAATGAAAATTCGTTTTTGTTTCATTTGTTTTGCTTTTTTAATTTTGTTTATCATTAATTTTACAAATTAATAAAAAACCTTTTTTTTCCACATGAAAAAGACTATACTTAATATTAAAAGTATAAAAGGGGCATAAAGGCCCAGAGACAATTAAATCTACTGAATCTGACACCCTAAGAACACAGGAATAGCCAAACCTCTGCACAGGAGATAAAACACAGCAACACATAATACCAGGATATGCCAATCCTCCACGGAGTCATAAAATACCCCATTAATTCAAACAGAAGATAGTCTCAAGAAAAAAATCAAAAACAGAAGGGCGTAGAGCATGCCAACTGCACCAAAAGAGTAAAAGAAACCGACTAGAAACGAGCCGCCAAGAAGTAATGAGTCTGCCAAGAGTCTAGTGTGACCCCCATAGATAGTGGGAAAAAACAAAAAATATACACAAATATACATTCAACTGAGAAATATGTACAAAAAAAGTGGACAGAAAGTAAAGGGATCTCAGCAACTATATAAACGCCAATGGCCAAATATAGACTCCGCCACTCCCAACCGAAGCTCGAAAAATATACGTCCCTCCACCGCCGAGAGGTCACGCTGGGACAGTTCATCAGTAGTACTGTTATGCTCCCAAAAAATGTGTATGATGGAGGTCACCGGGAAGAGATCCAAAAGAAGCCTGGTCTGGTCCAACCAAGACGTGAGGGCGAGTGCATTGATAGTGGCAACTTAGTTTTCCCAATTTACTATAGTCGCGGCATCCCCAGCAATTTGATCCAAATAAATATTGGACTACGTAGAGAAAAATAAAACTAGCCATAATGCCAATAATTCACCCTTAGTATTTGTCCCACAGCCACCGCACATCCATAGCTTGTACTGATTGTCATTGTCACATTCTATATAAGCTCCCGCACCACACCTTCTCGAAGATACAAGAGTTGCACCATCGAACCGAGCTCTATTACCCGATCGACGAAGAAGAGGAATCCATGGGAGTCGGTCCACATGATGTAGACGACTCAGCATCGAGTAGACGAAGGCCTTTGAGAGTGCCAAAACTGAACATGCCACCCGCCCAGGATTAGAGGAGCAGTTTTCAAAAAGCATACAATTGCGGGATTTCCAAATATGCCAAGTGGCCAGACAAGCCTGTGCCCCCGAGAGATTATTTAACTTAAATACAATTCAGAAGCGCTCCTGCAATGAGATATTAGGCCCAGCCAAAAGAAAAGGGCTCTGAGGATCGATAGATGCCCAAACACTCACTGTAAAAGAACAAGTAACAAAGAGATGTTCAAATGTTTTGGCTTCAAGTAGACAGAGGGAGCAAATGTTCGGGCCCTGAAATCCATGCTTTTGTAGGTTTTCCCAAATCAAGGTCTTGCCCTCCAACAGAAGCCACATAAATATTTTGACCTTGAGAGGCATGCTCCACTTCCAACAACATATATGCCACCATTTGTCAGTCCAGTGAGTATATGAGAAGATAGCATCATATGCCAAATTAGTAGTAATGGAGCCGTCCTTTGTATTCCATGACCAAAGGAGACGATCATCCACATCTACAAGCTTGATTTTTGCACGATACAATTCAAGTGAATAATTACTCCATTCGACTACTGTAGAATTAGTCAATCCTAGCTGAGTGGCACTGAGCCAAGTATTAAACCTCGCAGTCGAACTATTTTTTATTAGGATGTGATATAGAGAGTAGTAACCCAAATACACAAACAATGATCCACCTCTCTCTTCAGGATCTGTGATCTGATTGAACAATAACCAAATGCTCTAGGTCACGAATATCACACATGCACATAGTTGGAAACAATATAAGTTATTAGAGTATATTTTTATATGGAAGATAAGTTAGTTTTTTTTTTATAACAACACACATAAACATTAAGATAAAATTCTCCTTTATCTATCCATATTCACCTACATATGTGAAGACAAGTGATAAGGTTTTCCTTCTATTTCTTCAAGGTATTTTTGGATGCCTTATATGGTTTCAACTAAATAACCACTAGAAATACATTACTATAATGGCATATATATCCATATGGGATCTAGTTTTTCATCAAAATTCCTCTCCTATTCAAAATCAAAATAACAATAATAAAATCTCTAGTTTAGAAAAAGGCGTTAAGCTATCCAGTATTATATTAATTATATGGGTAATGTATAGTTATAACCACAACAACACTTGTATTAAATATCTTATATTTCTAATGGACATGTTACCAAGAAAGTTCTATAACTATAATACAATGGAAAATGTATGTTTACTAAGAGACAATTTAGTCCTTGGAGGTCCCATATAATTGACAAAAAGATGCATTAATGAAAGAAGATGGAATGCCACATGATTCCCTTGGGACACTAGGGAGGAGGTGGAAGGACCACCATGAAATATATGGGTTTTTTTTTTGCGTATATATGTGTGTGTTTATATTATAATTATAACAATATTATATATTTCGATATTAATATACTAGTATAATGATGATGAATATATATATTGTTACAAAATTAGGGCTGTGGGGTACATCGATGGGTATAAACGAAGGGATTTTTACAAACATTCAGGATTTTTTTTTCTTTTCAAAATGGAGGATATTGGCAATTTTTTGTAGAGCAGTGACCCGACAGGGGACTTTAGAACTTTCTAAACTTAGGCATGAGGAGAAACATGATGAATGGATGCATATGGATAATTAATAGAAGTTATGAAATTGACAATTTTTAGCTAACATGACGCAAAATACATGAACTTACCAAGACTTTAACAGACTATCGAGAGGGTCAAATGACGATGGTTTTGTTCAATTGAAATATGAATGTGACCAGATGTAGGATGAGACGAACACAATGACACCAACTTCACCACATGGCAATGCCCAACAGAGGGAAATATGACAAATATCCAAGACTTGACTCAACCACACTATGATGACGCACATGATGCAACTTAGTAGATTTGACGAAGGGATAATACATAATAAAAAATGGTGAAATAGATATCGACATGATAAGCACATCAAACTAGATGTGATAGATACAAAATTTAGTAAATTGTACAAATTCACTGTCGAAATTGTAATTTTTCATTGTCAAAGTGACATAACTAAAAATGACTAAATAAATGACCAATTCATATTCTTAATGTTATTGTTTTGTTGTCATTTTTAGTTTAATTACTTGTTATCTGGTCATATATTTTATCCCATGAAATTAAGAATTCAGGTCACTAGGGATGTAGAAACTTTCTCCAGCTTTAAAAATTTTCTAGTGAGGAGTTTTGTATCATGGTATTTGGCAAGCTAGCTACGAAGAGCCAATGGGTTCTTTGATGCAAATAGTATGCTTTACATCATAATGAAGAGGCAAAGTAATAACATTAATAGGATAACAATGGAGAAGGGAGAAATAGACAAAAGAATAAGTGACGAAAGTCAATACTGAAAATTTATTTTCTCAAATTCTAGTATTAAACAACCTCGTATTGACATCATAAAATGGAAGAGGAAAATCCACAATTGTGGGATGGATAAGCATAATATGCAATTGGATGGACACCATAATCCACAATTGGGTCTACATAGATAAACATGATGTATTATTGGATCTCACATGCATCCCAATTATCACTGTTCAACTAATATGTTGAATGCAATTGCATCTACAACTAATGCAACTAATTACTATTGCCAGACATTCCTATACATGAAAGGAGAAAGCTGAAAGCTGAAACACTTACTTGGGGCTCAAATAACTATTCATCCCTTTATTACTCAATCAATCAAATTTGGTCCTTATAATCTACTTAGCCTTATTGACATACAATTGGCCTTTACAAAATTACATAGAACAATAAAACTATTATATTCAAATATAATATGACATTGCAATTAATGATTCCTCGGTGTTTATGGATTTTCCTTATGTTATGATCCTTTGACATTCTTAAACATGGATTCCTCCCTCGACCATGTCCATAGCCCTGAGACCCATACCTAGTGCCTACAACCTCTTAATGGTGTCAACATCCTGACTCGAGGATAATATATATTGTTGAGAGGTTAGGTGTGATGCTTTGAGGAATTGTTTATGGTCGTATTGAAATATTGAAATGGCCACCATAAATAATGCCACTAATTAGACACTAACCTAACACAACCAACCCATGTAAATGACTCATGCACTTGGCACACTTGATCCAGGCAATGAATTCATGCACCTAGGAAGCTTCAACCTCTAACTCCCTCACCTTGTACCTAACCTTAACATTTATCCCCAAACCGAATAACATGATAACTTATAAACCACTTAACCACTAGTACCAACAAAACCAGAACCCCTTGCCCACTAACCCACTGATCCCTTAGGTGCCTTGCTTCTAATCGAAAAACTCCCCAAAGCCTACCACATTATGAAATTGTAGAAAATATCCCTTTGTGCCAGTGTCCCTCTAACCCTAACTCACTACCCCCTAACCCAATCACTAACATGCCTACTGCACCAAATCAACACACTAATACAATAAACTTTGACCCTGGGTTATTTATAACCAATGTTTTAGATCAAATACTTTCACATCAAGGTTTGAATGATCATTGTATGGGATTTTATCAAACCAAAATTAGTGCAAAAATAAACACAAGAACTTAGACTATAAACAAAATATTCCCTATCTAGGGTATGTATGATGACTCAAGTCCCTATGCATGGCCCATGAGTCTCAAAATAAATTTTTATTGCCCAAGAACCTACATTTTGGCCCTATACCATAACATAGGCTCATAGAACCATCCATGACATGAATATACTACAAAAAATGACAATGTGTTAATCAAAATAAATATTCCTTGCCTGTGGCCTATGTGGTGGTACAAAGAAACACCCATAGGTCACAAGACCTTGAGGTAACTACCAGTCATTATAAACTAGATTTTGATCTAACACCATGGACACCATGGATTAGGCTTCAAGAACCATACATGATGTTGTAAACATTGAAATGGCCACCATACCCACTTGCAAGCTAAATATTCCTTGTGTAGGAATCATGTGGTGATTAGGGCCCTACACATGGCCCATTAGCCATAAAGGATAATGTTATGGCACACGAATTTGTATTTTGACCATGGATCATGGAAAGTTGGAGTGTGAGAACCATCTTTGATGTGAAAAACCTAGCATGACCGCCTCAATTGTAGAGCTCTAATGAGATATGGTGTTGAATGATGATGCACACCCTTCCTAACACTACAATAGCTTGTGTGCGCTTAGCTCCAATGCTTTGATGAGATGCATTTTTGAACCCATGTGACACACCTAACCCACGTACATAAATGACTTTTAGGGGGTTTTCAAAAAAATTCCTCGAAAATTTAAATTCGCATGAATTTTAGGGGGGGTTTCAATAAACCGCCTCCAAAAGTTCAATTCTCATTTTTTTTAAGGGGGGTTTCACAAAACTGCCTCCAAACATTCAATTATCATGACTTTTAAGGGGGGTTTTTAAACAACTGTCTCCAAATTTTTAATTTGCATGACTTTTAAGGGGGGTTTCAAAAATCCGCCTCCAAAAGTTCAATTCTCATGACTTTTAAGGGGGGGGTTCCAAATAACCGCCTCCAAAAGTTAAATTCTCATGACTTTTAGGGGGGGCTCCAACAAACCGCCTCCAAAAGCTCAATTCTCGTGACTTTTAAGGGGGGTGCCAAAAAACCACCTCCAAAAGTTCAATTCTCATGAGTTTTAAAGAGGGTTCCAAAAAAACCGCCTCCAAAAGTTCAATTCTCATGACTTTTAGTGGGAGTTTTGACAAACTACCCCCACAAGTTATGAGAATTGGGCTTTTAGGGGGGATTTTCAAACAACCGCCTCCAAAAGTTCAATTCTCATGACTTTTAAGGGGGGTTCCAAACAAACCGCCTCCCAAAGTTCAATTCTCATGACTTTTACGGGGGGTTTTCACAAACCGCCCCCAAAAGTTATGAGAATTGGGCTTTTAGGGGGGGGTTTCAAACAACCGCCTCCAAAAGTTCAATTCTCATGACTTTTAAGGGGGTTCCCAAAAAACCGCCTCCAAAAGTTAAATTATCATGACTTTTAGGGGGGGTTTTGACAAACAGCCCCCAAAAGTTATGAAAATTGGGCTTTTAGGGGGGGTTTTTCAAAAACCGCCCCCAAAAGTCAAATTTCAGGACTTTTGGGGGTGGATTTTAAAAAACCGCCCCCAAAAGTCCAATTTCCATGAATTTTAGGGGCGGTTTTAAAAGACTGCCTCCAAAGGTCTGAAAAAACTTTTAGGGGGGATTTTACCAAGACCCCCGCAAGCCAAAACCGCCCCTAAAGGGCTATTTTGTTGTAGTGCATATTCTTTTGCAAGTCGGATCTTCTACTGCAAATCTTGACTAGAAGACTTGCAATCTGGTTGATCTTATCTTCGAAAATATGGTGCATGCTGTCAACCTTTATGCTGTCAGCCATTTACAAGACGACGCCTTTTTTGCATTACATTTTAGGATGCCACGTTGCCACTTTTATATGCGTTTAATTAAATTCTATATAATAATTAAATGATGCACCCAACGTATAGAGTAATTATGTGGTAGAGTGTCTGAGTAGTAGGTGGGAGGGGTGAATACCAGCTGGTATTCATTAGTGGAGCATTGCTAATGGTGAAGGTCAATTAATTGATCATTGAAGCAGAATAACTAATGCATGAGGCAATTGTATTTTTGAACTTGTACTCTGCACAAGATAATTCAAGTCTGTAAAGCATGAATTTTATGGATCTTAGGTTGATTTTAGACTAAAATGGTAAAACAAATTGCAAATATATAAGTAATATTTGAATATAACAAAAAAAAATTGACACTTTATAAAGTTTAATCAAATGTAAAATGATAGGCAATGAAAATTAGTAACCGTCATTAAATTTTGACTTGACAGGCAGTGAAAATTTGAAATTTCAAGCCTGGACTCGAAGGCCTACCAAGCATGCGAGGCCTCGCAGGTTTACCAAGCATGCGAGGCCTCGCAGGCTTACTAGTCATGCGAGGCCTCGGGAAGGGATGGAACGGTTATCATTTTCATTAATGGAAAATCAAGGCCTGGTAGGATGACCATATCTATTGGCAGGCTTATGGATTATAAATCCAAAATGGCGGACCGGTGCAGGAAAGTCCGAATTGAGAAAGTAGCCTTCCCTACCCTGAGAAAAGGCATGTTGTGTCTGTTCCATTTCCAGATTAAATAGTTTTAGATAGTTGGAGGTTTTTCTTTTCCGTCTGAAACCATCTTCTTAATCATTATGGCCCCTCGCATGCGTCTTTACAGTCATCGTGGCTCTAAACGGACCTCTAGGGAGAGTTGCAGGAAAAGGTGTGAAGGCCCGTCCAACCAGGTGAACGTCCCAATGGATGACCACCATCTGGATTTCAACTGAGCGCATCTTACTTGGAGGAAACTCCTGTGGCTACTGAGTCCCATATCGCTCATTTGGAAATCTCGCTACAGCAGGAGGTTGAGGAGAAGCAGGGCCGTCAGATTGCAGCCAACCCATTCTGGGCGGGCAAAATTCTTCTAGCCTGCAAAATCCAGGTGTGAGAGCAAATTGTCAAAGACATTAAAGATATCATCGAGGGAATGAAAGTGACCCAACAGAACGAAATGGAGAGTACATGCACTCTGGAGACCTTAGTGGAATCCCTCAACATCCATGACCCGCAGGAGGCTCGGAGCCGGGCGTCGAGACCCACGCGTTGATCAGGCTAGCTTTTTCTCTCTTTGCCCTATTTCTGCAGTTATGTTTTGATGGAAGTACTAGTTGTTGGTTTTCTTCTTGTTCGAACTGTTGTTCTTGATTAAGCCAGCAGCTTGTTCCCTTTCTTTGTTGCTAGGTTGTTTTTTGGCCCTTGGAAGGTGGTTTCTTGTTCGAGAGGTTTTGTGTTCTTAGTTTTTAAGATGATCTGTGTCATGCTATCTAGTACAGTTGTTAAGATTATCTGTGTCATGCTATCTAGTTAAGTTGTTAAGCTGATCTGTGGGCGCCTGGTTTTCCCAACTCGGGAAGGGCCCGAGGGAGATTTTAGCTCACTCTGCTTGTAACTCTGTACCATTTTCGTACCTTTTTATACCATATTTATAGAATTTCTGGCTCTGCTTACTTACAAAAAAAAAGAATGATCGGTCGACCCTTCAATTTTGAGGGAATTATAAAAATAGAACAATTTGGAAGTTATAACATATAAAAATAGTTTGTCCCGACTTCTGTTTTCCGAAAAGAAGGATCGGTCACGCCTTCTTTTCGTAGTTAACTGTGAAAACCTTTATCCAACAACTTAGCTATATCCATAATGGAGAACACAAGAAGGATCGAACGACCCTTCTTGCAGTGTCGAAATACTATGAAAAGAATATTGGTAATAAGAAGGGTCGACTGACCCTTCTTGTAGTGTCGAACTATTATAAAAATAATATGGGGAACAAGAAGGGTCGGACGACCCTTCAATTACAAGGGAATTGTAAAAATAGAACACCTTGGAAGTTATATCATAAAAAATGGTTTGTCCCTAATTCCGTTTTACAACAAGAAGGATCTGTTGCGCCTTATTTTTGTAGTTAATTGTCAAACATTTATCCATCAATTTAGATATAGCCTTAATGGATAATACAAGAAGGACCGATCGACCCTTCTTGCAATGTCGAACTATTATGAAAAGAATATTGGGAATAAGAAGGGTCGGCCAGACCTTCATTTAGGAGGGAATTGTAACAATAGAACACCTTGGACAAAGAGCGGCTGCTCTTTCTCTGAGAATATTTCCACTTGCTAGCAAAGTCTTCAAAGAAAAACGTCTATAAATTTTGTTGTTAAAATGTTGATATCTATTATCCTAGAGTGACATTTGGAACGATCATATTGTGACACGTGGCATATTTAAGCACATTGAGTATTAATAGGGAGGTTACTCTTTTTTATTGGATCAATTAACAAAAGAGGACGACAATCTCTACATCAATCAGAGTGTCAATCTTCTTCTGCACATCTTGCTCTTGTCACCTTCCAATGCAAAATAAGATAGATGGAATCCAACTCTCCATGCAGGAGGGTTTTTTATATTATTTATCCTTTTCTATCACCGCTGCATCTTCTATGGCGTGGAATCCTCCCTGGGTGTCTATTTTCCTGATCCGTTTTGGGCTGTGGTTCGTCGATGCTTTCTAACTCTATGATCCCTGGTGGCCTCGAATTCCGCCACATGTTTCCTTTTCTACCAGTTAAAACCACGGGAGGTCACCCACCGTTGATCTGGATCTTGCATGAATCCTGGTCGTCAAACGGTGCGACTTTTACCAACTTCGTGGATTTGGCTTGCATTGATGTTTCGTGCAAGTTAGATCCACGAATAGAACCTCAACCATAGATCTCGGCCTCATCAGATCTGCGTCATCCAAACCTGTGGACCTCTACCAAAAGTTCACGGATCCAAAAATTTGTTTTCTCCACGCATGTCATATCGGAGAAGTAACTCTTGACCGTCGATCTGCTCCATTGGCCATTGATCTGCTCCTAAAGATGCTTGTGGGTTAAATTTCACGCCTCCGTCTAAAACACCTCACCAAGATGATTTTATTTTTCTCAAGCCACCAAGGATTTCTCCATTCTTTTTTAAAAATTGAAACTCCATTCTATTTTTTTCAGTCCACAAATCGAGTGCTAACACCGACAAACGAAACGAGCAAGCTAATCAACCAGTGTAATCTCATCCACAAGATCAAGACAAATCGATGGTTAAAACGTAAACATGCGGGAAGGAAAAGAAGGGTTGGGGATGCAGAAGGCCACAATTATTGAAGAATATTTCTGCATCCGCAAACCTTTCAAAACTGCAAAATCAAGTTGTGAAAGTGGCAATATTGGAAAGAAGTATCATCCGCCCCTTCTTTTCGTAGTCAATTGTGAAAACATTTATCCAACAATTCATCTATATCCATATTGGAGAACAGAAGAAGGATCGATCGACCCTTCTTGCAGTGTCAAACTATTATTAGAATAATATTGGGAATAAGAAGGGTCGGGCGACCCTTCAATTTCAAGGGAATTGTAAAAATAGAACACCTTCGAAGTTATAACATATAAAAATAGTTTTTCCGGGCTTCCGTTTTCCAACAAGAAGGATCGACTGTCCCTTCTTTTCGTAGTTAATTGTTAAAACCTTTATCCAACAATTCAGCTATATCCATAATGGAGAACACAAGAAGGATCGACCGACCCTTCTTGTAGTGTCGAAATATTATGAAAAGAATATTGGCAATAAGAAGGGTCAACCGATCCTTCTTGCAGGGTCGAACTATTATGAAAATAATATTGAAAATAAGAAGGTGTGGCTGACTCTTCAATTAGGAGGGAATTGTAAAAATAGAACACCTTGGATGGTATATCATATAAAAATGGTTTTTCCCGACTTCCCTTTTACGACAAGGAGGATCGGTCGCCCCTTCTTTTCGTAGTTAATTGTCAAAACCTTTATCGAGCAATTAATCCATAGCCATAATGGAGAACACAAGAAGGATCGATTGACCCTTCTTGCAGTGTCGAACTATTACGAAAAGAATATTGGGAATAAGAAGGGGTGGCCGACCCTTCATTTAGGAGGGAATTGTAACAATAGAACACCTTGGAGAAAGAGCGGAAAAAGATCAGCCACTCTTTCTCTGAGAATATTTCCACTTGCCAGCAAAGTCTTTAAAGAAAAATGTCTATAAATTTTGTTGTTAAAATGTTGATATCTAGTATCCTAGGGTGACACGTGGAATGATCATATTGTGACACATCGCATATTTGATTTGGCACATTGAGTATGGGGAGGTTACTATTTTTTATTTAATTTGACACATTGAGTACACTGAGGTTACTATGAGAAGTACAGCTTGCATTTTTTGGAGAAATGAGAATTTATAGTTGGAGATGAAGATGGTGTAAGGAATTTATGGTTGAGTTGCTGAGGAAAAGTGTAAGGAATTTATGGTTGAGACGAAGATGGTGTAAGTAATTTATGACCGCCATATTGTGATAATTACCATTCCCCATCCAAGACTTTGTTGGTGACAAGACATAAACATAATGTGGATTGTATTCACACGAGTGATAGAATCCATCATTTACGACGAATATTATTCAACCTATTGTAGGCCATTTAATGCACTAGAAGCATGCATGTTGGTCGTTGGAGTGGAGCGATACATGTACGATTACGGTTACTCCAGCAATATCTGTAGTCGGATTGGAGTGATACGTGTATGATTACTCGAGCGAAATATGTACTCACTACAGATGATATCTATGACCACCATGAATCCTCCATACTGTGATAATTACCATTCCCCATCAATCCCAGACTCCCATCCCATTCAATCCATCAACAAAGTGGCTACTCACTATATATAAGCTAACCATGCCCCATATCATAGAAAACTGATATGGGGACATATTCGGGAGATTAGCACTGTCTAAGTCCCAATACATGGATTTGTCATTATGTTCTTGGATATGCAACGAGGAGGGGACATAGAGATATTAGCAGTCTTGGATGCTTTCTTCTCTAAGACAACATGCACTGTTGCGGTTGTCAACACTTGCAGCAGTCGTGGAATGTTGTTTTAGTACCAGATCATGCTGTCAGATTCTTCTTATTCTTGTTTCAATTCACGAATAGTTTCTATGTTTTTATTGTGCATGATGATATGTGTGCTCACGCGCTACCCTGGCTGCAATAAACGATTATTTTTTCATTTGTTGGAAATGGTTTCTTTTTCCAGCAGCGTGATAAATAGTTATTTGTTTTCTATGCAGGTACTCGAGAGATATGCAATACTGTCGTGTCCAGGCAGTATATTCGAATCTCTGTGCCTCCAAATCATAATGTCAGCTTCTTCTTACCATTGTTTCAATTCATGAAAATGGTGTAAGAGTTAACGGGGTACTGTTTCACGACCTCAAAATGGAATGTGGAAGTAATTTAAGTGGATTGGCAGTTCGTTCGAATTGGAATTCATCCATAATGCACCATTTTCCTGCAAAGAGATTCATGGAGATAATAGGTAGCCTGACATCATTGAACAATCTTGATATCCATATTCTGAAGCCTCTTCCTCTTCTCAACTTATTGGAGCAAGTTCCTAACCTTGAAGGACTACATATCCGCAAAAGGTTTTTCTCGGTAAGAAAGAATTTTTGTAGTCATTATTATACACACGTCTAATTTAAGTATTTGCTTATCATTTGCAAAGTATATTTCATTGGTTGAATTCCTTTTCTTCCACTAACTATGGTTTTAGGAGCTAACCCGTCTAGGCGGGCTGCCCAGACCAACTATCTGGCCATCCTCTGTTATGTTGCACTTGGCAATTTAGGAATAGTTTCTCTGTTTTTATTGTGCATGATGATATGTGTGCTCACGCGCTACCTTGGTTGCAATAAAATGATTATTTTTGCATTTGTTGGAAATGGTTTCATTTTATGGAAGCGTGATAAAGAGTTATTTGTTTGCTATGCAGGTATTCAAGAGAGATGCAATACCGCCGTGTCTAGGCTATCTGCTTGCTAATATTCGGGTATTAAAAGTAGACATGAAGGGATATTATGGGAGGGAAATCCCATCAGCAGTCTTCGAATGTTGTTTTAGTACCAGACCATGCTGTCAACTTCTTCTAACTACGCCAAATAGAAGGCTTCAAGCACTCTTGAAGTCCCAATACACCATGATATATGGGCATTTCGAGCACTCTTGAAGTCCCAATACATGGATTTCTCATTATGTTCCTTGGCACCAATCACGTGTTCGTCCATCTTCTTTCTGTCACTCTTCTTTCAATAACTGATTGCTTTGCAACGAGGAGGGGAAATGGGGAGAAGAAGCAACGGAAGTAGAAGGCAGGACTGTGCTTTCTGTAAGACAACATGCGTTGTTGCGGTCGTCAACATTAGGATTGCAGCAGTCGTCAAATGTTGTTTTAGTACTAAAAGGATTCAGTCCTCAGGAAGGTGAGAAACTGTGCGAGTGGTTGAATCAGCATCAAAGTTTGTTGACGACTCTCGGATGATGTAGTATCAGACTTAAAAGACAGTAAACTTGTTATCACCATCGCACATTTTTTGCACTGTTCATCAGCAAATAACTACATCTATCTTGGAGAGCTTACTGGTCTTTGCAAGAATATTCCGACTAGGTCCTCCATTCGACTACTTCAGAGATCATGTCGAACCATCGTTATACATGGAATGGAATGTGTTGAATATAATTGTACAACTAATGACAAAACTATTCATTAATGACAGTCTGTAAATTTCCTTCCTTTCTCTGTTAATTGTTATTTCTAGTACTGACAGTCTGTAAATTTCCTTGCTTTCTCTATTAATTGTTATTTGCAGTAAATAATAGCATTCTGTTAATTGTTATTTGCACTAAATTATTTCAGTCTATAAATTTCCTTCCTTTCTCTGTGAAAAAATCAATGTCTAAAATTTCAGTCATTGTTTGAATAACAAGTCAATCAGCTAAGTTATAACATAAGAAAATTGTTCATCCCAATTTCCTTTTTCCAACATGAAGGATCAACCGCCCCTTAATGGTCAACACAAGAAGGATCGACCGACCCTTCTTGGAGTGTTAAGATATTATGAAAATAATATTGGGAATACGAAGGGTCGGCCAACCCTTCAATTTTGAGGGAATTATAAAATATAACACCTTGGAAGTTATAACATATAAAAATAGTTTGTCCCGAGTTCTGTTTTTCGACAAGAAGGATCATCCGCCTATTGTTTTCGTAGTTAACTGTGAAAACATTTATCCAACAATTCAGCTATATGCATAATGGAGAACGCAAGAAGGAGCGACCAACCCTTCTTGCACTGTCAAAATATTATTAAAAGAATATTGGTAATAAGAAGTGTTGACCGACCCTTCTTGGAGTTTCGAACTATTGTAAATATAATATGGGGAATAAGAAGGGGAAATGGGGATTCGAGAGTGCTCGAAATTCCCATATATCATGGTGTGGTGAGGATTTGTCAGGGAAGATGAATCGAAATGATCATATATCACGAAGAGAACTGGGGAGCGACCACAAGACTCAAGTATTTCTGATAAAACAACAAAGGAAACGGAAGCTCCCTAAGACTCAAGTATTTCTGATAAAACAATAAAGGAAACGGAACAGAGGCCGTAAATAAGAGTGCCATGACTTCTGGAAGATTTCGTTTTGTAGCGATATGGGGTATGGTTTAGCCCATTATATATAGTGAGTGGCTAGTGAATTGGTTAATTGACTGGGATGGAAGGGATGGGGAACGGTAATTAGCACAGTATGGCGGGATGGTTACTTTCTATTTTTTCATTTGAAAGATAAGGAAATTTACTATATTGTATAATACTGTTCATTCTTTTTATGAGATTTCATTCTTTTTGTAAGATTTTTTATCCACGCCGTTGAAATAAAAAGTAAAGAGTTTCTATTTAAAAAAACAAAAAGAAAGAATGTTTCTCTTTAAAAATTAAAATGTTTCTATTTTAAAAAAAAGAAAAAGAAAAAGTAAAATGTTTTTATTTAAAAAAAACAACAAGAATTTAAAAGTAAAATGTTTCTATTTAAAAAAAAACAAAAATAAAGTATGTTTCTCTTCAAAAAGTAGAATGTTTCTCTTCAAAAAAAAATAAAAAAAAAAATGTTTCACTTGTAGCTGAAAAATTGGGTGTTGGTGCATCCAGCAAGTTGGAGCTTGCAAATTAATTGTAAATATAATTTTGCAATATTAGAAAGAGTTGGTGGTTTTCCCAATTGGTCTTCCATGATAAAATTGGTCTACAAGTCGAAGCCCCAATAAAATTTTAGTCTTTTATTACTCCTGCAAAGGAGATGATCTGATTCATGGATATTAAGGAGAATCTAAAACATTCAGAGACTTTGTTGGTGACAAGACATAGCCATAATGTGGACTGATGCATGATGAGATTATTCACATGAGTGATACAATCCATCATTTATGGAGAAAATTATTCAGGAGCAAAATCTGTACTGGTTATAGATGATATCTATGACCACCATGATTCCGCCATACTGTGATAATTACCATTCCCCATCCGTCCCAAACTCCCATCCCATTCAATCCATCAACACAGTGGCCACTCAGTATATATAGGCTAACCATGCCCCACATCACAACAAACTTATATGGGGACAAAGGGAGATTAGCACTATCTAAGTCCCAATACATGGATTTTTCATTATGTTCCTAGGTATGCAATGAGGAGGGGACATAGGGAGATTAGCAGTATTGGAATCTTTCTTCTCTAAGACAACATGCGTTGTTGCGGTCGTCAACACTTGCAGCAGTCGTGGAATGTTGTTTTAGTACCAGACCATGCTGTCAGCTTCTTCTTACTCTTATTTCAATTCATGAATAGTTTTTCTATTTTTATTGTGAATGATGATATGTGTGCTCACACGCTACACTGGATGCAATAAAACGATTATTTTTTCATTTGTTGGAAATGGTTTTTTTTTACAGAAGCGTGATAAACAGTTATTTGTTTGCAATGCAGGTATTCGAGAGAGATGCAATACCACCATGTCTAGGCTATCCACTTGCTAATCTTCGGGTGTTAAAAGTAGACATGAAGGGATATGATGGGAGGGAAATCCCATCAGCAGTCTTTGAATGTTGTTTTAGTACCAGACCATGTTGTCAGCTTCTTCTAATTGCACCATGTAGAAGGCTTCGAGCAGTCTCGAAGTCCCAATTCATCATGATATATGGGCATTTCGGGCACTCTCGAAGTCCCAATCCATGGATTTCTCATTATGTTCCTTGGCACCAATCACGTTTTCGTTCATCTTCTTTCTGTCACTCTTCTTTCAATAACTGATTGCTATGCAATGAGGAGGGGACATAGCGAGAAGAAGCGACAGAAGTAGAAGGCAGGACTATGCTTTCTTCAAGACAACATGCACTGTTGCGGTTGTCAACATTAGGCTTGCAGCAGTCGTTGAAGGTTGTTTTAGTACCAAAAGGCTTCGGTCCTCGGGAAGGTGAGAAACTGTGCGAGTAGTTGAATCCGCATCTTATTTTACATAGCATTCTATATCAAAGTTTGTTGACGACTCTCAAAGAGCTTACCAGTCTTTGCAAGAATATTTCGACTATGTCCTTCGTTCTACTGCTTCAGAGATCATGTCGAACCGTCGTGTAGATCACTGCTAAATTTTAATTAGCATTATGCTGTGTCTGGGAAGGCATGAATGTGTTGCTTGCATCGGGGGTCAGCTCGTAGTTCATCATCTGTGTGCCTACAGACACGTTTCTAGACATGACCAGCTCATAGTCATCAACGCGCTCTTCATCCAACTCCATTTATTTTCTGATTTCTTTGAGGCTAACAAAGGCATTGTTCATGGGGGGAGATGTTGGAGGAGGTTAGGTCGGCCACCCAACTAGGTCCTCCATTCGACCAATTCAGACTACATGTCGAACCGTCATGTGGATCACCACATGTTGAGTTAGTTAGTCTCGTAAGTTAGTGAACCTATGAGAAATAGAAGACTTCTTAACTCTGCTACCATTACTTATCTTGGGTTCCTATTGCAGCAAACTGAAATATTCTGGATAGCAATGGCAATTTTCTTTACTGCCTTTGTTCTCTGTCTTTTTGTTGTTTTAGGAGAAATGCTTGGCTTTGCAATTAGTTGATGTATAATTGTTGTTATAGGACTATGTAATCAATGAAATACCTTTGAGGGGCATTAGAATAACTGAAACTAATAGCTAGATTCCTTAGTATTAAAGTCTTCATAGAGAATTATTTTTGCATGGAATTTGGGGGTGCTTAAATGTCAAATTATTTTTGTTTATAACCAACACTTCTGTAAATTTCCTTCCTTTCTCTGTTAATTGTTATTTCCAGTACTGACAGTCTGTAAATTTCCTTGTTTTCTCTGTTAATTGTTATTTGCAGTAAATTATGTCAGTCTGTAAATTTCCTTCATTTCTCTGTGAAAAAATCAATGTCAAAAATTTCAGTCATTGTTTGAATAACAAGTCAATTGGCTAAGTTATAACATAAAAAAAATTGTTCGTCCCGATTTCCTTTTTCCGACATGAAGGATGAGCCACCCCTTAATGGCCAACATAAGAAGGGTCGGCCGAGCCTTCAATTTTGAGGGAATTATAAAATAGAACACCTTGGAAGTTATAACATATAAAAATAGTTTGTCCCCGACTTTGGTTTTCCGACAAGAAGTATCGGCTGCCTATTCTTTTCGTAGTAAACTGTGAAAACCTTTATCCAACAATTCATCCATATCCATAATGGAGAACACAAGAAGGAGCGGTCGACCCTTCTTGCAATGTCGAAATATTATAAATATAATATGGAGAATAAGAAGGGATGGCCGACCCTTCAATTACGAGGGAATTATAAAAATAGAACACCTTGGAAGTTATATCATATAAAAATGGTTTGTCCCTACTTGCATTTTACGACAAGAAGGATCTGCTGACCCTTCCTTTCCGAGTTAATTGTCAATACCTTTATCCATCAATTCAGATATAGCCATAATCGATAATACTAGAACGACCGACCGACCTTTCTTGCAATGTCGAACTACTATGAAAAGAATATTGGGAATAAGAAGAGTATGCTGACCCTTCATTTAGGAGGGAATTGTAACAGTAGAACACCTTGGAGAAGGAGCAGAGAAAGAGCGACCGCTCTTTCTCTGACAATATTTCCACTTGCCAGCAAAATATTTAAAGCAAAACGTCTATAAATGTTGTTGTTAACATATAAAAATGGTTTCTCCCTACTTCTGTTTTCTGACAAGAAGGTTTGGTCGCCCCTTCTTTTCATAGTTAATTTTCAAAACATTTGTCGAGCAATTATTCCATAGCCATAATGGAGAACACAAGAAGGATCGACCGACCAATCTTGCAGTATCGAACTATTATGAAAAGAATATTGGGAATAAGAAGGGTCGGCCAACCCTTCATTTAGGAGGGAATTGTAATAGTAGAACACCTTGGAGAAAGAGCAGAGAAAGAGTGGCCGCTCTTTTTCCGAGAATATTTCCACTTGCCAGCAAAGTCTTTAAAGAAAAACGTCTATAAATTTTGTTGTTAAAATTTTCTTATCTAGTATCCTAGGGTGACACGTGGAACAATCATATGGTGACACGTGGCAGATTTTATTTGGCACACTGAGTATAGGGAGGTTACTATTTTTTATTTAATTTCACACATTGAGTATACTGATGTTACTAATGTGGGTTTAACTACAACACAATCAGGAAATGAAAATTCACTCATAGTAGTTTTAAGGATAATTTAGGCACATGCAAGATTACTGTGTAATTGGAATTCTAATTGAAAAATTAACATGAATTTATTAATTTATGTTAATCATTTGCAGAAATAATAAATGTTTTAATTAAATAAATTCACTTAGAAGATAAAAGACACACAGATCATGAGTAAAGACAAATCCAAACTGTTAGTAGATGAATGTATGGATTATTGATTGCAAAAATTAAACAGTGTTCATAAATTCATCAAAGAAATTTGATCAATTAACAAAAGAGGAATGAAGAAAAGGACTAATTGTATTACTTCAAAGTTGCAAAAAATTACAATCTCTGCATCAATCAGAGTGTCTCCAGTTTTATTTGGCTGATTTTCTCCCCCCATACCCCATGAGACCTCTACCGACCCTTCTTGCATTCTAGAACTAATATGAATTAAATGCTGGGCAGAAGAAGGGTGGGTCTCCCCTTCATTTATGAGGTAATTGTAAAAATATTCAACCTGTGAAAAATAAAATCTGATTAAGTAGATTCTAAGGAGAATCTGACGAAAGTTAAACGTCTATAAATTTTGTTGTTAAATGTCGATATCTAGTTTTCCAAGGGGACACATGGAACGCTCAGATTGTGAAATGTGAAATGTGGAACGCTCAGATTGTGAAACATGGAACTTGAGCGACATCTGTATCATGGTGTATATTTTGTTCGTGACAAGACATAATGTCGACTGAAGCATGATGAGATTATTTTCTTCACACGAGTAATATCTATGATTACTCCAACAAAATCTGCTATCGCTGCAGATGATATCTATGACCACCATACCACCATACTATGATAATTGCATTACCCATCTGTCCCATCCCTATCAATCCATCAACTCACTGGCCATTCACTATATATAAGCTAACCATGCCCCATATCACAACAAACTGAAATCTTCGGGAATCAAAGCCATGGCATTTTTCTTTACTGCCTCTGTTCTCTGCCCTTTTTTTATGAGAAATGTTTGAGTCTTATGATCTCTCCCCAGTTCTGCTCATGATATATGAGCATTTCAAAATCGGCTCCCCTGAAAATCCTCCCTAGACCATGATATATGGGCATTTCGAGCACTGTCGAAGTCCCAATACATGGATTTGTCATTATGTTTTTTGGCACCAATCACATTTTTGTCAATCTTCTTTCTGTCAGTCTTCTTTCAATAACTGATTGGTATGCAAGCGACTGTCTTGGAATATTTCTTCTCTAAGACAACATGTACTGCTGCGGTCCTGAATGTTAGGCTTGCAGCAGTCGTCGAATGGTTTTTTAGTACCAGAACATGTTGTCAGCTTCTTCTTCGTGCATGGAGATGTTTCCAGACACGACGACCCATTTCCAACCAAGGGAGTATCGAGTATCAGCTCGTAGTTCATCATGTCTGTGCCTCCAGACACGTTTCTAGACATGACAACCCATTTCCATCCAAGGGAGTTTCTGCGACTCTAGCCTTTCTTCTTGGTTGGGGAATGCAACCTTCTCATTTCCTTAGAAAGTTGTTCTTGGTTTGGGAATGCGACCTTCTCGTCTCCTTAGAAAGTTGTTCTTAGTTGGGGAATGTGACCTTCTCGTTTCCTTACAAAGCTGTGGATTAGCACAGAAAGTAGCTACAAATTTCACACTCTGTCTGTGGAGTTTCTTCCAATCCCAGTTATTATTGTGGCCAGTTGCAAGAGCTTACTTTGCTGCAGTGGAAAAGATGAAAATTACATATGCAATCCTGTGACCAAAACCTAGATAGAACTGCCTAAGCGTCCCAAACAATATAAATATAGTAGCCTCGATTTCATTTCTCTAGATTTTGATACCTGCGCTACATGCTGCAGTCTCATCATGGGAAGGAATTCAAGTGGAGACAATGATACAACAGTTGAGATGTACGATTCTGAGTCTCATAAGTCTAAGCAATTGGTTACTTTGGATAGGGAGCATATATATATTATTATAGCTCTGTTTTTCCTTGCAAACATTTTCTCTGTAAGAAACTCCTTCTAGATATTTTGTAATGTTCGAGATTTGTCAGAATTGCTAAATCTGTTGTAGTTTTTGTTAGAATTTTGAACTCAATCGTGAGCTATAACATGAGAATACTTGGTTTAATATCTGGCAACTATCTTGTATCAAATCTATTGTGCTGAATTTTTTATGCCAATTATTTTTGTAAAATGGAATTTAAACCGAAATGTGATGAAAAGACGATGAAAAGATTAGAAACGCCATTTTGTTCAATTCCTTTTTATCATGGAATTACATGAAATCATCATGTGATAGAAAATATATTGAATGACCTAATCAGTTATATATATATGAGGTTTTGATGCCCATGAATGGTCAATCATAAGGTGTTTTTGCTTACTGTAAATATGTAAGTGTATGGAACCATTTTCAAGGTTTTATATGGTTAATTTATTTTGATGGTTGAATATCTTCAAGGTTTTAAATAGTTAATTTATTTTCATTGTTGAATATCATGTTTAGTAGACAATAATTTGATGTATGATATTTCTCTGTTTATGGGATAAGAGAGTTTGTGTGTCTCTAATTTTACTTTATATACCTTATATCAGCTCATAGTTCATCATCTCTGTGCCTCCAGACATGTTTCTGGACATGACAACCCATTTCCATCCAAGGGAGTATCGAGTACCAGCTCATAGTCATCAATGCGCTATTCATCCAACTCCAGTTATTTTCTGATTTCCTCAAGACAAACAAAAGCATTGTTCATGGGGGAGATGTTGGAGGAGGTTAGGTCAGCTGCCCAACTAGGTCCTCCGTTCGACCAATTCAGAGAACATGTCAAACCATCGTGGTCCGACCCTTATTCTTCCCACTAATATTTTCATAATATCTCTAGACTGCAAGAAGGGTGGTTCGATCCTTCTTGTGTTCACCATTGTGGATACTGGTGAATTGTCGTATATTGGTGTTCACAATTAACTACTAAAAGAATGGGCGGCCGATCCTTCTTGTCGGCAGTCAGAAGTCGGGATAAATATTGTTTACATGTTATAACATAGGAAATGTCCCAATCCATGCCACATACTGCGGAAGTTGGTAGTGGGGAAATGTTGTCCAAACCTTCGTAGATTAATTGTTTTTCATTTCCCTTTTAAATGAAGGGTCAACCGACCCTTCTTGCACTGCTCTTATTGAACTTATTTTGAACTTTCGAAGCTCTTAGTTGCTTTCCGCATCATTGCTTTAGAAGGACTTTGGTTGAGTTGTTTGAAGGAAGATTTGTCCACATCTTTTACAATAAATTGGAGAAATGCTCTTCTATTGTGCATAAGAATCCTTTCATGGCTTTCCTTTATCGACCTAGACTTATTAATATTCATGTAATGCAATATAGAGGAAGCTTTCACAGCCAACATTCTTTTCCTCCATACCAACAAAATTCCTTTCTTCAGGGTTGTCGTGGTATCAATTCTGGAACGATTAGAAACATCATACAAGGGAAAAACCCACCCTTTCTTTGCATAGGAAATCGGATCTGGATCGGGACCACTTTTCATTAGATCTGGTCGATAATTACAAACCATAAGATCAAGCTGTATAAGGAAACACTTTTCACCATCGACCGCTTCAACTTCAACTCGTAATTTTTCATCAGATTCAACGAGATCCGCATATGTCAATATTCCATCTCTAGTCTGAGCTCCGTTGTAATCCAAGTAGAATAGATATAAATCCGGGTACAAATTATCTGGTTCTTCCATCTATCTCAACATACCATCCATTTGTGAATAGCCGAATGTAGTGATCTTTTGACAATTCAAAGCAAGGCATTTCCTGGTAGTTACTGAGGCTCAACAATGCAGCCATGCATACAATGTCTATAATTATAAATTAGTGTTTTGATATTAGATGTATACTTGCAAATGTTCATGATAATGATCAATGGTTCATATTCAAAATCAATTGATTGATTAAGATCAAATCTTCTAGCATTATCCATGAGAGATTGAATGCACATTTTCTAGAGTCGTTTGAGATAAGGACCGTTCATAGAACGAGCGATCATCATAGAAAGGGCAGCCGATCCTTCTTGTTTATGTGTATGAGTTTATCACATGTTTTGTATTCACATTTATGTGAGTTTTTGTACTTAATTTATATGTATGTGAATGGTAATTGCACATTGATTAATTGGAATACAAGTGCGTCATTATGAAGAAGAAACACATAGTTTGACGAATTCGTAGCTAACCGGTGAATACATTAGAGATTCAGTGTAGTTCTGTATACTGCGATAGCTACCAAGTGTGAAGTCATCTAGTGTTCTAGTTGATGTTAAATAGAACATTATGCGAAGATCATAACCACATATGTGCATCACCGTGGTTAAGAGAATCTTGATTCTGCAACCCCCATATTCGCTTCGGGTTATACTTCAACCTGTTTACAAGGTGATGCCGAAGGCGCCAGTGAAAGGGGTTTTGTTGTGTATACATTTATCTCGTGAATGAAGGGTCGACCGACACTGATTGTGCTCAGTCTTCTTCCATTGTTCACCATTCTTCATATACATGAATTGACACCCTCGCCTTCGGAGGTTGAATATTTTTACAATTCCCTCATAAATGAAGGGTAGGCCGACACTTCTTGTGCCGAGGATTCATTTCCTAATAGTTCTATACAGCAAGAAGGGTCATTCAATTCTCTACTAAAGGAAGGGGCGGCCGATCCCTCTTGCCAGATGTCGGGAGTTGTAATTTTGTTTTTTATATGTTGTAACTTAGCTAATGTCCTGAGCATCATGGTTACAGAAGCTTGACGGATATCGATGGCCACAAGCGTTGTTTGCAAAAGTAAGATAGGACGGTTTAAGTGTGGGCAGAGTGTTCCTATCCCGCGAGCAAGTTGGAAATTATATCAACAGGTAGAAGGATAGATATAGGGACGACAGGTACTTCGGTGATTTGAGATGCGTGGGGAAATGGACGTTTCAGAACGGAAGGCCGTGGGGCTAAGCATGGAAGGATATCAATGGTACCAGATCGATCATGCATGATGGACGGCTCAGAGAAACTCCTTTATCGCTAGAGGTTTACCCCTTGCCCCATTGGTCGAGGGAAAGGGGGCAAGTTAATTTAGATAGACTCAAATGGACTCTAGCACCTTGGTGAATGCACATTTTATCTAGGACCAAGTCCAACAAAACTGATGCAAAAACTAAACAGCTAGCTCAAAGAAAACTTCAAAGAATTAGGTAAGAGAGTTACAATGGAATGTCAGATGATACATATGGAACATAGTTATAATCATTTTGAATCTTTGATATATAAGCAAATCTAGGGTTTTAAGCTTGCTCCCATGCATGCAAGAAAAATTCCCACTTCCAAAGCTATATTCTTTGTCCATGAGATGAAATGAGCTAAGACTTAAAATTGGACAAAAGTATATGTAGGCCACCCGATAATTTGAAAATATTTCTCGTATTAAAAATCAAATTTACATGCATTGAATAGATGGTAACCTTAATTAAGCTTGGACAATTATTGGACAACAAGCTTTACAAATCATACAGAGATAACAAATAAAACTTATTAAAGAGTATCGATTGGATTGTTTCTTATCTCTTCTTTTCCACGAGACCAAAGCATTTTGACTGTAACTAAATGAATACCTTGCCTTTGTTAAAAATGGCCATGCAATGAAGGGGCAACCGACCCTTCTTGTACCAAGTATTCTTTTCATAATAGTTATAGACTGAAAGAAGGGCCGACCGATAATAGTTGTAGGTGAACTCCTGGATATACGTGTTCACAATTTTATACTAAACAAAGGGACGGCCGATCCTTCTTGTCGGAGGTCGAAAGTTGGGATAAATATTGTTTATATGTTATAACTTAGCCAATCTCCATTCCCCACTATTTACTGCAGAAGTCAGGAGTCGGGAATTGTTGTCCCATCCTGCAATCTGCATTGCAGGTTGCGGGATAGCGGAATTGATGGAATGTTTTAAGAAAATTAGGTATCCGCAATATATTTGTGTCTTCGGAAAAGGCGATGAATCCTCATGCAGGGTGCAAGAAGGGTCGGTCGACCTTTCTTGTGTCGAGTATTCTGTTCAAAATAGTTCTAGGCTGCAAGAAGTGTCAGTCGATCCTTCTTGTGTTCACCATTCTGGATACAGGTGAATTGTAACATATAGGTGTCTACAGTTCTCTACTAAATGAAGGGGCGGTCGATTCTTCTTGTCGCCAGTCGGGATAAATTTTGTTGATATGTTATAACTTAGCCAATATACCGATCCCAACTATTCATTGCGGAAGTCGGAAGTCTGGAATTGTTGTCGTAGCCTAGGCGGGTTGAATAGTTTTACCATTCACTCATAAATGAAGTGTCGGTCGACCTTTCTTCTGCCCAGTATTCTGTTCAAAATAGTTCTAGACTGCAAGAAGGGTTGGTCGATCCTTCTTGTGTTCACCATTCTGGATATAGTACAGGTGAATGGTTGGATATAGTTATTCACAATTTTATAATAAACGAAGGGGCGGCCGATCCTTCTTGTCGGAGGTCGAAAGTCGGGATAAATATTGTTTATATGTTATAACTTAGCCAATCTCCGTTCTATGATGAATTCTGCATTAATTTGGAAGAAAGAACATTGACAATATTTAAATGTGTGGATCAGAGCATATAAAATGAATTCTAACTCAGATATTATAGTCAACTATGAGGCAAAGCGATAAGATGGTGTAAGATGAAATACATTCACAAAATAGAAATTAAAAGACTGAATAAAATAACAACATATGAATCTTTGTTTCGGATGTACTTGTACTTCTGTTCTTCTTTAAAGTCTTCAAAAAATATTACGTCACTGTATTTTTTGCTCTCGGATCCAACCCCTATTACTTTGTAAAATAAAAATTTATACAAAACGTTCTTTGAATTCTTCGCCAAAAAAAGAAAATTCAAAGCAATCTGTCTGATGTAACACTCGAGAAGTTAACAAAGCAATATTTCAACAATTTTCCATTGCTCTTGAGTTGGGATCTCATAATCCATAATTTCTTTCACCATCACCTCCAATTCTATGCATTCTATGTAGCATACATCTGGCAGACCCTTCTTAATCATTACAAATTTTTTAAGTACTTCAAAATCATCGGTCAATTTATCAATTATTGTCTTTCGAGTTAATCCTTTGACCAAACCTTCAAATTTCGAGTGATCCATACGAGCCTGTACTATCAAACTGTGATGATTTTCTTGAGCCATTAATTTTCCATCGACACTTCAAAAAGAAGGTAGACCACATTCAAAAGGCCCCATAAATAATTCCTTAAAATTTTGAACTTCAAGGACCATCTGTTGTGCCATGTCTTCTACTTCTTTAACACGATCATGCTTGCCAATAACTCTTCTTGCTGAAATGATGATTGATGGTCTGTCTTTGATTCCAAAACTCTACATATCTAATTGGGTTAGAGTTTTTAACAAACTGACTGTATTTCGAGCTTTTTCTGAAGGCCTTTTGTGTAATGTCTCATTTTTCACTTTACAACTCTGGAGAGCTATGTTTGCTATAGCATCTTTATCTACTATAAAATTCAAATAAGACCATAATTCGGTGACTTCCACTAATATCGCATCCCATCTAAGTAAGGTATTTATCTCCATGTAATGGAAGCCGACCTGTCAATTTATCTTTTAATTCATCAACTTTCTTTTGCAGTTGATTTCTATCACTCAAAGCCTTTATCTTTGCTCCAGAATTTTGAATTACTTCCTCTTTCAACTTCAGGTTTTCTGCTTTCAACTCTTCTATTTCTACATCGTTTATACTAATTTGTGACATAGCACTGGTCAGTTCCTCTATGGAGTATTTTTTCATTTTTCCTTCACCCGTACATAGAGATTGATCCCCTCGCTTCTCTAGCGCTTGCACAGTTTCAATCTGATTGGTATTCAACAATGAAATTTGTGACAACAATTCAATCCTTTGTTTTTCCCAAGCATTCTTTTCATCTTGTAACTTTAACATTTTACCTTTGTGATCCATCATTTCTTGATATATGGATTCCTTTTCTTGTTGTAATGTTGTCAACTCTGGAGACTACACATGTTGATTATTTGGTACCTTCAATTTTTTCTTGAGAATTTGAATGGTATTTTCTTTTTCATCAATGAGCCTTTTGGTACACTGGTTGTTCCTTGGCTCGGCTCCCACGGTCACAAGGTCCACTTGTAGTCTTTTGATCTGGATCGAATTTGCTTTGTTTTCTGCCTTCTCTTGCCTCAGTTGACTCTCCAGCTTTGCTATCATAGACTGTAATTTAGAAATTTTTAAAGTGAATTGCAATAAATCTGAACACAGGACATCTCTTGTTTGTTTATGCAATTGAATCTTATTTGGCATATTAATCGCATCAAGCTTAACTTCCATTTCAGAAACTTTCTCATCATTCACTACTGCAAACCTTATAGAGTTTCTTCCTGGATCCCTAGCTGTAAGGAGGGAAATTTTTTGTTCTATGAGCGTTCTTACCTGAGGGTACAATTTTTCAGTTTCTTCGGAAGACTGCTTCCTCTTTGATGTATATTGTGAAAGCACATCAAATCTGGACTTATACTGAGAGTTACTTCCAGATTCTAAAAAATAATATTACTGCATAATATTTGTAGGTGGCTGCGAAATCAAACTATTTTTTTTTGGAACAATTGAATCTTGTTCCTCCATACTAATAATTTCCTTCTGTCGTTCCACTTTTGATTTCTTCCTTGAAACTTCTTGATCGACTTCCATACTCTCAACTTCTAAAATACTTCTCTTACTAGTGATATCAGATTTAGCTGGTGTCTGAACCAACATTGCCAAATTGCATGTTTGTTCCATATTCGCCTCTTTATTATCTTGTTCAAATTTGAATAAATTTGCCATTTCTTTCAATCCTTCTATTGCTTAATGATCAAAAGCCTTGTTTCCATTTTGATGTCTCCTTTGCGATATAATTTGATGAGGATCATAATTAATCCTTTCATCCTCTTTGAAATCCATAATATTCAGTAATTTTTCTACTACAGAGAGGGTTTCTTTATTCTTAATGATGAATGGACCAACTTTAAGAGGGAATTTCACATCTGATGCTTTTTTGAAAGCACCGAAATGTTCTTCTTCTGACTGCAACCTTTGTCTAATAAATTCCAAGAAAAAGACCCTCAGTGTTAAAAACGTTGGCAACAGATATGGTGCTCCAGTAAAACCATACACCCTAATTATAGTATGTTCTCTATACAAGAACCAATCACCTGTTTGGCCTTCTAGTGTAGGCTGCAAAGTTTCTTTCATTCCTTCTAACAATCGGGGCATTTCAACATTAAAAATAATTCTGTAAACTTCTGCCATGATTTTATGGGCGAACTCAAACATATTGACATGTTTAGGAAGGTCATGAGAAAAGATGGTACCAAGAAATTTGGATTCTGAAATGTTTGAACACACGAACAACTTCAGGAGATATGACTGATATCTGAAATGCTTCAACTAGTTGAAATTCACCAACTGCACATGAATCGCTTCAGCTAGGAATTCATCAAAATTAAAACAACACATAGGACTCGACTGTGACTCTGGTGAAATTACTTGGAGAAGGAAACCTAACATAACTTCCATGATTGACTTATCACTATCTAGACCTAAAAATTGACTCAACAAGGACAAAAATAACTGGGTATCTCGCTGAAAGGCATCAATACTCAAAGGTAATGATAGGTTTTCATGCGACTGGCCATCTTTCAAGACTTGTAATAAAAACTTGTCTTTTTCTGCAGGACTACAGTTTGTATAAAAATTTTCCAAATTTTCTTCATTAAACGACTTAGGGCTTTTGGGAAATGTTTCAGGTAAATCTAGAACCTCACAGACAGTTTGTGCATTTACTGGGCATAGAATTTTGGTCGTTTTTACATTAATGATTACCCTTTGGCCCCGCGAATAATTCACCGCACACCAACAAACAAATTTGGGGAAGTGTGGGGTTTGTTCGACACAAAAATAGTACAGAAAAGAACCAAAAACATTAGATACATCCTTTCCCTGTGACTTAAACTCCATTAATTTTTCCTTAGACTACAAAATACTACACATAGACAAAACAGGGTCGAAAATATCCCTTTCCCTATCAAATACAAGCTTCTCGTTTTCATCTGAACTTTTATTGAAGGGAAAGAGGTCTTGGGTTTTCTCCATTTGGGACACAAAATCTAAACACAGAGGGTCGAGCTACCTATGAAGTGAGCTTCTTGAGTGTTGTTCTAGTTGACGAAGACAACGACGTGTTTCTCACTAGTTCTTTTCCTCCAGGCAATAAGCGGTAAAAACATTTTTTAAAACTTCGAACAAACCTTTTATAGAACATATGCTTAGGTGGTTCCGGAACTTGCGATGAGTGATTTAAATTTAACCGTTTTTCATAGCAGACTCCACCAACGCTTGCCACGTGGTAAGCGGCTTAATTTCCGCTCCACCTTATCCAGGTTTAACCACCGTGCACTTTCTAGCGTGGCAACCCATTTCCACCGTCGATTTGCTTCTGGGTGAATCTGGATCATTATTCCACCTATTCCTCCACCCTTGGCCTTAGAATAGTAACAATATTTGCATTGTTCCTCTCTATAAACATTAATAAATATTTGACATAATTTGTTTGTAATGGGGTTGTAGAAGATCTAGTGTAACATGGGAAGAAGTCGATGAAGAAGAGGGAGAGATGACCATAAGAGATAAGAGAAGTCTAAACAACACGATCAATCTTCCAAGATTGCGGTGAGATGAAACATTAAATTAGGAAAAGAAGGAGTCAACGATCACATGTCATAGAAATAACATCTAAGGTTGGTGTTATTTTTGTACACAACCCATTTCATATTAGTTGCATAATTGTTCATGTAGTGTCCCTTTTTAATAAATTTGTTAAACTTCGAAAATTACATTTTTTGGCTAATTTGACCCTTAGACTATTAATGACTCGAATGCTTCCAAATTTGGGTCTGAACATGTTTAAAACGTATTAGGACATAAAAAGAGACAAAATTTGCATCATTCCTCTCTACAGCTTTTAATAAGCAATGTCTAACCGAGATAAACCAAGAACCCATATAGAGGAAATTTTAGAAGCTCTCAAGGGTAGATGGCTCCAAAAGACTCTTTAAAGGATTTTGAATTGGGCCTGAAGGTATATGAAGGGTATTAAGACATAAAAAGGAACCTCATCGGTGATTGTTGACTAATATCTTTTGGAACATCTTCTACTGTCAGCAACCTTGTGAGCTGGAACACCGTCTACTGGAACATCCTCTGTTAAATTTTGAGCATTAATACACAATACTCTAGGATCTTTACTGAGAGAATAACATGTACAGTATATCAATGCATAACAATCATAATAAGCATCACAAGAATCACAAGAATCAAAAGCATGAGAGACAAGAGACACAAAGTTTTCGTGGGGAAAACCCTAAGGTGAAAAACCCCACAACTTCCTCAGAGATAGATAGAGCAATGGCTCAACCAAAGTACAACCAAAATACACTGAGATAGTCTCCTAGTAGCAGATGATCCTCCTCCTCACTAGTGCGCCACTTTTTGAGTGAGAGAAGTGTGAGTTTCCAAGTGATCAAATAGAGATCTCCAAATCTCTATTTATACTTAACCTGTTTGCCCAGTTACACTATGGGGCCGACTTGTCTATCTAGGTACATCAACAATATAATATATATTTCAAGGCCAACCCCACACATGGTGGTCTAATAACCCATCGGCAAGTACACACACTTGCGACACTTGTCAATACAGATGACGACACTTCCTTATAGAGGAATAACACATCTCTTATAAGGGTACAATAAATATATATGAAATACATAGATGAAATACATTCCAAAGTTACATATACATCAACATCCTCATCAACAACAACATCAGCGGGAACATCTTCTGCTATCAGCAACCTTGTCAACTAGAACATCCTCATCAATAGCACCATCAGCTGGAATATCTTCTGCTGTTAGCAACCTCGTCAGCAACCCAATCTGAGTCCGTGTACCCATACAGTCTAAACTCCCTATATGAGGTATATCTGAGTCCATAATCCAATGTACCCTTCATATATCTCATCACATTTTTTTCCGCAATTAAGTGACCCAATGTGTTTACAGCAAGGCCATAGGTGTGGCCATGGCTTTGCAGTCCATCATCCTGATCCGCTTTAGGATATCTACTTTCTTTGTCCAGGGAATATTCTATCTGCACTCTTCCACATGCGTAGAAAATAGTGCATCGTACCCAAGATCTCAAACTCGGCAACAAGCTTTCTCTTTCCATCCTCACCTATCACAACCAGGTCATCCACATACAGTAGGAGTATCACTGGATTTCCTTCCTCAACTTGTAGTGAAGGTTGGAATCCGCTTTACTCTTGGTAAAGCCCAAACTAGTCAAAAGCTGTCAATTCTACCGTACCATGTCCTAGGTGCCTGTTTCGAATTGTACAAGGCTTTCTTCAGTTTGCACACATGAGTCTCCATGTCATGTGTCTCAAACCCGAGTGGTTGTTGTTCCTGCTCTTCACTACCCATGTTTTCTTTTCGAGCTACAATTCGAGCTTCTTCCTGTGAGGATTCCTCCCACAGCATACTTCCTAGCACAAATTCCTTGGATGAAGGAATCCCATGACCATTCAAGGTGGTCATCACTATTTCTCCATTCTCTATATCTTCTTCAATGGATTCAAGTTTCTCTTTTATCCGAGAGACCCTTGTAAAGTGTGACTGCATGGTCTATGCATTTTGTATCCTGACATTCATTTAATTGACTCCTCAAAGTCATCTTCTGATTTATGTTCTTTCCTTCAAATCCTTCAAACAGATTGGTCAAGGAGTCAAACATCTCTTTATGGATGACACATGTGGTATGAGATGGTCCTTGATAGAATCTGCAATGATCCAAGTTCTTGGCCTTGACCAAGTTCTTCTTATGTAAGGCCTTAAGGCCTCATCTCCCTCTAGGACTAGAACCTCTTCACTTATGTAGGTATCCAATTCATTCTAGACTTCTAGGATAGGATTTAAACCCAATCCTTACTTTCATGTTTGGAAGTTATCCACCCCTTCAAGCTTGATGTGGTGAGACATCTTAATGAGAAACTTACCACTTGATTTGGATCTTAGCATTTGACAGAGAAACCCTAAAAATCCAAACTTGGAATTTCAAACTTTTCACTGGACAGGAAGATGCAATTGACTGAGGCGAGCAAGCCGATGTGCTCAGATTTTGAAAACTCCAAAAATTTACCCCTCAAAAGCGACCTGTGAATTTCGGATCTGCAATTTCTGTCAAATTTTGGTTTCTATCCAATGCACAATGGCCTCTCCAATTTTTGTCCAATGCACAATGCCCTCTCCAAAGCCCAATAAGGATGGGAATCTCTCACCCTCAAAATTGGTACTAAGGAAAGTCGAGTAAACACTCCACTAGCATGGACAAGGTACAAGCTCTCCAAATTGCAAATATGTAAATAAAAATGATCAAAAGCTACTCTCCTTGGGTCTAACTCCTTCCAAAGGATTCATTCCAACTCAATTTGGGAAGAGTTTCCAATGTGTGCGACTTGTCCAACAATTCCTAGTCTCCTTATTCCCTCATTTTGAATGGCTTCCCTAACTCCTTTGTGGACCTTCTTGGATGTTATTTTTATCCCTAACGTGTCATATATTTCAGATGTCAACATTCAGGTCTGATTTGTGTCATAGGTGTCATAGCATCTTCATCACTATTGTCATACTAGAGGCAGCCTAAGGAATTTATCCCAAGTGTCACAATTCTTCTAAGATATATCTTCCTCTTCCATGGGACTCATTCTTCCACTCCAATTCGACCTTACATGACTCATGCCATGAATAATGCCTCTTAAACTTCCCCAAGTATGTTACCCTTCATCTTGAACTCGAATTGGTGGAGAATCATGCCAAGTATGTTACCCTTCATCTTGAACTCGAATTGGTGAGAGAATCATGCCAAGTGTAGTGGGTCCCACAACCTCTTAATATGTGTCCTCATGGTCCAAAGCACAATGGATTCTCCAATTCCCAATTAGGAAATCTCACCCTCGAAATTGGTACTAAGGCAAGTAGAGTAATTATGGACAAGCTATGCTCTCCAATATGCAAAATGAGAAATGATCAAAAAACACTCTCCAAAGGCATAGATATTATTGGTGATTGTATACCATGGTAATGATATTGGCATGAGATCCCTCTAAGCTTTGATTACACTCTAGGATTTGCTATACATCTGAAGTATATCTTGGAAGAAGTTGCTGCCATTCTTGGACGACAAATTTGGGGCATGTACAAGTTGGCATTATGACATCGATATTTTTTGTGGCCTTGTGACAGAGACAATGATTGTGTCCTTGTAACGAACATGGATTGTGATAGTGACATCAATACAATGATACAAGTACAAGGACATATATATACACTGATAGGTTGATGGAAACCGTGATACAATGGCAGTGGAATATTATTCTTCTTATTCATATTAGGGTGGCAGGATCATGTGAAAGATAAATTTGAAAGGTGTTCATGAGGTGGGACAAGGTACAAAATCTTTGCACAAAGGGACCCCATTCTTAGAATTATTTTTGTCCCAAGTACCTACAAAGATCGGGTAAATTTCATGAGCTTTGGAGTCCAAAGAAGGCTTAAAAAGTATAAGGGAAGTAAGCTTACCTTAAGGGACCTACAAACTTATGCCAATAGGCCCAAGCACTTAAAATATTAAGCAGAGGCGCTAGAGCATCAACTACAAAAGACGTTAGGTGACGATGAGGGCTATACAGGAGGTGTTGGTTCATCCAACAATATTAAGAGGTGGGTGGGGGGGGGAATCCGTATTGCCTTTTTCTACCCTTTTTATATAAAATTAGTATTAACCACACGTTAAATAATCATTCCCAATGTGAATAGGTCAATTAAAAATTTGAACACATCGATACAAATCGTATACAAAATTGTTCTAGAAGCACCAACTTGATAGAGAACTTAATCCCATGGATGCTTTTGCCACTACAGAAAGGATGCTCCTACACCCCTAGTTTTGTACCTGCTAAACAGACAAGGATGCTCCTACACCCCTGGTTTTCTACCTGCTAAACAGACAAGGATGCCCCACCACCCTAAATCTCTACCCACGACTAGAAGGAGGCAACAATTCCCTTAGAAGGCCTCAACCTACCCGAAGAACCACCCAACAACCCTCTAATTTATAATACTTTTAACTTCGGCTTTTCAGATCTTGCTTCTGATATGCAATTACTTCATAGACACCTATGGTCCTCTTCATACATGGTTATATATATTTTCAAAGAACTTTATTATTTGAGAACTTTATCAAGGAAAATCATGCCTCCTCATAAAAAGAATATTGGATCCTTATAATGGCATCGATTCATCATTGATCTTCATAGTCTTTCGATCTTGTTTTAACATGCACTTAGCTAGATTTCATAAAGAATTTGCATCATATCATGTGCTTTAAAAGCTGCACAACTTAACCCAGCGTAACTATCTTGTAGTGTTGGATCGCCCCATCCAAGATCAACGGTGGACTTCAAAAGTTTATGAGCCCAATTATGAAGGAGCAGTATACGGCATAACCAAAACACCCCCCGATTCGCCGGAATCCAACAGTGTGGAAATAGCTGAAATGGCAATTTCGACTGCTCAAATCGCAATTTCGGCGATCTGGGTAGTTTTAAAATAGGGCATTTAGTCTAGGAATGGCAATTAAAATTGTTGAAATTGCAGTATTGCAGAAACAACAAATTCTAGGAAGAAATTTGATCGGTTTCCATCCAAATTTCACCGGAAAAGCGAGGCGTTTTAATGTCCCACCAGTTAAATCAAAGGGTAAAGGGTAAAGTCCCATCAGTTTTAATTTCCAGGAAGTTAGCTTTTATCCTACACGAATTATGAACCCTTGTAGTCAATATGTCCCATCAGTTAAATCAAAGGGTAAAGTCTATCAATTCTCGGGTAACGTCTTTGACCCTTAATGTCCTATAACCTGCTGTAATAGTATTTCAATTGCTTTGATCTTTCATTGCGATGGATCTGGAGATTTCCTGCGATCCGAGTTCTGGTTTTGGATCGTGTTCTGTTTTTTTATTATCATTTCCACTCGTTTAAATAGGATCTGCTCCTATTTGATCTAGCTTGCCAAAAATGTTTACGAAAATAGATCTATGTTCGACTCTTTCTCTGTCCACTGGCTCTCCTCAACAACTGGTTGTTAAAGTTGGAGAAAAGGAAAGTCTCCAGATTCCGACCAATGCTCTGCATAGCGGCCGCTCTTCAGGAAAGCTTTCTTATAGAAGTTCTTCAGGAAAGATTTCTTACAACTGTTCTTCAGGAAAGTCTCCTTGTTTTATAATGGTGGATAGTAGCACACACGGAAGGACCATATTCACCGATGAAGCCACCCGCATCACAGTGGAGAATCTAGAAAGGCGGATCGACGAGATTCAGCAGACCATGGAAACCAGGCTAAACTCGATGGAGCAAAGAATGGAAAGCAACTAGAACGAAATGATGGAGAAAATCCGAGTCCTCCTCAGTGAGTGCAATGAAGCCATTTGAAATCAACCCGTTGGACCTCAAGGTAATGCCGTGGGGAGCCCAATTACTTCGGTAGGTTATGGATAATCCCGTCTAACTGCCAGAACTCCCTTATCAACTCCCACAACTATCAAAACTCCATCAACTGCCGGAACTCCCTCATCAACTCCCTCGAGATCATCCGGCAGGGTGAAACCAATGGAGATTGACTCATCCTGAGAGAACCACGCGATCCACCCACCACGGTCTCATGTTATTTTACTAAAAACTTTAATATTTTAGGTTTACTTTTCTGTTAGTTTAGTTGAGGGCTTTGTTCCAAGGCCCTTCTGTTCAGTTTGTATCGGCAGCTATTTTAGGTTTACTTTTGTGTTGGTTCAGGGCAGGACTTTTGTCCTTGGCCTACATTTTGAAAAATTTAAACTCTATGATATGTCTGGATCCTCCTTGAATGAAATATATGCAGTTTTTTGAATATTAATTTTAATTAATTTTCTAATTCTTTGGTCTTCTCTAAATTCTTAACCTCTCTTATTTATCGATTATGTTTGGATTTATCTATTCTTTTTGAATTTAGATAAACTAAGTTTTGAATTTCTTTTGAATGATAGGTTAGATAACGGAAAACAAAAAATCCAGGCCATCAATTCGACATAGAGATTATTTACTCGAGAAAAACTCTTTGAATGTAGAACTCCAGGAGACACGTTGAGCGATGAATCATATTTATCTTGGAAGTGCATTTTATCTATTTTCAATGTACTAATGTTTGTAAATTACCTGACTTTACTTTGCATAATGTTTGTTGGTTAATATCTAAATATGGATTAAATTTCATGTTTGAAGGTCATGTATCTCTTGATTTTTCCCTCGATGTTTCTACTCTTGCATTGGAATTACTATAACTTAAATCCGTATTCTAAGGTTTATATTGAAATGGTACCTTTAAGATCTGTAATATTTTTTTAAACAATAGAAAAAGTACTATAAAAACCAAATATGCCATGTGTCACAATCTGAGCATTCCACGTGTCACCCTGGAACCGTGGAAGCTAGATCTCGACATTTTAACAACAAAATTTATAGAAAGATTCCTCGAAAGAGTTTGATGGCAAGCTGAAACTTGTGTTTAGTGAAAGGCTGTTGGAATTAGATGTTGAGGAGAAAGAGTGACCGCTCCTTCCTCCAGAGATGTTTTGTAGCAATTGGAAATTTCAACGCTCTAAACAGAAGATTCATAGGAACATTGTACAACTTGATTGCAATTGGAAATATTCTCAGAGAAAGAGAAGCCGCTCTTTCTCTGAGTTGTCTATTTTTACAAATCCCTCATAAAGGAAGGGGTGACCGACCCTTCTTCTGCCCATAACTCTATTCATAATAGTTTTAAGAATGCAAGAAGGGTCGCTCGATCCTTCTTGTGTTGGCCATTCTGGATATAGGTGAATTGATGGATATGGGTGTTCACAATTATCTACTAATCAAAGTAGTGGATCCCTACTATTTAAAGCGGAAGTTGAAATTCGAGAATTCTTAGATTGGCCTTCATATATTAAATTTGTGTATAGTAGTCTCGTAAATGATGGGTCGGCCGAACCCTTGTTGTGGTAAGCATTCTGCCAGTGTTCGTTGTTAAGGATATAAATGAATTGACGGTATAGCCTTCGTAGGTTGAATAATTTTACATTTTTTAGTGGAAGTATTCTCTTTCTCGAAGTTGTCTATTTTTAAATTCCCTCATAAAGGAAGGGGTTGCCGACCCTTCTTTTTCCCATAACCATTCATAAAATTTCTAGGATTCAAGAAGGCTCGGTCGATCCTTCTTGTGGTAAGTATTATACTAGTGCTAACCATTTTGGATATAAATGAATTGACGGTCTAGCCTTCGTAGGTTGAATAAGTTTACATTGCTTTGCACAATTTGCTAGCAAATGGAAATAGTCTCAAAGAAAGAGCGGTCGCTCTTTCTCCAAGCTGTCTATTTTTACAAATCCTTCATAACGAAAGGGGTAGCCAACCCTTCTTTTTCCTATAACTCTATTCATAATAGTTCTAGGATGCAAGAAGGGTGAGTTGATCCTTCTTGTGTTGGCCAATCTGGATATAGGTGAATTGTTGAGCTCACTGTTTTGGATATAAATGAATTGACGTTCTAGCCTTCATAGGTTGAATAAGTTTACATTGCTTTGCACAAGTTGCTTGCAAATGAAAATATTCTCAAAGAAAGAGCGGCCACTCATTCTCCAAGTTGTCTATTTTTACAAATCCTTTATAACGGAAGGGGCAGCCAACCCTTCTTTTGCCGTAACTCTATTCATAATAGTTCTAGGATGCAAGAAGGGTGGGTTGATCCTTCCTGTGTTGGTCAATCTGGATATAGGTGAATTGTTGAGCTCACCGATTTGGATATAAATGAATTGATGGTATAGCCTTCGTAGGTTGAATAAGTTTACATTGCTTTGCACAATTTGCTTGCAAATTGAAATATTCTCAAAGAGAGAGCGGCCGATCTTTCTCCAAGTTGTCTGTTTTTACAAATCCTTCATAACGGAAGGGGCAGCCAACCCTTCTTTTGCCCGTAACTCTATTCATAATAGTTGTTGGATGCAAGAAGGGTGGGTTGATCCTTCCTATGTTGGCCAATCTAGATATAGGTGAATTGCTAAGCTCACCGTTTTGGATATAAATCAATTGATGGTCTAACCTTCGTAGGTTGAATAAGTTTACATTGCTTTGCACAATTTTCTTGCAAATAGAAATATTCTCAAACAAAGAGCGGCGCTCTTTCTCCAAGTTGTCTATTTTTACAAACTCCTCATAATGGAATGGGTAGCAAACCCTTCTTCTCTATTCATAATCCACTAAACGAATGGGCAGATATAGTCCAGAATTCTCAGCCTGGCCTTCGTAGATTAAATATGTTTACACTTCCTTCATAGTGCTCACCGTTTTGGATATAAATGAATTGACGGTCTAGCCTACGTAGCTTGAATAACTTTACATTGCTTCGAACAATTTTCTGGTAAGTGGAAATATTCTCAGAGAAAGAGCGGTTTTGTCTTCTTTCTCCAAGTTGTCTTTTATCCCGATTGCAGATGGCGGAAACATTAAACCGCTCAAGTTTAAATTCTCACATCCCCAATTCCGCAACCAAGTTAATAATTTCCCATTCAAAATTAATAGATTTTTGTGTGTTGCGGAAAACATAGATTTTCTCCCCGCAATCGTCTTGCAATGAGGATTGCAGATTTCTTGGTCATTTGGATTTGATTTTTTTTATTCTGCAACCCGCAATTGCGATTGATCTCTTTTCCATGCTGTGTCTATAACACAAGAGGTCACTGAAGTCTCTCAGGCAATTGCTAATTTGCTTGATAGCATTGTGATTGATGATCCCACTCCAGAGGCCCATTGATGATCTCTTTGTTATGTCCAGTTAATAATTTTCCCTTTAGAATTCATTGATTTGTTTGTGCTTTTGTGATTTGTGGAAAGCACAAATTTTCTCCAAATTTTTTGCTTTCCGCCACCCACAATCTGCAATGCGGAAGCTTGGTTAGTTGGATTTGAAATTTTTCTCTTTCCACAACCTATCATCCTGATGTGGATGAGTTGTTTGAGAAGTTTACCCTTTGTATCTATTTTGTAATTATTATTTAAGGGGGGTATAAAATCACAGAAAGAGGACTATTGTAATTTTTTGCAGCCTTGAAGAAATACAGTTATTTTCTCTTGATATCTGTTTTTTTAATTTATCAAATTTGTTTGATCTATGTTGAAATACACTGATTTAGTTTGTAGTCACAATTAATACATTGTTCTGTAGTTTAGATGTGTCTTGACTTATGATCTATGTTTTCATGTTTTAAATGAATTTGTTTATTTAAATCATTTATCTATTTCTGCAAATGATCAACATATGTTATTAAATTAATGCCAAGTTTCTAGTTAGCATTTCATATGAAGACAATTTGAGGGGTTTAGGTCCATAATACGAGGGGTAAGGCCTCGGTTGTCGAATCAGAAGACCCAAGGTAAGGAGAATTTTTTTGTTGTTGTAAAGATGCAGATTTATATTAAGCTAATAAAAATACTGTAGAGATTACAGTCAGTGGTGGACTTATCTAGAGGTGCCGGCCATAGATATCAGCAGAGTTGTGGCAATTCAAAATCAAACTATACAAAAAACTGGCAGTCATAGGTAGAACCAAAACAAACAAAAAGTAAGAGAGAGAGATCAAAAGAACCTCCTCAACTAGTTGCAGAGGGGCCTTCTGCATCCGAAGGTGTCTCCTCCAGAATTGGGTAGCTGTAGTAATCTGTGTCCTTCCAATCGCTTGCAGGTGTTGGGGAAGCATTCCCATGTGTCGAAGCAGCAATCCCAGGTTTCGACATAGCTCTCACGGGAGGCAGAGTAGTTTTCGTAGAAGGACAAGTTCCCTGAGCATGGAGCTTGACCGGCAACGGCGTCGTCTTCTAGGGCATGAAAGGAACGAAACCAGTCGGATCACTGCGTGTACACTTGGACAGGATTGGGCCCAAGGTGGAGGGGATGGGATCCCTAATGCATGTCAAAACCAACATGCTACCCCCTCGGTTGGACTTATCCATGCCAAGAGGAGTTGCTAGAGTTCCAAGAGTGGCTTTAGGTCTGACAGTAGACATGGTGGCACCAAGTGTATTGTTCCCAGGATGACTGTCGTGGCCGAAGGGACGAGTGGTGGAATAGGAGTCCCAACTAAGCGTGTGTTCCATGGTGGCAATTGACGAGGGTGGCCGCCATGTTTGGTAGAGTAGCCCACAGAGTTTAAGTGGCATGGCGAGCAGAGGTCCAATTAGTCTGCATGTCTTCCATAAGCTAGCCTAACACATTCTTTACAATCCAATAGGGGTCCCAGGTCTACTCTTGATTCCTGTTAGCCATAATGTCTACAATTATCCTAGCCTCCCATTTATCAATTAGTAAACGGACTAGAATTGAGACTTTAGCACCCTTTGGCCTGCCCATGGGAGCCAATGAGAAGATGTTACAGGTGCAGGTAACCGAGAGCGTGAAGAGAACTAGAGCACAAGGAGCCTGGAGCAGAACCAGGTGAGTGCAAATGCGTAGCACAGAGGGCCATGACAGAACATAGTAGCGTGAACCTGGAAGCCTGATCTTTGCATGTCGGAGATCCCTGTGAATTATTTCTAGGAAGGATGAGGCGACGTTGAGGGTAGGGAAATTAAAGAGCCCAGCTACTTGATGTTGCATGGCTGAACTCATGGGAGTTAAACAGGGACAAAGATCCATGACCCAGATTAGATCTTACAGTTGGACGGCTTGAAAAGCCTATTTGCTCCAGAACATACAAGGATGACATGTTCCTCTTAGAACACAACACAACAATCAAAGCTTATCCACTACACGTTATGCACTACCCACTTTTCTAACCCCTAGACTATTTTTACTGGAATTCATCAGGCAGAAGCTTTTCCAACCATTGAAGGTATGATGCCAAACATAGGGCTTCAAACAAAGGCTGCTATAAACTATGACCCCCACCATATCATCTCAGACAGAAGGAAAGCAAGCAATAGAAAGGGTTTTGAACATTTTGAGCTTGCAGGTCTTGCTGAGGCTGCAAATTGGTTAGAATATTGTGGCAAAGAGAAGATGGAGGTATATGTACAGGATGACTCCACCTCCATGGTACCAAAAGCCACTTCTCCACTACCTACCTCCTCCATCGTGGTCCCAGTGATTGAATAAACTATACCCCTTTCCAGTGGCTCTGGGGAAACCAGCAAGTTGGAAAATATTGATGTCATGGATATAGATGATGACACAGAAAATATCCCAAAAGGAAGATAGTGCAAAAACCTAAGCAGCAAATTGTACAGGTGTCAATGGGTCAAGGAAAAAAGAAACAGGTTTAGATTAAGCTACCTGCTTTCGAGGTCAAAGAATATGTATTCAGCCAAACATCCACTGAACCTGCTGCACCCAGCAAGAGTAGAGCAGAGCTACTGGGTGAGTACAAAGAGAGCCCAAAAGTAGCCTCAAAGGAGTCTAAGCTATATGAAGAGGTGAGGCAGATTTCAAATAAAGATGTGTCTTTAGTAGCTAGCAGGATCTATGCCCAGAACACCTTGAACTTGGCCTCGGCTACCAAAACCAAAGCCACTGAAGTGAAAGTGAACTTGGAAGATATTCTTGTTCCTGATATGATCAACTTGCACAAGGAGACTGGGGAGGTTATCTATGCCAAACTGCTAAAGGCTTCCCTAGAACTGTCAAAATTGCAAGTCAGAACAAAGCCCACAAGACACAAATAAAAAAGCTGCAAAATGCATTGTTGGCTATTGAAAGCCAAGAAGACAAGAAGGGTAGTATAAAAACGATGTTGGATGAAAAAGATAGCATCATTTAGTCATTGAAAGAGAAGCTAAAGATCCCCTCCAGTTGTTAGAAGCCTCTAAATTGGCAGAGATCTCCAAGAGGAACCAACAGGCTGGAAATCTAGGTCGTTGAAGTTTGAAGAGAAGTTGTGGCTAACTGATATAGCTCTCATGGTGGAAAGTGAAAAGAAGTGGAAAGCTAAGTCTAAATACCTTGAAAGGAAAATGCAGGAGAAGAGCAAAGAGTTGGAGAACATGGCAATCCTAAAAGACTGAGAAGTGTAAAGGTTGCAAAGCAGAACACAGAGCTGAGGAGCAGAGTCTCAGAAGAAGAGCAAGAGGGAAAGGCTTGGGAGGTAAATACCTAGGGATACCAGTGAAATATGATAAATTAATAAAGCAACTTAGAGGTGAGACCTCCCTAATGGAAGCAAAGCAAGGGAGGGCTACAGAGAAATTGAGGCCATATCTTGATTTCATTCTGGACAAAGAGGTTGTAATAAAGTTAGCCAGGCAAACCTTATACTAATACATTTTAATCATAGTTGGAACGAAACTGAAAACTTTATACATATAGCCACAACTATAGGGACTATAAATTCTAAAAGGCTCCACTTTAGAAAGAGTCTGCCTTATATAATCAATTGTAAGGAGGATTCTTTGGTTTTGGTTACAACTGTTATATCCGGCCACATCATATCCACACATGCTAGCAACCATGAAGGATGGGCGAAGGTGGTTTTCCAAATGGAGGAAGGTGGTTTTCCTTACCGCCCTTCCAACTTGTGAAATCATGTGGTGCTGCCACGTGGAGAGCAGTTTCAGATTCTACAACCACCCATCCCTTTGTCCTAGCACGCATGTTGGGGATGCGGAATTGATATTTTCTGCCATTTAAAATGGTTTGTACGTTGGCGGAGGTGATCTTTCATTTAAAATGGTTTGTACGTTGGCGGAGGTGATCTTTTCCGCCATTTAAAATGGTTTGTACGTTGGCGGAGGTGATCTTTTCAGCCATTTAAAATGGTTTGTACATTGGTGGAGGTGATCTTTTCCGCCATTTAAAATGGTTTGTACATTGGCATGGAGGTAATCTTTTCCACCATTTAAAACGGTTTGTATGGCGCTAATGGTAAATGATGGACTGTATCACTCATGTGAATAATCTCATCAGATTTATGATGGATTGTGTTTATGTGTCATGACATGCAGATGATATCCTACCACACTGTGATAATTAATGTCACGAACTTTTCTGCATTAATACTGTGTGATTATATCCTGCAACAGAACATTGAAACTTAAAGTTCAAACTCTCCGTGGTTGCGAGTTTGGACCTTTGTTTTCTCTGAGGACCGAGGTTTGCTTTTGTTGAGGTGGAACCGAGAAGAGTGTTGGGCGGGTAGAGCAATAAGATTGGTTTGAAGAATCCATTGCTAGTTTTTCAATTGCCAGGTATTTATATTATTCAAACCATAAATCTAAATCTGTAACACAGCATGCTTATTCAGCCTCTGGGCTAAAAATCCATATCTTCCATGGTTGTCAAAAATCAATGCAATGACAGTTTCATGTTCATAGTAATTTAAAGTTGCTGAACATTTTAGATTCTTCAAATTTCCTTCCACCCTTGTCTGTCTTCTTTAGATTTCCATAATTTATTTCCTTCAATTCTGGGTAGTTATCTTCTTACAGTCCATTAATATGAATTCACATCGTTATATTTGCAAAATCGTGCGTTACAGGATTGCTGCCAGCTTGGATACGTTTTATGTCTAGTGGTGTAGCGTATTATTTTCATATATTCCATATTGTTTTCTGCAAATCCTCTAGCATTTGGCTAGGTTTGTTGGAAAAAGATAATGACAAATGAACTCGGAAAATTGAAACATGTTTCTTCTTTTTGGTATCATTTTGCAGTTAATATTCACTATAGAAAAGGCCCATGTATTGGGTAGTTGGACGTGGTTTATGACTCAAATTGTTGGATGCAATGAGAACACATTTGAGTCTTGCATACGATACCAAGGAATTTAGTTGAAGAGATAAAGCTGATAAAAATGTTCTTAAAATTAAGTGAATTTTATCAGAAAATTCGTGAAAATTGCTGGATACCCTTGTTTGTCTTAGTTTGCAGGTTGATAATGAAGAAAAGAAAATAGTCCATTAATATTGGGCAGTGGTCATAAATGAATCCAATATCAATTTTAGCAGAAAATTGGTGAATACTTAGATGCGGTAAACCAGAGCATAAAGATATGAATTCTGATTTAAGATTACTTTCATCCAAGAATGAAGAATAACACAATGGAAAAGATTTACTGGAAACAATAATTAACAAAGAAAGGGAAATTTATAGACTGTCATTACTGGAAATAACAATCAACAGAGAAAGGAAGGAAATTTACAGACTGTCATTAATGAATAGTCAAAGCCACGTGGCACAATCTGAGCGTTCCACGTGTCACCCTGGAGACTAGATTTCGACATTTGAATGAAAAAATTTACAGAAGTTTTGCTACAAAGAGTTTTCTATCAAGTCAAAATTTTGTCAAAGAAAGAGAGATCGCTCTTTCGTCAGGTTGTTCCATTTCGGAGTTTTTGGAAGTATGTTGAGGAGAAAGAGTGTCCGCTCCTTCTTCTAGGGATAAGTTTTTTGGAGTGGCTAAAGTAGATATCCACACTGCAAACACATATTTCATAGGAACATTGCTTTGCACATTTTTCCGGAAAGTGGAAATATCCACAGAAAAAGATCGGCCACTCTTTCTCCAAGTTCTTTTTTTTACAATTCAGAGAGAAAGGTCGGCTGCTCTTTCTCCAAGTTCTATTTTTCCAATTCCCTTGTAAAAGAAGGGGCAAACGATCCTTCTTCTTCCCAATATTCTTTTCATTATAGCTTGAGACTGCAAGAAGGGTCGGTCGATCCTTCTTCGTCTTCACGACTCTAGATATCATTCAATTTCTAGATAAAGGTTTTCACAATTATCTACTAAACGATCCTTCTTCTCGGAAAACAGAAGTCGGGGAAAACAATTTTATATGTTATAACTTAGTCGTGCTCAGTATTATTCGTACGTTTAATCCAGTTCCAAGGTGGCATGGTCCTGGCGGTTTGAAGGTAAATTGGAAGACCTGTCATCTTTATTTTCTCAGGGTTTGGAAACTAGTGCTAATACATGGGAGGATCTGACGGACTTGGTTGTTCGAGACAGCTGCAGAGCTACCCAGGACAATGACATGATTATCTTTCATGCCGAACATGCAAGGTTACATCGGGCAGAAGCTGGCTGGGACACGTAACCCTCATTTCATGTTGTGGTTCATGTCGTTATTTAAAAGTTGGGATATGATTTGTATTTTCATTTTATTAAGTGGATCCAGAGCAGTCCTCTCCAAGCCTAGTGGGGGAATGATGAAAGAAAATTTAAGAGTAGTGAGTGTTCATAAGGGTGAGCGTCACCCGCTGTACCTCGTTCAGTTAATAGGAGGTACCAGCCTAATCATGAAAGTAGCTGGAAAACATGTTTATATGAAGGAGCAGGGTGGCATCCAGGATCGTCATTGCTATCCTTCGCATGCATGCACGCTCTGTTTGTTAATTTGATTATGGAACAAGACTCTAGTAGAAAGTTGGAAGATCCGGCGGACACCAATTGCCAAGTGGAGGCAAATACTGATACTAGTCGAAGATTTAGGAAGAGAAGCCATGGGGAGTCCTCGGGGAGCCGGGTGGTGGCTTTTCTCGAGCATGTAAGCATGCTTGCCAAGAGGCTAATGCTTTCGTTCTTAACATCCATGGGGATATTCAGAGGGATATCCGTGATTATAAGCATCAATGGTGGTTGAGGTTGAATAGGGAGATCCTGCTGGGGGTGCACAAACAATTGAAGAACTGGATTATGGATCCAGGAAATACAGCCAGGCGTGTTAGTCTATACGAGTGCATGGTAGCCCTTTACTGGATGATGAAGAACCTTGTCGGCTTAGCCATCCGCGACAGACAAACCCCCAGAGAGGAAGCGGCACTGCCACGTATGGTGCAGCATAACCTAGAGGAGACTCGTGCGTTGAACTGGAAGCTAGATTTTCTTCTCCAAGTAATGGAGATGTGGCCTCCCCCATATCCTTCTTCGTCTTCCAGCTTCCCCCCTCTAGGGACCTCTCCTGATGCTCCTTACATTATCAATTGACGCTTGATCTGGAATCATTTTTCCAAACTGCAAGTCTTTTTATTAAGGGAGGGTTGGCTATTAAGCTAGATTGTCTTTTCCTAAATGTATATCTTGCCTAACGGGTGTAGTAGCATTTTGTTGTGCTTTTTTATTTCGGGCCTGCATTCCTATGCTAAGAATATCTCCGATTCAGCGACTTTTTGGATAGGTAGTGATTTTTGTGTTCCAAAGCTTCTGAGGATAGGGATGGTCAGTTGAATGAAAGCATCTTATCTGTTTTGGTGATAATTGTCTACCGCAAGGTTAATGATGCTAGAGTCTATGGGTTAGTAGTTAGATGGTCTGTTTTGATGAACAAGTCTGACTCTCGGACAGCTTGTTCCTTCTATAACTCATCTTTGATTTAATACAAAAACTTCTTACTTACAAAAAGAAGAAGGGGCGGCTAACCCTTCTTTTGCCCAGTATTGTATTCATAATAGTTCTAGAATGCAAGAAGGGTCGGTCAATCCTTCTTTCTTTTGCCATTCCAGATATCGATGACTTGCTGGATATAGTTGTTCACAATTCTCTCCTAGACGAAGGGGCGACCGATCCTTCTCTTTGGAAAATGGCATTCGGGACAAACATTTTTGTATGTTAGAACTTAGATGATGTCCAGGTCAACTCCCTACTATTTACAACGGAAGTTGGAAGTTAGGGATTGTCGACATAGCCTTCGTAGATTAAATATATCTAAATTTATATCGTAAATGAAGGGTCGTCCAACCCTTGTTGTGCTTAGTATTCTTCCCTTGTTCACAATTTTGTAAATACATGTATTGACGGCCTAGCATTCGTAGATTAAATATATTTGAATTTATATCGTAAATGAAGGGTTAACCGACCCTTGTTTTGCTCAGTATTCTTCCCTTGTTAACAATCTTGGAAATACATGAATTGACAGCCTAGCATTCGTAGGTTAAATATTTTTAATATTCCGTTATAAATGAACAGGCAGGAGAAGCTTCTTCTACCCAGTATTATTTTCGTAATCTTTCACGACTGCAAGAAGGGTCTTTCGATCCGTCTTGTGTTCACTTCTTCTACAAGAAGGGGCGGACGATCCTACCATTCGGAAAATTGCAAGTCTGGATATACATTTTTTGTTGAGATATTGTAACTTCTAGGAATATTATATTTGTACTCTATTATTCCAGAGATGTTTCATTCCTCCGTGAAGATCTTATTGTATATCCGGAGATGTTTATTCCTTCGTCGAAATGTGGTAACTTGGGTTATTAGACTTCCCTAGTGGGGGTCAGCCCAGTTAGTTGTAGTGGGGTGTTTAACCCAGTGGTAAAGTTGGGGCCGACCTAGTTAATATAAAGTACAAGTCAGAGATGTATATAAATAGAGGAGGTGTGTTCCTCATTATACACACACTTCCCTCACTCAGAATGTACCACACTTGTGGAGGAGAGGTCTACTATGGTGGAGGAGGAGATCATGTCTTTGGTTTGCATCTTTGTATATTGCTAGTCATCTATATTGAGGAAGCTTTGCTGGGTTTTATACCCCATGAGGGTTTCCCAGGATAAATCTGTGTCTCTTGTGTTTATTCTGTGCTTGTTGTTTCTTCAGTGATCCTGTATATGCTATTATTGTGAAATGGAATGTAATGCTGCTATTTTCTATCTTAGCATATTAAATCTTAACATGGTATCAGAGCTAACCTGAAGGAAGGAAATGTATGGCACTTACGACACTTGCTTCTCTTGCGACAATTTGAAGGTTAGGGTTTTATATAGAGAAAACCAGTCATCGTGGAACTTTCGCTATAAATCCATTTTGGAGAAGGTTCAGGATCTGAAAAGTTTACAGGTTGTAGATAACAGCCCCATGTACATTGTGTCCAAAGGGAACCCTTAGATTCGTTGTACTTTGAGAGTTATGATTAGTACAAGTTAGGGTTTCTACCTCTTCCAGATCTCAGTCATAATCAGGTGACCTTGGAAAAAAGGTCATAACTTGGGCTAGGAAGCTTCAAATGAAATTTCATAAAAAGTGACAGGTAGTACATAGATTGTATCTCAAGAAACGTTTTTAGAGGCCGAAGTTGAACCAGTGACACGTGGCACTCCGTACAAGTTCGCTCTCCTGTTTTATCCCATAAATAGGTCACGTTGCGACACTTGGCATAACTCTCTATTGGAAAATCCAATTGAGGTCAGACCTATCGAGATGGAAATATGACAGGTCAGGATACCACAAAAAACGTTTTCAGACCTCGTGGAGCAAAAATTTTGGAGTTACAACAGAAAAAATCAGGTACATATTTTTGTCAAAACAGAATTATGTTTTGAGCACATTCATTCATGGCTTCCGGAATTTAGGGTTTCGGAGAAAGTTAGAATTTTTGGAATTGGAGTCCACAGCTGAATGCTACTCAGGAAAATAAAAATTTAGAGCCCAAGATTGAATTTTTTGGTTGGGTAGAAGACCAGGCTTGATGAAACCCCAGTTCGGGATTTTGATCAGAAAGATGGAAAATTAGGGCTTCATTAAAAGTTGGAATTTTTTGAAGTCTATGACCATGGCTGGAAGCTCCTTAGAAAAATAAGAGTTTAGATCCTTGGATCAAACCTTTTGATTGGGCGGAAGGGTGGGCTCCATCAAACCCTAGTTCGGGATCTGTCAAGAAGATCCAGAAGTTTCAAAGGCAATTTTGAGGAGACAAATTTTGGATATTTCAAAATTGAAGTATGCTAGTTTGATCAGCTCAACAAGACACATCCTTCCATCCATTCAGAAGTGTGAAAGTCAAAGATTGAATTTTTAGGGTTTCTCTAGCAAACCCTAATCAAGCTCCAGATCAAGTTTCAGGGGGAGTTGAGGCTAATGCCTTACATAAGAAGACTACAAGAAGTCTCGACAGGTATGACTTAAGGAGGTTCAGGTATGTCTTGAAATCTGATTCCTGATTAAGTTCATAATATGTTTGTCTTCATATTATTTATTTGTACAATCTTGATTAATGTTAGAATTGTCTTATCACCCTAGTAACAGTATGAATGCATGTGAATGATAGAAGACATTCATTTATTAGGGCTATATGATTGTACTAATGCACTGTGGTGTTGTATGAGGTTGATGTTGTCTGCTAACAAGATACAGGTACATCACGAAAGACAAATCAAGTTCCATGACCATGACAACATGAAGACAAAGACTCATCCATAATCTTTGTTCTACTTATGAGCTATGTATGACTTTGTTCTATTATGAGATATGCAGGTTCCAACACAGAATCTCTAAATCATTGAAAAGAACAAAGAAGATATTGATTAGGTATGTTAGACATAACTAAGTAGGTATACTAATCCAGGTATGTTTTCCTATGTCAAGTCAGAATCTTACCTTGTGTTAGGATCCCTTATATAAGTATACTTGGTATGATTGGTTATGCTTATTCATAAAGTTAGAAATGTAAGTAATCAAGGGTTTATGCATATTATGTCTTTTATCTTGATTGATGATATGCATGAGTAAAAGAAGACTTCCCTGAAACCTTTAATACTAATGTTTATTATCTATGATCATGACTATACATATTCAAGATTATTTAGAATTATAATAGACTAATGAATGTATGTTTGTGTATGAGATCATGAAGATAACACTAGTGCAAACTTGAGCATGCACAGTGGTATAGAATGAATAGAAGTTTAAAAGACATTTAGAAGATCAAGCGGGAGGCAACCACACAAACATAAAAGATAAGTATTTGAGTTGTTATTTGAAATAGTAAATGATATTGCTTGTAATAGTTGTATACATATTTGTATTCCTAGAATATATCATGCTGAATGTAAACATTCATATAGCATTGAACAGTATACTACTAATATGAATATGATTGGTAAATTGGACAAACATTCCATTGTTTCTTGTCTAGAATGAAACCTCTTTGCTGACATGCTGAGAGTTGTGCACACTCTCGATAGTATGTTCTAGTAGACATGGAAGGCATCTAGATAGCCACTGTATGCATACAGGATATGGAAAAGTGTTGTGCCAAAGTATTGGTCAAGATAGTTGTATAACTATGTAAATGATATCTGTATGCATAATAGGTTATCATATCAGTATGATTTGATGATTATGAAGTATTACTAATCATGTACTTAATTTTTATTTATAGGAAAGATCATGAAGAATGATGAACACCGAACAAGTGACGGATGTTCAACAAGAATATTTACAAATCAAACAAAATATAGAAGGCTCGTGGCTAGAAGATTCTCTTAGAAAGAGGAAGAGAATCATGACGAGATGTTTGCTCCAAGTGGCTAGATAAGACCATTATCTTAATAATGTAATTGAAGAGAGCTTTGTTCGGGTACCCAGGATCGATAGTGATCACCATGTGTGATGTGGATCTCAACCTTTGCTACAAGGTTGAATATGGTTTCTATACACAGATGACATGGATGCAAGAAGCAACTCACCATAGAGTTCGAATGATGTTGAGGCTTATATCAGTAGACCCATCTGACGAGAGATGGCACAGATAGATGGCTGCAGAAATGAAAATGAAAGATCTCAGATTGATGCATTACTTCCTAGGTCTGGAAGTATGGCAAGGCTCAGAAGTAATCTTTCCCAAACAGGGAAAGTATGCCGAGAAATATTAAAAGGACTTGATATGTTGGAATGGCCACTCTCATGGATTCCAACTTGAAGCTGTTAGCGAATGACTCATCAAAGTTAGTATATATAACTCTGTATAGACAAATTATTGGGTCATTGATGTATCTAACAAATACTAGGTTAGATATATGCTTTGCTGTGAACACCTTGAGTTAGTATCTAGTGGAAAATAGATGTGTTCACCTAATAGTTGCAAAGCATGTGATGAGGTACCTAAAGGATACGATAGACTTTGATCTATGCTATCTTGGAAATCATGACTTCAGATGGCTACACAGATGTTGATTGGGCAGAAAGTGTATCAGACAGGAAGAACACATCAAGAGGATGTTATTGTCTGGGATCAGCCATGATCTCATGGTTTAGCTGGAAGCATTCTAGTGTGGCTCTCAGCACAAGCGGAATATATGGCTGCTTTCTCTGCTAGTTGTGAAGAAGTATGGCTTCAGGATTGTTTGACTTAGAGATAGACCCAACTGTGATCCTATGTGACAAACAGAGTTGTATCAAGATGGCAGAGAATCCAGTGTTCCATGATAAGTCAAAGCACATAGAGATCTGACATTTCTGTTCCATGATATGGTGTAGAAAGGAACTATAAAGTTCAAATTTGTAACAAGTTACCGATATACTAAACCAAACCTCTACCTCAAGTAAAGTTTCCTGAGACAAACTTAAGGACCCTCCTTGAAAGGGGGAGTGATGTGATCACTTATGATGAGATTGCCTGCATCGACAGTGAGATCGATGATGTGGATACCTATATTGGCGATGCCGACAGAGAGGTTGGTGGATGGTCCTTAGACAGGATCTAAGTGGGGATTGGATCATCCCTAGACTTCGGTCCTAAAGTGAGCCGTAGAAATATGTCTCCGAGAATGAAGTCCTTAGTGGACAAGTGGGGATTGGATCATCCCTGGACTTCAGTCCTAAAGTGAGCCGTAGACATATGGTCTCCAAGAATGAAGTTATTAGTGGACAAGTGGGGATTGTATCGTCCCCAGATTTTGGTCCCTTGAATTGATCTATAGACGCATGGTCTTCGAGAATGAAGTCCTTCATGGACAGGTGAGGATTAAGTCATCCTTGGATACAGTCCTAAATGTATAGGAAGAGGATTAAGTCATCCTTGGACATAGTCCTAAATGTACAGGGAGAGGATTAAGTCATCCTTGGACATAGTCCTAAATGTACGGGGAGAGGATTAAGTCATCCTTGGATATAATCCTAAATGTACGGAGTGAGGATTAAGTCATCCTTGGACATAGTCCTAAATGTACGAGGAGAGGATTAAGTCATCCTTGGACATAGTCCTAAATGTACGGAGTGAGGATTAAGTCATCCTTGGACATAGTCCTAAATGTACGGGAAGAGGATTAAGTCATCCTTGGACATAGTCCTAAATGTACGGGGTGAGGATTAAGTCATCCTTGGACATAGTCCTAAATGTACGGGGTGAGGATTAAATCATCCTTGGACATAGTCCTAAATGTATGGTTGGGGATTAAGTTATCCTTCGACATAGTCCTAAATGTACGGTGGGGATTAAGTCATCCTTGGACATAGTCCTAAATGAGTGGAAAGGATTGTATAATCCTTAGGCATGATGAGGTGTCTTAAATGATCTGTAGACATAGACATATGTCTCCGAGAAGTGGAAAGGATTGTATCATCCCTAGGCATGATGAGGTGTCTTAAATGATCCGTAGACATATGTCTTCGAGAAGTGGAAAGGATTGTATCATCCCTAGGAATGATAAGGTGTCTTAAATGATTCGTAGAAGTATGTCTTTGAGAATTGGTCCTTAGACTTTGTATAAATTGACGAGTGGACTGCATCGTCCCTAGATATGATGAGGTGTCTTAAATAGATCATGTGTGTTGAAGGGTATGCTGCTATTGTGAATACTTGTATTGATGAGGATACTTGTATTGATGTATGGATACTTGTATGTATACTTGTATTGATGAGGATACTTGTATTAATCTTGTGTATACTTGTATTGATGATATGTATACTTGTATTGGTGTGGATACTTGTATTGATGATGTGTATACTTGTATTGGTGTGGATACTTGTATTGATGATGTGTATACTTGTATTGGTGTGGATACTTGTATTGATGATGTGTATACTTGTATTGGTGTGGATACTTGTATTGATGATGTGTATACTTGTATTGGTGTGGATACTAATACTGATTATCTAGATGACGATGCTACTGATCGTGATGGTCTAGATGACGATGTTGCTGATCGTGATGGTCTAAATGACGATGCTAATGATCGTGTGATGACGATGCTGATGATCGTGTGATGATGATGTTGATGATCGTGTGATGACGATGCTGATGATCATGAGGATCCAGATGCTGATGTTGCTGTAGTTGTTTGAGTGTTGCAGAAGATAAAGACTCAGTACTGAAGATGTTGATGTTCCAGTATTGAAGATGTTCCAGTAACTGGTTGAGTTACTGATGATGTTGAGAAAGCTTCAATGATTTATAGATGTATCATGTTGATGACTCCTTGCTCCTGCAGATGTTGTTATAATATCCTTCTCGTTAAGGGGGAGTGTTGAGATATTGTAACTTCTAAGAATATTATATTTGTACTCTATTATTTCGGAGATGTTTCATTCCTCCGTGAAGATCTTATTGTATATTCGGAGATGTTTATTCCTCCGTCGGAATGTGGTAACTTGGGTTATTAGACTTCCCTAGTGGGGGTCATCCCAGTCAGTTGTAGTGGGGTGTTTAACCCAGTGGTAAAGTTGGGGCCGACCTAGTTAATATAAAGTACAAGTCAGAGATGTATATAAATAGAGGAGGTGTGTTCCTCATTATACACACACTTCCCTCACTCAGAATGTAGCGCACTTGTGGAGGATAGGTCTGCTATGGTGGAGGAGGAGATCATGTCTTTGGTTTGCATATTTGTATATTGATAGTCATCTATATTGAGGAAGCTTTGCTGGTTTTTCTACCCCATGAGGGTTTCCCAGGATAAATCTATGTCTCTTGTGTTTATGCTGTGCTTGTTACTTCTTCAGTGACCCTGTATATGCTATTATTGTGAAATGGAATGTAATGTTGCTATTTTCTATCTTAGCATATTAAATCTTAACATTTTTTTATATATTATAATTTATGTTATATCTTTGTTTAAAATAAATATGATTGTTAATGTGCTCCTGTTATTTTATATTTCATAAAATGCTTCTGAACTGGATTTTGGTTCTGAACAATGTGTCCTGTTATTTTATATTTCAGATATCGTTTATGAAATGGATTTTGGTACTCAACAATGTGTGGACCTACTTTTGAATGGATTGAAAGTTGCTGAAGGAATCTCTTTTCCAGAAAGAAAATTTTTGCATAATATCAGAATTAAGGACAGATGTATCATTGTAAATGTTACCAAGTATTTAAATGCAATTCTTCCATTGCCCTATCGATCAGAAGGTGCATATACATTGTCAGAGGTAGTTGGTGGCTATATTCAATGGCCTGTATCTGAGATCGTTAACCAGATTGGGTTCTGCTCTTTGCGAGAATGAGGTGAATGATATACCAAGTTCTACTTCGACAAGTGTAGCACATATCATAACAACTGAGAATGAGGTCAATGATATACTATCTTCTACTTCGACGAGTGTATCACATATCATAACAACTGAGAATAAATCTTCTTTTATTATGAGAAAATTTAAGTTGTTACATAAGCGTTCAAAAAGAAAGGATTGCATTTCCATAGGTGTTGTAACAAATGTGAGTGGGAGTGATTTTGTTGGGGGAACATTTGTGGGTGACTTCAACTTTGGTATTCTAGTGGATGAAGTGGTGTTTTCTTGTATGGCATGTTGTCCAGGGTTGAGCAGTGGAGCTTTTGTTGTATGGCCAATTAAGAGAATCATCGATTTTAATACAGAAACATTGCTTTCTTTTGCAAAAACTTTCAACAATAATCAATCTGAATCTACTTTGAAAGTATTAAGAGAAAATCACAATGAAAGGTTGTTCGGACTGACAGTTAATTTGATACATCAATGTTCTTTAAATCTACAGTATGTTGCTCGCGGAATAGTGTCAAATGTTTTTTAGGGAGACATTATACAATTCAAAGCACTAGATGCTGGTGAGTTTGGTATTTTAGTTGATAAAGTCTTCTACAATTTGTGAGGATTGTGGTGTATTTGAAGGATCCCTTATAAGATGGCCTGCAAACAATTTGCTTGACCTCGATAATGTTCTTTTGGATGTTATACTAAAAAGGAAAGCAGACGAAGAAATGGTCAAGTTTTGGAATGTTTTTGAAGAATGTCCTTTATAGATGGTCCTTCCAAGTACTCCTCGTTTTGAATATACAGATGTTAAAGGTAATGGAACAAGGCCATACAATTCCGTAAAGCCGCAAGATGGAACTAACATTTTTGAAAGAAATTCAAGATCGGTACCTTACAAGCCTGCACTAAATCTGGGTGCATTCCTTTCAAACATTGGAACCGAACATTGTTGCTCAAATCTTTGTATATCAAAAATTTCACATGGATCGATAGTTGAATGTGCGAAGAAATTTGATAGTATGAATGGAAATTCAAAAAGACAGTTTGTTATGAATTCTTTGGGATCAAATGCTCGTGTTTCCAAAGAAGGAGATGACAGAAAAAGAAGCTTATTTACAATGAGATTAGACACAGTAGACGTCTATCAAAATGCATGGTATAAATGCCATCGGATAAAAAAAGCACTTTCTTCAATTATAAAAGAATGTTCATGAATGGTGATGTGAGAGCTGTGCACGGTAACAATGGCTTGGAAAAAACCAGGGCGAACACTACTGCACTGGTATCTACTATTAATAAAATTGTAGTAGAGAATTTAGACAAATCTCCACATCTTACACGAATAATCAGTAAATATGGAACAAGGACAACATTGAAATTATTGCCCGCTAATATGTCCCATGGTTTGCTATGAAAAATGGCTAACGATGAAATCATAGGAATCAGTTTGCCTCCAGTATCACAATCCTCCTTTAGCAAGGTGATGAGAGAATATTTTCCAAATGTTAAAATTTCTAAATCAAACAACTTTGCAAGAAGTAATGAGTGCATTACAATACAAGATAGGCTTAAGGGGACCACTGATCCAGCTGAGGTGGAAAAGTTGTGAGCAAATCAGGATGCTCATAATAAATATGTCTCAAGTTGTCGCTAGATCTATTATGCTCACAGGTTGGCTTCCCAACAATATCCGAAGACTTATGTCAGTATTGTTCATGACAAAATGGACAAGTCAAAGACTTCGATTACAAGAATGGGTAAGAAGGAAAAAGATTTTAGTAATGTTATGAATCTTCCCATATCATTGACTAGAATGTTGACCCATGGGCACCAGACTAGGGGTTTTGGTCATTTCAGCCTCTCCTTTTTAGAGATGGGATCGAATTTCACTGTGAAATCCCTAGCTAAATGCTTGAAGTGTCTTGAAGAACTAGTGGGTGATAAGTATCGTGATTTTCTCTACAAAGGCGGAACATCTAAGCACCAATTGCAATGTTATGAATCTTCCCATATCATTGACTAGAATATTGACCCATGGGCACCAGACTAGGGGTTTTGGTCATTTCAACCTCTCCTTTTTAGAGATGGGATCGAATTTCACTGTGAAATCCCTGGCTAAATGCTTGAAGTGTCTTGAAGAACTAGTGGGTGATAAGTATGGTGATTTTCTCTACAAAGGCGGAACATCTAAGCACCAATTGCATGATGCTCTATTGCAATCAAACTCATATGAAAAGTGTTCGGTATATAGACAATATGTAATGCAAGATGATGTAATGTGTGTTGATGGTACTAATCAATGCATGCCAAATAGAAAACTACCACGCATATTGTTTTTGCAAATGGATAATTGTTCAAGCGGTAACAAAAATTGCTTTGTATTTTCATTTTTATCTCTTTTAACAGCAAGGAGAGTGTTTGAGAAAGTTGAAGTTGGATTCCTCCCATTCAAACACACCCATGAAGACATAGATGGAACTTTTGGCAGGTGATCAACAAAGCTAATGCACAAGGATATATTTTCTCTCCTGGAAATTATGGATACGTATAGGACATGTGAAGATCAAAATTCCTTTGTCCCTTATCTAATTGATGAACTTTATGATTTTAAGAGTTTTGTGATACCCCACCTTTTGGATGGAAATGCTAAGATCGTCGGTATCAAAAAATGCCATTTTTTAAAATTTCAGCTCATAGATGACATTCCAGTCATGCAATGGAAGGCATCACTTCAGGATGAAGATTAGTCGTCTCCTCTTAAACTCTGGCGGTCATTGCCAGATGGTAGAGAAAACTTGCCGGTGGGACAACCTAGGTTATTAAATATGCAATCAAAAATTCCTTCAGACATTGACGAAATAAAAAAGGACTAGAAACATATATTTCATTCTGGAATGGAGGGATTGAGAAGGGAGGTGAACAATTTTGGCGTCCCAAGGTAATTTATTGGGAGGCTGTACTTAAAGCTTTGGACAGTCCCTTCGAGAGTGTTTATCAGTCATCAACTAAATTTTGGCCATCGACAAGCCATGATATTCATAGTGAACCTACAAGATCTGAACATGAAATTATGGATGCTTATTTGAAGGAAAATGTTCCTTCTTTGCAGGATTTCTATGTTGGATGGCTACACAACAAGCCTGGAGATGAATTCATTCCAAGAGTGGATGTTGTAAAGGGCCAAATGGTCGTTGTGCAATCACCAGACCCAGATTGTGCAATCTGGTTGGGTAAGGCGATTGGTGATGTTTATCAGGAGTCAGATGCTAGTGCTGTTGGGTCTTACAAAGTAGAGGTGCAATGGTGGAAGCCAATAGGACCATCGAAGGATCTGAAGGTCTTGTACAGAAAATGCTTAGATAGGCAGCAACAATGGGTTGTAGGTGCAGAAAAAAATATGAAGATCGATGTAAATAGCATCATATGGGAATGGTCACCAAGGCAAGGATGGACAAGAGAAAGAATTAGAATAAACGAGAAGGGCCTTGCAGCAGTCAAGGCATAAGGAGTAAACATGGGGAATAGTGTTCAGAATGATGGATGTCCACAAGGGTTGATAGTAGACAAAATTGGTTTCTAAATTTCCCTATGTGGTAGTTTTAAGCAACAAAATTGTTGTGTTTCTAAATTTCCACTTGGTCAACAAAAAGTTGTATTTTTTCATTTTCATCAATAAAAGTTTTATAAAAGGAAAGATACAACTTATAGCCATTGGGATTGATAATGGATGGTTATTTGTTACAAAATTGAATTTGTGATAAGTGTAGTCATTTGCACACTAACTGTCGTTAAGTGTTGTAATTAACGCCTTAATTACTAGTTAATTGTGCTTAAGAATAATTAGCCTTTAGAAGTGGTTTATCCGCTGCACTTAAAACCAAGTAATGGTCCTCACAGTAACTACCGAAATACTAAAATATGATCCAATATACTCAAGCTGCCAAATTCAGCAGTGCTCATAGGAGAAAATATTCTATACGAGCCAATATTATAATTAAACTGTATTTTTAATACTCAATGTACAATATCAAATATGCCACCTGTCACAATAAGATCGTTCCACGTGTCACCCTAGGATACTAGATATCAACATTTAAACAACAAAATTTATAGACATCTTGCTTCAAAGACTATGCTGGCAAGTGGAAGTATTCTCAGAGAAAGAGCAGCCGCTCTTTCCCAAAGGTGTTCTATTGTTGCTATTCCCTCGTAAATGAAGGGTCGGCCGATCCTTCTTATTCCAAATATTCTTTTCATAATAGTTTGACACTGCAAGAAGGCTCAGTCGATCCTTCTTGTGTTCTCTATTATGGGTATAGCCGAATTGTTGGATAAAGGTTTTCACAATTAACTACGAAAAGAAGGGGCAACCGATTTTTCTTGTCGGAAAACAGAAGTCGGGAGAAACCATTTTTATATGTTAAAACTTCCAAGGTGTTCTATTTTTAAAATTTCCTCGTAATTGAAATTTCGGTCGACCCTTCGGATCCCTAATATTATTTTCATAATAGTTCGACACTGCGAGAAGGGCTACTCGACCCTTCTTATTCCAAATATTCTTTTCATAATAGTTCACCACTGCAAGAAGGATTGGTCGATCCTTCTTGTGTTCTCCATTATGGATATGGCCGAATTGCTGGATAAAAGTTTTCACAAATAACTACAAAAAGAAGGGGCGGCTGATCCTTCTTGTCGAGAAACAAAAGTATGGAGAAACCATTTTTATATGTTAAAACTTCCAAGGTGTTCTATTTTTAAAATTGCCTCGTAATTGAGAGGACGGCGACCCTTCTTATTCTCAATATTATTTTCATAATAGTTGGACACTGCAAGAAGAGTCACTCGACCCTTCTTATTCCAAATATTATTTTCATAATAGTTTGCCACTGAAGTTTAGCTTTCCCGTTTAGCTTGTCGTTGTTAGCACTAGCGTTGTCCTATATGAAACTGGGAGGTTCAGTTTCTAAAAATAATGGAGAATCATCTGGGTAGGTATTCACGGCCTCAAGGGTGAAATGATCAAAATGCCAAGCCTGAAACTTTGCAAGGAGAATTAAATTGCAGAGGTCCGCCTCCTGTTACATATCTGCACAAATAAACGGTCTAGATATTTGGTGGTGAAGATCTACAGACATGAGCAGGATTCGCAAAAAAAGGGTAAGGTGTTTCAGACGGAGGGGGATGTTTAGCCAACATGCATCTTAAGTGGCAGATCAATGGCCAATGGAGTAGATCGATGGTCGGAAACTACTTCTCTGATACGACATGCACAGAGCAAAATTTTTTTTGGATCCATGAACGTTTGGTAGAGGCCTACGGGTTTGCATGGTGCAGATCTGAGGAGGCCGAGATCTATGGCCAGGGTTTTGTTCACGGATCTAACTTGCACGAAACATCAACGCAAGCCAAAATTTCCATGAATTTGTTAAAATTCACACCGTTTCATAGCCAGGATTCATGCAAGATCTAGATCAATGGTGGGAGACTTCCCATGTTTTTAACTGGCATAAAAGGCGACATGTGGTGGGATTCGAGGCCACTAGGGATCATAGAGATAGAAACCAGTGGCGAACCATGGCCCACAACGGATCAAGAAAATAGACGGCCAGGGAAGCTTCCGCGCCGCAGGAGATAGCAAAGGATTTTGAAGTATTTTTATTCAAAAGAAATTTGTAATATTGTTTGTGACTTTGACTCAAATGACATTTGGCAATTTTAATTAAGTTATTTCAGTTTTTAGTAAAAAGACATTTTTTATAAAATACATTATGAATTACTTTGAAAGGATTGGAAACTTTTTGGAGAAACAAGAATTTTGTATCGAGTTTATATATTTGAATATAAAGAGCCACACAAGAAATAACTCATCTTTACAGAATCATAGATTCATGTGTTGATCTTGTTTACAGTCGACTGTATTTTTCTCTTCTTAAAATGGATAGTGTATTCATCTGTAACTTGGTGCCCATTATTGATATTTTTCTCTTATGTGAATGTTTCTCTCACTGTTTAATTCATACTATTATGCTTTTTCATGCCTTGATAAGTGTTGTATCGGGACAGAATTCATAAATATTATGCTCTGTTTCTTTCATTTCAAGCATCCAATACCATTTTATGCTAAAGTCAGTATAGAATTCATTTCTATATTGATGGGTTGTTCATATCTTCTTCTTTAATCACCAAACAAAAGCTCTTTGACTGTGAGCGGGTGGCTATCCTGCCTCTGATTAGTTTTCTTTGCAAAGCACTGTCATGTTTAATCATATTTGTAATCAATAATCCATACATTGATCTACAGTTTGGATTTTTCTTTACTCATGATCTGTGTGTCTTTTATGTTTTAAGTGAATTTATTTAATTAAAACATTTATCTATTTCTGCAAATTATTAACGTAAATTAATAAATTCATGTTAATTTTTCAATTAGCATTCTAGCTACAGGGTGATATCAAAGTGCCAAATCAAATATGCCACGTGTCACAATATGATCATTCCACGTGTCACCCTAGGATACTAGATATCAACATTTTAACAACAAATTTATAGACGTTTTGCTTTAAAGACTTTGCTGGCAAGTAGAAATATTCTCATTTCTCGAAGGTGTTCTATTGTTACACTTCCCTCCTAAAAGAACAGTCTGTGGACCCTTCTTATTCGTAATATTCTTTTCATAATAGTTCGACACTACAAGAAGGGTCGGTTGATCCTTCCTGTATTATCCATTATGGCTATAGCTGAATTGCTAGATAAAGGTTTTGACAATTAACTAATAAAAGAAGGGGTAGCCGATCCTTGTCATAAAACGGAAGTAGGAACAAACCATTTTTATATGATATAACTTCCAAGGTGTTCTATTTTTACAATTCCCTCGTAATTGAAGGGTCGGCCGACCTGTCTTATTCCCCATATTATTTTTATACTAGTTCGACACTGCAAGAATGGGTCGCTCGACCCTTCTTATTACCAATATTCTTTTCATAATATTTCGACACTACTAGAAGGGTCCGTCGATCCTTCTTGTGTTCTCCATTATGGATATAGCTGAATTGTTGGATAAAGGTTTTCACAGTTAACTTCGAAAATAAGGGGTGGCCGATCCTTCTTTTCATAAAACGGAAGTCGGAACAAACTATTTTTATATGTTATAACTTCCAAGGTGTTCTATTTTTATAATTCCCTCAAAATTGAAGGGTCGACAGACTGTTATTATTCCCAATATTATTTTCATAATAGTTTAACACTACAAGAAGGGTCAGTGGATCCTTCTTGTGTTCTCCATTATGGATATAGATAAATTGCTAGATAAATGTTTTCACAATTAACTACGAAAAGAAGGGGTGGTTGATTCTTCATGTCGGAAAACGGAAGTACAATTGACTTGATATTCAAACAATGACTGAATATTTTAGACATTGATTTTTTATGTTATAACATAGCCGATTGACTTTATATTCAAACAATGACTGAATATTTTAGATATTGATTTTTTCACCTTAAAATTTTGAACATTTACAAATGAAAACTGCAATATTCAAATATACAATTGCATTTTTTTATTTGAAATTCACTTTTCAAATCAGAAATTGCATTTTTTATTTTAAATTTAACTTCACAATAATTTAAAGTCGTTGAACGTTTTAGATTCTCCTTATCCTAAATCATATCATCTCCTTTGAAGGAGCAATAAAAGACTAAACTTTTATTGGAGCTTCGACTTGTAGACTTAGAAGCACTAGACTCATTCCAGACTAAAACAACATTCAATGACTGCTGCAAGTGTCTTTGAAAGAATGAAACCAAATCATTCACTGAATACATCATACCTCCTGCACAAGTTGGTAGTATAAGTTAAACTTTAAAAAGTGTTGAAAATCCCATAGTCATCCAAGGATTCCAATTTCCATCACATTAACTTGGACTAGTTACTCGTGGATGCAGGTTGGACAAACTTTAGAAAGCCTCCTATCTTGATGATTTTCCCAACTTCAGCTACAAAGTGAATATTCTTGCAAAGAATGGTAAGCTCTCCGGGCTAGATGTAGTTATTTATTGATGAATACTGCAAAAAATGTACGATGGTGATAACAAGTTTACTGTCTGTTAAGTCTGATACTACATCATCCGAGAGTCGCTCAACAAACTTTCCGATAGAATGTTGTTTCAACCACTTGGAGCAGTTAGAAGAAGCTGACAGCATGATCTGGAGGCATAGACATTCGAATATTAGCAAGCGGATAGCCTAGACATGGCAGTATTGTATCTCCCTCGAATACCTGCATAGAAAACAAATAACTGTTTATCACGCTACCGTAAAAAGAAACCATTTCCAACAAATGCAAAAATAATCATTTTATTGCAGCCAACGCGTGAGAACACATGTCATCATGCCCAATAAAAATAGAGAAACTATTCCTAAATTGTCAAGTGCACCATAATAGGGGATGGCCAGACAGTTGGTCTGGGTATCCCGCTTGGACGGGTTAGCTCCTAACACCGTAGTTAGTGGAAGCAAAGGCATTCAACCAATGAAATATACTTTGCAAATGATAAGCAAACACTTAAATTAGACGTGTGTATAATAATGACTACAAAAATTATTTCTTACCGAGAAAAACCTTTTACGGATATGTAGTCTTTCAAGGTTAGGAAGTTGCTCCAATAAGTTGAGAAGAGGAAGAGGGTTCAGAATATGGATATCAAGATTCTTCAATGATTTCAAGCTACCTAGTATCTCCACAAATTTCTCTGCAGGTAAATGGTGCATTAGATCCATTATATGAGAACGTTTCTTCATAGCTATAAGATTCTGGCAGTTCACAATTTAAGCCTCTATTTTAAAATCCCATTAGACATATTAAGTGTGCAATGTTGGGAGAGGAAATAATAGGCTTCCACAGTCCATAACAATATATTAGCTCAAACTTTTGAAGAAGAGGGCAATGAGAAATAAATCGAGCTAAAGAGTCATCTGTCAAAGCGAGCTAACAGCACCCCATTGACTCTTACACCATTTTCATGAATTGAAACAAGAGTAAGAAGAAGTTGACAGCATGGTCTGGTACTAAAAGAACATTCGACGACTGCTGCTAGTGTTAACGACCACAAAAATGCATGTTGTCTTAGAGAAGAAAGCCAGGAACATAATGACAAGTCCATGTATTGGGACTTCGATAGTGCTAATCTTCCTATGTACCCTCCTCATTGCAGGAAATTAATGACAAATCCATACATACACAGGGATTTTCAAGGGAGCGAACTTCGATATGCTCATATATCATGAGCAGAACTAGGGAGCGATCATAAGACTCAAGGTGAACAAACTAAAAAATTCCATTTCAGTTTGCTATGAGTGGCCACTGTGCTGATGGATTAGCCTATATATAGTGAGTGGCCACTGTGTTAATGGATTGAATGGGATGGGATTCTGGGACGAATGGGGAATGGTAATTATGACAGTATGGTGGGATCGTGCTGGTAAAAGATATCATGTGTAGCGACAACATATTTTCTGGAGTAATCGTACATGTATCAGTCCAATCGATTCCTTGAAAATCCAACAGCCAACATGCTTGTTGCCAGTGCATTAAATGGCCTACTGCAGGATGAATAATATTCGTCGTAAATGATGGATTGTATCCCTCGTGTGAATAATCTCATCACGCTTTCAGTCCACATAATGTTTATGTCTTGTCACCAAAAAAGTCTCTCGATGGGGTCAATGGTAATTATCACAGTATGGTGGGATCATAGATATCATCTGTAGCGACTACAGATTTTGCTGGAGTAATCGTACAATTATTACTCCAATCGATTCCTTGAAAATCCTATGGCCAACATGCCTGGTACCATCAATATCTATAATATTCATCTAAAAAATCTTTGAAATAATTTTAAAAATCAGATATGCCACGTGTCACAATATAAGCATTCCACGTGTCACCAAATTTATAGAAGTTTTGCTTCAAAGACTTTGCTGGCAAGTAGAAATTCTCTCATAGAAAGAGCGGCCGCTCTTTCTCTGAGGCGTTCTATTTTTACCATTCCCTCATAGATGAAAGGTCGGCCAACCCTTCTTATTCCCAATATTCTTTTCATAATAGTTTGACACTGCAAGAAGGGTCAGTCAGTCCTTCTTGAGTTCTCCATTATGGATATAGCTGAATTTCTTGATAAAGGTTTTCACAAATAACTTTGAAAATAAGGGGCAGCCAATCCTTCTTGTCAAAAAACACGGATCGAATCCCAGGAATCCCCCTCTATGGACATGAGAATTGCTGTGTCTACCTCAGTACAACGGCAGAATTTTTTGTAGAAGGGATCCCTACTTGGATTAGTTTTTACATCAATTTTGGAATTTATTTTGCATCAGCTTGTTAAATTTACAGATCCATATTGGCAAAGCTATTCATGCTCCTAGGCTCTCCTTTTTGTAATTAATGGTTGTGCACAGCCTTCTGAATAAATCCATCTGTATGCCTTAATATAATTATGGAGAAGTATTTTATAGAGAAATATGGTCAAATGATGAATATATCTTTCTGAATATAACTCATTGTATTTTACATATTAAGAACAAAAGCATTTTACATATTAAGAACAAAAGTATTTTATATATAAAGAACAAACATTTACAACCGAAAAATCACCGATTATTGGAGAACATTTACAACCGAAAACCAGAATGGTCAAATAATGGAAAAATACTAAGGCTAGGCCGTCATTTGATGTATAACCAGAATGCCAAATAATCGAAAAATAATAAGCACAAGAAGGGTCGGCCGACCCTTCGTTTAGTAGATAATTGAGAACACCGGTATCCAGCAATTCACCTGTATCCAGAATGGTTAGCACAAGAAGGATCGGACGACCATTCTTGCAGTCTAGAACTAGTATGGAAATAATACTGGGAAAATCGCATGAATGGGGGGGACCATCGAAGGAGAGAACTGGAGACACTATGTACTTGGAGACTAGTAATGTTTTACAATCTTTAAATAATTTTAGTTAGTTTCTATTTTACTTTCTTTTGTTATGTGTATCAAGTTTCCTTGATTCATTTTCGTTTTTCATACATACATCTAATAACTCTATTTTGTATTGTTAAATCATAAAACATATAAATCTGTGTGCTTGATTTATCATTCATATGATTTTTATGCAGGTTATGCATTAGTCAATTTCTTTACTTGATTCATATAGTTTCACATTCTCTAATAATAGCCCGGTCATTATGGTCATAATTTAATTTGTTAATTAGCTCATCATTGATAGGACAGTCACATTCTTTTTAATCCTTTGAATAAAATAACACAAGAATCTTTACTCTTGAAAATATGCATCAACTCTACTCGGGAATATTTATTCAAAATTGGAAAGCTCAATACGAAACGAGTATCTCTTCACGGGTTCCAACACTTACTACATTGCCAAAAATAAACATCTAATCCTTTGAATAAAATAACACCAAAATATTTATACATTGTAAAACCTCTCGAGGTAAAACCCTAACTACTTCATAACTAAAAATAGAAAATTATAAACTAACTATTACATTCCATTTTGGTGAAAATTTATACAATTTCCAAAATTTCTCAGAATATAACATTTGATGTCTTTCTATTGGCTGTAGCTGACGATAGGGATTCTTTATCGAACAGTAGTCTTCAAGTGTGCAAGGTGTACTTCATTTTCCCATATCTATCCACTGTCTTCCATTGCTCTGTAGAAGATACCTCATAACTAGTCATCTCCTCAACCAGTACTTTCATTTCTATGTGCTCTGCAATAGAGGTTGGAGGAATCTTTTCAGCTATCATGACTAGCTGGTTTAGAATTTCAAAATCAAGGGAGAGTTTCTTCAGTAGAATTTTCCCTATTAGAACATGAGTCAAACATTGAAATTGCTCATGGTTCCTCCTGATGTTATATAGTAAATACTTATAATTGTCCTCGGCAATTAACTCATTATTTTCATCCCAAAAAGAAGGTAGTCCCTTTTGTATTACCTTCTCAAATCCCTTTTTGGACGCCTCAACATGTTCCTTCATCTGTTCTGCACTAGCCTGAACATTCTCAATGTGAGAATTTTTGCTAAGGACTCTCCTAGCCCAAGTTATGACTATTACCCTATTTTCGATAGCCATTGCTTTCAGATCACCTTCTGTCAGAGTATTTAAGAAACTTATGGTACCCTAGGCTGTATCTTTTGGTATCTTACCTAAAACTTCTCTCATTGCTTTACATCTTTGTAAGCTATCATTTTCTATGGCTTCCTTTGTCTTCAAAAAATCTAAATAAGGCCTCAATTGTACAGCCTCATCAATGATTGAATCCCAAATCAAATGCTTTGCACCTTGAAATGCTAGTTGTCCTGTCACTTGGCCTATCATCCTCTGATTTCTTCCTACCAAATCTTTATTGTTTTTTGTCAACTCTTTTATTTCATTTTCCTTTTTCTAATTTTCCTCTTCTAGTCTTTGTTTTTCTTCTTTTAGTTCTATGATCTCCACCTCTTTCAAGCTAACATGGGACATAGCTTGAACTATCTCATCTGTGGTTGCTTCTTTGTTGCCTTGATCTGTTCCTTACTTCTCTTATGCTGTATTTTCCAATTTTTCCTTTAGATCTTCAATTACAGTCTTAAGACTCGATCTATCTTTCTCCCAACTTTCCTCTTTTTCCTCAAACTCGAGCAATTTAGCAATACAATCATCCAATTCTCGAGATAAAGTTTCTTTTTCTTGTTCCAACACAGTTAATTCAGAGGCTTGAATTAACCGTGTTGCTGGAATTCTAACCTTTTGCTGAAGTAATTGGATATTCTTTTCTTTCTCAGCTAAAAGCTTTTTAATTGTCTCCCCTCTATTTGGTTCATCATTGCTCTTCACCAGGTCATCTTGCAATATTTTTATTTGCAGCTGATGAGCTTTGTTCTCTATTTTCTCTTCGCTCAACTGGATTTGCAGCCTGTTCACTGTTTTTTGTAATTTTTCCACTGTTAAAGTAGCTTTCATCATATCAGCATAAATCACCTCTCTAGTATGTCTGTGTAGGTGAATGTTATCAGGGACTGTTATCTTCTATAAATTCAATTTCATTTCTGTGACCTTATCATCAGACGATACGGCCAAATTCAAAGTCTTTTTGTCTAGATCTCTGCTAGTCATCAGATTAATTTCTGAATCAACAACATTCCTGACTTTTGGAAACAACTAATGCATTGCTTCTGTTGTTGTTTCTCTGTCTTTCCCATATTTTACACATATTTCATCTCTTAAATGAAATTTGCTAGAATCACCTGCAGCTCTTGCCTCATCAAATTCACATTCCTGTACTTGAATACCTGGCCCTTGGTATTTTTCTTTCTTCATTCCCTTTTCTTTGTCAGATACAACTACTTCATCTTGTTGGATTGATTTTAATCTTTTGGCTTCTCTTTCTTCCTCCACCCGCATATCAGTACTTTCATAAAAACTTCATTTACTTGTTGCGTCAAGCTTTCCTGGGGTAGGTACCATCTCAGGTACCAACTCAGTAAAACTTTATCCAAGGTAGAAGGATTAGCGTGTGAACTTCCCGAAACTTCGTGTCTAATTCATATTGTAGTAAATTTGCCATATTTGCCAATCCTTCAACCTCTTGGTGATTAAAGGCTTTATTTTTGTTCTCTTTCCTTCTGTCAGAAATAACATGACAAGGATCATAATTAATAGATGTCGCTTTCTTAAAACTCATTGCTTCTAAATGTTTTCGTAGAAAATGGAGAGCATTCTTGTTCTTGATGATAAAAGGACCAATTTTTAAAGGGAACTTTATATCTGTAGCTTTCTTGAAAAGTAGAAAATGGTCATTTTCTACTGTCAATTTTTGTCTGATAAACTCCAAAGCAAAAACTATGGAAGTCAAAAAGGCTGGTAGAAGAAAGGGCTCCTTAACAAATCCATAAAGTCTGGTTATTGTATCTTGCATCCCTAAAAACCAGTTTCCAATTACTTTTTTTGGGCTTAATTGCATCAGGGTCTTCATCTCTGATAATACTCTAGGCAAATTTTCTCCAAACATCAATCTGTATACTTCTGATAAAATAAAATTCATAAAATTAAATATATTGTCTTCCACTGTTTCTGAAAACACAAACTATGGGAATTGTAAATCTTTTCGACTGCTAAACAGGAGCATTTTCATTAGGTGTGTCTGGAATCTGAAATGTCTCGAAGTGTGGAAATTCACTAACTGAGAGTGGATGTTCTGAGCCAAGAATACATGTCGAATTGAGACACTCATTTAATGATAGCACCAGAACACCATCATGTGTCTTTCCAACCTCATCACACATTCCATGTCATCATACATGCCACATCATCACTTCCTATGGTGTCAATTCTCTTTTTGAGGTTCACACGTGTGATATTTTGTCCTGCCAAACTCGAGATCAATTCATGTATAACCAGAATGATCAAGGCTGGAAATACACAAATCACAAGAAGGGTCGGCTGACTCTTCGCTTAGTAGATAATTGTTAACAAGAATATCCAGTAATTCACCTGTATCAGGACTGGTGAACACAAGAAGGATCCAATGACCATTCTTGCAGTCTAGAACCAGTTTGAAGATAATATTTGGCAGAAGAAGGGTCGACCACCCCTTCATTTATGAGGGAGTTGTCCAAATATTCAACCTATGAAGTATAAGTTGTCAATTTATCTATCCTGAATAGTGAAGACTGAAAAAATACTAACCACAAGAAGGGTCGGTCGATCCTTCATTTAAAAGAGAAATGAAAAAATATTAAATCTAAGAATGTTGGCACAACAATTCCCCACAACCGACTTCCGCAGTATATGGTAGGGATCGGGACATTGCCTAAGTTATAACACCTAAACAATATTTCTTGGGACTTTCGACTGCCAACAAGAAGGATTGGCCGCCCCTTCTTTTAGAAGATAATTGTGAACACCAATATCTGACAATTCACCTGTATCTAGAATGGTGAACACAGGAAGGATTGAACCACCCTTGTTGCAGTCTAGAACTATTATGAAAGTAATAGTGGGTAGAAGAAGGGTCGGCTGACCGTTCATTCATTTATCTCGAGCCTCATTTGAAATGGGGTGTCGGTTAATGAAATACAACTTCAAATGATCGTCATATTATGTAGACACCAATTCATTTGATAATTTGTATATTTTTTACTACATCAAATGACCGTCATAATTATCATATCGGAACACACCAAAAACCAATTTCAAAAGTGGCAATATCAAAAGAAAAAGTATGGTTTTGGAACTTGGAATTGGCAATTTTTGAAACGGATTTGGCAGTAAAATCCACATAGCAGGTAATTTTCGAGGATGAAAAATAATAAAAGGAAACAGAAACAAAATCAACATATTTATTAATTTCGACGGCTTAATTCTGGGCCATAAGATTAAGACAAGTCAACAGCTGAGATCTAATCTGGGGAATGCGGAAGATGAGTTGCAGGGGTTTAATTGTTATGAAATATATACAACGTTCCCGCAATCTGCAATCATGTATAACTAATAGCCACTTCAACAATCTATAACATGATATGATTGTACGTGCATTTTCCTGAAACCATAAATTATGGTGGGCATTCTCTGAGAGCATTTTTTACTACTTTTTTCATACTTTGTCAATTTCCAAAGTTTCACAAAATTGCCATATTTTTCCAGAATGATGTCAGATAGCACCAGAGCACCATCATGTGTCTTTCTACCCTCATCAGACATTCCATGTCATCATAGATGCCATGTCATCACTTCCTATCGTGTGAGATTTTGGCCTACCAAAATAGAGATCAATTCATGTATAACGAGAATGGCCAAGACTGGAAAAATATAAATCAGAAGAAGGGTCGGCTGCCCCTTCGTTTACTAGATAATTTTGAACACCAATATCCACCAATTCACCTGTATCCAGACTAGTGAACACAAGAAGGATCGCATGACCCTTCTGGTAGTCTAGAACTAGTATGACAATAATAGTGGGAAGAAGAAGGGTCGGCCTCCCCTTCATTTATGAGGGGATTGGGTAGAAGAAGGGTCGGCCTCCCCTTCATTTATGAGGGGATTGGGCAGAAGAAGGGTCAGCCGACCCTTAATTCAAGCTGGAAAAAATGGCGAAAACGACCCCTATTAAAAACTCGTAGTAAAATCCACACAGTAGGTAATTTTCGAAGATAAAAAATAACAAAAGGAAATAGAAACAAAATTCACATATTTATTAATTCCGTCGGGTTAAATCTGGGCTATAACATTAAGACAACGGACAGCTGAGATCTAATATGGGGAAGGCTTCAACGAGTTGCAGGGGTTTAATGGTTTGGAAATATATACAATGTTCCCGCAATCCGCGATTGCGGGTTGCGGGACTAGGACTAGAAATAAAAACAAACCAAAGTTTCCGCAAGCCGCAATTTGCCTTGCGGGTTGCGGAAACGCATGTCACAAATCCATTATTCAAACACTTCGCACAATCTACAATCATGTATAACTAGATAGCCACTTCAACAAGCTATAGCATGATATGATGGTGCGTAAATTTTTCTGAAACCATGAATTATGGAGGGAATTCTATCAGAGCAGTTTTGACTACTTTTTCCATACTTTGTCAATTTCCAAAGTTTCACAAATTTGCCATACTTTTTGAGAATGATGTCAGATTGCAACACTGACTAAATGATACACCAAAACACCATCATGTGTCTTTCCAGCCTCATCACACATTCCATGTCATCATAGATTCCATGTCATCATAGATGCCATGTCATCATTAATGCCATGTCATCATACATGCCATGTCATTACTTCCTATGGCGTCAGTTCTCTCTTTCAGGATCACACGTGTGAGATTTTGGCCTTCCAAAATAGAGATCAAATCATGTATAACCAGAATGGTCAATACTAGAAAAATATAAATCACAAGAAGGGTCGGCTGACCTTTCTTTATTGGGCACACGAAGGGTCGGCCACCCCTTCATTTATGACGGAATTGTGCAAATATTCAACCGACGAAGTATAGGCTATCAATTTATGTATATCCTGAATGGCGAAGACTGGAAAATTACTAAGCACAAGAAGGGTCGATCGACCCTTCATTTAAAAGAGAAATGAAAAAAAATTAATCTCCGAAGGTTGGGACAACATTTCCCTACTAGCGACTTTCGCAGTATATGGTAGGGATGGGGACATTGCCTATGTTATAACATGTAAACAATATTCTCGACTTCCTACTAACGAAAAGAAGGATCGGCCACCCCTTCATTTAGTAGATAATTCTGAACACCAATATTCGACAATTCACTTGTATCCATAATGGTGAACACAAGAAGGATCGAACCACCCTTCTTGCAATTTAGAACTATTATGAAATTAATAGTGGCAGAAGAAGGGTCAGTCGCCACTTCATTCATTTATCTCGAGCCTCATTCAAAAATGGGGTGTTGGTTGATGACATTCAACTTCAAATGACCGTCATATTATACAGACAGCAATATCAAAAGAAAAAGTATGGTTTTGGAACCTGGATTTTGGGTCTTTTGGAAACGGATTTGTCATTTTCGGGACCCGTTTGGTCACTTTCTGAACCAGATTTGGCACTTTTGGAACCGGTTTTGGCTCTTTCGGAACCGGTATTGTCACTTTTGGAACCTTGATTTGGCACATTCGGAATCGGATTTGGCAATTTTGGAATCAGTTTTGGCACTTTCGGAACCGGTTTTGGCACTTTCAGAATCGGATTTGGCAATTTTGGAATCGGTTTTGGCACTTTCGGAACCGGTTTTAGCACTTTCAAAATCAGATTTGGCAATTTTGGAATTGGTTTTGGCACTTTCGGAACCGGTTTTGGCACTTTTGGAACCGGTTTTGGCACTTTTGGAACCTGGATTTGGCACTTTTGGAACCAAATTTTGCTTGATTTTGGAGTTTAGAAAGGTTGTTTTTGACCCGTCTTCAAAGTGACTTGGACTGGAATAAGTCCAAGTTTAATGAAATTGGCGTTATAACCTACGATGGTTTTTCTATACTTGCGACGATGTTCCATCACAATTATCGACGGACGTTCGTCGAACAGACCAAACGAAGGTAGAACGTCCAACGGTTTTTCTATACTTGCGACAAATTTGCGTCGCTATATCGACGATACTTGAAAGTTTAAAAAAAATAATAATAATTGTCAATGCTTATTACCAGCAATCTGGAACCCCTATAGCTGATATATAACTTGCTAACTGTGGCATGAATAATATTCAAAAAACCTTCAAAAATAGCACCAATGTTAAAATAGATTTGAAGCCTCCAAAAATAGCACTAAACACAGCCATCATATACTGAAATAAGCCACAACAAAAGTACTAAAAGCAGTCATAAAAGTATGCTAATCTCATACTAATATTAGCACTGATGGCAGCACTCACATGTTGATAAGAAATACACATGCAAAAGGTGTTATTACAACAACAATCTGATCTCAAAATCAGTGCTCATCCACATGCTGATAAGAAGGCATACAACCGGTTATAGGTTAAGCATCAGCACCTTCATCTGCTGGGAACAAAAACAAGAAACAAGGAGTACTACTCCTTATAGCTTGTCGTGAATAATGGTCAATGTGGGCCATATAAACAAGAAATTAAAGGGGAAATGAATTGAGTACTCTTAAAAATGTAGGTCAAGACACTCCAAATATTTGATGGAAAACATAATTGACATTAAAAGAGTTGCTGAGACAAATAGTTAACAAGGAGATTGATTGTATAAGACTAAAACTCAAATCTACTTATCAATAACTTAGCGCAGATGTTGTTTTTGAAATTGCACTTCTTTTAAGCTCACGAAGAAGCATTACAACAGGCCCTAAGAGGTCAGGCACTGCAAGCAACCTGATGGCATGAGTGAAATGACCTCGGGGAATGAAAAACTAAACATAACCACCTTTTTTTAGCTACAAGTTGCAATAAGGGATACTCTTCTGTCAAAATCCCACAGGAATTGCATCTGGACACAATTTATAAGCAATCTGGAACCCCATGTATACTCAAGGTTTTGAAGTGGAAACTAACCTTAAAGCAATGGATGAAGTAGTTTAAATATCTCCAAAATATATTGTCCAAGTTTATCACTAGTGACAAGGGTGTGAATTTCATAGAGCACCTTTGAACTTTTTATTAATATAAAAAAAAGTTGGGTCGCTTTCATAGTCATTGATTAACTTGGTTAAGTGATCTACTTCTTTTCTACTTATATAGAAATAGTAGATGGACTTAGATATATGGTTGTTTCCATATTACTATCTTGAATTTTCTCTTGTCTAAGCACAATGGGAGGATTGCAATACCATATTTGCAACCAAGTACTATATTTTTGAAGTGGCTTTTTCCCTCACATAAAAGGTTTTTCCCGCTATAAACCTTATACTTATTTTTCTGTGGTGTTCTTTCTTTGATAGCATAATTGATACTATACCAAATGTTAATGATGGGATGTTTATTCTATATTAGCTTTCACATGTCATACTAAATTATACTGAGTCATATTATGTTTCAATGGTAAATCATGTTGTTTTTGTGAGTTGGGGTTTTATTTCAATATTTTTTTCTACTTATTGTGTTTTATTATTATTAATGAGATAAGTTAAATGTTAATGATACATTGTTCATGAATAGACATGATAACTACCAGTCATGATCTATGTTTATATGATACATAGTTGGGATTTCTATGCTTAATATCTTATGAAAGTGAATGTACTAGGGTTATTTGAGTGATAAAATCCATTAGCTAACTTAGTAGCCAACATTCTCTATTTGGATTCTTCATTTTTATTATCTTTGTTCTTGCTTTATAGTTTTTTCTTCTAGTTTCTAACATCATTTCATAGCCAAACAACCTTGTTAGATGCTATGCAAAGATAGGAAATTTTTCATTGTAGAAATCTCTAGAGTTGAGTGTCAGTTTCTATGCTTGTTGGGCTAATGTAATCAAAATAATCTCATGGCCATATTTTGAGTAAGAAGAAAGGAAATCAAAGTATTTGTGACCTTTTAGGTCCCTTACATGTACATCGTTCGCATGAGAAAAGACCATGGGAAATGGGTTATGATTGTAGGCATTGTAGTCAGATTCATACTTGATCATTGCATCTTTGGAAGAGTATGAGTTTCCACTAAGACTAAAAGACATGAGGAAAATTCCCTTCCCATTAGGCATCCCCCTGCTACTTAGTACTTGAATGTCCTTCTGCAACATTGTTATGGGAAACAACCTTGGGTTTCCAAGGGATTCCAGTTCATCTCATTCTCTGAGGGAGGGATCCACGATTGGGAGTATAGAGTCCTTGGTTGTGCTAGGCCATGAAATTGTTAAGCCATTCTTGTTAATATAAGACCTTATTGAGTTGATTACTCCTTGCACTAGCAAATTATTGGTTCCTAGAGAACCCTTTCTCCATAGTGGTACAACTAATTTTCACCATGTCATATTTCACTAAGACTTTTGTCTTAGTGTGTGATGACTATGGTCATGACCTAAGAGTGTTATTTCAACACAATGGATGGCTATTATCCTTCACTAGTAAGCATCAATTAAAAAATAGAAACCAAAATTCAAAATGTTTATTATGATCCCCAAACATAAAATAATTATATATTTGATGCATTTCAAGACGGATCTTCTAAACACTAAAATAACTGGAGAACTTGGAAAGCAGAAGGAGAAAACCCTGTCAAAACCCACTTTAAAAAACACGTCAAAACCCTTACCTTATCATTGTCCTTTTGCCAGATCCATTCGCCCATACAACTTGATAAGAGTTGTCCACGAGATGCATGTCCATCACTAAGACCCGCATAAATAATCAAAGACAAAAATTTTATATGAATAAATAATATATAAGCAAATAAATAGTCATTTAAATCCTACTACAAAGTCCTATAGAAATCAATGAACCGTGAAATGTTAAATTTATTAACAATATTTTAAGAAATAGACACGCATTTAAAAATTTACAACCATCTTTAATACATAGGAATAAAAGAGTATTTATACCTTATTGAGCTCCTCTCTATTTCGAGAATAGTTTTATATTCTCTACTTAACAGGGCCAACCACGTGAAGGTGGAAGCTCATATGGCCCCTCCCCCCCCCTCACATCGCTCTCAATTCCCCATACCCAATAAATGATGTTGTTTACATAGAAAACATATAAACATTCATGCATAACTAGGCTAGTCATCAAAACATATAAACATATAAACATTGAAGCATAATGAGGTAATTCATACAAACAATATTTCATACTAACAACATCGATATACATCCAAACACAAGTCATGAATTTATACATCTACTTTTTCTTTGATTTCTGTATTTTTCCATTGTAATAACTGGCTATTAGGGTATCAAAATCATCATTTGGTGGAATATCTACAAAGCCATGTCTTGCTAGTGTTTGTGTTTCCATGCCCTCATGTATCATACTTCTTGTACGTCATTGAGTAGGGCATGGAAGTAGTTCTGAAGGGGTGTGAACTGCAACAACAAAAATGGGCATATCGATATGTTGAAATATTATTGAATTTAATAGTTCATTATTTTGATTAACATTACAATATTGCTCTTTACCTATCTATGTAGATGTGACAACTGGTGTGTTAATTGTTTGTCTACTTGGTTCCTCTTGCAGTTCACCTTCATGACCTACATGGTCTTCCATTGAAAGAAGAAAATTTATAAGTATACGTCAGGAAATAAATATCTATAATCACAGTAGATATTTCTATTTCCAAAGCACACATACTAGAATGGCTACTCTGCTCCCCACTATCATGGGACATGCACACCCCAACATCAACTGGTATGTGCTGAGTACCACTAGATTCACTACTGCAGTTTCACTGTTGCTTAAAAGAAAATATAAATGTTTAGTTATGGGTGATATAATCAAAACTGAATAGAATTTAATAGTATACTGCAATGATGTCCTTATTCATTTTATTTACCTACATCTGGGTCATTAGGGAGTTTGGAGTCTGCCCCAAGCTTTCCCGATATTCAATAACACTTTTAAAACCATACTTGAAACCAAGATTTAGGTCTTCCTCGGTGGCAGCAACTTGGAATGTATTTCCCTGCAATGCATAACACATTTAAAATTTCCAGTATCAAAAACAGATATTTGTTCGCTACTGTCAAATAAATATTCCCCAGAGTTAATCATTTAATTCTTACGATTCGGGCTCTTAGTTTTCTATAGCCACCCTAGCCCAGTCTATGATGCCCTTACTTTTCCACTCTATCCTTGGTTGCTTTGGAGGTGTCAGGTAGCCTATATATGAAAATTTTGAAAAACATTAGATATCAGAATTCTTACTTAAAACAAAAAAGAAAAAAATAAATGAGCATATTTCACTAAAAATATGATATGTGTTGTACCTTGCTTCTCCAGGCCGTGGTTGTTTTCCTCGTCTTTTTAGAAAGTTATCCTTTGCATCCTCTATGAGTGCCTTCCACTCTTTCTCTGGAACCATGGGAGGGTGCTCATGCTTGAGGTCATGTTGCAATTTATCCCTATATTGGGCCCTGGTATATTTTAAATTCTCGCCAACTAACTTTGCAACCACTTTCCTGTTGAATGTATTGCCGAAGAAGTTTACCATGTGGTCTATCAATTCATCTCTCTTTGCACTATCTTGGCTATTCCATCGTGTACGAATGGTGGGTCCAAACAGCTCCAATGATTTGTCATTCAAATTCCTATATGAAACATTGTTTCCTACAAAAACGTGTAATCCATTAATTTATAATAATTTCAAGGTATGTCCATTTCAATTTCACGATTAAAATGAATAAATTAGTTAATAAATACCTACAATCTTTTGAATCTTGATTGGAACATAACCATCATCCACCAGAAAGGTGAGATCTAGTGATCTGGTGCTTTTAACTCGTGCTGATCTAGGAAAATTTTCTTGGTCATCTACAGTACGTTCATCTCCGGAGTCATGTGGAGTCCTAGGCTCCGTCTCACCATGATCCGGCATGTCATGCCGATCAAAATCAGTTCCCTCATCAATGGATTCGAGGCCAACCACAGGAGTGTCAAAAATCCTCATTGGTACATTTCTTTGTCGACATTTTTGTTGCATTGGAGCATCACTACTACCTATACCTGTCTCGGCAGTTTCTCTAGTCACGGGTTGTAAAAAATCCTACAAACAAAAAAAATTTGCTTTATCAGATCACTTGGAAAAATAGAAAACATAATATTACATATGAAATCATGTCATAGCTTAAAAAAATATGTGAAGATGCCACTTACCCCATAAGATTTTATTTGTTCTTTTGGCTCTTCAATCCTTGCCCTGATCTCTTGTGTCATGGGCCTTATGTGAGCCAAGGCAATCATTTCTATGTTTTCCTTTTTTTGGGGCCTTCCTTATAGTTTCCATTGGGTCTATGGAATAGTAAATTTCATCCTCAAGCTCCTCATCTCCCAGATCAAGTGCACTGGACTGAATTCATCAAACAATAAAATTAAGCAAAATAATTTTAACATCATTCAAACATTGTTATTGTAATGAAATTTAGTTACTATTAAGAACTAACACTTACCTGATGTGGTTTTGTGGCCGGTGACTTCCCGCGGTCACCCCATACTGATCTACTTCTAGTGGGTGACTGTCCATGGTCACCCTGGACCATGGAAGCAGCATGTGCCTTTCCACGGTCCTCACCGTGACACTATAAATCAATCACTAATTCATCATAAGCACAGAAAAATGCGAATGTGCACAGGAAAATGCAAATGTCAACAGTGGAAATCGACTGTTAATAGAAAAAATTGAAACATTTAGTTATTATATTTAACACTTACCTGACGGGGAACATAGTGTGACCTTCACGGTCACCCTAGACCATGGAAGTAGTAGATGCCTCTCCACTGGCGCCACCCTGACACAATAAATCAATAAATAAACGTTATGAAAATAATTGTAACAAAATAAAAAAATGAGATATTGCAATAATATTTATTTTTAGCTCATAAGTAGAGGACACGCGTTCTGTTTCATGACGAACATGGATAGATGCTTACCATAGTGTAATAAGCATGTTGTCACATGAAAATCTTCTGGGGTTGGAGTTTCTAGTTATTGTAGTCATATTTAGTTACTATATTTAGTTGAGTCAATAATTGTAACATAAACAAAAATGAGATATTGCAATAATATTTACTTTTACATCCGAAGGAGAAGATACATGTTATGTTCCATGGCGATGAGAAGGCCTCTACCACAGTGTAATAATCATGTTATCATATGTAAATATTCACAATAATTTTGATGTATTTGTAACTTCAGAATATATTCACTTGTATATTACATTTGTACTTTATTGTATATCCAACAAAGATGTATTATTCCTCTGATTGGAAGTGTCGTCATTTGTCTTTTCAAGTGTCGCAATTTACAATGTAAGTGTCTCCATTTGTATTGATGGGTTATTAGACCACCAGTGTGGGGTTGGCCCTAGTTAGATCATATGGTTTGGTTATGAGGCTTCCTTAGGAAGTCGTCCCTGTTGGTTTATTGGCAGGTCAAGTCAATGTATAAATAGAGAGTGTGCCTCTCTCATTCTATTCACTCACTCACTTCTCAAGCTCTCATAGCTAAGAGAGAAAGTGGCGCACTAGTGGATGAGGAGGAGTATCTTCTAGAGACATCTCTTTGGGTTTGATCATTGTGATCTTGGTTTGTGGCTTATCTTATCTCTGAGGAAGTTGCGTGGTTTTTCACCTTCTTGGTTTTCCCCGAGGAAACTCTGTGTCTCTTGTGTGCTTGCTATTGTGTTTATGATTGATATGTTGTACATGTTATTCTCTTAGTGATCCTAAATGATAATGGAATGAAATTATCGGAAAATTAACATGGTATCAGAGCTGACCTAAGAAGAAGGCACTGTGCAGCTGCGGAAGCTAGGGCTTCTTATTTTTTGAATTTCTCTCCATAGATCATCAAAGGCAGGAGGCTAGATTGACTCTCCTAGCAAGAGCGCATCTTTCTGTCGAGACAGAATTCAATCCTGAGCATTTTCAGTTTTTGACCTTAAAATTAGGGTTTCTGCAAAAATTGGAATTTCTGAAATTCGAGACCACGGCTGGAAGCTCCTTTGAAAAAATCAAAGTTTAGAGCTTTGGATCGAACTTTTTGGTTAGGTGAAGCTCCGGGAAAATCAAACCCTAATTCAGGGTCCTGTCTAGTGAATCCGAAAGTTTCAAAAGCAATTTTGAGGGGTGAAAATTTGCAGATTTCAAATTCTACGTATACCAACATGACCAGCTCAGCAATGCGCATCTTTATATCCTTTCAGAAGTTTGAAATTCAAATTTTGAATTTTTAGGGTTTTTCTAACAAACCCTAATCCAGCTCCAGATCCAGTTTTCAACAAATTAAGTGGTAAGACCTAAAACTTTTCTATTTCCATTTGAAGTAATCTTTAATATGTCTCACCACACCAAGCTTGAAGATAAGCTTGAAGGGGCTGATAATTTCTAAGCATGGAAGTATAGGATTGGGTTAATCCTAGAAGAGAATGAGTTGGAGAACTACATAAAGGAAGAGGTTCCAATTCCAAAGGGAGATGAGGCTAAGGCCTTACACAAGAAGAAATTGGTTAAATCCAAGAGAATCATTGTTGATTCTATTAAGGACCATCTCATACCCCATGTGTCTTCCCTAAAGACAGCTAAGGAGATGTTTGACTCTTTGACTAAGTTGTTTGAAGGAGAGAACATAAATCGAAAGATGACTCTGCGGAACCAATTGAAATGTGTAAAGATCCAGAATGGAGAGACCATTCAAGCCTACTTTTCAAAGGTCTCTCAAATCAAGGAACAACTTGAAGATGTGGATGAAGTGGTGGAGAATGGAGACATTGTCATGACCACATTGAATGGCCTACCTAAGTCATGGGAATCCTTCATCCAAGGAATCTATGCAAGAAGGAAATTGATCTCCTTTAGTAGACTTTGGGAAGAATGTTCACAAGAAGAAGCTAGGCTTGTGGCCCAAGAAGAAAAGATGGGAAGTGAAGATCAAGCCCTCATATCACACACTAAAGGAAGTAAGTTTAAGAGGGAGAAATCTCACAACAAGAAACATCCTCACTTTCATCATAAGAAGAGAGATCTCTCTCATGTTCGATGCTTCACTTGTGATGAGATTGGACACTTTGCCTCAAGTTGTCCCAAGAACAAAAGGGACAACAACAACAACAACTTCAACAAGAAGAAGAAGAACAACAAGAAAAGATATCATGCTCATGCTGCTGAGGATGACGAACCTCCCAAGAAGAAGAAAAGGGAAGAAAATGAAGATTCTTCAAGTGAGGAAGAATATGTATTGATCTCTGCTCTCACAGGTACTATCTCACATGGATGTGATGATTGGCTTATTGATAGCGGGGCTTCCAAACACATGACGGTATTTAAAGAATCCTTTGTAGACCTATCTGAACATAAGTCACCTCATAAGGTGAAACTTGGGGATGACTATCAATATCCCATAAAAGTGTTAAATATTGTAACTTCAAAGAATATTATATTTGTACTTTATTATTCCGGAGATGTTTCATCCCTCCGAGGTAATCCTATTATGTATCCGGAGATGTTTATTCCTCCGATGGTTAGTATTAACTAGGGTTATTAGACCCACCATATGTGGGTCGGCCCTGTAGTTACATTTTAGGGGTTATTAGACTTCTCCAGGTGAGGTCGGCCCCAACAGGTCTTTTAGTCAGTTGAGATTCAAGTATAAATAGAGGAGGTGAACTCCTCATTAGATCATTCACTCACTTGTGAAAGAGTGCGCACTAGTTGAGGAGATCTGCTAAGGAGACTTAGAAGGAAGGAGCACATCTTGTATTTTGGTTGATCATCTTATTGAGGAAAGCTTTACTGGGTTTTCTACCCCATGAGGGTTTCCCAGGATATATAGTGTGTTTATCTTGTGATTGTGTTTCTATCAGAGATCTTGCTTGTCTATTTGGTTTAAATTCAACATGGTATCAGAGCTAGACTGAATAGGACATCTTTCACAAGGTAAGAATACCTCCTTCTCTCTCTTTGATGAAGTTAGGGTTTTCAGCCCAAAGTTGGTATTTTTGATTTTTGGTTGCATGGCTGGATAGCTCTCTTCAATACCTTTCTTTTGAGCTATAGATCGAACTTTTTGGTTGGGTAGAACTTCGGGAAATCCAAACCCTAATTCTACCAAAAGTGCGATACGTCAGATTTTGGTTTCAGAAAAAAGTTGTAATTTTTTATTTCTGATTACATGACTGGATAGCCTTTCTCAAGAGCATTCTTTTGAGCTATAGATCGAACTTTTTGGTTGGATAGAACTCCGGGAAAGTCAAACCCTAATTCTACCAAAAGTGCGATAAAATTCTGTTCCAATTTCCGGAAAAGTGAAAAGTAACTTCCCAGGTAAGTCTGCTCTGTCTCTTGGACTCCCCCAAGAGAAGATGGCTCCAAATACTAAGCTTGAAGACAAGCTAGAAGGAATAGAGAATTTCCGGGCATGGAAATACAGAATTGGTCTCATTCTTGAGGAGAATGATCTTGCTCATTATATCAAGGAGGAAGTTGCAGAACCAGAAGAAGATGAAGCTAAAGAAAAACACAGGAAGGATCTGATTAGGGCAAAGAGAATCATAGCTGATTCCATTAAAGATCACTTGATTCCCCAAGTGTCTTCCAAGAAGACTCCAAAGGAAATGTATGATGCCCTAGGAAGAATGTATGAAGGAAAGAACATCAACAGAAAGATGAATCTAAGGACTCAGTTGAAGAGTACCAAGATGCACAAAGGAGAATCCATTCAAGACTACTTCTCAAGAGTCTCTCAAATCAAAGAGCAACTAGATGCCATTGGTGATACTCTTGATGAAGATGAACTTGTGATGACTGCTCTAAATGGTCTCACTAGATCTTGGGAGTCATTCATTCAAACTATGTGTGCCAGAAAAGAAAGTATGAAGTTTGATGTAGTTTGGGAGGATTGTGTTCAAGAGGAGGCTAGGGTTGCAAATCGAGAAGCCTTGCTCAAAGAGGATGACCAAGCCTTGGCCACCCACACCAAAAGAAGAAGGAATCAATCCTACTCTAAAAAGGATGGTCACAAGGAGTCTCATCCTCCACACAGATTTCATAAGAAAAGAGGATCTAATCAAAGAAGAGATTACTCTTCTTTCCAGTGTTTCTCTTGTCACAAATTAGGACACATTGCTAGAGATTGCCCTCTACAGAAGAAAAAGGGCACTCACTACAAAAGGCACCAAGCTCATCTTGCAGAAGATGATAGTGAAGAAGAAGAAGTAGAGGAAGAAAGGTCTCACAATAAGAGACCTAGAAATGAAGAGGAAGAAGAAAGGACCTTCTTCAAAAGAAGGTCAAGGAGAAATGAAGAAGAAGATGCAGAAGAATATGTTCTCTTCTCCGCACTCTCTGGATCTATAACCCCTGGAGAAGGTACATGGCTTATTGACAATGGTGCTTCAAAGCACATGACGGGACAGAAAAGGACTCTCTCGAATCTTGAAGAAAAGACTTCTCCCCAAAGGGTATCTCTAGGAGATGACTATCAATACCCCATTAAGGGAATTGGTGAAGCAAACTACAAACTCGATTCTGGAACTCCCATGAAGATGAAGGAAGTTTTATATGTTCCAGGATTGAAGAAGAATTTGCTTTCAATCTCAGCTTTAGACAAGAAAGGCTACAGGGTAGCATTCATTGATGGACAAGTGTTAATGTGGTCCAAAGGAAAATCTATTAAGGATGCAATTGTTATTGGTGAAGAGGAAGGAGGTCTATATAAACTCAAGGGTCATCCAGAAGCTGCCCTTGTTCATGAGACCTCTAGCCCCAGTGAGCTATGGCATAGAAGACTAGCTCACATTAACTACAAAGCCTTACCCTATGTAAGCAAGGTGGTCATTGGACTACCAGATTTGAAGGTTGATCATGATGGCACATGCAAAGGATGTAAGAAAGGGAAGAATGTCAAGAACCCCTTTCCAAAGAGTGAAACAAAGACTAAGGGTATCTTGGAGTTAATACACTCAGATGTATGTGGTCCAATGCCCACCACCTCTCTAAGTGGTTTTGAATACTACCTTTCATTCATTGATGATCATTCAAGGAAAACTTGGATATACTTTCTAAAGGGCAAGAATGAAGTTTTTGGAAAATTCAAAGAGTTCAAGGCTCTAATAGAAAATCTCTCAGAAAAGAAAATCAAGATTCTCAGAACAGACAATGGTGGAGAATATACTTCAAAAGAGTTTGAAGATTTCTGTAAAGAAGCTGGGGTCAAGAGAGAACTAACCACTCCCTACAATCCCCAACAAAATGGGGTTGCAGAAAGGAAAAATAGAACCATCATGGAAGCTGTGAAGACTATGATACATGATCAGGATCTTCCCATGTATCTGTGGGCTGAAGCAGCCAGGACAGCAGTATATGTTCAAAACAGATTATCCCATAGTGCTCTTGATTTCAAAACTCCAGAAGAAGTGTTTTCTGGAAAGAAGCCCGAGGTAAGCCATCTTAAAATATTTGGGTGTCCTGTGTACATTCACATTCCAAAGGAAAAGAGAACCAAGTTGGATCCTTCTGGTAAGAAAGGATTATTTGTTGGCTACTGTGAATCATCCAAAGCTTTCAGGATTTACATACCAGGCTTTCATCATATAGAAATAAGTAGAGATGTAACCTTTGATGAGGAAGCAGCTCTCAAGAAATCTAGAAAGTGTCAACTTGAAGAAGTTTATGAAGAAGATACTTCTCCCAGAATCTCAGAGACTGTTCACATCCTTGAAGAGGACATTCCAGAGGATCATGACATGCTGGAATCACAAGAACCTCCTGTTGCAGAATTATCTAGGAAAAGAAGACCAGCATGGGCTAGAGATATTATTCAAGGAGCTGAAAGATATGGTGCTCCTGAAGGCTCCATTAGAGAAAGAAAGAAACCAAAGTTAGTATCCAACTATATGGCCTTGATGTGTGATCTTGTGGATCAACTACCTACTAGCTATGAAGAAGCAGCTCAAAAGAAAGAATGGGTAGAAGCAATGACGGAAGAATATCAGTCGATAATGAAGAATGATGTTTGGGATATAGTCCCCAAACCAAAAGATAAAAGTGTGGTTTCTTCCAAATGGATTTTCAAGATAAAACATGCTGCAGATGGTAGCATTGAAAAATACAAGGCAAGGTTTGTAGCCAGAGGATTCTCTCAAAAGGAGGGAATTGACTATGAAGAAACATTTGCACCTGTTGCTAGGTATACTTCAATTAGAACTATCATGGCACTTGCATCCATGATGAAATGGAAATTGCATCAAATGGATGTTAAGACAGCTTTTCTGAATGGTGTAATTGAAGAAGAAGTATACATAGAACAACCTCAAGGTTTTGAGGTCAAAGACGGAAGGACCCACGTATGCAAACTGAAAAAGGCATTATATGGCTTGAAGCAAGCTCCCAGGGCTTGGTACGGAAGGATTGACAGTTTCTTAACAAGCATGGGCTTTACCAAAAGTAAAGCTGACCCCAACCTTTATCTCAAAGTGATGAATGATGAACCTGTTATTTTGCTGTTGTATGTAGATGATCTATTTCTAACCGGAAATGAGAATCAAATCATTGAAAGCAAGAAGAAGCTTTCTTCAGAATTCGAAATGAAAGATCTCGGACTAATGCACTACTTCTTAGGCCTAGAAGTATGGCAAGAGCCAAAAAGAATCTTTCTAAATCAAGGTAAGTATACTGTGGAGATTCTCAAAAGATTTGATATGTTGGAGTGTAAAGCTATGGCCACTCCCATGGACTCCAACCTAAAACTTCTAGTTAATGATTCATCAGAACTAGTGGACATAACCCTATATAGACAAATCATTGGATCATTGATGTACTTAACAAATACTAGGCCTGATATATGCTTTGCTGTAAATACCCTAAGTCAGTTTCAAGTAGAACCTAGAAAGGTTCACCTTATAGCTGCAAAGCATATAATGAGGTACCTAAAAGGTACAGTGGACTTTGGCCTTTACTATCTTGGAGACAATGAACTCAAGTTGCATGGTTTCTCAGATTCTGATTGGGCAGGTAGTGTCTCAGACAGAAAAAGTACTTCAGGTGGATGTTATGGTCTTGGTTCTGCCATGATCTCCTGGTTCAGCAAGAAACAATCTAGTGTGGCCCTCAGTACCGCTGAAGCAGAATATATAGCTGCTTGCTCTGCCAGCTGTGAAGCAGTGTGGCTTCGGAAACTCTTATCTGGAATTTTTGACTTGGAAATGGATCCCACCGTGATTATGTGTGATAATCAAAGCTGCATTAAGATGACTGAAAATCCTGTGTTCCATGATAAGTCAAAACACATTGAGATCCGTTACTTCTATATACGAGACATGGTGCAGAGAGGAGCCATCAAGCTCGAGTATATAAGCACTGAGGATCAGGTTGCTGATATCTTGACTAAACCTCTGTCTCGAGTAAAGTTTGAGCACTTCCGAGACAAGCTTGGTTTAGTCCAGAAGGACCCTCCTCGAAAGGGGGAGTAGTATAGTATTTGATAACAATTCTGTCACTTACTTTTGTTTTGCTACTTACAATTATTTAGACTTAGAACTCTTACATATCTTTTATGCTGGATGTATACATGTTTTGTTTTGATATACATGTTAGTGATGTATACATGTACACATGTTGTGATATGATGTGTACATATGGTGATGTTTTGATGTACACATGTTTTGATGTGATGTGTACATGTGTTGATTAGTGATGTATACATGTTTTGATGTACACATGTTTTGATGTGATGTGTACATGTGTTGATTATGTGATGTTTACATGTTTTGATGTACACATGTCTTGATGTGACGTATACATGTTTTGATGTGATACATGATTATACCTGTATGGACAGTTGAGGGGATTGGATCATCCCTGGACTTTCAGTCCTAAAGAGAGCCGTAGACGTGAGGTCTCCGAGAATGAAGTCCTTAGTGGACAGTTGAGGGGATTGGATCATCCCTGGACTTTCAGTCCTAAAGAGAGCCGTAGACGTGAGGTCTCCGAGAATGAAGTCCTTAGTGGACAGTTGAGGGGATTGGATCATCCCTGGACTTTCAGTCCTAAAGAGAGCCGTAGACGTGAGGTCTCCGAGAATGAAGTCCTTAGTGGACAGTTGAGGGGATTGGATCATCCCTGGACTTTCAGTCCTAAAGAGAGCCGTAGACGTGAGGTCTCCGAGAATGAAGTCCTTAGTGGACAGTTGAGGGGATTGGATCATCCCTGGACTTTCAGTCCTAAAGAGAGCCGTAGACGTGAGGTCTCCGAGAATGAAGTCCTTAGTGGACAGTTGAGGGGATTGGATCATCCCTGGACTTTCAGTCCTAAAGAGAACCGTAGACGTATGGTCTCCGAGAAGTGGGGATTGTATCATCCCCGGACTTATGTCCCTGAATCGATCCGTAGACGTGTGGTATCCGAGAAGTGGGGATTGTATCATCCCCGGACTTATGTCCCTGAATCGATCCGTAGACGTGTGGTCTCCGAGAAGTGGGGATTGTATCATCCCCAGACTTATGTCCCTGAATTGATCCGTAGACGTGTGGTCTCCGAGAAGTGGGGATTGTATCATCCTCGGACTTATGTCCCTGAATCGATCCGTAGACGTGCGGTCTCCGAGAAGTGGGGATTGCATCATCCCCGGACTTATGTCCCTGAATCGATCCGTAGACGTGTGGTCTCCGAGAAGTGTGGATTGTATCATCCCCGGACTCATGTCCCTGAATCGATCCGTAGACGTGTGGTCTCCGAGAAGTGGGGATTGTATCATCCCCGGACTTATGTCCCTGAATTGATCCGTAGACGAATGGTCTCCGAGAAAGTAATTAATGATGTGGTTACTTGTATCGGTAGGATACTTGTATTGATGATGTGGTTACTTGTATCGGTAGGATACTTGTATTGATGATGTGGTTACTTGTATCGGTAGGATACTTGTATTGATGATGTGGTTACTTGTATCGGTAGGATACTTGTATTGATGATGTGGTTACTTGTATCGGTAGGATACTTGTATTGATGATGTGGTTACTTGTATCGGTAGGATACTTGTATTAATGATGTGGTTACTTGCATCAGTAGGATACTTGTATCAATGATGTAGTTACTTGTATCGGTATGGATACTCATATTATCGTTATGGATACTTGTATTGGTATGGTGACGATACTGCTGATCATATGATGACGATGCTGCTGATCGTATGATGACGATGCTGCTGATCATGACGATGCTGCTGATCATATGATGACGATGCTGCTGATCGTATGATGACGATGCTGCTGATCATGACGATGCTGCTGCTGCTGATCGTGTGGTGACGATGCTGCTGATCATATGATGATGATGCTGCTGATCGTGTGATGACGATGCTGCTGATCGTGTGCTGACGATGCTGCTGATCGTGTGGTGACGATGCTGCTGATCATATGATGACGATGCTGCTGATCATGTGATGACGATGCTGCTGATCGTGTGGTGACGATGCTGCTGACCGTGATGTTGATGTTGATGTTGACAGTGATGTACCAGTAACTGTTTGAGTTACTGATGAGGATAGATTGAAGAAAGCTTCCGATGATTTATAGATGTATCATGTGTGATGACTCCTTGCTCCTGCAGATGCTGTTATAATATCCTTCTCGTTAAGGGGGAGTGTTAAATATTGTAACTTCAAAGAATATTATATTTGTACTTTATTATTCCGGAGATGTTTCATCCCTCCGAGGTAATCCTATTATGTATCCGGAGATGTTTATTCCTCCGATGGTTAGTATTAACTAGGGTTATTAGACCCACCATATGTGGGTCGGCCCTGTAGTTACATTTTAGGGGTTATTAGACTTCTCCAGGTGAGGTCGGCCCCAACAGGTCTTTTAGTCAGTTGAGATTCAAGTATAAATAGAGGAGGTGAACTCCTCATTAGATCATTCACTCACTTGTGAAAGAGTGCGCACTAGTTGAGGAGATCTGCTAAGGAGACTTAGAAGGAAGGAGCACATCTTGTATTTTGGTTGATCATCTTATTGAGGAAAGCTTTACTGGGTTTTCTACCCCATGAGGGTTTCCCAGGATATATAGTGTGTTTATCTTGTGATTGTGTTTCTATCAGATATCTTGCTTGTCTATTTGGTTTAAATTCAACAAAAAGGAAGTGGTGAAACCTCCTACAAGTTAGACTCTGGGAAGTCTTTAAAGATGCAAGATGTCCTATATGTACCTGGACTCAAGAATAACCTTCTCTCCATATCATCTTTGGATGCAAAAGGAATGAGAGTTGCATTCATAGATGGCCAAGTACTCATGTGGCCAAAAGGTAAGACAATAGATGATGCGATAGTGATTGGAGAGAAAGAGGGAGGATTGTACAAATTAAAAGGGGCAACCTGAACCCGCCATGATACATGAATCCATGGAGCCAAGTGAACATTGGCATAGAAGGCTTGCTCATTTTCACTATAGAGCACTTCAAATTGCAAGCAAAGCAGTAGAGGGTCTTCCTGAAATCTAGTCAAAGCATGAAGGTATTTGCAAAGGGTGTGCAAAAGGAAAGAACACAAAGAAAGCATTTCCAAGCAATGAAAGCAAAGAAAAAGGAATTTTGGAGTTTATCCACTCCGATGTTTGTGGTCCAATGCCATCCATCTCTCTGAGTGGGTATGTATACTATGTTTCCTTCATTGATGAATTCTCTAGGAAGACTTGGGTTTATTTTTTGAAGAATAAAGATGAAGTGTTTGATAAGTTCAAGGAATTCAAAGCCTTGATAGAAAATCAAACTGATAAGAATATCAAGACCTTCAGATCCAATAATGGTGGAGAATTCACTTCAAGTGACTTCAAGAAGTTATGTAGTGATTGAGGGATTAAGAGGGAGTTGACTACTCCTTACAATCCATAGCAAAATGGAGTTGCAGAAAGGAAGAATAGAACTATCATGGAAGAAGCACGGGAAATGCTTCATGACCAGGATCTTCCTATGCACCTTTGGGAAGAAGCATCAAGGACAGCTGTATATGTGCAGAACAAAACACCTCACAAAATACTTGACAACAAGACACCAGAAGAAGTGTTCTCCGGTAAGAAACCTGAAGTTAACCATCTCAGGATATTTGGCTGTCCAGTATACACATAGATTACAAAGGAAAAGAGAACTAAGCTAGATCCTTTAGGAAAGAAGGGAATCTTTGTGGGTTACAGTGAAAGCTTGAAAGCTTACAGAATATACTTTCCAAGGTTCAAGAAGATTGACATTAGCAGGGGTGTAACATTTGATGAAAACTCAACATACAACAAATCAAGGAAGACACCTGCTAAAGACAATGAAGAAACAAGGGTAAACAGAATTCAAGACACCACTATGAATGAAGCAATTCGTGAAACTGAAGATCCACAAGAACCTGTAGATCCACCCCGTGAGAAGATATCTCACAAGAGGAAACCTGCATGGGCTAGAGAGCTCATCCAAGATGCAAAAAGGTATGGTATTCCAGAAGAGTAACATAGACAAAGGAAAAGGACAAGGTCATACATGAGCTATGTTGCCTTGCTCTATGACATTATGAACAAAGAACCTTCCAATTATAAAGAGGAAGCGGAAAAGAAAGAATGGAAGGATGCCATTGTCAAGGAATATCAATCGATCATGAAGAATGATGATTGGGATGTGGTCCCAAGACCAAAGGGAAGTCTGTTGTGACTTGCAAGTGGATCTATAAGATCAAGCATGTTGTAGATGGTAGCATAGAGAAATACAAGGCAAGATTTGTAGCTTGTGGATTCTCCCAGAAAGAGGGAATAGATTATGAAGAGACTTTTGCACCTATAGCGAGATACACTTCCATCAGAACAGTACTTTCCTTGAGTGCAGTGATGAAATGGAAGATACACCAGATGGATTTCAAGATAGATTTCTTGAATGGTGTAGTCAAAGAGGAAGTGTATGTGGAGCAACCACTTGGTTTTGAGACACATGACAAGGAGTTATATGTGTGAAAATTGAATAAAGCCTTGTATGGATTGAAGCAAGCTCCTAGAACTTGGTATGGTAGGATAGACAGCTTTCTATCGAGCTTGGGATTTACTAAGAGTAAAGTGGATTCCAACCTTTACTACAAGGTTGAGGAAGGCAATTCAACGATAGTACTATTGTATGTGGATGACCTATTTGTTACAGGTGAGGATGGGTTGATTGCCGACACCAAGAGGAAGCTTGCTGCTGAGTTCGAGATGAAGGACGTGGGGATGATGCATTACTTTCTAGGCATGGAGGTGTGGCAGAGTGCAGATGGAATCTTCCTTGGACAAGGGAAGTATGCAGAAGAGATCCTGAAGCGGTTCGGGATGATGGAATGCAAGGCCATGGCCACACCTATGGCATCGAACCTGAAGCTTCTATGTGATGCTTCATCTGATCCGGTTGATGTTACGGTGTATCCTTAGATGATTGGGTCCTTGATGTACCTGATGAACACTAGACCAGATATTTGCTTTGCGGTGAACATATTGAGCCAATTCCTGACGGATCCCAGAGGTGTTCACCTGGTTGCTGTAAAGCATATTCTTAAGTACCTGAAGGGTACAATTGATTATGGGCTCAAGTATGATGTGAATCAAAAGTTTAACCTGGAGGGTTATGTTGATTCAGATTGGGTAGGTAGTGCTGTAGATAGGAAGAGCACTTATGGGTGTTGCTTCAGTATGGGATCAGGTGTGATCTCTTGGTTTAGCAGGAAGCAGTCCTGCGTAGCACTGAGTACAGCCGAAGCAGAGTATGTCTCATCTTGTTCGGCTAGTTGTGAGGCAGTATGGCTTAGGAAGCTACTGTATGAGTTATTTAATCTCCCGTTGGATGCTACTAGTATCTTTTGTGACAACTAGAGTTGTGTGAAGCTGTCTGAGAACCCGGTGTTCCATGACAGGTCAAAGCACATTGAGATGAAATATCACTATATCAGGGATATGGTGCAGAGAGGAGTAGTGAAGTTCCTGTATGTTGCGATGGCTGAGCAGGTTGAAAATGTGTTGACCAAACCACTAGCCAGAGTGCAGTTTGAGTACTTTAGAGAGAGGCTTGGTGTTCTTTAGATTGAAGATACTTCAAGGAAGAAGTGATGGGACACATTTGCAAGAGCCATTCCAAGCATGGTGATAGGAGGATCCTTCCCATGGCTATGGATGTAAGCGTTGTGTGATGAGCATCAGGACGATGTTCCAGTTACTGCTATGATGATGATCAAGATGAGCATATGTGATGAATATCAAGACGATGCTCCAAATGATATGCATCAGGTGGATCATGTGTGATGATATGCATCAGGTGGATGCTTTACATGATCAGATGGATCATGTGTGATGATGAGTATCAGGATGATGCTCCAGATGACATGCATCGGGACGACGCTATGATGATGTGCATCGGGATGATGCACTATATGATGAAGATCGGTATGATCATGAGTATCAGGTTGATACTCTATGTCCGTGGACAGGTTGTGCATTTAGCACAGAAAATATCTTGGGAGATCCGATAGGTTGAGCAGTAAGCTCGTAAATCAGTCCTGGGATGCTCTTTCGAGGTTTTTCTACTAGAGGCATGTAATCCATCCTGGAGATCCGATAGGTTGAGCGGTAAGCTCGTAAATTAGTCTTGGGATGCTCTTTAGAATTCTTGCGGGAAGTAAGACACTCTTTAAAGGTTTTTCCTGACCACATGTAATCAATCCTGGAGATCTGATAGGTTGAGCAATAAGATCGTAAATCAGTCCTAGGATGTTCTTTAGAGTTCTTGCGGGAAGTAAGACACTCTATAAGAATTTTGTGGTGGTGGTCACATGTAATCAGTCCTGGAGATCCGATAGGTTGAGCGGTAAGCCTATAAATCAGTCCTGGGATGCTCTTTAGAGTTCTTTTGGGAAGTAAGACACTCTTTTAAGGTTTTATGACAGTCAACATGTAAAAGATCCTGGGAGATTCGACAGGTTGAGCGGTAAGCTCGTAAATCAGTCCTGGGATGCTCTTTCGAGGTTTTGTTGACACATGTAATAAGTCCTGAGGATTCCACAGTATGGCCAGTGATGATGAAGATCCACAGGAGGCTAGGCCTACACCCAGCATGAAAAAGGGTTGGCTCTATAGAACTTCCTATGACGAGAAGAATTCATAGATAGCCCAGTGAACGAGATGTCGAGTACAGTAGTAGTGATGATGATGATGCTCCGTGATCCAATGATGATGATACAACTCTAGAATTGAAGACTTGCGCCAATATGTATTGATGACCTGTGTCTAGAGAATACCTTCCTAGTTAAGAGGGAGTGTTGATGTATTTGTAACTTCGGAAGATATTCACTTGTATATTACATTTGTACTTTATTGTATATCCAACAAAGATGTATTATTCCTCTGATTGGAAGTGTCGTCATTTGTATTTGCAAGTGTTGCAAGTTACAGTGTAAGTGTCGTCATTTGTATTGATGGGTTATTAGACCACTAGTGTGGGGTCGGCCCTAGCTAGGTCATATGGTTGGGTTATTAGGATTCCTTAGGAAGTCGCCCCTATTGGTTTATTAGCAGGTCAAGTCAATGTATAAATAGAGGTGTGCCTCTCTCATTCTATTCACTCACTCACTTCTCAAGCTCGCATAGCCAAGAGAGAAAGTGGTGCACTAGTGGAGGAGGAGGAGTATCTACTAGAGACATCTCTTTGGGTTTGATCATTGTGATCTTGGTTTGTGGCTCATCTTATCTCTAAGGAAGTTGCGGGGTTTTTCACCTTCTTCGTTTTCCCCGAGGAAACTTTGTGTCTCTTGTGTGCTTGCTATTGTGTTTATGATTGATATGTTGTACATGTTATTCTATTAGTGATCCTGAATGATAATGGAATGAAATTATCGGAAAATTTAACAATAAGCACGAAAAAAACAAATGGTAACAGTGAAAATCGAATGTTAACAGAAAAAAATTGAAATATTTAGTTATTGTAGTCATATTTAATTACTATATTTAAAATTTACCTGATGAGGCATAGCTTGTAACCTTCCACGGTCACCCTGGGCCATGGAAGCAGCATGTGGCTTTCCACTACCTCCACCCTGACAAAATAAATTAATCAATAAAATTTGAGTCAATAATTGTAACATAAACACAAATGAGATAAGCATAACAATGTAATAATCATGTTATCACATGGAAATATTCATAATAAGAACGAAAAAAGCAATTGTCAACAATGGAAATGGAATGTTAATAGAAAAAATTGAAACATTTAGTTATTATATTTAACACTTACCTAACGGGGCACAGGGTATAACCTTCCACGGTCACCCTAGACCATGGAAGCAGGAGATGCCTTTCCACTAGCGCCACCCTAACACAATAAATCAATAAATAAATGTTATGAAATAATTGTAACATAATAAAAAAAGAGATATTGCAATAATATTTATTTTTACCTCAAAAGTAGAGGACACGCGTTCTGTTCCATGACGATCATGGGAAGACCCCTACCATAGTGTAATAAGCATGTTGTCACATGGAAATATTCTGGGGTTGGACTTTATAGTTATTGTAGTCATATTTAGTTACTATATTTAGTTGAGTCAATAATTGTAACGTAAATAAAAATGAGATATCGCAATAATATCTACTTTTACCTCCGAAGGAGAAGATACATGTTCTGCTCCATGGAGATGAGCAGACCCCTGCCATAGTGTAATAAGCATGTTATCATATTGAAATATTCACAATAAGCACGAAAAACGCGAATGGTAACAGTGAAAATCGAATGTTAACTGAAAAAATTGAAACATTTTGTTATTGTAGTCATATTTATTTACTATATTTAACATTTACCTGACGAGGCATAGATTGTGACCTTCCACGGTCACCTTGGACCGTGGATGAAGCATGTGGCTTTCCACTGCTTCCACCCTGACAAAATAAATCAATCAATAAAAGTTGAGTCAATAATTGTAACATAAAAAAAAATGAGATAAGCATAAAAGTGTAATAAGCATGTTATCACATGGAAATATTCATAATAACCATGAAAAAAACGAATCTCAATGGTGGAAATCGAATGTTAACAGAAAAAATCAAAACATTTAGTTATTGTAGTCATGTTTAGTTACTATATTTATCATTTACCTGATGAGGCATAGCGTGTGACCTTCCACGGTTACCCTGGACCATGGAAGCCACATCTGTTTGATTTAAGTTGTAATCTATCAATAACTCTTCACCTGGAAGTATTGTTTTTGTTGCACATACAAATATACGATGTTCTTCGCGTCCCTCAAATTCGCAATTCGGTTGCTCAATTGCCATCACTGGTCATGTACTATTTATAAATCCAACAACGTTTCTAGACGCTTTTGGTCTCCCATCAATATACATAGTCGCCCCTTTGTTTTTATTGTTTTCTTCTAGTTGTATATAATTTGCGGCAACGCCGTATCTCCGCATACTTCGAGTATATAGGATCAAGATCAACCAGTTATTGTATCTATATAATGGTATGGGGTGAAAACGCGAAGTTGGGAAACACTTTTATGACAATGGAGTGAAAAAAAACTAGGCCGCGCGGATGATCACACGAAAAAATTCAACCTCAAATTCTAGGTCGAGAGTTTAAAAAAGTCTAGGCTGAGAGTTTGTGAGAGTTCAAAATCTCGGCCGAGAGTTTAATAAAAATCTAGGCCGAGAGTTTGAACCAATCACAGCGTTGTATTTTTAAAAAAACTTTCGGATGACAGTTTGAACTAAACTCTCGGGCGAGAGTTTGGAAGATATTTTTTCGGCCGAGAGTTCGTGGTCAACAAAACTTGCAAAAATGTCTAGCATCTTTCTAGAACCTGCAACTTCAGCAAGCCCAAACCCCTGCAAAATTTAAATATTATTTGTCGGACTTGGTAGCAATGGATTCATCTCTGAATCTAGTTTCCAATGATATAATAATTGTTTCATTTCGATTTGAATTTCTATTTATTAATAAAAAAATTCTAAACCTTATCCCTTAATAATTTTATTACTCTCAAGATCACCTGAAATAAAACAATATCATAACAAAGACAACACCAAAAAATTTGAAATCTTCACAGAGATCTTCCTTGTCATGTCCTCTGCGAAACTGTACTTTTAGTTTTTTCAATAATAGTCACACTAAAAATATATTTGATGCTCACCAACATGTGTCGATAATGCACCATTTTCTGAACATATGCTATTTCGATAAATGATAAAAAATAGTTCACAAGTCCTAAAAACCTCAAAATATAGTCCATGCACAAGTGCAGTGTGTGTAGATTATGATCATGCATTGTTTTACCTAAAATGAATAACCATCTCTCAAAAAACTAGTGGTCACGCTGGTCACTCATTATCCATACCTAAAATTTTCAAGTATATGTCGTTGGTGAGAACCAAATTTGTCCCACGATATGTCCATAAAAAAAGTAAAAAAAAATACGATTATAAATCTAATTCAATTCTCTAAAACATTTGTGTTTACTTCAAGTTGAAATTCCTAAGGGAGATATGGGATTGAAGAGATCGAAGTTGAAAAACATAAAATGTAGCAGTTTTGTTTGTCAAAAACAAGCCAAAAGTGTTACCCAACTTTGCGTTTTCACCCTCTGACATACTCCATCAATTCAGTTACATCTCCATAGCCAACCTTTATGCCATCCATGGAAAATAGCCCCAATCCATGTAAGGACGAAGGAGCAATGTGATACATCCTCCCATTGATGAAGAAATTTGTGTCCACTTGAGGTAGATTAATAGGTACCCATCATTGCACTAGATGTCTATACCTCAAGGGCAACTCAATGTCACCTATGCTCTCAACATCATAATTACATGACCCTCCGTTGGAAATACAATATTGCATGCATCTACAAAATCTTTTCCTTACCTTTTCAGATCTAGTTGATATAGAACCGGTAGATCTAGTACAACACGTCTCACTTTCAATCTCTCTGAGTATATCTTCATCATCACTCGAGGAAGATAGATCTGACAGATACCTATTTGGTGGTACCTACACTCGATAAAACAAGAATATAAGTTACCAAGCGGATATAATTTATCATGCAAATATATTTACTTGCAATGTTTTAATATAAAAAGTTATTTCTTCCCAAAAACTTTATCAAAATCTATTTTTCTCTCAAAGGTGTAATTTCTTTTAGAGTTATTTATATTTGAATTATTTTTAAGTATAAGACATGATTTGATTTGATTTGGAATTTGTTCACAACACGGATATAGAAGTGTGTTTCTTGGGCCACTTGACAATGAATAAAATTATGCATGCTACTTCTATCAATTAAGACTATGGCCTTGCAATGTTTGAGATAAACAATCAATTTGAGGGTTTTGAGGAGCATAAAGACTATTTAATGCATGCAAATAGATATGGGGTTCCCCCTCATATATATCATGTTGGGGATTCAATTTGGAACGGGCGGTGGTCATATTTCTTCATTCATGGATTTCCCACCAAAACTCGGTGACGTTAGTCTAACACTCCCTCTTCCACAGTGGTTTGATATGCAAGTTTCCTCATGCAAGGTACTCCTTCTCTAACTATGTGCTAGATGTGTGCAATGGTACTATATTGTATGACAATGTGGTCACAAAGGTCCAACTGTCCTCCTCAACATAGGTCCTTGGTTCCATCACCAACCTCCATGAAGTATCCTCCTCAACCCAAGCATCATCAAATCAAGTGTCCAACCTCCAAGGTGTGTAGGTCCCAAGCTCTAAGGGTTATGTGCCCAATGCTCCTCCTCCTAGGTAAGTACCTCCCTTGATCAAGCAATCGAATCCCCCATTGTGTGGACCCAATGATTTTATCAACATGTCAATTAGGTAACAATATCCTAAGGGTACCATGTCAACACACTAACCAAGGCCAAGCATCCACCCAAACCAAGGCATTGATATGACCATGAAGCATCACAAGGGGCTAGGAGACATATTGCTCGTCTACCAAGGTGAGAACACTTTTAGATTAATCCCAAAATCTAACACGTAGTTTTCCCTATAATAAATAACTATATCTAAAAACTAGGTGGCCATGTGTATTACTCACTCATTATCCTTGCCAAAAAATTTAGGTGCGTGCAGTTAATACACATGAAATTTATAACATCATGTCCATAAAAGAAAAATGAGTATGGAGTAACATAATTCTCTACAAAACTTCTTTTTGCTTCAAAGTGAAATTCTCAATGTAGATATGAGTTTTGATTGCTTGAAGTTGAATGAACAAAAAACTTTACAAATTTAATTGTCAACAAGCAAATGTATTACCCATTTTCGTGTTTTCACCCTTATACCAACAGAGACAACCACATGAAAGTCGTGTCTTCCAATAACATATTGGTTGATTGTTTGGGGGATCAGTATGCTTTCTTGGTATACAATGTTAAACAGTTAGAAACCCCTATAATATGGCACCTTAGAATATCTTAGAACGCTTTTATTTACACCAAATTTGGCCATCTTTTTCCCATTTTTTCCAAATTTCATGCACTTTCATACATCGAGGGAAAGTGGGGCCATGCACAAAATTGTCCAAAATTGGGCTAGATTTGGTCAATTTTGCAAAAAACACACCATTTGTTTTTTTAATTTCAAGCATGAAATGAGGTGGAATAGCACTGGGTATCACTCCCACTCCCTACCATGCATGTTTGAAATTGTAAAGTATTTGGACAAATTTGGAACATTTTGTTAGTGATTTTAGCTATGGGGAGGATTCTAGACATCATTTCCCCTCTCTCCATGCAAGAAACTCACAAAAATTGGCGAATTTTTCCCTCTCTCCATGCCTGATTTTTTTAAATAGGATAACATGGTGAAATGTCACCAAATTTAGAGCAATTTTAGGTAGTTTTCAGTGGTTTTGCACATGGACACGGATAGGGTGATGTTGGATCCTGAATCGTCTTACCACAACCCTGAATCGTCTTACATTACCCAAGACCATTTTCGTACCATTGCTACGGTGTTCTGCAACACAGAAAACCTGAATTTGTTTGGTCGTGATGGTAGGGTTCAAGGCTGGCATTTGACGGGAAAAAATTTCCCCTCAAATACGACCTATATTTCATATAAACCTACAGAAAAAATGAATTAAACAGTGAAACGTATGTATTTAGTATGGAAACAGACAAAACCGTGGGATTTTTCCCAAATTCCCACGCTACCAGGGTTAATGGGATTACCGAATTCATTGGTACCTTTGTTATCCTCTAGAATGCTGCCAGATTGCCTCCCCTGGGAATGTCGGTATCCTCTGGACTGGTATCCCCTGCTCCTCGATTTACCACTGCTATGCTCATCAGATTACCAGTTCTATGGATGCTGCTAATGAACTAGTGCATGGGAGTGAACTTGTTCTTTGTTGTTTTGCTCTGGATGCTGCTAATGAGCTAGTGCGCATGAGTCTTTTCCTTATATGTTTTTTTGTTTTCTTATTTGCATATTTTATATTTTGTGTTTTGTTTTGTTTTCTTATTTGCATATTTATTTTTTGTTTAGTTTATTTTAGGTTTTTTTATTTGCATATTTTATATTTTGTTGCATTTTAAATTAATTTTAGTTAAACAGCTCTATGTTTTTAATTTAATTTAATTTAATTTAATTTAATATAATTTAATTTAATTTAATGTAATTTAATTTAATTTAATTTAATTTAACTAGGATTTTGTCATAATTTGTATTGGTTGCATTGCTTATAGTGAGATCATATACATAAGTCCCTTCAAGGATGAATATGATGATGATGACGATGATGATGATGATGATGATGATGATGATGATGATGAAGACCAGGAAGATGATGGTGATGACGACAACAACGACGATGATCATCATCATCATTATCATCATAATCATCCTTGTCGTCGTCATCACCATCATCATCATCATCTTCATAATCATCATCATCGTCGTCATCATCATCGTCATCATGATCTTCTTCATCATCATCATCTTCCTTATCATCATCATCATAATCATCATCTTCATCATCAACATCTTCGTTATCATCATCATCATCATCATATTCGTGATCATAATCATCAGCATCATCATCTTCATCATCATATTCATCATCATCATCATCATCATCATCATCATCATCATCATCCAATTCATCATCATCTCCATTATCATGATCATCATCTTCATCATCATCATCATCATCAGCATTTTCATTATCATTATCATCTTCTTCATCATCATCATCATCATCATTTTCATTATCATCATCATCATCATCATATTCGGCATCATCATCATCATCATCATCTTCATCTTCATCATGATCATCATCTTCCTCATATTCATCATCATCATCTTCATTATCATGAGTAGAAGTTGTTTTGGATTTCTCTGTTTTGGCATGAGTAGAAGTTGTTTACATTTTTTTAAGCCTTTTCTCTTTGGAAATATAATCAATATTTCTATGGGTTTCCACGATCTTTAAAATCTAGGGGCTTTCTCTGTTTTGGCATGAGTAGAATGTATTCACATTTTTTTAAGCCTTATCTCTTTCGAAATATAATCAATAAATTTTTTTTGTAGGGGTTTCAATGGTATGAGGAAGACCTATTTTTATGAAAATAAGGGTTACTCCTATGGATTTTCATGGTTTTTTTCTTTCAAATAAGGGTTTTTCATAGGGTATTCATGGTACCATGTATACCTCATTTTGTATAAATAAAGGTCTTTATGGTTACCATACATACCTCTTTTGTATAAATAGGGGTTTCCATGGTACCTTCGATACATTTTCTTATGGTTCATTTTTTACGTATAAATAGGTGTTGCTCACTTTTCTTGGTAATTATATGACTTTGTAAATATAATTAGAAAAAATTTTCTTGAGAGTTTTCCATGGTACCATGTTCATAGGTCTTCATATACTATAAGTTAGGGGATCTCTCTGGTTTTTGTATAGATATGAGATATTAACTTTCTTTCGTAATTTCATAACTTCAAAATATAATTAATAAAGTCTCTTTCAACTAGTGTTCATCCATTAAACTCACAATCACCAATCTTAAGTGTTGATACGGACTAGAGCTTTTGTTATTTTTTTTGTTCATTTTTCTTTTCTTTAAAGACTTATTTTTAGTTACTTTTGTTGTTGTAGTGGCAATGCCACTTTCAAATAGAGGCACATCGAGAATGGGATCTTCAAAATATCTGATAATTATATGTGTAAGAACCAATCGTTTCTCATCTCTTTTGGTGGTAGAATGTCATGTTAAGGATGTGATGCCTCGTATTTGATCATTTAGGTTTTGTAAATGTTGTGTGTTTGTTAGCAGTTAAGAGAGTAGCTAAAGTCTAGAGGCTCAAATATTACTAAAAGTTGTCTAAAAAATAGAAGAAACACTAAGTTAAGGCGACTTGTAAAGTTGGCCATAACAAATCTAAATATATTGGTAGTGAATAAATAATATAAATGAAGCATTGATATGGAATCTTTAAGTGGAAATTTATAAGAGCATAACCAAGAACATAAATGTACAAAATGAATGATGAGTTAAAGGTTTATTGAGCCACCTCCTTGACCTAATGTTTGTAACAAAATGTTAGCATCTAGATATGCCAAAACACCCTACGAACACCAACAATTGGTTATAAAGTTGGCCATGACAATTATATAGTTGGCCATAACAAATCTAAGCATATGGATAGTGAATACATAATAGAAATGAAGCATTGATTTGTAACATTTAAGCGGCAAAGTGGCCAATTTATAAGAGCATAACTAGAACATAAATGTAAAAAATGAATGATGTGTTAAACGTTTATTGAGCCACCTCCTTGACCTAATGTTTGTAACAAAATGTTAGCATCTAGATATGCCAAAACACCCTATGAACAGCAACAATTGGGGTTAATGTTGATGCGTTGGCACTCTTCATGTATATGGATAGGGGATTATATATTCACTACCTAGATTATAGACTTGTACTCCTTTTTGTTAACATGGATATTCGATTGCAATAAGGTTATATGAGATGCATGTTTAAAAAAATTGATTTCATTAGAACAATCAATATTAAATATGAGCCATTTCTTAGAATCTCCATGTAGAGAAGACACGTTGAAAGGGCATAGCTCCAAGGAAGAAGATAAATTTTATATAGATTGAGGTAAGTTGCTTAGTAAAAAATGTGGAGATCATGTTTCTCTAGGTTAAGATGATTTTTGAGAAACACATGTTGAGGAGGAAGACTAAACATCAAAGAGGGAATGCTTTGAAAGTAGTGAGCATGGAATTTTCAAAATGAAAATGTTGGCCACGCGCAAAACTTTGGAGTATGAAAGTTTGAGAAATATTACGATGATTTATAGAAGTTATTTGTAAATTTATTGTTGAGATAAATCTTTTGCAACTCACTCGATGCAATGAGTGCTAAGTGGACTACTCAATATCATAAGAAATTTGTCATCCTGAATAATACTGATGGGATATGGGTCATGCCTTAATGACATACTCTATGAAAATAATTCAAAAAATGTTATCTCAACTTTATAAGGTTCAAATTCTTAAAGAGAGATACTCACATGGTTTTGTGGTAATGCCTTGATTATAATTTATATGTAATTGTAGTAGACACTTGGACACCTATTGGAAGTAGTGCACATTCAAGACTAGACTAGAGGCATATACTTTGAAGGTTATTTCATTAATGTTCATTTTGTAGATGATCCAACCTTGACCCTAGAGCTCTCACATAAATTAATGGAATGAGCTCTTCCATGTTTCAATACTTTTGTTGAACTAATAGGGGATTTGGTTTGCAAGGAATAATTAGAAGTAATTATAATCGATCAAGGAGTCTACATAGAAAGGCATATGACAGAATGAAAAATAACCCAAAAAGGGAAAGCTATTAGATACCTAAGTATCCTTGTGGGTGTCATTGTCTCATTAGTTCAAAAAATATTATTAAGATTGAAAGTAAATTACAAAAGGAATCTTGTGGAGATATATCTCTAGAAAGTAAACTTAACATACTGGATAGGACCTATCAACTAACCATTTTTTCCTTTTACCTTTATCATCATAATTAAAAAATGGAAATGGATTTAAGAAGGTTCTTATGGATATGAAAATGAGGAAAAAATATCTATGTTCGATTGTTTGTAAAATCCATGCTTCCTTAAACACAACGTTGCTTGGGAAATATGTACTCATTATGAAGACAAAGGAGACCTATGTTTCATTGATATAAATTTTGGAGGAAAATCTTGGCATTGGATTGGATAGTAAGAGCCACATATGGAGATGCTCCCCATTGAGTTCTTATTAGGCTTAAGCTAGAGAAAACTATGCTTGTTCATGGGACTAAAGGGGCACTTCATACTTTGCCATCTAGAGGGGCTAATTTCAAGATAACATGTTTGTTAATTCTCAAGAGAACTCAAATTTCCTTGTAGGTTATTTGAAAGGAGTTGAGGTGGAAGTTTAATGACACAATAGGTCATAATCATCCTACACATCCACAGTGGAAAATGAGGAGAAAGCCATTGTTTCCCACTGAGAAAATTCAGGGCCTTCACACCCATTGGGGCAACCCACAGATCTTGTCAATTTAGGAGTGATTTGCACCAAGGTGGAAAAAGATTTCTCACAGCACCATCTATGCTTGGATATACACTATTGATCATACATCTACGTTACACGTTGATAAATGACTTGCACTCTACATCTGATACGCTCTTCTAGCACTTGCAATTTGCACCAAAATTGACACCAAATCAATATTGCCTCTATCTTTTATCTATGCATGGGAACTCATAGAAGAAGGAGATCTGTGATGGTAAATCACCAACAAACAAACAACGCAAATCTTACTTGGTGCTTGTGATCGTGCAGGAGAAATACAGAAGACTCAGCAACTATTTAATCAAAGGATTGACGGTAGCGATTGATTTGTTTATTGGCATTTATCCCACATTGGTAGCGCAGTCATGTTTCTACGATTTTATAAGGGCCATCCTCTCTAGTTGTATTCGACGCGTAGTGCAAAGGTATGGTGGGGGCTCTAGGTGCTTGGACTTCACATGTAGTCACCATCCTGGAGCTAGGGACGACCTGGCGGGCTTCCTACCTTTTGAGAGAGGCGACAATGACCATTGATAAACAACAAATTAGAAAATAATATGTTTTGATGGCTATAAAAAACATTTCTTTAATGTTCTTATTGTTTAAAATGAAATATATTTTTTTAATGCTCATGCTTGTTTATAAGTGCTAAACATTTTTTTAATGTTCTTATGTTCTTATTCTTAGTGTTAAACATTTATACAACTTAAATACCTCTCTATATTCTTAGTGTCTTCATGAATTATTAAGGAAACCAAAACAATGTGCAAGCTAATTGGAAAAAGTAAGTATATAATATGCTATATGCATAAATTATTTTATGGTTCTAGAGTATAACTTAAACTTGTTTATGATTAATAGGACCAACAACAATCAATATGAATATAAATGACATTCTTCATACATTCAAAAGAATCACATTTATGAATAGAGTGGTGATGAAATCAACATCTTACTTAAAATTTAGATGATAAGTTTTGTCCAAACAATCAACGTCCAACTAAATTTTCCAATAAAGATAGCCTTAGGATGGATCATTCCATAGACAATGCCATTGATGTCCCCAATGTTTCAAACTGTCATAATCATTTTATGTCTTCAACCTTTCGTAATGAAATTTAATCTCATCATCTTCCTTATCATCATCATCATAATCATCATCTTCATCATCAACATCTTCATTATCATCATCATCATCTTCATCATCATCATCATATTCGTCATCATCATGATGATGATAATAATGAAGATGATGATGAAGTTGACGATGATGAAGATGATGAAGATGAAGATGATGAAGATGATGATGATGATGAATATGATGAAGATGATGATGATGATGGATATGATGATGAGGATGATCATCTTCAACATGATCACCATGAGGATGATCATCTTCATCATCATCATCATCATCAACATGACCGTCATCATCATCATCGTCATCTTCCTTATCATCATCATCATCGTCATCATCATCATGATGAAGATGATGATGAGGATGATGATGATGACGATGAATATGATGAAGATGATGATGATGATGGATATGATGATGAGGATGATCATCTTCATCATGAGGATCATCTTCATCATGATGATCTTCAACATGATCACCATGAGGATGATCATCTTCATCATCATCATCATCATCAACATGATCGTCATCATCATCATTGTCATCTTCCTTATCATCATCATCATCCTCATCATCATCATCATCATCATCATCATGACAATGATGATGATGATAAGGAAGATGACGATGATGATGATGACGATCATGTTGATGATGATGATGATGATGGAGATGAAGAAGATGATGATGATAATGATGATGACGATGAAGATGATGATGATGATGATGATGATGATAATGATGATGATAATGATGATGATGATAACGAATATGATGATGAGAAGGAGGAGGAGGATGAGGATGATGATAGTGATGATGACAACAATGTTAAAATTCAATATGCTAAGACAGAAAATAGCAGCATTACATTCCATTTCACAATAATAGCATATACAGGATCACTGAAGAAACAACAAGCATAGCATAAACACAAGAGACAGAGATTTATCCTGGGAAACCCTCATGGGGTAGAAAACCCAGCAAAGCTTCCTCAATATAGATGACCAGCAATATACAAAGATGCAAACCCTGAGCATAAGCTCCTTCTTCTCCATAGAAGACCTCTCCTCCACAAGTGCACCTTTCTCAAGTGAGTGAGTGTATCAAATGAGGAACACACCTCCTCTATTTATACACTACACTGACATGTATTTTACATAGGTACACGTAGGCTCGTATTTAACCAATGGGTTAAATACCCCACTACAACTGACTGGGCCGACCCCTCTAGGGTGGTCTAATAACCCTTTGACCCACATAACACATAAAGGGCCGACCTCCACTAGGGAAGTCTAATAACCCAAGTTACCACATTCTGACGGAGGAATAAACATCTCCGGATATACAATAAGATCTTTACGGAGGAATGAAACATCTCCGGAATAATAAAGTACAATTATAATATTCTTTGAAGTTACAATATCTCAACACTCCCCCTTAACGAGAAGGATATTATAACAGCATCTGCACGAGCAAGGAGTCATCAACATCATACATGATACATCTATAAATCATTGGAAGCTTTCTCAACATCATCAGTAACTCAACTAGTTACTGGAACATCTTCAATACTGGAACATCAACATCATCAGAGTTGATAGTACTCAATCATCAGCATCGTCAACACACGATCAACACAATCATCAGCATCATCATCACACAATCATCAGCATCATCATCACACGATCATCAGCATCGTCATCATACGATCATCAGCATCACGATCAACATCGTCATCATACGATCATCAGCATCATCATCACACAATCATCAGCATCGTCATCATACGATCATCAGCATCGTCATCATATGATCATCAGCATCGTCATCGCACGATCATCCGCATCGTCATCGCACGATCATCAGCATCGTCATCGCACGATCATCAGCATCGTCATCGCACGATCATCAGCATCGTCATTACATGAACATCGTCATCATCAAGGAATGATGTAAACCAGTCATGTACCTTTCGAACCGAAGTCCAGGGACGATCCAGTCCTATCATGTTCTCGGAGACCTCACGTCTACGGCTCAGTTTACAGGACCAAAGTCCAAGGATGATCCAATCCTTCACCGTGCTTTTAGGACCTACGTCCAAGGATGACTTAATCCTCAACCGTCCACCAAGGACTTCATTCTCGAAGACATACTTCTACGGCTCTTCTTTCGGACTGAAGTCCAGGAATGATCCAATCCCTTCATTATCGAAGACATACGTCTACGGCTCTTCTTTCGGACTGAAGTCCAGGAATGATCCAATCCCTTCATAATCGAAGACATAGGTCTTCGGCTCTTCTTTCGGACTGAAGTCCAGGAATGATCCAATCCCTTCATTATCGAAGACATACGTCTACGGCTCTTCTTTCGGACTGAAGTCCAGGAATGATCCAATCCCTTCATTATCGAAGACATATGTCTACGGATCTTCTTTCGGACTGAAGTCCAGGAATGATCCAATCCCTTCATTATCGAAGACATACGTCTACGGCTCTTCTTTCGGACTGAAGTCCAGGAATGATCCAATCCCTTCATTATCGAAGACATACGTCTACGGCTCTTCTTTCGGACTAAAGTCCAGGAATGATCCAATCCCTTCATTATCGAAGACATAAGTCTACGGCTCTTCTTTCGGACTGAAGTCCAGGAATGATCCAATCCCTTCATTATCGAAGACATACGTCTACGGCTCTTCTTTCGGACTGAAGTCCAGGAATGATCCAATCCCTTCATTATCGAAGACATACGTCTACGGCTCTTCTTTCGGACTGAAGTCCAGGAATGATCCAATCCCTTCATTATCGAAGACATACGTCTACAGCTCTTCTTTCGGACTGAAGTCCAGGAATGATCCAATCCCTTCATTATCGAAGACATACATCTACGGCTCTTCTTTCGGACTGAAGTCCAGGAATGATCCAATCCCTTCATTATCGAAGACATACGTCTACGGCTCTTCTTTCGGATTGAAGTCCAGGAATGATCCAATCCCTTCATTATCGAAGACATACGTCTACGGCTCTTCTTTCGGACTGAAGTCCAGGAATGATCCAATCCCTTCACATGTTCATCAAGAACATGTATCCTCATCATCATAACATGTATCACCACAACATGTATCATCAACATCAAGAGCATGTATAATCACAACATGTATCATCATCATCAAAACATGTATAACCACAACATGTATCATCATCATCAAAACATGTATAACCACAACATGTATCATCATCATCAAAACATGTGTAACCACAATATGTAGAACATGTATAACCACAACATGTATCATCATCATCAAAACATGTGTAACCACAACATGTATCATCATCATCAAAATATGTATAACCACAACATGTATCATCATCATCAAAACATGTATAACCACAACATGTATCATCATCATCAAAGCATGTATAACCACAACATGTATAACCACAGCATGTATCATCATCATCAAAACATGTATAACCACAACATGTATAATCATCATCAAAACATGTATGCATCTATGTATACATCTAATCATCAAAAGCATCTATCATCAAAAGTATCTAGCATGTATACATCTATCATCAAAATAAAGAATATAAGAGTCCTAAATCTAAATAATTCTAGGTGAGTAAGTGCAGAAAAATAGGTAACCTCATCATTGATGAGATAGGCTTGTCTGTCTCATACTGTGCTACTCCCCCTTTCGAGGAGGGTTCTTCTGAACTACACCAAGCTTGTCTCGGAAGTGTTCAAACTTTACTCGAGACAGAGGCTTGGTCAGGATATTAGCAATTTGATCCTCAGTGCTTATGTACTCTAGCTTGATAGCTCCTTTCTGCACCATATCTCGAATATAAAAGTAACGGATCTCTATGTGTTTTGACTTATCATGAAACACAGGATTTTCAGTCATCTTGATGCAGCTTTGATTATCACACATAATCACAGTGGGTTCCATTTCTAAGTCAAACACTCCAGATAAAAGTTTTCGAAGCCATACTGCTTCACAGCTAGCAGAACAGGCAGCTATATATTCAGCTTCAGCAGTACTGAGGGCCACACTTGATTGTTTCTTGCTGAACCATGAGATCATGGCAGATCCAAGACTATAACATCCACCTAAAGTACTCTTTCTGTCTGAGACACTTCCTGCCCAATCAGAATTTGAGTAACCATGTAAACGGAGTTCATGACCTCCAAGATTATATAGACCAAAATCTAAAGTACCTTTTAGGTACCTCACTACATGCTTTGTAGCTATTAAGTGAACCTTTCTAGGTTCTACTAGATACTGACTTACGGTATTTACAACAAAGCATATATTTGGCCTAGTATTTGTTAAATACATCATTGGCCCAATGATTTGTCTATATAGGCTTAGGTCCACTAAATCCGATGAGTTATTAACTAATAACTTCAAGTTGGAGTCCATGGGAGTGGTCATGGCTTTACACTCCAACATATCAAATCTTTTTAGAAACTTCACAGCATACTTACCTCGAATTAAAAGATTCCTTTTGGATCATGCCATACTTCTAGACCTAAGAAGTAGTGCATTAATCTGAGATCTTTCATTTTTATTTCTGCAGCCATTTTCATGATCTGTTTCTCATTCCTTGTCAGAAAGAGATCATCGTCACATAATAATGGTATGATAGGTTTATCATCCACAACCTTTAGGTAAAGGTTAGGATCAGCTTTACTTCTGGTAAAGCCCAAGCTTTGTCATGAAGCTGTCAATTGTCCATTATTCACACTCTGCATTGAGTGATCTTCTGCATATCTATCTGTGCCATCTCTCGTCAGATGGGTCTATTAATATGAGCCTCAAAGTCATTCGAACTCTATGGTGAGTTTCTTCTTGCATCCATGTCATATGTGTATAGAATCCATATTCAACCTTGTAGCAAGAGTTGAGATCCACATCACCCATGATGATCATTAAGCTCATCAATTGACTACCGATCCTGGGAACCCATACAGAACCTGATTACATTATTAAGAGAATGGTCAAAACATCTCATCATGATTCTCTTCCTCTTTCTAAGAGAATCTCTTAACCATAAGCTTTCTATAGTGTGTTTGATTTGTAAATCCTTTTGTTGAACATCCATCGCTTGTTCATCATTCATCATGATTTTTCCTACAAATCAAAATTAAGTACAGGATTAGTAATACTTCATAATCATCAAATCATATTGACATAATAACCTATTATGCATACAGATATCATTTACATAGTTATGCAACTAATTTGACCAATACTTTGGCACAATACTTTCCCATATCTTGTATGCATACAGTGGCTATCTAGATGCCTTCCATCTCTACCAGAACATACTATCGAGAGTGTGCACAGCTCTCGGCATGTTAGCAAAGAGGTTTCATTCTAGACAAGCAACAATGGAATGTTTGTCCAACTTACCAATCATATGCACATTAGTAGTATACTGTTTAATGCTCTATGAATGTTTATACTCAGCATTATATATTCTAGGAATACAAATATGCATACAACCTATTACAGGCAATATCATTACTATTTCAAATAACAACTTAAATACTTATCTTTTTCCCGCTTGATCTTCTGTATGTCTTTTGAACTTCTATTCATTCTGTACCACTGTGCATGCTCAAGAGTCATCCTCATGATCTCATGCACAAACATACAATCATTAGTATATTCTAAATGCTATCAAAACATTATAGTACTAAATAATCTTGAAAATGTATAGTCATGATTATAGTTAATAAACATTAGTATTCAAGATCTCAGGGAAGTCTTCTTTTACTCATGCATATCATCAATCAAGATAAAAGATATAATATGCATAATCCCTTGATTACTAAATTTATGAATAAGCATAACCAATCATTCCAAGTATACTTATATAAGGGATCCTAACACAAGGTAAGATTCATGGGAAACATACCTGGATTAGTATACCTACTTAGTTATGTACAACACACCTAAACAATCTCTTCAATGATTTAGAGATCCTGAGCTAGAACCTGCATGTCTCATAGGTTAAGCATAATATAACAAAGTCATACATACCTCGTAAGTAGAACAAAGATTATGGATGAGTCTTTGTCTTCATATTTTCATGGTCATGGAACCTGATTTGTCTTTTGTGATGTACCTGTATCTTGTTAGCAGACAACATCAACCTCACACAACATCATAATGCATTAGTACAATCATAAGTGTCAACACCCTAACCAATGAATATCTTCTATCATGCATTCATAATTTTGTTAAGGTTATACGACAAATCTAAAATCAAAATTGTACTAACTGTAATAACCTGAAGACAAACATACCATAAACTTAATCATGGACAAATATCGAAACATACCTCGATGAGTCATACCTGTCGAGATCGCTTGTATTCTTCTTATGTAAGGCCTTATCCTCATCTCCCTCTGAGACAGGAACTTCTTCACTTATGCAGGTGACCAATCCATCTTCTTCTAGGATTAACCCAATCCACTTGATTTGCAAGAACTGGACCTGGAGCTGGATATGGGTTGGTCAGAGAAACCCAAAAAATTCAAACTTTGAATTTCAAACTTCCGAAAGGATAGAAATATGCGCCTTGATGAGCTGATCAAACTGGTATATTCAGAATTTGAAAACTGCAAAGTTTTACTCCTCAATTTTGCCTTTGAAACTTTCGAATTCTCTGGACGTGACCCTGAACTGGGGTTTGATGAAGCCCACTCTTTTGCCCCATCAAAAGGTTTGATCCAAAGCTCTAATCTTCTATTTTTCTAAGGAGCTTCCAGCCGTGGTCACAGATTTCAAAAATTCCCATTTTTACAGAAGCCCTAATTTTCCACTTTTCTGATCAAAGTCCCGAACTAGGGTCTAATCAAGCCCGGCCTTCTGCCCAACCAAAAATTCTGATCTTGGTCTCTAAATTTCTATTTTGATGAGTAGCATCCATCCGTGGTCTCCGATTACAAAAATTCCAACTTTCTTCAAAGCCCTAAATTCCGGAAGCCATGAATGAAGGTACCAAAAAATAATTCTGTTTTGATAGAAATATGTACCTGATTGTTTCTGGTGTAACTCTGAATTTTTTGATCCACAGGGTCTGAAAAAGTTTTCTGAGATAGCCTGACCTGTTAAATTTCCATCCTGACAGGTCTGACCTCAATTGGATGTTCTGAGAGAGAGTTATGCCAAATGTCGCAACGTGACCTGTTTTGGGAAAATACAGGAGAGCGAACTTGTACGGAGTGCCACGTGTCACTGTTTGACCTTCGGCCTCTGAAAAAGTTTTCTGAGATAGCTCGTCCTGTTATATTTCCATACTGATAGGTCTGACCTCAATTGGATTCTCTGAGAGAGAGTTATTCCAAGTGTCGCAACGTGACCTGTTTATGGGATAATACAAGAGAGCGAACTTGTACAGCGTGCCACGTGTCACTGGTTCAACTTAGGCCTCTGAAAACGTTTTCTGAAATAGTACAGTCTGTGTACTACCTGTCACTTTTCACGAAATTTCATTTGGAGCTTCCTATCCCAAGTTATGACCTTTTTCCCAAGGTCACCTGATTTTGACTCAGATCTGGAAGAGGCAGAAACCCTATATTGTACAGATCATAAATCACAAAGTACAACGAATTAGAGGTTGTCCTTTGGACACAAGGTACGTGGAGATGTTAGCTTCGTCCTGTAACAATTTCAGATCCGAAAACTTCTCCAAAACGGATTTATAGCGAAAGTGCTACGATGACTGGTGTTTGCTATGTAAAACCCTAACCTTCAAATTGTCGTAAGTAAAGCAAGTGTCTTTAGTGCCATACCTTGTCTTCCTTCAGGCTAGCTCTGATACCATGTTAAAATTCAATATGCTAAGATAGAAAATAGCAGCATTACATTCCATTTCACAATAATAGCATATACAGGATCACTGAAGAAACAACAAGCATAGCATAAACACAAGAGACAGAGATTTATCCTGGGAAACCCTCATGGGGTAGAAAACCCAGCAAAGCTTCCTCAATATAGATGACCAGCAATATACAAAGATGCAAACCCTGAGCATAAGCTCCTTCTTCTCCATAGAAGACCTCTCCTCCACAAGTGCGCCTTTCTCAAGTGAGTGAGTGTATCAAATGAGGAACACACCTCCTCTATTTATACACTACACTGACATGTATTTTACATAGGTACACGTAGGCTCGTATTTAACCAATGGGTTAAATACCCCACTACAACTGACTGGGCCGACCCCTCTAGGGTGGTCTAATAACCCTTTGACCCACATAACACATAAAGGGCTGACCTCCACTAGGGAAGTCTAATAACCCAAGTTACCACATTCTGACGGAGGAATAAACATCTCCGGATATACAATAAGATCTTTACGGAGGAATGAAACATCTCCGGAATAATAAAGTACAATTATAATATTCTTTGAAGTTACAATATCTCAACAAACAACGATCATCATCATCATCACCATCATCTTCCTTATCATCATGATCATCATCAACTACATCATCATCAACTTCATCATCCTCATCATCTTTATCTTCATCATCATCATCATCATCATCAACATGATCGTCATCATCATCATCAGCATCATCTTCCTTATCATCATTATCATCTTCATCATCATCATCATCATGAAGATGATGATGACGATGATGATGACAACGATGATGATGAAGATGACAATGATAATGATGATGAAGAAGATGATGATAATGATGATGATGATGATGACGAATGTGATGATGATGAGGAGGAGGAGGATGACGATGAGGATGATGATGATGATGATGATGATGAAGATGATGAAGATGACGATGATGATGGAGATGAAGAAGATGGTGAAGATGATGATGATGATGATGACGAAGAAGAAGATGATGATAATGATGATGATGATGACGAATATGATGATGATGATGATGATGATGATGGTGAGGATGATGACGATGAGGATGATGATTGCAGTGCCCCTCTAACCGGAAGTCCACCGAAGTTCTAGATTTTGAAATCAAGTTTTGTAACCAGCTCCTACAGAGTTGTTTTTCCTTCTTTTTATTTCAATAATAAATAAGTATCATTATGCTTTCCTTATGCTAATTTTCTGCATAATTTTAGTGATTAGAAAATGTCTAGCAGCATACAGTGCACCTACATATAGTAATTTTAACAACATACATATAATTGTAATTTATTGCATAATACTCAGTATATTGAAATATAAATCATTTTTCTAACTACCAGTAGAATACCTGGACCGATGTAGGTTGTATATTGCCCCTATCGACTTCATATCTCCTTTGGTCCAAGCCTTAGTAACCAAAAATAGATGATCCACCCTGCCGACCAGCTCTTATCATGCTGGCCCTAGGAAACCGACGGGTTTCCTAGCCCCCGAGCCCACAAACCAATAATCCCGACAGCATCTTTCCTTAGTACCTTTCCATCGTTCAAGAGTAATTTTTCCTTGAGTTAACCCCACCTCATTCTTTTGAGTTTCCCACCTCCTCAAAGCTTCGTATTATCCCCCTCCTCGGCATTCCTCCTTTTTCTCAAAATACTAAGTGTACTTCTCCCAAAAACCAACCCCCCTCATCTCCGTGAAACCATTGCTTTATAGATCCATTTTCCTCCTCCACTTGCCTTCCTGTTTACTCCAGCGCCCTCCATAAGAACCCTCGAGCCCCCAAAACATTAAATTGATTGCTTTTTACAATCCAATTCATAAATAAATATTATTTTATAATACTTCTTTTCTCGAGCAGTTCAATGGTATTAAGACTAGTTAGGTTGGATTTGATGGGTTGAATGTACATTATTTAATGATTCTTGAAATATTCAATTTAAGACATTCACGAAGGCGGTGGATTCAATATTAGTCTTATCCTCCATTTAATATGTTGAATAAATAATAATTAAATACTATCATGTTGACCCTTTCCAATTTGAAGTGGTAGTTTGTTTTAATTATAAATATATATATATATAAATCCAATCTCAGATCGGTTTTGTGACATGACAGTAATTTATGAATATAAATTTAATTGAGTTTATCTTAACCTTCCTCATTTAATAATTTAATAATACTCCTTTCTCGTTTCATAACAATAAATTAATTAATTTAATAATTCAAACATGTTCACTTACCCACTTATGATTTCTTTCATTCCAATAAGGACACATTATCATTATTAACATTAGTTAAATAATAATAATAATAATATTAAATAATCATAATAATAATAATAATAATAAATATTAATGGTGATTTAAGTACCTTAGCACTAATCTAACATACTTTCATTGATAAACGAAGTACTCTTAAGGGTTTAATTAATCAATATTAACAATTAGATAATACACGCTTCCAACATTAATGTTTATCTGCTATATTTCATATTTCCAATACCTTCACTTGACGAGAATTACAATTGGCGGCAATTATTTTAATTGTTCATTACAATGTTTACATATAAGATTAATTAACTTATTTTATACATAAACAAATCGATCATCTATTACTCATGTCATTTACCCAAACCTTAACTGAGTTATCTATGACAACTTATAACATTGTTAAATACTGATAAGTATGTCGTAAACAGATACTATCGCACATGTACAAAATGTGTATGCGTGGCCAGCGTATGCACAAGTCTGACAAGTACTATAAACATACATCATGTTTCCTATGCTTAACAACTAACTAATACTAATAATACCTCATTCAAACAGAACAAGTATATATTTATCATAACATTACTAAAACATCATCGGTCATTATATCAGTTAACCTTTAATATTTCATTTCATTATCTTTATGATTACATTTGTTCAATCAATCAAGTACAAGGAAAGCTACCTACTACCACTAACTCAAGATCAATGAATACCCAACACTCAACAGTACTAACTAAATATCCTCCCATCCTAACCTGCGTCCGCATCCTCCCTATCCTTCCTCTGCTGGTACAAAAGTGGATGTCAGCTATACTGACCTAGCCACATAGAACGTGAGAGCGGTAGCGTCGGCTAACTAGCGGACCTAACCTCTCCTAGCAGGCATCCGACCATCGTCATCACAACAACTTGGGGAGCGTGTCTCAGCATGGCCCTCCCACGACCTCGGGTATCATAGAAACATAGGGTGGGCAATACATCCATCCCTCTCAACATACTGGGTCTACGCCCTTATCAACTCATACTTTGTTGCTCTCGAGATTATTGGTTTGTGTCATCATATCATCAACTTTGGTAAACAAGGCTCTCTGCAAAATAGGTACTATACCATACTTCGTATCAGGTATCCGACTATTACATAGCCCTGGTGTCCTGCAGATTAGTACTTTGCAGCCATACATTTATAACAATATTTCCATTCTATCATCGTCGGATCCATATTGTCAACATCATTTATTTCATCACATAAAATCATTAAATCGATCACAGCATAAATACCACATCATATATATCACATTTCATCCAGGACGATTATTAAACATATACTGTCATTATAAAATAAAAGAATCTCGTGATAACTACAACATAGTAACCACATAAATCAAATAACATCATGAGGATGGTAACATCATAACATCATAACTGTAGTATCAGCATGGGCACACTAACATCCTAAACATAGTAGCAACATATCATCATGTCTAACATGCCGAGAATATAGTTCACTCTGTCTAGCTGAGTCGAACAGATAATAAGAAAATAAACTGAAAGGTGTCTAACTCATAAACACGCCTAGTCAAAATATGGGGCGTTACAATGATGATGACAATGATGAAGATGAGGATGATGATGGAGATGAAGAAGAAGATGATGATGATGATGATGACGAAGATGATGATGATGATGATGATGATGATGACGATGATGGTGGTCGTGGTGGTGGTGGTGATGTTGACGACAACGATCATCGTCATCTTCATCATCATCATCATCATCATCATCATCATCATCTTCCTTATCATCATTATCATCATAAACTACATCATCATCAACTTCATCATCCTCATCATCGTCATCTTCATCATCATCATCATCATCAACATGATCGTCATCATCATCATCATCATCTCCCTTATCATCATCATCATTGCCATCATCATCATGATGAAGATGATGATGACGATGATGACGAAAACGATGATGATGAAGATGATGAAGATGATGATAGTGGAGATGAAGAAGATGATGATGATGATGACGAAGATGATGATGAGGAGGAGGAGGAGGAGGAAGAAGAAGAAAATGATGATAATGATGATGATGATGACGAATATGATGATAAAAATGTTATTTTTATTTTCATCATAATCTACATCCTATGAGCCCCTTCCATGACTCTACCCCAATTATCAAATTCAATGATGGGAAATCCCTTTTGAGCATAGATGTAGGATTGAAAATTGTTTACCCAAGAACTCCAACCAAAGCATATCTATCGAGTGGAATTTTTAGTAGTCAACATGCCATTAAACCTACCAATAATGTCAAATTCAGTTGAATAAAACACCACCTCTTCCATCATGGGGTTAACCACTTCCAAAGAGGGTATTTCTATAGCCAAGTCGATATAATGTGCATGTTAAATTAGGATTGTTGGATGCCTAAATTCATCTCTGCCAGGATAAAATCTTTCATTAATTGGTGATTTATTTTAATTACTTAACTTGATAGTGGGTAGTGATTCATTCGTATAGCTTTAAAAAAAACGACTTTCTTGTTCCCCTAATGGTTGAAAGGCTTTTTCTGTTGTTTTGAACCATCTATAATATGGGTCTGACTTATTATATTTATTTATATTTCCTATACCCAATCTCTCTCTCTCTCTCTCTTTATATATATATATCAATTAGAGCAAATTTCAATTTAAAATGGGCCTTCCAAAAATAATACAAATTCCATGTCATCATGTATTAGCCAATCAAAATGCTTTAAAATACAAAAAGGGAGCACCTAAAAAAATTGGAGGGAAAAAATAAAAACTACTTTTTTGGTTCGTATTTTCAACTTATCTCCTTGTAGGTTTACTCAAATTTCAAGCGGGAGGACTAGTTGGATGCATAATTAAATTATGCATCCAACGAGTTCCCATGTTGCATACTTTTAACAACATCCACACCATGAAAAATCGAAAATATATTAAAAAAACGTGTTTTCTCTCACTAGAAACACGTTTTTTTAATGTATTTTCAATTTTTCATGGTGTGGATGTTGTTAAGAGTATGCAACATGGGTACTCATTGGATCCATAATTTAATTATGCATCCAATGAGTCCTCCCGATTGAAATTTGAGTAAATCTACAAGGAGATAAGTTGAAAATACAATCCAAAAAAGTAGTTTTTTACTGTCTCTCTACTATTATTTTATTATTTTCCTTAGGAGGCCCATTTTTTACCCAAATTTCCTCTAATCAGTGAGAGAGGGAGAGAGAGAGAGAGAGGCCCATTCGACAGATCCATTTATGTGTAATTTACAAATAAAATAGATAGAAATGGAGTATATATATGCCAATTTTATGAAGCTTAATATACAAGATTCTAAAATAAAAGAAAAGATAGGGAAGATAGATTTTGAAGCTTTTCTAGAGCTAAAAACAAGAGCTGGAATAAGGGTTTTTATAATATAAGTAGGATAAGGATAAGGCATTATTTCCTTAATAAGTCAAATAAGGACTCGAAAAAATAGGTCATGGTAAAGAAAGAGTAGCATGTTCTTCCACTTAATGTAGTTAAACCATTATGTAGCTCCATTCCACTTAATGTAGGTAAACAATAATTAAGTAGTTGTTGCTTTTTGTTCCTTCCCACTTGATTAATCTAGTTCCAAAGTCCACCTTTTTCCCAAAATTAATAGTGGCCTCATTTTTAGTAGCCCAATGCCCCTCATCCACATACAATTTCCACAATTATTGCTTCACAACAAATAGGATTCTTTCTTGTTGGAGAGACTACCATAACTTAGACATATATTTAGAAAACTTAAGCCTTACACATTGAAGAAAGTAGCATAATATATCACTACATATCCTAATCCTCATTCCTTTCTTGAATAGGTGATTCTTTTAACGAATAGGAAACTTCATTTCTCCTTCACTAGAATTTTTGAATTACAATATCGTTATTTTCGTTAATAGGTGAATCTTCTCACAAACATGAAACTTCATTTCCCCTTTAATAAAATTTTGTAATTTTGTTTTGTTTGTTAGAAATTCCCATCACTTGGGGCCAGTGCATTTCAACCATTGGCTAAGAAACTGCAACCCAAGGACATATAAGCCATCAAAATCACATGTGGATCACACCTAGCCTGGGCCACACCAACCCTTAACATAGCTAATTTTTTGGCACTATCTCCTTCCAACTAAGTCACCATGAGGGTATTGAAATCAGGTCTCCTAGAAAATGAAACCCGCACCTTAACTAGATGAGCTAGAAGGAATTTATCTAAAAGGATGACCTATGAAAACACTCTCAGGCCTTCACTGCCTGGAACTGGAAATGGCACATACATGATGTTTAGTATTTTGCAATTTCAAAATCAATGTGAGTAGATAAAAATGGAGAATGAAGAGTTTACCCATGAGATATTAAAAATACGACCTTTATTATTAAAACTAATTATTTTCAATTTTCAACCTCTATTATATTATAACAATACAATTTGTTATAAGAGTAGAAGGAATGTCCTTTCATATTATATAACATTTATATAAATATTTTCCATTTTTATTACATATTAGGTTTTTTTCACATTACGTGAGAAAAACACAAAGAAGGCTTCCTAGAGTGGCGTAGACCACTTTGCTTTTGCTTATGTTGAAAATATCCAAATCATTGAAGACAAACAAGATATAAGTTCTATATTTTACTGGAAAAAAAAATCCAAAATTCCTATACACATATTATTTTCCATTTTTATTAGATATTAGGTTTTCCTCACATTACACAGGAAAAAAACAAATAAGGCTTCCTAGAGTGGCCTAGGACACTTTTCTTTTTCTTGTACTGAAACTATCCAAATCATTGAGGACAGATGAGATAAAAGTGCTATATTTTAGTCAAAAACTCCAAAATACATGTGCACAAGTAATAATGATATTTTTCTATGGACTATACCTTAGCATAATTCAACAATGCCAAAGCTAAGGGGTATTGTTTCTATGACCCTTGAACCAACAATAGGTAATGGGTCTACCTTTCATCTATCAACTGTCTTAGGTTTTCCCTAAGAGTACAAAAGGCGATGCCCTTAACACATGATTTTGGACAACAAGGCCTCAACCACATAAATATTTTCCATATTTATTAGATATCAGGTTTTTTTCACATTACATGGGAGAAAATAAATATGTCTTCCTAGAGTGGCATAGGCCACTTTTCTTTTGCTTGTGCTGGAAGTATCCTAATCATTGAAGACAAACAAGATATAATTGCCATTTTTTTAGTCAAACTCCAAAAATGTCTGTTCAAAACTAGTTATGGTGCTTTTCCTATGGGCTATGCCTTAACATAATCCAACAATGCCAAACCTAAGGGATATTATTTATATCACAAGGGTCCTTGAACCAACAATAGGTAATGATTCTACCTTTCATATATCAACTATCACTTAGGTTTCATCTAATCCTTACTCATGGTGATCCCCTTAACACATGACTCTGACTAACAGGGACTTAGTTCACCACTAAGGTTGACAAGTACTGAGCCATCCTTCTATGAAATCTTGTAAATTTAGTTCTTTACCTGTGGATTTTCTCATAGATTACAGATGCAAAGTTAACATTGCTATATCTAGTTGGGTTAAGATGGGTCTTTGTTCTCTTCAAAAACTCATTTTACAACGCAACATACAGGAGCTATGTGATCAACGATCCAATGTAATGTTTACATCAATATGATTCTTTACTTATAAAAAATATAATATACATGAATAATACTAGTTCCATTGTTCTATTTTAATCCTAAATATATCAAGCTCCAAACAAGCATTATGTTGTTATCGGGATCCTAAGAGAACTTAACAAATTTCCATCATGCTCTAAAGGAACCTCATATTTCTACCTTAGTTTAGTCATAAATTACAAACTTAGTGTCATAGAGGACAGAGTTTAAGCATAGATGACAGAGTTTAAGCATAGAGGACAGAGTTTTCTGAATGAAACCATGAATTTTCAGATTTCAGCATGCCTTGAAAATCCCTAGACAAGACCAAACTGAAACTTAATACATAAGCCCAAAATCCCTTGATTAGATGGGCCCGAAAATCCCTAGACGAGATGGAAGTTGCAGATTTATCTCAGATAGTTGCAAGCATTTCAAAAAAATAGCCCAGATATGTGATGGTGCTTGTGATCGTGCAGGAGAAATGGAGAAGACTCAGCAACCGTTCGATCAAAGGATCCGACGATAGCAATTGATTTGTTTTTTGGGATTTATCCCACATTGGCAGCAGAGTCATGTTTGTAAGAGTTTATATGGGCCAGCCTCTCTAGTTGTATTCAACGTGTAGTGAAAAGGTATGGTGGGGGCTTTAGGTGCTTGGAATTCACAAGGAGTCACCAGCCTGGAGCCCGGGATGACCTGGAGGGCTCCCTACCTTTTGGAAGAGGTGTCAATGACCATTTATTAACAACAAATTAAAAAATAATATGTTTTGATGGCTATGAAAAACATTTTTTTTAATTAAAAACAAATTAAAAAATAATATGTTTTGATGGCAATGAAAAACATTGTTTTAATAAACAACAAATTACAAAATAATATGTTTTGATGGCTATGAAAAACATTTTTTTTAATGTTCTTATTGTTTAAAATGAAGATATTTATTCCATCAATTTTGGCTTGCGGGGTTGATGAAGAAAATAATGATGAAGACAATATTGCTAAACTCTCGGTGATGATGATGACATGTTTCTACAAGTTTCTACACAATGTGTGAGATGCACCTATCACATAATATATCTCATGTCAAATGGTCACCCTTTTCTTGGTCACCCCTTGCTTGTATGCATTTCAAACCCAATAAACAAATAATCAATATGTGCAAACTAAAAATAGTTGTAAAAGATCAAGAAAACTAACTTACAATAACTTTCACAAAGTTTTTACATTATCAATTATACAATTATTTATACAACTTAAATACCTCTCTATATTCTTAGTGTCTTCATGAATTATTAAGGAAACACAAACAATGTGCAAGCTAATTGGAAAAAGTAAGGATATAATATGTTATATGCATAAATTATTTTATGGTTCTAGACTATAACTTAAATTGTTTATGATTAATATGACCAACAACAATCAATATGAATATATGACATTCTTTAATTCATACATTCAAAAGAATCACATTTATGAATAGAGTGGTGATGAAATCAACATCTTAGTTGAAATTTAGATGATAAGTTCCGTCCAAACAATCAATGCCCAACTAAATGTTTCAATAAAGATAGCCTTAGGATGGATCATTCCATAGACAATGCCATTGATGTCCCCAATGTTTCAAACTATCATAATCATTTTATTTCCTCAACCTTTCGTGATGAAATTTTGTCTCATCATCTTCCTTATCATCATCATAATAATGATCATCTTCATTATCAACATCTTCGTTATCATCATCATCATCATATTCGTCATCATCTTCATCATCAACATCATCATCTTCATCATCATTTTCATCATCATCATCCAATTCATCATCATCTTCATTATCATCATCATTTTCATTATCATCATCATCGTGATCATCATATTCATCATCATCATCATCATCGTCACCGTCATCATCATCATCATCATCTTCCTCATCTTCATCATTGTCAACTTCATCATCATCTTCATTATCATCATCATAATCATGATGATGATGATGATGATGATGAATATGATGATGATGATGATGATGATGATGACAAAGATGATGATGATGATGATGACAAATATGATGATGATGATGATGACGAAGAAGAAGATGATGATAATGATGATGATGATGATGATGATGATGAATATGATGATGATGATGATGATGACGACAACGATCATCGTCACCATCATCATCATCATCAACATGATTTTCATCATCATCATCATCATCATCTTCCTTATCATCATCATCATCGTCATCATCATCATGAAGATGATGATGAGGATCATGATGATGATGACGATGATGATGAAGATGATGAGGATGATGGAGATGAAGAAGATGATGATGATGATGCTGACAAAGATGATGATGATGATGAATATGATGATGATGATGATGATGAGGATGAGGATGATGATGATGATGATGATGATTATGATGGTTATGATGACGATAACGATCATCGTCATCTTCATCATGATCATCATCAACTACATCATCATCAACTTCGTAATCCTCATCATCATCATCTTCATCATGATGTAGATGAAGAAGATGATGATGATGATGACGAAGATGATGATGATTATGATGACGAAGAAGAAGATGATGATAATGACGAATATGATGATCATGATGATGGTGAGGATGATGACGATGAGGATGATGATGATGACAATGATGATGAAGATGATGAAGATGATGATGATGATGGAGATGAAGAAGATGACGATGATGAAGACGAAGATGATGATGATAATGATGACGAAGAATAAGAAGATGATGATGATGATGATGATGATGATGATGATGATGATGATGATGATGATGATGATGATGACGAATATGATGATGATGATCATCATGATCATGATCATGATGATGAGGATGATGATGGAGATGAATAAGATGATGATGATGATGACGAAGATGATGATGATGATGATGATGACAAAGAAGAAGATGATGATAATGATGATGATGATGATGAATATGATGATGAGGAGGAGGAGGAGGAGGAGGATGATGATGATGACGATGATGACGATGATGTTGATGATGATGATGATGATGATGATGATGATGATGATGATGATGATGATGATGATGATGATGATGGAGATGAAGAAGATGATGACGATGATGTCAAATATGATGATGATGATGACGAAGAAGATGATGATGATGATGATGATGATGATGATGACAACAATCATTGTCATCTTCATCATCATCATCATCTTCCTTATCATCATGATCGTCATCAACTACATCATCATCAACTTCATCATCCTCATCACCATGATGATGAAGTTAGGGAAGGACTTAAAATTCAAGGCAAATTTCCTGATCTACAATACTAAAAGCATGCCTCAAAGAACCATTTAGTGCTAATATAAAAGGCCAAGAGTACAAGAGATTTTGAGAAAAGTTAAAGTTTTGTCAATATTTAAGTATATATTCTAGATATACTTGGAAGGAAATATTTGAGTATGGAAACCCTCCCATACTGTCTGTGCATGTGTTTAGTTAAGGAGTGTCAAATTTCATTCCATGAAATTAATTTTTGAAAAAAATTCAACGTTGGCCCCACTCACATGTCATGGCTTGTAAGGGGGGTGAAGTAGTACATGATTAGGCACAGTCACTCCTTAATGGGTAAACCCTACCATACAATAAATGCATGTGTGTTTTCCTACCATTTCAAATGTGATCGGTCCATAAATGCACAAATTCAACGTTGACCCCATTCACATGTCACAGCAAGATTGTCTAGTTAAACCATGTCAAATTTCAGCTATATATGGTATACACCCCAATTTTGAGATTCTCTTGGTTTCGAGAATGGTTCATTCTCTACTAAACAGGGGAAACCACATGAAGTTGGAAGATCTAATTATCCCCCCCCCTGCCCCCTTACATCACTCTCAATTTCCCCATACCCAATTTGATATAATAAAGAACATGTAACATACTCTATTATACAAAATAAAAACATATAAAGATCATAATATAAAAGATATAAACATGTACCTATACTTTTCAACAATTAAATATCATTCATCTTCTTCTTCATACAAGTCAACATCTGTATCAGGATCTGATTCAGAATAGATATTGATGAAAGGATCATTCACTTCAACATCATCGTCGACGTCATCTTCACTAATATAGTCATCGATATTGTCAATGATATCATCGTCTGCTACATTTCGATGATCAACCTCTTCAAATTATTCATCTAACACATCGACTGCAGCCACCTGCTCCTGATCTGAATCATCATCATCATCTTCTTCTTCGTGATTATCTTCATCATCTACATGATTATACTTTATTGGTATTCCTCTTGGATCATATCTAACAATGTATGACCAACCTCCATTACCTAGTACCTCTAAGTAAAAGACTTGCTCACATTGACTTGGAAGAACATAAGGCTCTGTACTCGGTTCAAATGCCCTTGTATTAACCATGGTAAATCCATTAACATGCTCAATAACAATTCTTCCAGGATCACATTCATGCATATGTAGCATGTACCATTTCACCTCAAACAACACTATTTTAAAGGAATTAAAATCACACTCAATTATGTACTCCAAATGCCCATAGTACCTATTCTTAGTTTCTTCTAGATGTCTGTCACTTCTAGAGGAGACATTGGTGACCTTAAACACTGCAGTTATCCCACAATCTGAGGTTTCCATCTTATCGTCCAACATTTTGATACGAAATTTATGACCATTACACCACATAGCCTTGTGATGTTTCAACTGCAACATGGACATCAAGTAAAAAATACATTTTCAATTAAATAAACGTCATATAGGACTTAGTAAATATATTTCAAAACTTAAACAAACCAAATACATTGAAAAAATAGGAAGTAACTAGAAAAATGAGGGTAAACAATTTACTTTCCTTTTTATCTTTTAAACCATAGGCTAAATCAACTTCCCTTTGGATGTAAGATCGGGAAATTGATGTCGACGACAATGAGTTGTTTTAATCATCTTACTGACCCCTTCCCATGATAACCTACCAAATTATTCTTCACAATCTTCTATCCAATGGTCCATCCAATCAAGGTTGTTTGCAATGTATAAATGTAAAGCATCCCACACTTGAGCAACTATATGAAAAAATAACAATTCAATATCATTAATTATATATCATTAAAGGCATAGTTTAATATAGTTGAATATGCAGGAATTAAAAAAAAAATAAGTATGATAAAATAAAATTGGAAAAATACATGTGTAATATATTAATTCCACAACATCTAATAATTACCTTTCACAGTCCTCATTGTACCTTCCCCAATAGGACCTCCCCTTCAAATTTGTTGATGGAGTCGAGATGCCAAATGCAAGGCACATTCATAATTTCTGCTAATTTAGGTATAAATTCACTAATATACACCATGCATTGATATACCATATATCCCTCAGCCATAGAACCCTTAGGACATGCTCTTTTCCTAACAAAATCCTTCAATGACTTCAACTACCTCTCCACCATCCACATCGACCTTGTGTGTACTGGTCCACATAATTCAATCTCCTCAACGTGGTGTATGAGGTAGTGTTCTTGTGCATTGAAAAATGATGGAGGTAGATACTGTTGCATTTCACACATTTGTCGGGGAATTTCTCTCTTCCAATACCTTATATCTTCTTTATGGATTTCTTTTGATGAAAGCCACCTGCAAATGATGCAATAAAATAATATCAGCACATATATAAAATTTGCGGACAAAACATAATATGTCAATAAGTTCCACTGCAAATCACATAACAAGCACATTTTCCATATAAGATATTACTTACCTCATGTATTTGCCAAGAAGATAAATAATTTGTTTTATGTGGTTGTCAAAGTCGTCTGGGAGAGATAAAGGTAGAACATACTGTAACAAAAAACAAATAATTATTATTTTATTTCCAAATAAGAGAATAAAATTAATAAAATAATGAATACCAATAAGGAAATATATTATAAACTCATAATTACCTTAATGAATGTATGTCAGTCATGTGTTTTAACCCCACCAAAATCACCTTTTTCGTTAAGATATAATTATTTATGTTCGACGAAAACCCCGTTGGAAACCTGATTTTTCTGATGACCTCTTTTACGATATTGCTATGTTGTTGCATCAAGCACCAAGGAAGACTAATATTCTATTCATGGCCATCACCATTAGAATTAATGATCACACTTTGCAATGCATGATTAGCTTCTCGGATGTCACTACAAATCTTTCCAATTCTTTCTTTGTCAGTCCTTCCATCTAATATTCTCCATAACAATTATGTTATGTTCTTCCCGATATGCATTGTATCAAACATATGAACTATTTGTAGGTGCTCGTAGTATGGAAACCTACTGAATTGCATTGGGTAACTTTTCATTCCTCGTGGAATCCCATTCGTTCCTTAATGACATTCATGAAACATCAACAAAATCAAATTAACACTAATTAATCAATATAGGTACATACTGCGCTGAACATAATTCACTAAAAAAAAATTTATATAATATATGATACATAAATAATTTGGTATACCTTGAGGATTTCTATTATATTCTAACTTCCATAGGTGCGGTGTCATTCTTCGTGGTTTTTTTCCATTCTCTTCTTTACCATTAATTTTTTCTATCTGTAGTTCGATAACTATGGTTCTTCGGAAGAAAGTGCCTATACTCATCAAACACTTCCTTCCCTAAACTCCTTGAATGACGAGATTTTATCCTGGGACCGCAAACTGGACATGCAAATTTACCCTTTGTTTGAAGACCTACAAGATATATGAATTAGTGTAGCGAATTAGAATTACCATTTAAAATAATGCATGATATTTTCAATAGATATATATAATATTAAAGAACAAAAGAAAGTAACAATATACCACAAAAATGTGTTAACCCGGGAGCATCATGAATTGTCCATGTGAGTATTCCATGGAATTGAAATCGTTTTTTCCCTATTGGTTTAGAGATGTCATACATAGTGATGCCAACCCATAACTTAAACAACTCATCGATAAGAGGCTCAATATATATGTTCATATATTTAACTTGGTACTTACCTAATTGGTCCAACACACATGATTAATTATATTTAGCTATATGTCATTATATATAAAAGACATAATTACCATGCACAAAACAAAGAAATGAAATATTCCGTAATGTTCATACTTTCAATTAAAAAACTACAAACTAATTAAATACCTGGAAAAATCATTGCCAACATTGTGTGCTCTCTCTTGATCGAAATCCAAGGATGAAGGTTATTGTTTATAGCAAAAACAGGCCATACTGAGTAGGTAGAATGAAGCTCTCCAAATGGATTGACACCATCGGCTGCCAACGAAAGTTTAACATTACGAGGTTCTTCTTTGAAAATTGGCCACTTTTCTTCGATGTACTTCACGGCAGAACCATCTACAGGAAATCCATAAACTGTGCTATAGTTTGACACCTGAACGATCGTTGGAAACGTGGAATTATCGGAATATAACGAAGAACTTTGTGAGGCACCTTTTTTTACGCTAAGTTATCGGTTTGATACCTGCTTGCTTGACATTGTGGGCATTCATTTTCTAATTCATATTGTCCATAGTATATGATATGATAATTAGGACATGCATCAATAGCTTGATACTCCATTCCAAATTCTTTCATAATCAAAGATATCTCTCGATATGTGTGTGGTAAAATATTTGACATTGGTAATAGAAATTCACCTAACAATCTACAAAATTCAACAGATTAATAAGTCAATGTAAATAATATTAATAATCAATATCACATTCATACTTTACAAATTGGATAACAATAGCAATATAGGAAAAAAGACAACCCTTTATGTACATGTGATCATGCAGACATAAATAATTAACAAATTACATACCTTAGTATCTGTGTGAGACATGTGTTTGATAAACCATTCAAAACCTTCAAGTTCACTAACAACAATATAGAAGATAGAATATTTGTTTTTGAGCCTTCATAAAGATGTTGCCGTGACTTCTCGAGTAGAGGATCAACATTATGACTATCATCCTGGTTGTCCTCATCCATTGGAGCAAATGTGCCTTGGATCAATCTATGTATCTCATCTTCCTTATTTGTTTCACTAATAGTATCTCCATCCATATCATCATTAAGAACTCGATCAGCTTCAATATTCTGATCTTGAAGTTCGTCACCCTATAAAGGAGTATTCCTTCTAGTACTTGAAAAATAACTCCCTAGAAGTCGACATTTTGGGGGAATTGTCTATATATTTACAAACAACATAGTAAAATTAGTGTGTATAGAACATATAATAAAATGATAAGAAATTTTACTGAAATTCATGACATGATGACTATTACAAAGAATACATTAAATATTGAATAACCTGTTACCAAGGGACGATATTCATAACCCCCTTCAGCGTGCCCCTTCTCCCTACAATGTCTTTCAATTGTTGTTATTAAAAGTCTTCTTCTTTTCAAGCCCTTGCAATCAAAGCAAGGGAAATAAAATTTTCCATCTCCCCTCGCCTCTAATGCCGCTCTAAACTGAGCAAGCTTCCTTGCATTTTCATTCATAGAGACAAATCCTTGTAGTGACAAGAAATTGTCTTACTTACACCATACCAAACAGTAACTTGTCAAATACTTTAGATATAAGTATATTTCTAAATACAGTATATTATATACCAATTTCTATAGAGAAAAAACCGAAGACTGAAGTTTTCATTGATGCCAACAAGTGTTCTGCAATGGCCTTTGATTTACTCACAAGGAGACTTTGATAGTCTGAGCATTGGAACACTAGGTGGCCCAAATGTCCAAATGAAAGTTGTCCTGGATGCATGCTTACCTTTTATGAATTTACTAGATGATTGTTGAGTATGACTCTCTCTAGTTTTGGATAAGGTTGATAAAGACTGTATTTAGGAAACACTTGTTGTTGGTATCTGATTGTATGACTTATATTGGACAAACATACAAGAGAAAACAAAGAACAAGGGAAAAAGAACCATGTGACACAATTGAAGCTCACAGTTCAATTGTTAAGTACTTGTAACATGAGAAGAAGCCCATATGAATTATGTATAGCCTAGTGTATTGAATGATGAACTCTGCCTAAGTGTTGAAGTGAAAATACTTAATGATCTTTGATTATGTTTTAAAGAAGTTGAAATTGGTATTTAGTGTTGTCCCACTGATTCACCCCCCCTCTCGGTGTGCCATTGTATCTAACAATACCTTGATGTTATAATTATATTCTATTAGAACTATAGACAAAATAAGAGGTTTAATTAGTAATTAATATATAATCATGTATACAAATCCTATAAAAACATGTAAGTATAACTAGCTAACACACGAAATATATGTAGCAATGCTAAATTTAAAAAAAAAGTACAAAAATTAAATTTCGTTCAAACATGCATGTTTAAAAATATCCTGAATTTTTTTTCTTAACATATCTTTCTATTCAAATAGACAAAAAATATAAAAATACTAACCTTGAAAGTTCAAAATCCAAGCTATGTAGAATATCCGAGCTCAAACAATCACCAGGAAATTTGTCACAAGTTCAAAATCCGAGCTCAATCAATCACCAGGAAATTTGTCGCAACTATAGCAAATGTGTCGAAAATTGTCTTAAAGTATGTATTTATAGATCGACGCTCGTCAATATATCGACGAAAATGCATGAGTTGACCCGTAAAAAGTGAGTCATTGGAAGGCACGTGTGGTTTGGCGCGTGTGCAAATATGCCCAAATTTCGTCGATATAGAGACGAAAGTTCGTCAATAGAGAGACGAATGTAAAAAACATCGATATATCGATGTATCTTCCTCCATGATAAAAAAAAAATGAAAAGACATCTTAAATTTCATTGTATTTTTCCACGAATGTTAGAAACGTGGAACTATTTCATGGAAAAATCCGCCCATATGTAGTAGTGGAGTTAGCTCCTAAAATGTAGGGAACTTACTGTGGATGTCCTAAAATCATGCATGCAGGCTGCATCAAGTGGATAATGAGGCCTAGATGACATATGCACACCACTAGGGGAAAATACACCATCCAATACTAGGAAAAGACTAATAATACTAAGGTGGACAAGGTTGGAGTATTAATTATCCTAAAACCCCCCCTTAATGCAATATTAGACATCCTGGGCCCTCGTTACTGAGACCAAAGGTCACCCATACAATCAATAATAATAAAATAATTGTTCATGAAACTAAGGAATTGGGGAAAAAACTCATGGGAAAAATACCCCCCCTCAAAAATGAACAGCAGGGAACGCAAGAAACCTTTACACCAAGTAAGATTTGAGATAGGAAAATATATTTTAAGTGAAAAACTTTGTACAAATGACTGCAATCATCTCCTATGTAGGACAATAATGCAGTGAGACGGTCTTGTTGTGCTCTAGTTCCCTGATGTAGTGCATGTGAACCTCAATATCTTTGGTTCTTTGTTTCTGAATTAAGTCACTGGGGATCTTTATGGCACTTTGATTATCGAAAAAAAGGTCTACTGAAGGAGAAGTGTGAATTCCAAACTCTGTCAAGATCCCATGTAACCAAACTTCCTGGATAGTTGCATTCACAACCCCTCTGTACTCTACTTCTGCTAAAGAGAGTGAAAGGGTTGCATGCTTATTGCTTGACCAACATATTGGTCCTGATCCTCACATGAACATGTACCCTGAAGTAGATTTCCTGGCAGTGTTGTCTCCAACCCAATCTGAGTCAGTAAATCCAACCAGATCTAACTAAGCACTAGCATAATAATGAATACCAAACTCTTTTGTACCCTGCACATAGTGCAAGATCCTCTTTGTTGTCTTCCAATGCAGCTCATGTAGCTCCTGCATGTAGCTTTCCACAACACTAATAGCATAATACGGATCTAATCTCGAATGTGTCAAGTACAATAAGCTACCAATCAGATGCCTGCACAAAGTGTTGTCAACCAAAGGAGTAGAACCACCTTCTTCCAATATAATGCCAGATAGGAAGGGAAAATTTGATGCTTTGCAATCATCCATGTGGAACTTTTTTATCAGCAAGTCAGATGCATACCTCAACGGTGAAATCATGATCCCTGAATCATTTTGAGTTACTTCAATGCCAATAAACTATTTCAACAACCCTAGATCTGTCATGGAGAATGCTTTGCTCAAAGCATACTTGATGTTATTCAATCCAGTAGATGAACCACTGGTGATGAGAAATTCATCCACATTCAATACAATCAATAGTAGGCAAAATCCCTTATGTTGCATGTAGACATTTCAGTAAGATTTGCATCTTTCAAACTTCTGTGACAATAAGAAAGAATCCATCTTGGCATAGCATGCCCCAGGGTCTTGCTTGAGCCCATACAATGATCTCCTTAGTATGCATACCAAGGATGGATCATCAATGTACCCCTCAGGCTATTTCATATAGATCTCTTCTTCTAAGTCACCATGCAGGAAGGAACTCTTCACATCCATGTGATGTACCTCCCACTGTTTCCAAGCTGCAATGGACAAAACAAGTCTTATATAATCGATTCTTGCTATAGGAGTGAATGTTTCATTATATTCCAAACCATGAACTTGTGAGTACCCCTTTGCAACAAACTAAGCTTTGTACTTGGTTATAGATCCATTCGAAGAATGTTTTGTTTTGTAGATCCATTTGCACTGAACTGGCTTTCTCCATGGTGGGAGAGAGACAATATCCCATGTATCATTCTTCCGCAGTGACTCATATTCTTCTTCCATGGAATCCTTCCATCTTGGATCATGGAAAGCCTCTCTGAAGGCCTGTGGATCTGGTTCTTCTATGGTCAAATGGATCCCCTGCCATGTTCCCAGCAGCTCCAAGGACTTTGTGAGCCCATTTTGGCCTTGGGTTGGGAGCAGGTGTTGGATCTGCTTGGAATTCATACTAAACATCAAGATCTTGATCCTCATCTTCAGAATCTGAATCTGGATCATCAGGAGAGACATCATTTTGATCTTTATTATGTGCACATGGAGTAGGCAGAGAGTATGGAAAAAAATGTGAGAATTCATATGCCTTTGAGGCATGGTTTGCAACACCTTTCGCTATTAGTTTCCTAAAGGATATCTCTGTAATCTCAACTATGTCAGTTCCAAAAACAACTTTCTTCATTGAACATGTGTGTGTCATCTGATAAACAGATAACAAATTTGCTACCAAGGAAGGCACATACATAACATTTTTTAGCTTTTCATGCTCCAGTTGTATTGTGCCCTTCCCTTCAGCAGATATTTTTGAATTATCACCCATGTGAATACTAGGACGATCAGTGAGATCTAGAGAAGAAAATGATTCTCTCGAGGAAACCATCTGGTTGGAGGCTCAAGAATCAATGAGGAATGCTTGTGATTGTGAGAATCCAATCTTCAGTGCTTGGCATATCTCTTGATTCATCTGTCTCACTTCCAGAATCAGTTGTCCTTGTGCCTTCTAGGAGGGCAATATTGTTGTGTTGTTCAATAATTTTGGTCATTTGATCTATCTTCTTCTTCATGCATGAATTCTCTGGATGGTTTCCTTTCTTGCAATAGGTACACTTGGTCTTCTCAACCCTTTGTTGCTTATCCTTCTTGGAGCTGGAGGCTCCTTCTGATGGATTAGGCTTCTCCTTTGGCTTGGATTCAAATTGATTCTTGTCTTTTCTTTTCTACCTCCCTTTAGCATTCACACATTTTGAATCCCTAGCCATAAGAGCTTGATTTTTGGAGGCCTTCAGGGTGCCCATTTGAATCGGTTTGTCTTGTTATTGGATGACAGATTTAGTGAATGCATCTAAAGAAGGCATTTTCCAATTGGGGATTGGCAATCTCCCATAATGGGAGTGTTGGAACCCCAACAACCCCCCTTAACTTCTTATTTTTTATTATTTATTTTTATAAATGAAGGGCTCCCATTCATAATTTTGTAACTATGTGGATTTTGATTTCCTTTGATTAATTGAAGGTTTTGAGGATCCTCTTCCTTGCTTATTTGGATTGATTTCATATTTCCACAACTTTGAGAAATCCTGACCTTCACTTCATCAATGAATTTTGAAGCACTTTTGGGAATTGAAATAAATTGACCAAATACTTAAATTCATTGGTTGCAATATTTCACTACAAAGTTTGTATGCCAATGAATGGGAGTGAGTTCTTAATTTTGAATTTGGATATTTTATTTAATTTTACAAGTATTTGACTTTGATTTAAAAATTATGTATTGTAAAATTTATTTAAAACAATTCGATTCATTTTGACATGTATTTCACTCACTCTATCTCTTTGATTGAAAATACTTTAAATATTTTTAACTTATATTCATTTGTACTCTCTTAGTTATAAATGGATATAACTATTCTTCCATTAAACTTATTTTTAATTAAAAGAGACATTTTAATGACCACAACTTTGTTTAATAATATTTAAGAAGCATACTATTAATTTATTCATTTTAAACCTCTTTGCAATTTGTTTGGTCATAAGGATTTTAAATGTTTTACATGATAGATTGATTTATTCAAAGATTATATGAAATTAGCTTTTGGGAAATTATTTTCAAATCTTGGAAATAAACTTCATTGGTAAGTCACTAAAGGTTATATTATTTAAATCTCACTAAAATACATTGTGTGAATTCTATTATATTGATTTTTTCTTTTCCAAAATTCGGATGCCTTGTAATTTTTACGTTGGTTTCCACTTAAGAAAACTTGTAATCAATGTATTAAAAAAGGATTTGTATGATGTTAGTATTGGACTTTCTATGTCTAAGAGCCGCTCTCCTTTTTTCTTTATTATATAGATCTCTAAAAGTATCATGTCATAATTTATGTATGGTATTTAATAACTATGGTTGCTTTACAGGAAACTTTAACGGAGAACCTTTAACGCAGGACAACACATACTCATCCAATATCTGCTAAAACGAAAAATGGTGACCATTTTCGCAATGGCTGGAAGACTTGATGTGTGGGATAATTGTCAAGGTGTCACAAGATTCATTCCAAAACATGAAGACACAAATTAAATTGCAACACGGAGAGGATTTAAATATAATTGCAAGCTCAGGTTTTTTCGTCAAAGTTAAAGTCTTACGTTGGCTATGTTTTCTTTGCAAAAAGATAGCAGTCATTCATGCCAATGTTACAATCTGCCAAGAATCCCGTCATTCTACAGGAAGTGAATTTCGAATTCAATTTCCAAGCAAACTCGTGAGGAATCGGGTGAAACGGCGAAAAACCCACTTCTGAAATAGGGTAATTTAGCTTACTTGGGAGCGATTTTCTTTGGAAGTGAATTGTTCAGGAAAATTTGTATCTGATTAAACCTGAAATTTCAGAATTGATAGGACGGCCAGTTGCAGAATTAGTGTTTTATTTTGAACGACCCAAGAATTTGAGATTGCGGGAATGCATTCATCCCAGAAACAAATGCAGTCAAAGGAAAATTCTTCAATTGAAGTCTCGAAAGAAATGGAGAACAAGAAGTTACCAAATCTCGTAAAAGAAGCAGAAATCCTTCATGTTTTCAACAGGATTGCGAAGTTTGCTAGTGAATTATCATTTTATTCTGCGATTGCATATTTCTCTACTCAGATTTCATGATATTTTATTTAATATTATTTTGATTAACCAAATTTTGATTCGATTTTTGTGTAGATTTGATGTAAGACAGCGGAACTACTGAGCAGATTTTGAAGTCTAATCTTCATCAAAATCGTTTGACCAGTTCAAAGTAAAGCAAAAATTATTGCGTAATAAAAAAAATCTTATGCACAAGATCATTGAATACCTACATGTGGCCAAATCACCAGAAGATTTTAAGGATAAAATTCATGCAGCAGAATCGGATATCAGTCATTTGAAGATCGACGATTATGAAGATCTGACTGTCAATTGGATCGTGACTTCCAGCGAAGAGATGGAGTTTGAGTTCAGTCTCATTTTTTATGTCTATAGAGAGAATTGTCAGGCTAGAGAGAATTGTCATTTTTTTACTTGTATCTCCTGTCCTTTATGTAACTGTATTTCTGAAAGCTGGAGATTGAGGGTGTTTCCTGCAATGTATAGATCAGAAATATTTATCAGACTATGATGGTGGAGAGACTGGAAATTTCCTTCCATTTGCTCTGTGTAAATGTCTTTTAACAGCAGCAGTTTAATTTATTTTTCTTTGTCCATTCTCCTTCCAGCAGAATTCAAATAAATTTTGAAACTGAGTTTTCCTTCATTTATTTTTATTCTTTAATGATTTAAGTTTTAGAAACTGAGTTTTCCTTCATTTATTTTTATTCTTTAATGATTTAAGTTCTTTAAAAAGAATTTGAATTGATTTTATTACCTGATCTATATATTGTTAAACTCTTTTTTAACTTGCAGAATTAGAAGTCTTTTAGTTGATCAGCATGAATGATTTTTGTGATTAGCTTTAAATTTCGATTTCTTTAAATTGGTTGTAATCAAATAATGAAAATGTGTCTTTCATGAATATGATTAATTCTGGTTTAAGTTGCAAGTTAAACTCTCCCTTTTAAAAAAAATTGGCTCGTGGGATAGGATTAATTTTTTTTCTTTTTAATTAGATTTTAGAATTAGTTTTTACTTAGCTTTTACATTTTGCATTTTTTCTCAATTCTGCAACTTAGGGTTAAGATACTAAGGATATCACAAATACGAAAATACCTAGGGCAACAGTCGTTAGCGTAGCCAAGACGCATGGGCAGGGTAGCAAAGCTCGAAATCCAAAAGCACTTAAAAGTAATAGTGGACCCCCGTACGTGAATCAGCTCTGGGTTATGTTTGAAAGGAAAGTGAGGGGGAATCCTCAGCAGTTCCTGTTGCACACGGCCTTGTGCTTAACTCTGGTTTAAGTAGAACGTTCCCATGATATTTTGATATAGGTGGGTTTACCTAAGAGATTGTCTTACTATGATTATTGAGCAATGAAACCGATTTCGGGTAATTTAAGGTGTTTTACCCCAAAACCCTAGCCTAAGTTAGTTGATGAAGTGTAAACCTAAAAAAAAAAAAACTGCTAATTAATTTTATTAAAATTTCTTTTTAGAGGCTACTTTTTACTCAAAAAGGGTAGTGAAGTGTGTGGTATGGTTTCGACAGAAATCAAACTATCTACAAATGATGCTTTTAAAACTTCACAAAGACTCTTTTGTTTTTTTGTTTATGTCTTTCAAAACAAGAAATGGGCAATCCTAAGCATAAGCATTTTTCAATTTTTATTTTTAATTTCCAAAGCAAATAACAAAATAATCTATCCTACTTCGAACCAATAATGACAAATCTTACAACTATGCTAGCAATTTTCAATTTTTGATCTTTTCTTCTACTTTGCAAAAGAAAACGAACCTGAAAAAGGAAACAAGCAAGATCTAACACGAGTGTGGGTAAAGATGAAAAAACCTAATGGCTTAAACCAAACAAATAAACAAACTTGACAAAGACTTGGCCTACAGAGTTGTTTGAATGAAAAACTCTAGATCTGGAATGAGATGTAAAAGAAAAAGGGAAAATGGATGCATGCAACAAAAAACAAAAAAACAAAAGGCTGCTCCTAAGCATCAAAACCCAAGAAAAACATATGTCAAACAAATAGGGTAGGCAAGTGAACTGAGTTAACTCTACCACCACACAAAATCAAAGGAAAATCTAACTAGAAGGCTTCAACCAGCTCAGACTGACCTGAACAGGAGTTCAGATGGTATCCAGACCAACAAACCTTTCAAAAGTCACACAAAAACTCAAACTAGGACCAAAACCTAAAATAAATAAGACAAGACTCAGTAAAAGAGCGGAGGTATTGCAATAGACAACAAGCATTGAGTGCGTAGGTTTGTATGAATGCAACATGCGTCTAGGGCAAAAAGTGTGCCTTTGTACCTAACAGAAAGTCACGCACAGCTTCAAAAGGCCTAAAAAAAAGAAAAGACACCTAAAACAAGTGTTGAAACAAATGAAGCAATCCAAAAGAACTTTCAAGAGGTTAAACAAGACTCAAAGAAGACAAAGATGTCGTAGTAACAGTCAAAGAAGTAAGGCAAATGCCAAAAGTAGACCCAAAAACCTGGAAACAAAACCCTAGTGGAAGGATTAGACCTACAGGAAAGATGCACTTCTGTCTGGTGTAACAACCAGTGCCTGAACAAAAAATGCGCGACTATGTGTTAAGGCAACTAGCGCACAAGGCAGAAAGTGCGCCTCTGTATAGACAGAAGACCAGCGCACAGGGACCTAAAGCAATAAATAGTGCTCAGTGAGACTGAAATGAATCAAGATAAAAAGGAAAAGCAAAGTAACCTATAAGAACATCTCAGAAAATCAACATACTGTAAAAACTGAAAGAAAACCTATACAAGGTCCCTAGAGCAGAAACAACCGGTGCTCCCCCGTATGGTCACCAGTTTTGTTGTGCAGGAATATACCCTATAGTGGGTGAGATGACACTACCAAATTACATGGGGTGATAGGTAAATACATTATGCTTTGCACTAATTACTATGAATGAAGCGAGATTAGGATTCTGAAAATAGTACCTTTTTAACGACAAATGGTCCTAGATTTTGCTCAATCTTCTATAGTAATGTACCTGCAAAAACAAGTTAACCTTCCTCAGTGTATCTTAACTGTAATATATATAATGAAATTGAAAGCAATTTAACATTAATCACAACAAGACATTCAACGAAATAGACATTCCATTGGGACGGGAAGGGTATTTCCACCTTTTATTGTCAAAGAAATGTAGTTAAGTACAGATATACATGATCTGTCCAGACACTTCTGCAACCGAGTCCTGGGCTCCTGCTCCTCACAATGCCTTAGAAAATCCTTTAGCGTAACAGCAGCTTCTTCTTCATTAGCCTTTTCATCATCTCTTCCCCTTGTATTTATGGGACAAGGCAAGAAGTTAGATTCGTGAGGTAGTTGAATTGAGAAGTTGGGGGAGTTACAGAACCAACCTCAACTAATCCCAATTAGTAATATTAATATATTTTTTCCATTCATCTTAACATGTGCGCAAGTATCATAACAGTAAACTAGCGCACAGTATGCAACTTTTGTTGTTTACAACCAACGCACACATCTTTTGAGGTAAGTGTGTGGGTTCTCTTCAGCAAAACCAACATTTAGAACGTTGGATGTCAGTGGCAATAGTAGCGCACACATAGTGAAAACTGTAGAAAAAATATGTTTTTCAGCTGAAGATGTGTAATCTCAGCAATAACTCATCCAAGGTCAATCCAGCTCTTACATCCATAGTGTCCTTTTGTGTGATCGACAGAGCAATGTGATCACGGATGGAGAAGTGCAAATTTGACCTATAACAGATGCCCCATAATGTGTGAGGTCATAGGGAAACGATGGCCAAAATACATTATAATTCCAAGTCAAAGGAGGAGGCGCAAGAAACCACAGAACTAAGTCACAAAAGTACCTGAAAACAACAATCAAGGTCAACGAGCAATTACAATATTGACATCATATAGATGTTCGGTGTGATACAACATGGTCTCCAATACATGACTAGGAGATGTATATATAGCATGGCCACTGAAATACAAGCGTGGATCCATGTCAAAGATAAGAGATCATAGCCATAACAATAAGCTGGATCTATGTCTCATGAAAAGCCAAAATGGGTGTGGCTCAGTCTTGCGCAACTTGGGTAATAACATAAACATGGTAATGCTATCATAGTCCCAAGGTCTTCATCCAAACAACCCAAGGTACAAACCCTAACCATGTGAGTAAATGAGTTGTAGTCAAACCTGGGGGGTATTGTTTGATTACCGGTCATTGATGTATACCGTTAACAAACACGAGTACTTCCATCGATAATGATAATGGGGTCCAAGGTATCTAGTATGTTTCAACAAGTGTGAATAAGTGGACTTGAAGTCGAACACTTGAGAAACTTGTCGAATAAGAGACATTAATGTATTCCCATTATCCAATAGTGAGGGAAACTGCCACTGATGACTACAATCCCCAAGGTACTAACCGAAACTCTAAACTTCATTCTCAAAGCATAATGAGTTGAATTATATGGGAAGAAATTTGTTGGAAGGGAGGCCTTAAGGCATCCTCCATCATCCAACACGAAGAACACTCAAAAGTTTGAGCTGATTTGGAGTAGGACGGATACAAGATGAAATAAACTGACACCAGGATGGCCGACACATGAAGTCAAGGTAATTGTAGAATGGCTGACATAGGCTGTATTCTTGAACAATGAGCACGACACGAAAAAGTGACTTAGGCAACCTTTAACATCAGGGGGAGATGATATAAACCTGCAATGTAGGAGACATTAGCAGATTCTCCATATGATTGGAAGAATAACCAATCGGAGGAGTAAAAACTCTAATATCAAGTTCACCCTAAGGTCAAAAACTAAAACCCAACTAAATGATGGACTCAAATAGGTGTTGTGTTCAAGGACATCACTGACTTAGCTACCTTTGAAACTGAAAAGATGTATGATACCCTTCTCTTCCCTTATTATTTTTGTTAAAAAGAATATCCTTCTTGTTGTTTTAATGAGTCCAAGAAAGCAAACTCAATAGTCTTTCTTCATTTTTTACAGAGTTCGAAGAAAAGATAGACGAATACTCTATAACACTGATCTATGGATTTTAATACCGAGCCGAGATCTGTTCTTGCTCGCCGGTGTTTTCAATTTTAAGGAGTCTGAAAAACTTAAACAATAACTCCATACACCTACTCATGGATTTTAATTTGAGCCCGAGTTGGTTTGTGCTCACCGATGTTTTCCTATTTATAGAGTCTGAAAAACTCAAACAATCCTCTATATACCTTCTCGTGGATTTCACATCAAGCCCGAGTAGGTAAATGTTCGCTTGGTATTTTCATGTTTCGAGAGTTTGAAAACCCTAAAGAAGACTCCAAAAGGTCATTTTTCGTACAGTTAATCTCATGACCCGAAAAAGTGTAAAACATTGAGAGAAGAACTCTTCTAGCCACAGATGACTAGAGTATTCCTTTTTCGTAAATAATCCACAAAATTCTGGAAAAGGGTTAAACTTATACTTAAGCGAATGTTCTTTCAATTCCTTTAACGAGCCTGAAGAGAAAACGTATGCTCGGCAATCTTGTTTGTTTTTTAAAAGTCAAACAAGATCTTAAAAAAGACTTAAAACAGCTTCAGGAATCATATGTTCATGACCTGCTAGATGACAGAATTCTAGACAACTAAATTAGTAATATATCGCAAACTCAAAAAAAAAATTCTCGATGACATGAAATACGGGGTAGCACATACCTAATCTGACATGTCAATGAAGAAGACACACCTTGACGGGAAAATATAGTGAAGTTCTGCCATATATGATTCACCTAATTCACCAAAACTCAAAAATATATTAGCGAATTAAATGGTCATTAAAAAATAAATTGAAACTATACCACATTGAATAAAGTGGGTAAAAATTTAAAACCCAAATTATATAAATAATCTCAATTTAAAAAAATAATCCACCATTTCAAGTTTTTAGGGCAAGGTGTGGAGAAAAACCCTCAAACTTCCTTTGCTGGTTGCGATCAAACCAGGATACCAAACCGACTTCCGCTTGCATGCAAATTTTTGAATTTTTAATGGTCAAAATTGTTTTTATTGATGTTTTAATAACATTTATGTGCGAGCACGACTGTTTTTGAAGGAAACTAGCGCTCTCAACAAAAGTGCGCTAGTATTCTTGAAACACAATAGCGTTCAGGACGCGTCTGTCTTAGATGGACAGTAGCATTCAAGACGCTACTGTCTTAGATGGACAGTAGCGTTCACCACAAGAAATAGGGCAAAAAATTAAAAATGACCAACGTTTACATGGTTGCTTGGCAGGATGGTGCTTGTATGGCGTGAAAAGGAACATGAGGAGATAGATCGACATGCTTTGAATGATCCATTGACCTTACATGCATTAAGAAGATGTGGCTTGTTAAAATTCTATCAAATGGTCAACATGAGGGCACAAATCTGATTGCTCAAAAGGTTAGTGCAGTATTGGGATGCCAATGCATTAGTGTTCAATCTCCAAGGGGACATCTTCGAACTTACTGTTGATGATATCTACTTCATCACGGGTCTCTCTCGAAGGGGAGATGTGGTGAATCTTAAAGGTACCTCTCGAAATGTGGGTGCCTTGTCTGTGCAAGACTATATCAACACCTACTGCGTAGCGAGTACCGAAAAAACCGGTAGCCAAGTTCTTATTTCCACTGTTGCGAGCTTCCCATTAAAAGTAATCTTGAGTATTCTGAACCGGATGGGAGAAAGTGCGACACAACACCTGGCTTCGAGGAACTATATGCATGTGGGCACTGAATGCTTGCGAGGCACAGTGTATGACTGGTGTTCTAGCTTACTAGAAAACATGAAACTTCAACTTTCCGAGTGCAATACCGGGAGGATGAAGAAACTTTGGTTATAAGAGTATACTTTGTACCTTTTTCTTTGAAAGGGTACCTGCATTGAGTCTGTGGATGGCCTTTCCCCCACTCAACCATCGTGATCCTATTATGTCTCGTTGGGGAGAAATATTCCTACGCCAGGGTGGTGGCAAGAGCAACTTCTGCTATCATGAGGAAGATTTCTGGGTGTGGTGGGACTGGCAGGTACCAACTCTTGAGCAGTTCCCTTATGCGGGTATAGACTTCCGTAATGATCCTAAGCCGGCTCTTCCTCCAGGGGCAACCTGGGGAGAGATAGGTAAGTTTTTTTTTTGAAAAATTATTTAATTTTTTCATTTTATATATATGATTTTTAAATGAGTTTGAAATACTGAACAAATTGTCTTCTGCAGATGTGGGGCCACTGTGTCCTGAGGGACACCCTCGTACATTCGTACGACCAGTTGTTGTAGGGGCAACTGATGCCATGTTGGAAAACATAGAGGGGAATATGATTTGATTGACTCATGACATTCCGACATACAAGATCGAGCGGATGTCGCTCGATATGTAGGAGAATGTTGTGGGCGTGCCCCCAGCATGGATTCGGCTACTGAGGAAAGTATCTAGGCTAGTCATCTGCTACAGAGAGTCTGTGGAAGAGATGGCAGAGACAGATGAGGCCCCTCCTTTTCCATAGGAGAAGGACATATATATGTATATTTTTTAGGCTGTTGAGCCCCTTTTGTATTATGATATGAAACTGTGACAGACTTATGACTCAAACTCATGTATTTTTTGATATGGCTTATAGATACAACATCGGCTTTATTTACATGTGTGTTAGTATCTTTAAGTGTGAAATGCTTATTATGGATGTGTGTGATGTAGATTCCAAACTAAAACGTAATTTGCATATGAATCAGCTAGTGCATTTAAATTTCTTGGAATGTGTTGATATGTAATGAAATCAATTAATTGTCTCTCAAGTAACCTAACTCGCAAGAACTGACGTAGAAAAACAAGATCTCTAACTTGATATTCACCTGTTAACTGAAACACAACTAGCTGCAAGTCAAGTCTTACCTCAAGATGTGAAATGCCATGGTAAAAAGCATCTCGGAGTAACTCTATGACCGCATTGTATTCAGCCACATTGTTCATTGTGGGACCTAAACAATACCCTCCCGAAGAGACCAGTTGACCAGTCGGTGAGTAAATAACCTAAGCAGTTGCAGCTAACTGATGGGTGTGGCGACTAGCGCCATCATAAAATCCTATAAAGTGTTCATTCGACATCTGAAACACAGAGCAATAGACACATAAGACGCAACGACAACTATAAGCAAAGCTAACTCTACAAAATGTACAGCTATAATACATGAAAACTCATAGAGGCCTAAGCGTAGTACTTCTTCAAGTGGAGCCCATTTCTGGGCTCCGACAACTTATTACCCTCATAATCCATTAACTCGTAAGCACCCTTCTTCAGAACCTTAGAGACTATGTACGGACCGATCCACATTAACTTAAACTTTCCAGCTCCTAAGGGTTCCTTGTCCTGATCATAAAGCAAAACAAGGTCTCCTTCGAGAAAAACCCTAGGTTTAACCAACTTATCATATTGACCTTTCACTCGATTCTTATTTGCTTAGTTTGTTGTGAGCGCATCACGATGTTGCTCATCAAAATGTTCTAGGTGCAGCAAACGTTCTTCTAAGATTGAAGTGTCGGGGATTAGTTGGACAACCAACTTCAATGAAGGGATTTCGCATTCAACCGGGATAAATGCTTCTATCCCATGAACAAGTTGAAAGGGAGAGAACCCGGTGGTAGTCTTGACATTAGCTTGGTATGCCCAAAGAGTTGGATATAGCATGATGTGCTAGTTAGTTCGACTGGCATTGAGGATCCTTTGTAAGATGGTCTTCAAAGTTTTGTTAACCGCTTCGACCTGACCATTCGCTTGTGGATAAAAAAAAGACGAATGTTCCTGCCGAAAACCTAAGATTGTGTATAAGTTGGTCATCATGATGTTCTAAAAGTTCCAACCGTGGTCGGTAACGATCTCCTTGGGTAAACCAAACCTAGCAATGATTCGATTGAATACAAAATAAGCAATCGTTTCCCCACTTGCTTTGACAGTAGGCATTTCCTCGACCCACTTGGTGAAATAGTCGACAACAACAATGATATGATGATGGCCTCCAGTCGAAACTAGATTACAATTCATGAAATCAATCCCCCACTTGGTGAAAGATCCTGCTGTAATCACAGGATGGAGAGGAGCTGGGTGTGCTCTCATCTTTTTGGTGAAAAAATGACATCTCTGACAGCGTTTCACAGCTTCCATACAATCTTTGAATATCATGGGACAAAAATAACCAGCACGCAGTATTTGTTGGGTTGTTGCCAACCCAGAAAGATGACCTCCACAGGCTCCACTGTGAGCATCATTCAATATTGTTTCGGCTTCTTCTAAGGTCAAACAATGGAGTAAAATGGAATCTATCCCACGTCTGTACAAAGTGTCAGAAATGATGAAATAGTTCTTTGCATGACTCTTAAGTTTTCGTTGTTCATCCTGAGAAAAAGTAGGGGGACACCTCAAAGTCTAGAGATATCCCAAAATATCCCCATACCATGGATCAGAAGATGCAATGAGGAAGATGTGTTCATCCAGGACTGATGACTCTTCTTCATTGTGTACTATGTCACTAGGAAATTCAGAAATCAGTTCGGCGAAAACCAGTGACTTCTTTGACTTAGCGGACTGAAAAACCAAGTCAAATTTCTGCAGGATTACATTCCATTTATTAAATTTCCCACCAATGATACGTCAAGTGAGAACATATTGAAACGTGTTGACCTCCGCAATCACTGTGGCAGTTCTCAATAAGATATAGTGGCGTAGCCTCTAAACAACATAGACAACAACTAATGCCAACTTCTCCATGTAACATCCCTCCTTTTTGCCCCATTATTTTATAGATGTAATTGATTATTGTATTGGTTTCTGGTGAGGAGCTCAAGGCCAAGGCCCCACCAGTAAACCTTGTATCTTAGGATGTTTAATTCCTATGTTGTAAAATTATAAACCTAAGTGATTAAAGGACGGCGACACAATTAAACGGTGAGAAACTGAATCCAACTACAAGAGAGGGGTCGATTGACTAAAGGGGAAGAGGTAAGATGGCTTGGAAATCCATAAGGTTGATGATAAATCTCTTCCTTGTTCCACAAAATTTGAGTTTTAGTTGTGGGTTAATCCTAGATAAGGATACCAACGGCTCCCAAGACGCGAAATGTAACACTAGGTTAACTATTGCTAAAAAGCTATAAGAAACTCTTATGGACATCCTAGCTTCGACTTAGGAAGTCAAGGAATGACCTCATTAAAATCCACTATTTATTTATCAGCATAAAGCAACCAATTATCCGAAGTTAAACTAAGTGATCATTTTCATCTACTTAGTTTTGGTGGGAAACCCCATGACATACCCTCACTACCTTAGGAGAATATATATATATATATGTGCCATCTCCATATAAAGCGTTTTAGTTATAATAATATATTCCTTTTAACTATTTTAACAACGAAGAGAAGTAGAGTGATACAAGTAAATTAGTATATAAGGATACATACATAGATTTATATCCATAAGTAAATATGGCTTATTCTTATAAAATAAAAACAATATTAAGATTAGGAGTAGGTCTGAGTTAAGGATAAGATGATTTAGCCCTGATCATATGATGAAGGATGCCAACCTATGTTTTGAGGGGTATTTCACCTAATTTATACCTCATCTAGGGAACACGTTTGACAATATAATGAATTATAAACGTTATCATATCTAGAAGAGGAACTCACAGAGTGATTGTTTCGCATTGTCTCCCAGATGGGGCATCAGACTCAAGTAAAATGCCACTTGTCCTATCGTTTGGAGGGTGGGTTGTTAGTTCCACCTTTGTAAGTTCAGCCGGAGGGAATTGGATCGGATATAAGGGGGCCGATGGAGGAGAGGGGGATGGAGTGTTTTGGGGAAAACAGTAATTTGCCGCATTCAGATATCGATTTGTGTGGTGCTGGTAGATTCATTTAAGATGGAAAAGAAATCTCTGGTTTTGAACCGGGGAAAGGATAGATCATTTCGTATAGTATTGGAGGATAGTCCGAGTCTTCCAAAAGAGAGGGATGGGGATTCAACTTCATAGATAGGGGTGTTAAAGGAAATCTATCTACGATCGGAGCAGGTTAAGATATTTCCCCATACCGATTAAGTGGGATCCTGGTAACTTCAACCCAGGTATCTGATCACTATGCTCTGCATCATTCTCCTGGTTGATCAAAGGCGTAACCAAGTATTCTTACTTGTGTTCTTGGTAGTTGTTTGTATAATTAATTATATATTTGGTTGTGTGTATGCATAGATCTGGGCGATCACTCTCAGTGAAGGTCGACGCGTGCATTTACTTTTAGTTGAGAAATTATTTGCATCTTGCTATGTAGTATTCATAGATCTGGGCGATCACTCCCAGTGAGGATTGACCTTACTTTTCTTTTAGCTGCGAATTTTTATTTGGCTGGAGGCTGCACAGATACGGGCGTTTCCTCCCTAGTGAGGATCGACTTTCATTTTCCTCAAATTTGCGTATACTCGTACTGAGCTATGCGTTAGACAATTTCTAGGCATTCAATCCCCAGCATCATCTTGCAGAGACCTTAACTCCAAGGTCTCATTTTTTCCCTATGCGCGTCTATAGGAGAAAGATCACGCGGAATTCCTGAAGGAGATGGTCTGCTTTGGATATGGGATTGGGATTTATATCCTCAGATCTCTGGATGTGAAAGGTGCAGGTTATTGAGCCTTTGTGGATCAATGATCCATTGCTTTACATAAGTTGTTCATTTAGTTAATGATATCAGAGATGGATCTCTATATCAATGAAATACAGTTCCAGTTTAAATGTGTTACTGTTTGGGCATAAAGCAGAAATGGATCTTTTGTATGCTAGTTACGATTGTAGGAAGTTTGTTTGGTTTACTTTTGATAAGTCATACTCTTCCCGCATAGAGAGTTAGCTCTTCCATGTCTTATCCGTTCTGAGGGAATTTTCTTCCTACTTATGCAAATATTCCCGTCTGAGCCTGAATATCCTTACCATACAGAAGAAACAACTCTGTGTGTTGTTTGGACATCGCACTCTGGTTGAGTTAGCATTTTTATATACTTGTATTTTGGAAGAATTGCAGTAACATTTATATACATAGTTATATGAAAACCTTCGTATATGGTTGGACGTCTCACTTGTCTTACGTGTATTTCTATAGTTATGCTGGTATGTGGAAGTAGGGTTTTGAATGGCTTAGCACTTGGCGGTTGAACTTGGTAAAATCTAATTTAGACCGAGTTGGGTTGTAATATACTAACGCATCTTTCATCGGGATCTCTACGATCTAGCTTAAGGCGTAATTGTGTTAGTTGAAGATAACTAATACTTAAATATTATCACTAGATCTTACTTTTGAACTTAAATCTTAGTTTGAGTTTTGATTGGAACTACCTGAATTTTATATGATGCTGAGACAAGTTAAGATCAAATTATAGTGCCGAGGATAAGTTGTTACTTAGCTTAGTAAGGCATATAGGATACTGAGTTTATGGAAAGTAATAAATTTATGTGGCCTTGCAAGGCTTTATTTGTATATCTAGTTTTTACAGGTTGTCAACCATCGTTATGTATGATGCTGGCGAATTCCAAGGATATGCGACCACGATTTCATGAGATTTTGGTTTAGAATCTCCTTGGTTATTGTTGTAAACTCCTTTGAGTAATAAGATAAGATATTACGCTTTGTAGACGTAGCTCAAGGAGCGGGTGAACCATTTATATTGGTTTTTGGGTTCTCTTGTGCATGTGTCCTTTATGCATTATGTCGATGGTTATTTTTCTATTTTATATTGATGTATAAGTCTAACTTGTAAAGTATTCCTTTTAGAATGAGTCTATTCTGTTGTATAATAATAATGTTTATAATTATAATGTATCGGCATGATAGAGTATGCATGTAAATAGTGAGACTTGGATCTTCATTTATTTCTGGATATATAGTTTAAATAAAGTTTCACTAAAGTAAATGGATCAGATGTGTATGCTCAACTATTCTGGATAAAGAAGTTTATAAATTTTCAGATCTTAGTTAATGCTTTACAACTGAAGTAATCATTTGGAAACTTTTTGGAAATTATTCTCAAAAAATCTAACTTAGTTATATGAGTCTGTTACATATGGTATCAGAGCACAAGTTGCAAACACTCAGGCTAATTGGACTCAATCGATGAAAAAGAATGGACCATCATTGGATCACGTGGATTTCTGGTGTTGCTTGGGGACAAGCACTGCTGGACAAGAGCACAACAAGTGGCTCCAATCACATTCATGGTAACCCTCTATTCACCGTATCATATTCTTGAATAACCAGGTAAACTTCTGTCCTTCTTGTGGTTCTAGAAAATTGAAATCTGAGCTAAAGTTTGGCCGAAATTATATTACAAAATTAGGGATCTGAATTAAATAATGTTATATTCTTTATTTAAGTATTTCTGCAAGAGGAAGAAACGGGTCCGATCTAATCCCTAGCTGGAAGTTATATATATATATATATATGAGTTACAATTAGGTATATATTCTGTTAAGTTTCATCTTATGCCTTTCACGTTTTGGTCACATAGTTGTCAATACTCAGTTTAAAAAAAAAAAATCATTTCCTGTTTTTCACGATTCTTGTTCAAGTGTGTGGAAGACTGTAATGTAGGAGTGAATATTTCATGTACGTCCGTTTTGGGTTATTACCGTCTCCATTGGATCTTGTATGTTATAAATATTGCGACCGTAGTTTAATCTTATGCATTAAGGATTGGATCCTATAGAATCCCTTTTATATCATACACAGGATTGAAAGCACATGGATCCATAGGATCCTTGTCGAAAACGATAGATGGACAGCTAAGAGTCTCTCTTAGTAGGGTACCGCTGAACAAAATCCTCCAATCCGTCCTTTTGAATAGGGTACGTCATGTTTTGAAAGGATGTCATTAAAAGAGGCTTGAGTTCTTTTGAGATCCTTGTCTTAGTGTTGATGCCTCTCAAGCAGCTAGTTTCCCATTCTGGATTATTGCAGGTAAGTATTTGTTGAAAAATTCAATTATAGCGGTAATATCCTTGAAAACTTATGGAAATTATTTACAGTTTTCATTCTACTGCTTTTCACGATTAAATTTTGCTATGAAAATTTAAAATTTCCCATGTAGGTCATACGTTTGAACAAATGGCTGCATTTGAGAATAATATTTCCATGAGAATAAGATTTCCATGTGATTATTTTCTTAAGTGTAATAGAGAGGAAAAACGAGGAATTGCATGTGTTTGAACAAATTACTATTTATAATAATTTGGGAATAAATTCTGGTGCAATTATTTTCTTAAGAATAGTCGAATATTGTTTCGCAGCAGAAATGTGAATCCTAAATTCAACGTTTAATTAGTATGGCTGTCCAATGCCACAATGTTTAACATTACAATCTGTATTGATAGTATGATGCATGTAGGTGCCTTGATCCATTGTTAAAAGCTATGACAGTTGATTGTATGCTTGGAACCTACAATATTCAAGGAGACTTCTACCTCTAAATATAAAGACGAAGGAATTTGATTATTTTTGGGGAATGCCATTTAATGCCATCTGAAAGGTATTTTGTCCTACAAAATAATAATTGTATAATTAGAAACATAATCTCCATACTTGCATACAAAGTTATTGATATAATGTCTCACATTGACTTAAACACTATACAAGTGTTATGTTTGATAAAATGAGCCAAGGAGCTATGGTTAAATGAATATTAGCAATGCCATTTTTCAAATTCCGGTAAGAGTCAATTAATGGAGGAAAAATCATAACCTCTAGATGATTTTGTCAATTAAGAGGAATGGCCTCCTCAGAAGAGCCAAGCTTTTTATTACTATAGATTGATTATACTTGCTTCTTGTATTTATTGTTATTGTATTCTATTTGCTCTTTGTATCAATTGAGAGGATGTTCCCTCTTGGGAGGGCACACTTTTTCTCTAGCTCGATAAATTCTTGTTAGCTCATAAATTGATTATATATATAGTAAGAAGGATATCTATTGTAGATATTTTAGTAAATAATGCACATATATAGATATACTTTCCTAAGAAATAACATGCCAAGAAAATTATTTCATATCTTACTTTTGATGAACTATGTGTAAAAATGAAATATTGCCCTTAATCGGTATCTATCCCATGATAGATGAGTAAAGATGTATAAACATTACCTTTTACATCCTATCTTAATTGTCAGATTTCGAGATTTCATTAACCAAAGGTGGATTATGTTATCTATGTGCTAACATTGCAGGTTTCTACCATGATTAAGACCGATGTTTTGATCAAAGTAGAATGTTGATTATAAATCCACTTGTGTAATTAGGTTGAGCAACTTATGAAATGATGATGATGAGTTACTTTTACATATTGTTTTATTTTAGTGAAAGAAGAGATTTTATGATTTAACAAGTGTAGTATGTTATCTATGTACTAACTTTGCAGGTTTCTACCATGATTATAACCAGGGTCTTGATCAAAGTAGAACATGGATTATAAATCATTTTATAAAAATAAAATAAAATAATTTTGTTAAATCGCTCAAGAATGAATAAAGATTTATTTAGAATGAACTACAAGATTGTATGAACTACGAATGATGTGGAATTATGTTATCAAGTTGCAAGTCATTAAAAACGCATAGAAGGTAACAAGTAAATATGTGAATATATTTGTTAATATTTTACTGCTATTATTGTTACATGTGACGAATTAGCAAAACTGCAAATGATTTGTTGCATGAGCACATTGGTGTTAGGCAAATGATTTGCTGCGTGAGCACATTGGTGTTAGGAAAATGATTGGTGTGGGAGCACAATGGTTTTAGGCAAGTGAATGTTGTGTGAGCACATTGGTGTTAGGCAATTGAAGTGGAAAAAATTGATGATCCAGCTCTACTGTTGAGGTAGCTATTCGTGGAATCAAGCAAGGAGGCTTGAGGGGAATTGTGAAAGAGTCTGGATATCAATGGCAAAGAGCTAGGCACAAATTTTCACATCTGGAAGACAGGACACTGTTTGATGTTTTTGAGGAGAAAACTTTTGACTAACAATCAAAAGGGAGAGTAACCTCAAAGTTTAGCTCGTAAGTCCACATGGAAAAATTTGGTGACAAACTCGAGGGAGAGTTCTGTGTTCAATAGAAGGTTGTTGAAATTCCAAACTCAAGGGAGAGTTTTGTGATCAACGAAAGTGTTGTTGAAAGTTTTTCATCTTCATGTTATAAAAATGAAAACACATATTTACAATTTGCCAAGTATATAGACTCTTGAATGTCTTAATGTGTGAATGTTATGAATACCTGAGTAGGAAAATTTCCTCATAGTGAGTGTGAATGAAGAACTTTTAAAAGATTAATTATGAAATTACTTTTGAATATGTTGAGTGTATAAAAGACTCATAGTTTATGTGGAGTTTGGAGTATGAATTAATGATATGTTTGCATTGAACAGTTTCGGAGACCATTTTAGTTCCACAAAAATGCGAGTCATGAACAATAAAAGCTCACGTGAATCGTGAAGGTATGAAGATGATAAAGAACAAAGATGATGAAGAAAGCAAAGACTCAAAAGTAGGAGACAAACTATTGAAAAAGAACGAACACCGAGGACGGTGTTATTCTTAAGGGGAGGAGGATGTAACATCCCTCCTTTTTGCCCCATTATTTTATAGATGTAATTGATTATTGTATTGGTTTCTGGTGAGGAGTTCAAGGCCAAGGCCCCACCAATAAACCTTGTATCTTAGGATGTTTAATTCCTATGTTGTAAAATTATAAACCTAAGTGATTAAAGGATAGCGACACAATTAAACGGTGAGAAACTGAATCCAACTACAGGAGAGGGGTCGATTGACTAAAGGGGAAGAGGTGAGATGGCTTGGAAAGCCATAAGGTTGATGATAAATCTCTTCCTTGTTCCACAAAATTTGAGATTTAGTTGTGGGTTAATCCTAGAGAAGGATACCAATGGCTCCCAAGATGCGAAACGTAACACTAGGTTAACTATTGTTAAAAAGCTATAAGAAACTCTTATGGACATCCTAGCTTCGACTTAGGAAGCCAAGGAATGACCTCATTAAAATCCACTGTTTATTTATCAGCATAAAGCAACCAATTATCCGAAGTTAAACTAAGTGATCATTTTCATCTACTTAGTTTTGGTGGGAAACCCCATGACATACCCTCACTACCTTAGGAGGATATATATATATATATATATATATATATATGTGTGTGCCATCTCCACATAAAGTGTTTTAGTTATAATAATATATTCCTTTTAACTATTTTAACAACGAAGAGAAGTAGAGTGATACAAGTAAATTAGTATATAAGGATACATACATATATTTATATCCATAAGTAAATATGGCTTATTCTTATAAAATAAAAACAGTATCGGTCTAAGTTAAGGATAAGATGCTTTAGCCCTGATCATATGATGAAGGATGCCAACCTATGTTTTGAGGGGTATTTCACCTAATTTATGCCTCATCTAGGGAACACGTTTGACGATATAATGAATTATAAATGTTATCATATCTAGAAGAGGAAATCACAGAGTGATTGCTACGCATTGTCTCCCAAATGGGGCATCAGACTCAAGTAAAATGCCACTTGTCCTATCATTTGGAGGGTGGGTTGTTAGTTCCACCTTTGTAAGTTCATCCAGAGGGAATTGGATCGGATATAAGGGGGCCGATGGAGGAGAGGGGGGCGGAGTTTTTTTGGGGAAAACAGTAATCTGCCGCATTCAGATATCGATTTGTGTGGTGTTGGTAGATTCATTTAAGATGGAAACGAAATCTCTGGTTTTGAACCGGGGAAAGGATAGATCATTTCGTATAGTATTGGAGGATAGTCCAAGTCTTCCAAAAGAGAGGGATGGGGATGCAACTTCATAGATAGGGGTGTTAGCGGAAATCTATCTACAATCGGAGCAGGTTAGGATATTTTCCCATACCGATTAAGTGGGATCCTGGTAACTTCAACCCAGGTATCTGATCTCTATGCTCTGCATCATTCTCCTGGTTGATCAAAGGAGTAACTAGGTATTCTTACTTGTGCTCTCGGTAGTTTTTTGTATAATTAATTATATATTTGGTTGCGTGTATGCATAGATCTTGGTGATCACTCTCAGTGAAGGTCGACCCGTGCATTTACTTTTAGTTGAGAAATTATCTGCATCTTGCTATGTAGTATGCATAGATCTAGGTGATCACTCCTAGTGAGGATCGACCTTACTTTTCTTTTAGCTATGAATTTTTATTTGGCTGGAGGCTGCACAGATACGGGCATTTCCTCCCTAGTGAGGATCGACTTTCATTTCCCTCAAATTCGCGTATACTCGTATTGAGCTATGTGTTAGACAATTTCTAGGCGTTCAATCCCCAGCATCATCTTGCAGAGACTTTTACTCCAAGGTCTCACTTTTTCCCTATGCGCGTCTATAGGAGAAAGATCACGCGGCCTTCCTGAAGAAGATGGTCCGCTTTGGATATGAGATTGGGATTTATATCCTCAGATCTCTGCATGTGAAAGGTGCAGGTTATTGAGCCTTTGTGGATCAAAGATCCATTGCTTTACATAAGTCGTTCATTTAGTTAATGATATCAGAGATGGGTCTCTATATAAATGAAATACAATTCTAGTTTAAATGTGTTACTGTTTGGGCATAAACCAGAAATGGATCTTTTGTATGTTGGTTACGATTGTAGGAAGTTTGTTTGGTTTACTTTTGATAAGTCATACTCTTCCCGTGTAGAGAGTTAGCTCTTCCACGTCTTATCCATTCTGAGGGCATTTTCTTCCTACTTATGCAAATATTCTTGTCTCAGTCTAAATATCCTTACCATACAAAAGAAACAACTCTACGTGTTGTTTGGACATCGCACTCTGGTTGAGTTAGCATTTTTATATACTTGTATTTTGGAAGAATTGTTGTAACATTTATATACATAGTTATATGAAAACCTTTGTATATGGTTGGACGTCTCACTTGTCTTATGTGTATTTCTATAGTTATGTTGGTATGTGGCAGTAGCGTTTTGATTGGCTTAGCGCTTGGCGGTTTATCTTGGTAAAATCTAATTTAGACCGAGTTGGGTTGTAATATACTAACGCATCTTTCATTGGGATCTCTACGATCTAGCTTAAGGCATAGTTGTGTTAGTTGAAGATAACTAATACTTAAATATTATCACTAGATCTTACTTTTGAACTTAAATCTCAGTTTGAGTTTTGATTGGAACTTCCTGAATTTTATATGATGCTGAGAGAAGTTAAGATCAGATTATAGTGCTGAGGCTAAGTTGTTACTTAGCATAGTAAGGCATATAGGATACTGAGTTTATTGAAAGTAATAAATTTATGTGGCCTTGCAAGGCTTTATTTGTATATCTAGTTTTTACAAGTTGTCAACCATCGTTATGTATGATGCTGGCGAATTCCAAGGATATGCGACCACGATTTCATGAGATTTTGGTTTAGAATCTCTATGTTTATTGTTGTAAATTCCTTTGAGTAATAAGATAAGATACTACAGTTTGTGGATGTAGCCCAAGGAGCGGGTGAACCACTTATATTGGTTTTTGGGTTCTCTTGTGCATGTGTCCTTTATGCATTATGTCGATGGTTCTTTTTCTATATTATATTGATGTATAAGTCTAACTTGTCAAGTATTCCTTTTAGAATGAGTCTATTCTATTGTATAATAATAATGTTTATAATTATAATGTATCGGCATGAATGAGTATGCATGTAAATAGTGAGACTTGGATCTTCATTTATTTCTGGATATATAGTTTAAATAAAGTTTCACTAAAGTAAATGGAGATGTGTATGCTCAACTATTATGGATAAAGAAGCTTATAAATTTTCAGATCTTAGTTAATGCTTTACAACTGAAGTAATCATTTGAAAACTCTTTTGAAATTATTCTCAAAAAATCTAACTTAGTTATATGAGTCTGTTACACTCCATGTAAGAATTCTTAGCCTCGGGAGCTATTAAGGCGCACGACAAATAGTAAATGACATGATCTTGGAGCTTGTCATCCTCCTGAACAAGTACTATGCCGATTGTGTATGCAAATGCAGCCAGATATAGAAGGAAATCCTTCGTATAGTCTGGTGGGCTCAACAAGGGGGCTAATAGTAATGCCTTTTTCAAGGCCTCAAATGATGTCTAAGCAACCTCATCCCACATAAAGTAGGTATCTTGTTTGAGCAGTCTCATGAAACATTTTGTGATTTTGTCGTATTTAATGATGAAACGTAGTAAGAAGTTGGACATACCTTGCAGACTCTGAAGTTGTCTTAGGGTTCGAGGAGGAGGCAGATTTACAATAGCCTCAACTTTAAGTGAATTGACCATGATACCATGACTGGATACAATGAAACCCAATAAATGTCCAAACTCGACGCAGAATACACATTTATTAGGATTCAATCGAATCTTATAATATCTGCATCGTTCAAACACAAGTCTTAAGTGATCAGGATGATCCCGTCTCTTGCGAGATCGTGATGGGAGATCATTGAGATAAGGTTCAACTACATGCTTGATATCATGAAAAGCGAAGTTCATTCCATGCTGAAAGGTAGCTCCAGCATTCTTCAAACCAAATGTGATCTTCCGATAAGCAAAGGTCCTTCACGGACAAATAAAAGTTGTCTTGTGCTGGTCTTCAGGTTTAATATGAATCTGGTTATACCCTGGAAAACCATCCATGAAAGAAAACATTTCATGGCCCGCACACACATTGATAATCTGATCTACGAATGGTGTGGGGTAGTTATCCTTAGGACAAGCTTTATTTAGATCCCGAAAGTCTGTACAGACTCGAATGGTTCCTTGCTTTTTATCGACTGAAACGGGGTTTGAGACCCATTCCGTCATAGCAATTGGATAGATGAATCTGTCTTTGAGCAACTTCTCAACTTCCGCCTTGATGGCTACTGCTTTTCTAGGATTGACTAGACGTAGCTTTTGTCTCACAGGCTTAGAATTTGGATATGTTGTTATGACATGCTCTACAATGGCGGGGTCGATCCATGGCATCTCCTCATAAGACTAGGCGAAAACATCGCAGAATTCCTTAAACAAATTGGTATACAAAGTGATCTCCTCAAGAGAACAATATGCCCCAATGAAAAGGTTTTCCATGACTCCAGGTTTGCTGGAAATGTTGATCGGAATTGTTATCGATATGTTTTTCATATTCCCTTCGGCATAAACAGCTTCTGAAGTAGAAGGGATAGCGGACAAATAAACATTACCACTGGGTATCATAGAAAACTCACCTCTCTCTATCCTGTTCAAATCAGGAAGAAAATAAGACCTATGATGCATGTGTTTCCAAGGATGGTATAGGCCTATCATTGCTTCCAAAATAGCCTCATCAGAGGGAAAAACAGTATCTAGACAATCAAAAGAGTGGATGGAGTCCACTGACCATGCCAGTGCATAGTCCATATCTGACTCGACAGAGACCAATGGACGTACGATATGTTCTGTTGCAGCATGTTGTGAATCTAAGTAGGCCACCTATGCAACAGATAGAGGCACAACTGGTTCTTATTCGGTGGGGAGAATCCATGGATCTGTCATTGGACAAACCGTGAAAATATCAAACGATGAACACTCCTCAAAACCAATAAAATGAACAAGAAGAGGTAGGTCAAAAGTGCCCATTAATGACCCATAAAGTTCCGCTCCTAAACTCTTAGTGGCTGGGTGGGACTGATCAACCAACGGAATTGTTGAATCGGACGAAGTCTACTTACTCTTTTGAGCAAACAAAAGTTGATCAACTGTTATAATCTTGCCTTAGTGAGGGAACATTAAGACTCGGAAAAAGGATGATGGTACTGCTTGCATTGCATACGTCCAGCTCCTACCTAACAGCAAATTGTAGTCAAGTGGACCATCCAGCACTTCAACCTCTACAGACACTAGATTACCCGCGAGTTCAACGTCAAATGATGGTAAGACTCCGTGTGGATGGAACGATCTTCCATCAAAAGCAGTAAGAAAGGTGTTCGAGGGGGCTAATTCGGGTGAACCCAAAGCCTTCCAGCAAGAAATGGACATTACGCATGTAGACATGCCCTAATCTACAACAGCTCACCCAATGGTCTTAGGACCATGGACTACTTCTATTTGGAGTGTGACGTGGTATGAAAACCGGGGTTTGATATTCGACATATCAAAACGAGCAAGCATATTGGATGAGTCTACGCTCTCGATCGTTGCGAGAAGTGCACTGCGTTGTAATGGACAACTTTGCAGTACTTCTAAAGTGTACATAGCATAGGGAGTTTGGGCTAAATATTCCACAACATTGTAGTTGGGAGCATCCCGCATGTTAGGATTGTGCATAGCCCGTTTGAAGACACCTTTCAGGATCTTCAGCAGTGAATCTATTGGTCTCTCGATGTGGAGAGGGGTAGATGATTCGAGAACATCCTTATCTCTTTGCTGCGAGTTCGGAGTATAGTTTCTGGCTCGAGTTTGTAAAAGCGTGTCCGAATTAACCATATTAATAAAGGATTGATCAGCAGATGAGGCATGATGAGTGCCCTCAGCACTAGAGTTTCCAGAAGATGAACCTTGTCTGTGAGGGAATGGGTCTTTTAAGACAGCTGGTTTCTTCTTACAAAGTAGCTTCTGGGATTCTTCCATCAGAGGGAATTAATGGGTGAGGTGGTCCTCTTTGCATAACTTGCAAGGGAACTTCACTTTCTTTTTATCCTTTTTTCCCTCCTCAGCATTTTCTGTGTTCTTGGGATTTTGGTGGTTCCCCTCTCCTTTATTGCCCTTATTTTTATTGTTGTTGGGTTGCCGAGGGCCCTTTTGATTTGTCTGCACTTGTTGTACATATTCCGTTTGCGAAGGAGAGGTTGCAACTGAAGTTGCTTCCGCAGCAGACTGTTTGACAGATAAGGCATGAACCTGCTTAGTTAAAGCTTCAAACGCTGCAGCATCTCCTGAACCCATGATGCCATCAGCATGTGGTCCAGGCTTTGGTTTACCTAGATCTATGTTAGATATCGGTGCGTCGGGAATAATCTCATATAAGAGCCCAGACTAAGCATACACCAGATCAAGCTGCTGGGTTCTAAGGATAGCTTCCTCTTCGGAAGACACCCCAGAAGTTGCTACTTCCTTAGAAATATAAGGAAGGAGTGATTTGAGATACCACTCTAATAGGAACTCTGGAGGGATGTCAACTTTAATGAGCCTCTTTATCCTTGGCCACTCCTGAATATGGTCAGATAAGTGAGTGGCTTTGTTCTGTCTGAAGGTTGACAGAAGGTCTGTGCCAGAATCATACCGGACAGGAAGTTGAAAGTGGTTCAGAAAAACTGTAGCCAGATCCCAAAAGTTATCATAAGCAACTACAAGCAACTCAATATACCATTTAATTGTAGCACTAGTCAAGGTTCTTTGAAAGAGCCTCAATCTGATGGAATCATCGTTCAACGAATTAGAAGAGCACCAGAGATGAAACGTAGTGACATGGTCACCAATATCTTCACCAGTATTACCTTCAAACTTTGGAATGTCTGAAGGAAGATTAGTGGGAACTGATGGCCATGTAGGATTGTGGTGCACTGAAGCGTTAGTAAGTTTTGAAAGATATGGCAAATTCAAAGTTATTATAAAAGGTAAATGATGTCGTGCCGATATACCAGTAGGCAGTTCAATATACCATTTAGCTGTATCACTAGTCAAGGTTATCTGAAAGAGCCTCAATTTGATGGAATCATCATTCAACGAATTAGAAGAGCACCAAAGATGAAACGTAGTGACATGGTCACCAAGATCTTCACCAGTCTTACCTTCAAACTTTGGAATTTCTGAAGGCAACTTAGTGGGAACTGATGGCCATGTAGGATTGTGGTGCACCAGAGCATTAGTAAGTTTTGAAAGATATGGCAAATTCAAAGTTGCCAGAAAAGGTAAACGAGGTCGTGCCGATGGCATTTGGTAAGCAGGAATTTGGTAGGGGGAACCTCCCAAAACCTAGTTCATGTACTGTTGGTTGGGGTTTCCCCCATCCATCGGTTGTGAGGTAAAAGCATTGTTAAAATTTCCCCATCCATAAGAAAGAGGATTGCTTCCCAGGGTACTCATCCATTGCGGCTGGGTGTTAGCCCCTTCGTAATGTGGGTTTAAAATGTTACCACCCCCTCCAACAAACAGTGAGAAGGGGATGCTCCCTATAGGTATATTAGATGGGTTTACATTATAACCAGTGTAGGGGTTAAAACCAGGTGTAGTTGTAATGGACGGTGCTGTCATCGAACCCATAATAGGCATCGATGTAGTAGGGATTGATCCTAATAAAGATGTGGAAGGAGTAGATTATGGTATGCCCTGGAACTTTTGAGTAACATGAGGTTGAGTAAATGTCACTGAAGGTATCCCTGTCAAATGTATATTAGCTGATCCAAAACTGGGGATAGAGACATTAGCTGATGTTGAATCTTGTGAGATTGACATACCTACAGTACCAGCATTAAAACTAAAAGATGGGCTCGAAGCAGAAGCAGTATGCGAAGAGCTAGGTGCCGCAATACTCGCGAAGGAAGAAGAGAGAAATCTTGTAACCATAGCTGCGGTGGGAGTTTGAGGAACTCCCGACTCATCTCCTGGGTTAGTCATGGAATGACCAAGGGTAAACCACTAGTACACACTATACTCGGGTTGGCCTAGAGAGTCTACAGTTATAAGTAACGGATCGTTTGGTCCAGTCAGGGGGGGTTAAAAGGAGTACTAAACTCTCGAGAAGGTAAGTCTTAAACCTCAACAATATCAAAGACCTGTTGATCCTGGAATCTTACCTATGGTTCTCCAGGTAGTTCAGTTTCGCCCGCAAGTTCGTATGAACCACGGGAATCCGTCCTCCGCCATCACAGTGGCGATGGAGGCTCCACAATGAGTGGGGGAAGGTTTTTCAACCTCCGAGACCTATGAAGAGGTTGGTCCTCCATAGATAAATCAAAAGCAAACTAAGTATAAAAACCTAGTGGCCACTAAATGACTAGGGAGCAAACAACATACCACTAAAAAAGTCCTAAGTGATCAAAACCAGGCAAACAAGGCTAATACTCTCAGAAGAGATTCTGGGAAGATGAGGGCCCAGAACAAACTAATAGAGTATCAACGGTTAGTTACACGGAATCCAATGGAGGTCCTCTGGGTGCAAGCGTTTGAATCATGGCCAAACTGTCCTCCCGGGATTACTGCAAATGGTTACCTTCTGTATCTGTCTCAGGTGAAGTGGAAATAGCCTTCCACTCTACTTGTGAAGAGCCCTAGGGTTAAGATACTAAGGATACCACAAATACGAAAATACCCGGGGGAACAGTCGTCAGCCTAGCCAAGACGCATGGGCAGGGTAGTAAAGCCCAAAATCCAAAAGAACTTAAAAGTACTAGTGGACCCCCGTACGTGAATCAACTCTGGTTTATGTTTGAAAGGAAAGTGAGGGGGTATCCTCAGTAGTTCCAGTCGCGCACGGACTCATGCTGAACTTTGTTTTGAGTAGAGCGTTCCCAGGATATTTTGATATAGGTGGGTTTACCTAAGAGATTGTCTTACTATGATTGTTGAGCAATGAAACCGATTTCAAGTAGTTTAAGGTGATTTATCCTGAAAACCTAGCCTAAGCTAGTTGATGAAGTGTAAACCTAAAAAAGAAAAAGTTGCTAATATATTTTATTAAAATTTCTTTTTAGAGGCTACGTTTTACTCAAGAAGGGTATGGAAGTGTGTGGTATGGTTTCGACAGAAAGCAAAGTGTGTACAAATGATGCTTTTAAAACTTCACAAAGACTCTTTTTTTTCTTGTTTATGTCTTTCAAAACAAGAAATGGGAAATCCTAAGCATAAGCATTTTTCAATTTTTCTTTTTAATTTCCAAAGAAAATAGCAAAATAATATATCCTACTTCGAAACAGTAATGGAAAATCTTACAACTATGCTACCAATTTTCAATTTTTGATCTTTTCTTCTACTTTGCAAAAGAAAACGAACCTGAAAAAGGAAACAAGCAAGATCTAACAAGAGTGCGGGTAAAGATGAAAAAACATGATGGCTTAAACCAAAAAAATCAACATACTTGACAATGACTTGGCCTACAGAGTTGTTCGAATGAAAAACTCTAGATCTGGAACGAGTTGTAAAACAAAAAGGGAAAACAAATGCATGCAACAGGAAAAACAAACCAAAAGGATGCTCCTAAGCATCAAAACGCAAGAAAAACATCTGCCAAACAAATAGGGTAAGCAAGTGAACCGAGGTAACTCTACTGCCACACAAACTCAAAGGAAAAGCTAACCAGAAGGATTCAACCAGCTCAGACTGACCTGAAGAGGAGTTCAGATGGTATCCAGACCAATAAACCTTTCAAAAGTCACCCAAAAACTCAAACTGAGACCAAAACCTAAAAAAAATAAGACAAGACTCAGTAAAAGTGCGCATGTATTGCAACAGACAACAAGCGTTGAGTGCACAGGTCTGTATCAATGCAATATGTGTCTAGGAAAAAAAGTGCGCTACTGTACCTAACAGAAAGTCACGCACAGCTTCAAAAAGGCCTAAAAAAAAGAAAAGACACCTAAAACAAGTGCTGAAACAAATGAAGAAATCCAAAAGGACTTCCAAGAGGTTAAACAAGACTCAAAGAAGACAAAGATGTCTTAGTAACAGTTAAAGAAGCAAGGAAAATTCCAAAAGGAGACCCAAAAACCTAGAAACCAAACCCTACTGGAAGGATTAGACCTACAGGAAAGATGTGCTTCTGTCTGGTGTAACAACTAGCGCCTGCAACAAAAAATGCGCGGTTATGTGTCAAGGAAACTAATGCACAAGGAAGAAAGTGCGCCTCTGTATAGACAGAAGACCATTGCACAGGGACTTAAAAAAATAAACAAAGCTTTACTCAGTCAAACTGAAATGAATCAAGATAAAAAGGAAAAGCAAAGTAACCTATAAGAACCTCTCAGAAAATCAATAGACTATAAAAACTGAAAGAAAACCTAGACAAGGTCCCCAGAGCAGAAACAACTGGTGCTCCCCCAGTATGGTCACCAGTTCTATTATGCAGGAATATACCCTATAGTGGGGGAGATGATACTACCAACTTACATTGGGTGACAGGTAAATGCATTATGCTTTGCACTAATTACTATGAAGGAAACAAGATTAGGATTCTGAAAATAGTACCTTTTTAACGATGACTGGTCCTAGCTTTCGCCCAATCTTCCATAGTAATGTACCTGCAAAAAAAATTTAACCTTCCTTAGTGTATCTTAACTATAATATATATAATGAAATTGAAAGCAATTTAACATTAATCACAACAAGACATTCAAAGAAATAGACATTCCATTGGGATGGGAAATGTATTTCCACCTTTTATTGTCAAAGAAATGTAGTTAAGTACAGATATACCTGATCTGTCCAGACACTTCTGCAACCAAGTCTTGGGCTCATGCTCCTCAAAATGACTTACAAAATCCTTCAGTGTAACAATAGATTCTTCTTCATTGACCTTTTCCTCATGGCTTCCCCTTGTATTTATGGGACAAGATAGGAAGTTAGATTCGTGAGGCAGTTGAATTGGGAGGTTGGGGGAGTTCCATAACCAATCTCAACTAATCCCAATTCATAATATTAATATATTTTTTCCATTCATCTTAACATGTGCGCAAGTATCATAATAGTAAACCAGCGCACAGTATGCAACTTTTGTTGTTTACAACCGACGCACACATATTTTGAGGTAAGTGCGTGGGTTCTCTTCAGCAAAACCAACATTTAGAACGCTAGATGTCAATGGCAATAGTAGCGCACACATAGTGAAAACTATAGAAAAAATATGTTTTTCAGTTGAAGATGTGTAATCTCAGCAATAACTCATCGAAGGTCAATCCAGCTCTTCCATCCATAGTGTCATTTTGTGTGATCGACAGGGAAATGTGATCACGGACGGAGAAGTGCATATTTGACCTATAACACTTGCTTAGGTTGGATTGCACCAGCTGCTCATCCTTCTTGTCAATGCCACATTTTTTGCTCTACATAACCAAGGACTTGAACTTTGAAAAGAACTTGTGTATGGTTTTGAAATTGCTTAGTTGAAGAGCAATTAATTCATTCTCCAAAACGTGGCCTCTCAGCTCATCTTGCTTGCCAAAGAGAGTTTCAAGCTTCAACCAAACCTCTCTTGGTGTCTTCAATCCATCAAGATGGAAGAGCAAATCTCTGGAGATGTGAATACACATAAAACCAAAAGCCTCATCTAATTTGTTCAGGTACTTTGATTTCTCAACAGCTGTCTGAGGTTCGACCTCCTTGACCATTGTGACCCTGTGCAAACTCTTGTTTCACAACACAATCTTCATACCATCCCTCCAATCAAAATAATTGGATGGTGTTAGGATTCTTGGAGTCAAAGGAGCATTTGAATTCTCCATGTGTAACTACTGGAGTGAATACAAACTGAAATTGTTTCTACTGTTGCACTGGAAACTTCTCAAAATCCTGTAGAAACTCTCAAAATGAAGATAAAACAGCCTTGTTCGGCTCTGATACCATGTGAAATTCTGGAACACAACAGATATTTGAGCATAAGAATACCTCACAGTGATAGGATTAGCAAGGGGGGGGAATTATAGTGAAAACTACAGTGAAATGAGCAGTAAAATTAACCATGCAATGAAATGCATATGTGCACAGAAAGGTGTGTCATATTCCATCAATCAGTATAGTCAACATATATGTTACAATAGAGGAAATTCGAATACCAAGGGAGAATTTGAATCCATGTCAGTCTAGCCTACGAAATATCACCACTACAGTGCTATGAGGCTACCAAACTCAACTAAGATTCAATGAATTGAATTTATTGTTAGTTAACTGACCATGCAAGGCGCATTAGTTAGTTTTTCATGCAAAATCTCATGCAAACATGATAGAGAGGGCATATTAGATCACAATCAGTGGCAATCAGAGTACAATCGCCCTACTAGAGTCAGGAACTCAGGGGGACTGAACCAGATCACTGAGTTAGCTCCTAAAATGTAGGGAACTGACTCTGGATGTCCTAAAATCATGCATGCAGGGTGCATCAAGAGGATAATGAGGCCTAGATGACATCTACACACCACTAGGAGGAAAATGACATCATCCAATACTAGGAAAATACTAGTAATACTAAGGTGGACAAGGTTGGAGTATTAATTATCCTAACAATTTGTATATTTAGCATTTTAATATGTTCTCATAGTCAACTAATGATTCATAATGATGTAAGGATTGAAGAACCTAATAGCAACAACATATCATCAACTATGGAAACCTTCATGTTTAAGTCATCCCTTTAAAATCAAGGTAGTGATTATATGATCATTTATCCTCTATATCTAATAAAGGGAATGGAATTGAAGGTTGTGTACTAGTTTCTTAAGCGAGGAAATTTAAGCATGTTATTCAATCTAGGCATTTGATTCTCAAATTTTTTGTTAGCTTCATAATCCATATCAAACTCCTACATATGCATAAACAATGCACAATACCTCAATCATTAGCACCTTCCTAGATTGATAAATAAATTAGAGTTAAGGAGTTCAACAATATTGGCGTAATCCTTTGGCATATTAGTAACATCACACAATACCTCATCTTTAAATGGCTTGATGTCATAGCCTAGGTGGCATTGTGAACTAACAAGTATGTCATACCTCTACCCTATCCAACCAATGGTGTATGTATAGGGGTGTGGTGTTGATGAAATCTTGAACATCTTGATGACATCTACGTATCAAGTTCTTTTGGTTTCAACTATCAAAAATTAAATGGAACATAGTTCCTTTCACCAACATCTATGAGTGAAAGAGATGCTCATCTTCTTCAAGTTCTTCTAGATCCTCTATCTAGATATTTGTGATAGTAATGGTAACACTGGGTTCCATGTCGGTGATCCTGTTAGTCCTTTGTTTTCCTCATTGTTTAAGGAACAATGCCAAGGTATCAATAAAATAAAATGTGATTTGGTATCTTGCGTATCTTTTTGTTTAAGGAACATAACACTATGGTATCTTTATTTGTTATTTTTGAAGCATCAGGATCAATATATCAAGAACGTTAATTTTGTACTTGTTTAGCGTGATAACTTTAAATCATTTGCAACAATAGGATCACTAAAAAAAAGACAAGCACAGTGTTATAACCTTAAAAGCATAAAAACCAGTAATCAACAAAGAACCAACATGCAAAGGAGATCTGAATAAAAACAATGAATCGATCAACAGTTAGAAAAATATTCTATGAAAATTTAAAGAGCCTTACCTGATTAGATGACCTTGGAGTTACCTTGACAACTCCAATTCCTACAACTAAAGGTGGGGGGACGACTCTCCACCCAACCAACCCCCAGCCAATGGATGAGGCCCCCGAGCCCCCAACAATTAACCCTATGCCATAGCTTGCTTGCTTGCTTTCCTCTTTCTGTCAGCCTCTTTCTCCCTTGGCTCCTCTAAAGATCTCCTTCCAAAATGCCAAAAAGACCCAAAAAGATCTCCCTCTCTTCTTCTCCTCCTCCTTTTATCTCCCCTCTCTCCCCTTTTTCTTAATTTCTTTTAATGCAATTTTTTTTCCTTCATTTTACTTTCATATTCCTTTTTATTATTTACCCCATTTTTTATTATTTTTCATTTCATTATAATATTACACAAATATGCATACATGAGGGTTGTTACATACTTCCCCCCTTCCAGAAACTTTGTCCTGAAGTTATAATCTTCAAGCAATAAATACAATACTTATTCAATCAATCAAGCAAGCAAATACTAGAATATATAGGTAGCTAGTACTATTGTGAAGTTAAGATATTTATATGTGTGGCCACCACATAGAAATCTTCAAACCACACTAATACAATCAAACGCCCTAAGTTACAACATGCTCTCAAGTAATTCCCTATGAGTCTAGTATGCAACCATAGCAACAATTATGCATCATACACTCAGAAGCATTAGACAATTAATTAATAATTAGTAACTGTGTATTTATTTTCTTCATTTTTCCTTACTCACCCTCTCCCTGAGAATCATACCATATGCCACCTCCATAAACCTCCCCTTCGGCTCCAAATGGTCTCGCTCTCCATGGCACGGGCCCTCTAATATAACATGTTCGTGGATCATACAGTAGGCATCAAAATTTCTCTGAGAGGTTACCACAGCATTGCCACCCTCCCAAATTCTGGTAATAGTGCGGCCTCATCAAAATTTAGCTGGAATATGGGCCTCATCTGTGCTAACTAGCATCTAATTCCCAGTACCCCGACCCTGATATCAAGATCATTATACCCCAGGCATATCAAAAGGCCAGCCTAAACATCCTTCACAAGCACCCTGGCAAGGCACTAGCCCCAGGAATCAGAAGTCCTTCTACATAAACCTCCCTCCCGGTGAGTATGTCTCCAACCATGGACTCTGGTCACATCAGAAGTTCTCCGAGAAGTAATAGTGGCATTTCCACCCTCCCAACTTCTGGTACTAAAGTCAAGAGTTTTTGGCATAGAATTAATTGTTGGGATTGTCCCCCAACCCATAATATATTTATAGTATCCATTCTCATTCATGGTTATGGGCTCCCACGAAATCATATAATGATTAGCCTTACCAGGCTATTTGAGTGGATCACCTAGAACAACTTGCCCTTACCATCATGAATAATCATTAGTAACCATTTCTCAATATAATAATATATCATGGATCAACCTTGAATCATGTGCTAACAAGAATGTCCAGCCACCAGTTCATATTGCATTACATTGCATCATAAGCCATTGTCACGATAAGTCATGCCAAGTTTAACATCTAATGCATTTAGGTGCTCCATACTATCATTATAACATAACTGGTCATGATACTTTCATAATTTCACTAAGCATCTCATTAATATGTCATGATAAGCTGCCATATTTCAACATTAGTAATATCAACATGAATTAATACCATTTTATGTACCAAATGTCATTTATTTCTAGATGCCATGATAAAGCTATTAAAATGCTAAATTAATATCATCACAAAATAATATCATTTTATGTTCCACACGTCATATATCTTATAAAGCACCATAACGTCATGAAGTAACATCCAGAAGTATCACATGCACATGCTAATAACCACATGTCTTAGGTGGAATGGAGCCACATGCTAATAACCACATGTCTTCTTAAGTAACACAAGGATGCATGATATTATGAACATTCGTCTCATGATAATCAACTTAAAACATATCATATATAGAATGGAATATAAATATCAAGAACACTCCTATCACAATTAACCAACTCATTACATGGCATGTATAGATATATATACCTTAATATTTCCTGAACATATAAGAATGAGTACCTAAATATCACATATCTTGCTATACAGGAGGCATTCACACACTCAACCAATATATAGATTAAGTTTAGATTAGATTCATTTCTTTAATTTTTTTTCTTGTTTCTCATCAAGTGATATTGTCCAACTACTAATTATGTATTATGATTGAAATTCCTCATCTTATAAGAAAATGAGTATTTTGTGGAGTAGGTACAATTAACTTGGCTATTAGGTTCTAGTGTATATATATATATATATATATATATATATATATATATATATATATATATATATATATATGTTGTATATTTTCATTACCTAAGTACTATGTTAAAATAAGTAATCTCATTATCTAGGCTACAACAATATGGGCATCTATCATTTTCTAAACAATAAAATTCCTCCATAATTTATAAATGGTAATAATAATATGTCTCAAAAATCAAAATCAATTTATTTTCATCATGATATTACTATATGTATTCATTATTAATTCATCGTGCCATTTCCTATTTTGCTACATTTTATATATGTTTATCATTTCCCAAAGTTCTAATGTTACCTTACATCTATGGATTAAATTATTCCCAAGGCCACCATAATCCACAACATATAATATTTTAATACTCGATCATCATTTCTAGTTGACATGTTACTTTAATTCAACATAGTTTTCATGAGTCTAATTATTGTCCAAAGTATACATTGACACACCCACTTGGACCGACAGTAAGTCATTATTGGAACTCTTAAGCATGAGAATCCTTATTGGAACTCTTAGTGAAGCGTTAATACAAGGACTTCTTCATGTGTGTTCTACTTCCCCAAAGCCTGATTTTGCTTGTACAACTATCCAATGTCAATTTCTTAGCACTACTAATGTTTTACGTGCTTTGACCATGCCATTTTTATCCCATTTATATCGTACTATCACCAATTTCTCATGGAAATTAATTTCAACCAACCAATATACTCTTAATAACTTTACCATTATGACTTTTACTTCCCTATTCTAACCCCATCATTCCCATGGTGTTTCCATTTAGATTGAGTACCTTTCTTAGCTATCGTTAATAATTGAATAACTATGTGTATCATACCTAATTTCTATATTGATTTTCCCTTATTCTATTCATGAAATTCAGAAATCATGACCTATCTACTTCACTGACCATACCATAGACACTTCTAATTTAATAGTTATTTAAATTCAGTGTTGTCATAAACCTCCTAAGATTTCTCTTAAGGATACATGTCATCAACCCAAATAAAAATGGACCTTATGATTCTTCTATCATGTTCCCTATTAAGGAAATTTATGTAGTTCACAAAGATATTCTTAAAGGTTAACTACTAGGGATACCTCAAATGTGCTATTCGGTCTTGGTAATTTTCATATTGATTAGATAAGGGGTTACTCTACTTCACTTCAATCATTACCACCATGTGTCTATACCAAGACTATTCGATGTTTACTCCATCGTGATTACTTCATCATTACTATTATTATTATTCCACCATGACATATCCATACCATCCTTATATTATTATTATTCCATTATGACATATCCATACCATCCTTATACATATGCCCTTAATAGCTATTTATGCATGTTTTAGTAACGCTTGTTCATATTCTTTCATGAATAGCCAATGCCTTCTTTACTTGAACAAGGTTACACATGATTTAGTAGCTTTTATTAATTAACACAATTACCTTTCTTGATTTCTAAATTTCTAATATAAATTTTATATTATGTTCTTCAAGGAAATGGTTCTTCAAAGTCAAGACATGCACTCCATGTCCTCATTAAGTTATGACTACATCCTTAATAAGATATAGGAGTAATTTTAAAATCAACCTCATTTCATTACTTACCATATATCAGCTACAAATTATCTTTTTTTTTTTTTATTCTTTCTTTCTTTTTCTTTTCTTTCTTTTTATTCTTTCATTTTCTTTTCCTTTTTTTTAACTGGTTGTCTAAGTAAACTCAAAGGAAAATTTGAGAGTATCGAAAGAATGATAAGAAAGAGTATGGGGACAATGATGGAGCTATTGCTAGGGTTTCTGGTTTTTTCTGCAGGAATCCCTGACTACGATGGTTGATATGATGATTTGGGTCTCCCGGCGACTTGGAGTCCGCCGATTCTTTGAATCGGCTTAGTACCAGCCAAGGAAAAAAGTGGGAATTTGTGATTGCTTGCCGGAGACCTCTTTTCTTCTTGTCAACTAGAGTTTTCGGGTTTTTCTGCAGAATAGGGTATAGTTAGTAGTGCCAGGTTTCTATTTGGGCCCCATTCTCTCCTTGATTCTATTTTTGGCAGGGTTTACTTTTGGAGGTTTCGACTTTTTTGGTTGAAGTTCCACTATCTCCTTAGTGGGACAGGTGGCCGTAAGGCGACTGACAGCTGCAGGTTTATTTTATATTATGTGCAATATGGCATCGATGGGTAATGCAGCACATTCCCAAAACCCTCCTTTGTCGGCAAACCCTTCTCTGTCGGCAGATGTATCTGGTCTGGGCTCACGGCCAAACTTGGACTTTGGCAAGGTATCTCGCAGGGGTTGCGTCCGGGGAGACAAGGCAAAACTCAGGCGTTCATTGAAGGCTATCAGAGCCCGCTCTGAGATCTGCAGATATGACATTGACTCGGACCAAGACCTCGACAGAATTCGCATTCTGGCTGATAGAGCATTAGTTGGACGTTTTGAATTTGCTTCGGGTACAAAGATGGAGATTGCCGACTGGGTTAATAGACTGTGGGTTCCCCTCACTGGATTAGCTCCTCGTATCAACTTACTCCCTAACCGATGGATGCTTTTCACCTTTACGGAAGCTTCCCATTTAGACATAATTTTGTCAAAATATTGGGAATTCAAGAAGGGGTCTTTGTTCGTGAAGCGCTGGCACATTAATTTCGACCCTGCCAAGGAAGCTCAGTCCCTGCGACATCTGTGGCTACTTCTTCCAGGGTTGCCCATTGAAATATGGTCTGAGGAGGTGATTAAGGGCATTGCGAACACAGTTGGCAGATTTATCCGTTTCGACAGACAAAATCTTTATGGAATGGACCGGCGTTTGGCCAAGGTGATGATTGAAGTGGATTTGAAAGATGGCCTCCCTGCTGAGATCGTCCTTGCTCGGGGCTCCCGGGTATGGCATCAAATTCTGGACTATTTTCAGATTCCTTTTAGATGTTATCATTGCCGCAAGACTGGTCACCTTAAAGCGGCCTACCCCAGCATTCGAGAAAGCTCACCTAAGTCATCTGATTTCTCCTCGCCCGATAAAGACCTCCAATTTCTGGCTTTCAAAGAAACTGGTAAGTCATGCAATGACCCTGCTTTAAATTATCAAGACCTGTCAAATGAAGAATTGGCTTTTCTTGAATCTACTGAATTTAATTTATCCTCCCGTATCTTAAAAGGGGAAGTCCAACTTAGGCATGATTTGGTTACAGGGTTACCAGTCTCCAAAAATATTTTAGGTCCCGGTGAGTCGATTGTGAATCGTAAGTTATTTAAGGATGTGGTGCCTTCGGTTTCTGACAAGGGTTTCTCTTCTTTGACACCTGATGGAGACAGTTTGTCAAACCATATGCCAGACATTGTCTTGAACCCTTGTTCAAACCCTATCTCTGCTACTGTAATGGAACCTCTTCCAGAGGCTGGAGGTGTTACCTTTAAAAACCCTAATCAAAGTTCAGATTTGGTTCCTAATTCAGGCCCTTCCACAAATCCTCTGAAAGCCATTCGCCCTCGCTCTGATATGAATGAAGTCTGTTCTGATAGACATCTGTTATCCCATCGACCTTGTTCTGATAAGTTTGAAGCCAGTCCTGATAGACATTGTCTTCGAGCATCTTTGTCAATCCCTACATGTGATAGAGATGCTTTTGTCTCTCAGCCTGTTATACGGCCCATTGGAAATGTAACTGGGGATTTTATTTGTGGTGATGATGGCAATGAAAGGATTATCACAGATGGAGAATTGGATGTTGATAACTCTGATAAATTTCCCAATCAAGCAGACTTGGATATATTATCCAGCAGTGGCTATCAGATGACTAAATATGGGGAGGAATTCCCTCCATTACAAGCCTACACCAAAAACCCCTCCAAAGAGTCTGATGCCAATCCTATCCTCTCACTTAACAGACAAAACGTTACCATTAGGAAAGGCAAGAAAAAGAAAGAGGTCTCCAATAATCTTGACCCATATACTCCCATTTCTAAGAGATTGGATGAGGCTGATACTTTTGATAAGTCTGATACCCTGGGGCTTAGAGCAGAGACCCCCATTAGCATTGGTTTTTGATGTCCATGCTGTCTTTAAACATTAGAGGATTGGGCAAGGTGACTCGGGCTCAGGCCTTGTCCAGTCTGATAAAAGATACTGGCCCTGCTGTCATTTTCCTTCAGGAGACTATGTGTGAGGATTCTGTCGCCATTCATAAACTTTGTAATATACTGCCAGATTGGGAGGTTACTGCGGTCAGTTCTAGTGGTCTTTCCGGAGGTATTGCTGTAGCTTGGAATCCAAATTTTTTTGAGTTTAAGGCTTTTCATACACCTTGGGGAATTTTATTAAAGGGTTCTTTTTGTAGTTGCAAAAAATCCCTTGCCATGCTCAATTGTTATGCTCCATACAAAGATAGGCAAACTTTCTGGACAAAGTTAAGAGATTCGGGGCTTATGGATACTCCTGATTTAATCTTGGCAGGTGATTTAAATTTCACTTATCAAGCTTCAGAAATATGGGGTAACTCTGCCAGAATGGATGATTTGGGAGTTTTCTTTACAAATTTGCTTATGGACAAAGACCTTATTGATGTTATGCCCCATAAACTCTCCCCTACCTGGACAAATGGGAGATTCGGATGTGAAGGGGTTCATAAACGAATTGACAGATTTCTTGTAAAGGCGGAATTATTGACAGTTTTTCCAAAGCACAGATCATGGGTACATTCTGTAAAATTCTCGGACCACTGGCCCATAGTTCTGCAGTTGGAGAATTTTGAGCAGTTTAATTTAAGTCCCTTCAAATTTAATGCTACATGGCTAGAAAATAGCTCTTTCTGTCTTATGGTTAGAAATTTCTGGTCACAATGTGTAGCTTCTGAATCAAATCCTGTTCTGAATTTTTGTACAAAGCTGAGAAAGCTTAAGGAAGTTGTTACGAAATGGATCAAGGAAAAGAATATGGCTGATAAGCATGAGTTACTACAGCTAGAGTCTCAATTACAAGAAGCAATAAATGGAAATATCTATAATTCCATATCTATGGAGGAGTTTGAGATTTTGAAGAAATTGGAATTGAAAAAAGAAGAACTTATATTGCAAGAAGAAAAAGCTTGGAGACTCAAAAGCCGTGCAGTCTGGATCTCTCTAGGAGATAAAAATACAAAGTTCTTCCATGCATTTGCTTCAGCTAGAAGGCGGTCTAAATATATCTGGGAAATACAGGATGATATTGGGACACAAATCACAGGTAATGACAATATTAAGGCAGAAGCATACAAATATTTCAAAAACATCTACTCTGATCCTGAGGAGGTATGTCCAAGAGCACAAGTAGAAGTGGCATCTTTATACCCAAAATTTTTTGATGAGCAGGCAGCACAAGACATGCAATGCATGGTCACAAAGGATGAATTAGAGCTGACATTGAAACTGTTTGCTAAAGATAAAGCTCCTGGGCCGGATGGATGGCCAGTGGAGCTTTATATCCACTTTTTTGAAGAAATGAGTGAAGAACTTTTGGAATTGGTTAATTATTCCATGGCACAGGGTTATATTCCAGGTGGATTAAACTCCACCTTTGTCACCTTGATTCCCAAAAAAGATAAGCCAGCTTCTTTTGGTGAATTCCGGCCTATTGCTCTCTGCAATTTATTATATAAGCTCATCACTAAAATTATTGCAGACAGATTGAAGAAGATACTTTCTGCTCACATCTCTGAGGAGCAATTTGGCTTCTTAGAGGGAAGGCAGATACATGATGCTATAGGCATTACTCAAGAGTTGATTCACAGCATCAAACTACACAAAAAAAAGCCATTCTACTTAAGATGGATCTTGTCAAAGCATATGACAGGGCAAACTGGGCATACATCAGATTGATTCTAATCAGGATTGGCATGCCCCCTGTTACCATTAAGTGGATTATGGCTTGCATCAGATCCATGAACATATCAGTTTTGGTGAATGGCAGTCCCACTGATTTTTTCAGCTGCTCCAGGGGTTTGAGACAGGGTTGCCCTTTATCTCCACTTCTGTTCATTTTAATTATGGATGGCTTTAGCAGGTTGATTAATAAGGCTCTATTGGAAGGACAGATCAAAGGCATTAACTTCACTAAAGACTGTGTTTTTACACATCTGATGTTTGCAGATGATGTTCTTGTAGGAGGGATTGTAAAAGTTGAAGAATGGTTAATTTATAAAAACATCATTACTACTTTCAGTAAGGCTACAGGAATGCTGGTTAGTGAGGCAAAATCCAGTTTTATATATCATTCTATTGAAGAAGAACAGATAAGAGAGATTAAAACTGTCTTGCCTTATAATTGTTCGTCATTTGGACAGGGTTTTAAATATCTGGGATACATACTAAAGCCAAACAATTATTTGATCCGTGATTGGCATTGGCTTTTGAAAAGAATAGAAGATAGAATTGCGCAATGGTCTTATAGACTGTTGTCCATTGGTGGCAAACTTATACTAATACAGTCCGTTCTCTCCAGCATACCTGTGTACTGGTTCTCAATGTTAGAAGTTCCTATCTCCATCATTAAATCTATTAAGAGATATTTTTTTAATTTTCTGTGGAATGGGACTTCCTACAGTGGAAAGATTCCAATGGTAGCAGCTGATTATCTTACTAGACCATACAAACTCGGAGGCTGGGGAATAAAAGATTTGGAGATTTTTAATATTGCTCTCAGGTTAAAAAGTTTCTGGCGAGGTATACATGGCACTTCCCTTTGGTCTAAAATTCTTCATATTAAATACATCAAGACTGATTTCAAATTCTGGATCAATAATCCAAAATTGTGCAACTGGGACTACTCTCCTATGTGGAGAGGGTTCATGAAAGTTCTTCACTGGATAAAAAGTGATCTAGCTTGGCATGTGGGGTCTGGTACACTTATCAGAGTCGGGGTTGACCCCATTATTGGACTTGAACGGGATCAGAGTCTTCCACCTGTCATACTTCAGTATTTACAAGTCATTGGACTTTCTACTCTGGACAAGATCCATCATCACAATTATGACATTGTGGGTTGCTCGAAGTGGTTAACAGCGCAGGAGATTGGACTATCTGGGTATCTTGCAAACATTTGGGATAATTACACACATTCACTGAACTCTGCAGGGGTCTTTTTAAATAATTCTGAGGATAAATTGATTTGGAGTGGTAACACAGAATCTGGCTCTGTCACGGCCAAAGCAGCTTACAAAAGAATTCTACAGCATAAATACATTTTTCCGTCGGACTGGTGGTATCTGAAGATTTGGCAGTGGCACATCCCTGTAAAATTGAAATGCTTTACATGGTTGATATTACAGGACAAGTTAAAAACCTGGGATAATCTTTGTAAGAGAGGGTGGAATGGTCCAAGTTATTGTTTACTCTGCAAAAGGGATGCTGAATCTAGACTACATCTGTTTGTTCAGTGCTCCTTCTCTAGAAAAGTTTGGGAAATGATATCTATTCAGCTTAGAATTACAAAATGCTGGGACATTGGAGACTTTAATTCATGCTTTTTACACTGGTACAAACACAACAAAAAGTTCTTATTTCTGGTTGTTTGCATACCATGGGCAATTTGGCATACAAGAAATTGTGCCATTTTTCGAAATATCACTCCTGAATATATCAAATGTTGCTTGATTGCGCTCAGGATGTATAGCACATGCAAGATGGACGAGGCTATGCTGAAAACTGACAGAATTAGCATCTTTAATCTCAAGGTAGATCGTCCTGTATTATTTTTTGATGGGGCTTCACAAGCTGGCATCTGTGCAATAGGTGGAGTAATTTATCTTAATGAATCCCATTACTATACATTCAAGCTAAACTGTGGATTGGGATCGAACATGAAGGCAGAATTAGTTGCACTTTGGTGTGTACTAAAGGTTGCCAACAGCTTTGGTTTGAACAACATTAAGGTTTTTGGTGACTCTAGGGTAACCATCAAATGGGCAGAAGGAAAATTCAAACTAAATGTTTTAAATTTGCGACATTGGGCCTCCAGGACACTTCTTGAAATTCAAAAGCAGCAGAGCATCACTTTTGAACATATTTTCCGTGAGCATAACAGTTTGGCAGATAAGCTTTCTAAGCAAGCGCTTGATGGTTGTGAGGGACACCTGATTTGGGAAGATTGGTGCGAGGGACACATGCTGGACTGTGGCTCAGTCTATTTCTATGATTGATCAGTTGTATATGTCATTTTGATCTCTTTTTTTGAACAAGTCTCTGTAATTTATGTTACTTTTTGGTCAACTGCATAGGATTTGTCTTTCGGGTTGTATCAAGCCCGGATTTTTGAGTAGAATGTCGCACATGTACAGGAATGATATATCCTTCTGTTTTTGGGATAGGCTCAGTTATGTATGTAATCCAGATTTTGAATGATAACTTCTTTAGTTATCACAGATGATTCCATCAGGATGGATCAAGAACTTATATTTGTACTATTTGATTCTGAAAATGAATATCAATAGTAGCTTTTTTTCCCTGGAAAAAAAAAACTCAAAGGAAAATGAATTTGTCTTGAATTACCACATCTCTTCTCCTTTCGATTGAGCAACGCACGTAATAAATTTCACTTCATGAATAATGACGCTAGTGTTCTTGGCAAAACAATCATTGGATCCAAAAATTCTCTGACGAGATGAAATATGCGTGTTTGGCCCATTATTCATGATCTCTTACATTTATTTGCTCTGCCAAATGTCTTGAAATGATCAACCGTATAAAACTTAACAAAAGTTCATCATTTAGATATTGTTCATCACTGAATCCTAAGAAGTGATGCATGAATAATAATAAAAATTGGGTATGAGTGGAATAGCCCAAGAATTTTGAAGTTAATAGTTATTTAAAAATTTCATCAAGATTCCTTAACTAGCGGAGAACCCTACAAGGTGGCAATGCGCCCAATTCAATCTTTGCATTTAAGGGTAATGCTGCAACTTTGATAAGTGGACCGGGCTGGTGCAAGTGATGAAAAAAATAGTTTGCATATATCTCATTTAATTTCTTCTATATTTGTTCAAGCTACATCTTTAAATCATCTTCAAGATTGAGTGTGATTTTCTTTTTTATTTTTTTATTTTTTTTTAAATCCAAGTAAAGTTGTAATTACCTGTTATTTATGATTCAGCTATATGTTATCATAGGTTTTTGTTTTTTAATTAAATTGCAACTTTACAAGTTATCCATGCATCTATTATCAGTTATCCATTAATCAGTTACAAGTTTTTTTTATATATTCTTTTTCTTTATAATTGTTTATTTCAATTTTTAAATGACTTCCATAGAATCAATTTGGACAGTACACTTGTCTCATCCTCATACAATATAGGAAAAACATAAACCATACTCTAACCCAAATTCTAAAATATAAACATTAAAATTAAAACAAAAACAATAGTAATCAAAACTAAGTAATGCTAACCCTTAACATTACATTATTTGGTGAATCCAAAATTTTGCAAACTTCCACCACCTGATTTCCCTCCACCAAAACTTACATCGCCCGATCTCCTTGCACTTGTTGATCTATGCATAAATCTCCTTTGCACCACTTGATCTCTCGTTACACTGCTTGACGACCAATCTCCTTGCATCGTCGATAGTTTAAATAGCTTCCATGACTCACCTTTAAATCTTTAGAAATTTCCCTTCTATGCCATTTGCTATTACTTGACATCATTTTGGTATTTTTCTATTACTTGAAATTATTCTAGTATTGGGAAAAGTTCAAAGAACCTTACCAGAAGTTGCCTGTTGTTAATCCAAGTAAAACATAACTCTTAATCTCATCAATAAAGGAAAAATACATTAATTTTTTCATTTTGCATTGCTTCATACCCGCATCTGTCTTTCACAGCCTATGTCCTTCAGTTGATTTATCTTTTTACATCTATTGAGCATCCACTACCTACTCTCCCAATTCTATTCAAAATACCTACCCTAAGTATTTGCACACCTCTCCTCAATTTGTATTCAAAGGTGTATATTAGACCCCAAAAAATCACAGTTCAAGCACCTTCCAGGGATTAACCATCCATTTGAAAATAAAGCTAAATTGGACTACCGATTGCTTGAAAATAATGGCAGTTCTTCTCTTTATCTTTCAACAAATGTTTCCTATGTTGTTAGGGAAAAAATAGGAATTATGATGAGCAGACAATTATGTAAAGCACAGAATACCTTCCAGGTGATTTTCTGGATTTTCTCTCCAATTAATGTTGTTTTTCAAAATACGTGTGGCACTCATTCCAGCCTCTTTTTCACCAAACATGGCAGGCACTCATTCCAGCCTGCTTTTCACCTTCTTCGCAGTCATATTTCTCCACATATATTTGTGGCACCACTTACTCTTCGCCTGCTCTGAATATGACACACCTTATCCTCAACTTCCAACACATCTTAACAGTTTTAATGGTATATCAAGGAGTTACTTTGTTTAACCTCCGAATAGTGGCTTTGTGCCTCACTACGATTTGCTCTCAATGGAACTATACGCAAGCCATTTTAGAATTTCACCGTACGTTTTCCTTCCTAAGCATTTATTAACGCTGCCTGGATCCATTCTTCCATTTCAACCCTTTTTTTTTTCTTCACAAGTTCTACTTCAAATATATGAAGCTCCTTACGTATGTTGTTCTTCCATGTGTAAGTAGCGTGCTTCACGGATTATTACTCAGACCGAATAGATGGTATTACTTCTAACATCTACACGCACGCCTGCAACTCCAATGCAAGAGGGGGCTTATTAAGGTTGTTAAATCATCGAGGCCCAAAAGATGGATTTGCAACAATATAGTTTAGTGTCAGTTGTTAATGATGTTGAGTTACATGGGAAGATGTATAGGTGACAGACCAACTTTGAGTATGAGAGGAATACAACACAACGTAAGTTCTTTTTCAAATATATGGACTCCAAAGATCAATACTAATGGCACTCTTAGTCTACCGGATCATAAACAATTCTCATCCTTCCTCTCATATAATAAAAGATGTTGATGAAGCCCCGAAATTGAATGGTGTCATTTCAAATATAACTGTGCCATATTTCAACTTTCGTATTATGAGAAGTTATAGTGAATGACTCAACTTGGGAAAATAAGAGCTCTGTCAATGAGATACATGAAAGTTCATGCCAAGCGACATATTTAGCTTAGATACACATTGGGCAGAGCTTTAGGATGAGAAAACTGAATCTCCAAGGTTGAAGAGGGATGCGAAAGATATTTTGTCGTCAGAACGATGAGCGTTTATTCACTCTTCTATGGTATACTAAGCGTCAAACATTCTCGAAACACTAAAGCTCCAAAAGTTCTAGGGTTAATTTGAATTTGATCCCTGTTGAGAATTTTGGAAAGGCCGTGACCCCGTGCTAAGTTTGCAGGCCTGGTCGTGAACCTACTCGAACTCCGATCTTCCTGCTGAGGACTGATCTGTCCACTGGTATATTATTTTGTGAAGGTCATGAGGCAGATCCACAAAATGAGTTCAAACAATTGCAGAAAGATTCAACCTAGAGGAAAGACACCCTCTACCACGGTTATTAGTATCATATAGAAAATATATTCAGGATTAAGGTTGATTTTTATGCACATATGCATGTGAAACCTGACCAGTGCAATCAGATATGTGATAAACAAAACATGTGGAAAACTGTGGCCCTTGCAAAGAAGCCTAATACACTCTTTTGCGTCCACGATATATATATATATAATGATTTCTTCTGTAAATATAATTATTTTTATTTTTAATTTTTGTCGTTGATTTCTTAGCAAGTTTTTAGAGTTTACATCATATCTTTATGCTGAGCCATGGGTGTATCCTATGTAAGGTTCCTGTTGTGCCAGGAAATCTGGGTTCAAATCTCAGCACCCATTAACCTGATTTTAATCATAGTCTTTAAATTTGACAGAGATTTGGTTTTTTTTGTAATTTACCCATTTTTAGGTCTCAACTCAAGTTTTTCCTTTGTACAAACTAGCAGATTTAACATGCAGACCTATAGATACTAAAAGAGTTCTAGACTTGACATAAGCAGCAGATCTGAAGGTACATCCATAGATTTTACCAGTTTGAGCCATGATAAGCTTGCTTGCTTGCTTTTCTCTTTATGTCAGCCTCTTTATTCTTCCTTGGCTCCTCCAAAGCTCTCCTTCCAAAATGAAAAAAAGACCCAAAAAGATCCCCCTCTCTTCTTCTCCTCCTCCTTTTATCTCCCCTCTTTCCCTTTTTTCTTAATTTATTTTAATGCAATTTCTTTCCTTCATTTTACTTTCATATTCTTTTTTATTATTTATCCCATTTTTTTATTATTTTTCATTTCATTATAATATTACACAAATATGCATACATGAGCGTTGTTACACACAGCAACAAAAAGAACACAATATTTTCCTCGGGGAAACCACAAGGGAAAAAACTCCACAAAACTTCCTCAATATAGAATTGACCAAGACAATGTAAAAATCCCAAAACAAAATAACAAATTCTCTTCACCAGCAAAATTCTTCTTTCTCTCTCTTGCACACTTGCTTGAGTGAGTAAATGGTCCAAATGAGGAATTCAACCTCTCTATTTATATTCTTATGTTGGGTGACCTTTTACCCTAACTGGGATGACTTCACCTAACTATCTGGGCTGACTTCACGTAGGGAGACTCAATAATTTACTCCATATGTTTCTTAAGGGTACTATTGACCCGACTTACAAAAGAGGGTTTACATTGACTCTTTCAATGACTCTTACATGACCAACTACATCAATGACATCTCCCAAAGGAGGAATAATAATATAATAAGAAAATACAATTAGAATATCTTCTGAAGTTACATTTCTTTAACACTCCCTCTTAACTAGGAAGGTATTCTACAGACATCAACATCAACAAGTGTACAACTGACTGGCTTGAATCTATGTATGTCATAGGAAGTTTTGAAACAACATCATATATTTGGAGCATCATCATCATCATCATTAGTATGGAACTGCTAGAACATCATCATTAGGCATCATCAGCAACAGTAAGGAACTGTTGGGACATCATCAACATCATCATCATCATCATCATCATCAGCGTGGAACTGCTCGGACATCATCATCGTCATCATCAGCAAGGAACTGTTGGGACATCATCAACATCATCATCGTCATCATCAACACCTGAATGCTGGAACAACATCATAATCAGCATATGAATGCTGGTATAGCATCAATTTACATCTGGAACTGCTCTATAGTGGTCACTCTAGTAGATCAAACAAGCCTTGTCTGACTTGCTAATGCTTTCAGAGAAAACAAGCCTAGTTAGACATACCAATCTACCTGGGGACCAAACAAACCTTGTCTGACTTGCTAAATCCTTTCGAACCAAACAAGCCTAGTCAGACATACCAAACCCCCTAGGATCAAATAGGACTTTCCAAGCTGACATACCAATCCCTTTCGAGATCAAACAGGCCTTGTCATACTGGCATACCAATCCTAGACTGAGCTGCCACATCATAGCTCTAGGAAATCGCATCATCATCATCACTCCCTCTTTCAAGGGAGATCCTTTCGAACCACACCAAGCTTGTCTCAAAAGTATTCAAACTTTATTTGAGACAGAGGCTTAGTCAACACATCAGCAACTTGTTCCTCTATAGAAACATACTTGAGATTTACAGCTCCCTTCTGCACCATATCCCGGATGTAGTGATACTTGATTTCGATATGCTTTGATTTATCATGGAACACTGGGTTTTCTAACATCTTGATACAACTCTGTTTATCACAAAGGATATCAGTCACATCTATCTCGGTATCAAACAATCTTGCCAACATCTTGCGAATCCAAACTGCTTCGTTACAAGCTAGACATGTTGCAATGTATTCAGATTATGTCGTACTGAGACAAACATTGGTATGCTTGCTACTGATCGATGAGATCATACATGATACCAAACTTAAACAACATCCTGAAGTTATTTTTATGTCTTCGACACTTCCTGCCCAATCTGAATATGTATAACCATGCAATATGATATCACTATATGATACATTTATGAGACCACAATCCAATGTACCCTTTAGGTACCTCATCACATGTTTTGTTGCAACCAAGTGAACATATCTAGGCTCTACCATATACTAACTCCAGTTTTTCATAGCAAAACATATATCTGGTCTTGTATTAGTTAAATATGTCAACGAGCCAATGATATGTCTGTACAATGTAACATCCATTGTCTCTGATGAAGCATCATTTAAGAGCTTCAAGTTTGTCGTCATCAGCGTCGTCATAGCCTCACAATCCATCATCTGAAATCTATTTAGGATCTCAACAATATACTTTCCTTCATTTAGGAAAATCTTGTCTGGACACTGCCACACCTCGAGACCTAAAAAGTAATGCATCATACCAAGGACTTTCATCTCAAAATCTAAAGCAATATTCTTCTTACATTCACTGATGGGATTATCTTCACCTGTCAAGATTAGATCATCAACATACAATAAGAATATCATGGGTTCATCATCTACAACCTTATAATAAAGGTTGGAATCTTATTTACTCTTGGTAAATCCCAAGCTCATCAGGAAACCGTCAATTATTCCATACCATGCTTTGGGTGCTTGTTTCAACCCATACAATGCCTTCTTCAATCTACACACATGTGTCTTCATGTCATATGTTCCAAAACCTTCCGGTTGCTCAATGTACACTTACTCTTCTATCTTACCATTTAGAAAAAAATTATTTACGTCCATCTAGTGTAACTTCCATTTCATCTTAGCTTCCAAAGAAAGGATGGTTCTGATTGAAGTGTATCTAGCCACATGATCAAAAGTCTCATCATAATCAATTCCTTCTTTTTGAGAGAACCCCTGGGAAACAAATCTTGTCTTGTATTTTTCAATACTCCCATCTGTTGAATGCTTTGTTTTGAAAATCCACTTTGAAGATACTATTGACTTGTCTTTCAGTCTTGCTACCACATCCCAAACATCATTATTTATGATGGACTAGTATTCTTCAATCATGACATCCAACCATTCCTTCTTCTTTGTTGCTTCTTCAAAACATGTAGGTTCTTCATCAACGAGGTTGCACATCAAGGCTACATAACTGGAGTATGGCCTTGGTTTCTTTATTTCTTTGCATGTACCTTCTAGAGCACCATACTTTTCTGCATCTTGATTTATTTCTCATGCCCAAGCTATTCTTCTTTTTCGTGAAATAATCTCATGAGGTGACTCCTCGGGTCTTTGAGGTTCTATCATGTCATGATCTTCGGGTATATGATCTTATTCAACATTTCTTACTGGTGTGTTGTTAGTTTCTATAACTCTAGGAGCTTCATGCTCCTCCTCATTCTCATTATTCTTTCTAGACTTGCTAAAAGTTGCATCCTCATCAAATGTAACATCTATATTGAGTTCAATCCGACGATATCCTGGGATGTAGATTCCGCAAGCCTTTGATTGCTCACTGTAACCCACAAATATCCCCTTCTTTTACGAAGGGTACAACTTTGATCTCTTCTCCTTGCGAATATGTATGAATACTGGACAACCAAATATTTTTAGGTGACTGACTTCGGGCTTCTCACTAGTAAACATTCATTCTGGAGTCTTGTTTCCAAGAGCACTGTGAGAGATTATGTTATGCATATAGACTGTGGTTCTAGCTACTTCGGCCCATAAGTGCATATGAAGATATTGATCATGGATCATGGATTTTACTACTTCCATGATAGATCTATTGTTTCTTTCAGCCGCACTATTTTGTTGGGGATTGTAGGGAATGGTAAGCTCCCTCTTAATCCCAATTTCTTTAAAGAAATATTTGAATTCACTTGATGTGAATTCTCCTCCATTATCTGACCTTAAGGTATTGATCCTCTTTTTAGAGATTATTTCCACAAGAGCCTTAAAATCCTTGACCTTTCCAAATACTTCATCTTTATTCTTTAAGATATAAATCCATGTTTTGCGGGAATAATCATCAATAAAAGAAGCATAATAAACATACCCACTTAGAGAAGTAGTTGACATTGGTCCAAAAATGTCTAAATGAATAATATCCAAGATGCCTTTCGCATTTTTGTTACTGCTTGGAAATGGATTCTTTGTATTATTTCCTTGTGCACACTCCTTCATGATCAACCCGGATTTATGGTAATCCTATCACCACTTTTCTCACTATTGGTAATGCTTTGTAATGTACATGAGTGATTCTTCTATGCCACAACTCACAAGGACTCATGGTACTAGCTATTAATTAGGTTGAATCTGCATGTCCCTTCAATTTGTAGAGTCCTCCTTCTTCGATTACAATCACAACTGCATCATCTATTGTCTTCCCTTTTGACCATATGAGGACTTCACCATCTACAAAATCAACTCTGATACATTTCTTATCTAAATTTGAGATAGAAAGGATACTCTTTTTCAAAACTAGGACATATAGGACTTCCTTCATTTTCATGGACTTTCTGGAATCCAACTTGTAAGAGGATTCTCCCATCCATTTGATAGCGTATTGGTAATCGTCTCCAAGATTCACTTTGTGTGGAGAATCTTTCTGCACAAAATTTGAGAGTGAATCTTTATAACCTATCATATGCTTGGAGGATCCACTGCACGTGAGCCAATTACCACTTCCATGAGAAATTGAACTAGTAAGGGATGAAATTAAGACATATTCTTCACTAGAATATTCATTTTCTCTGGCCTTATTTTCATCATCATGTTTATCATCTTCGACTACATGGGCCTGAAATCTTTTGTTTCTCTTCTTGAATTGTTTAGCTTTAAGGGGACAGTTTCTTGCAATGTGTCCCATCTTGTGACAAGTAAAACATTCAAAGGATGAGAAGTCTCCCTTAGTCCTTTGAAAAATTTGGGTTCTTCTAGGAGAATGTTCATGATCCTTCATTTTGTTCTTTCCTTTGGTATGAGCTTCCAAGGCTTGCTATTCATTTTCATTTAACGTTTCTTCTATGACTGCTATTATTTCTTCTTCTTGTACACATTCTTCCCATAATGTTCTGAACTTGATCAATTTATTTCTAGAGCATAATCCACGAATGAAATATTCTCATTCCCTTGGGAGACCATTCAAGGTGGTCATCAAAACTTCTACTTCTTCCACCATGTCACCAATAGCTTCTAATTGTTCTTTAATATAGGATAACCTAGTGAAGTATGATTGCATGATCTCTAATTTCTAAATCTTCACACCCTTGAGTTGATTTCTCAAGGTCATATTTATGTTGGTGTTCCTTCCTTCAAATAACCTGGACAATGCATCAAACATTTCCTTTGGAGTCTTCCTTGAAGACACTTGACGAATCAAGTGATCTTTGATAGAGTCAGCTATGATCATCTTGGCCTTGATCATATCCTTCTTGTATTTTTCTTTGGCCTCATCTCCTTCTGTTTATTCAACTTCCTCTTTTATGAAACCTTCTAGGTCATGTTCTTCAAGAATGAGCATGACTCTATATTTCCATGCTCTAAATTCTCATCTCCCTCAAGCTTCTCATCTAGCTTGGTGTTTTTTGTCATTTTGATCATATGAGAGCCTCAAATGGAAATATAAGAGAGATAGTACTTACCAGTAATGTTTCCATTCTAAAAATTGCTTCTAGCTTGACCTAGGGTTTGATAGAGAAACCCTAATTTTTCAACTTTGAGATCATGAAAAACTGATTGGAGGAATATATGTGCCTCTCTAAGTCAAGTTGAGCAATGTACTCTGTTAAGTCAGTAAATTGTTTCTTCAATTTTTGGTTTGACTTCTCCAATTTTGGTTTGATTTTCATTTCATTTGAAGTAGCTTTTTGTTTTAAGTCTCATTATTTGCTTCCTTCCGGAAAATTTTGGTTGTTAGGTAATTTTTTTTGAACTTGGTTTTTATATTTTTGTTTTAATTTTTGATCCTTTGCATTTTAATGGGGTTAAAGAAAAAGTCATTTTATCAAAGAATTAATTCACAAATGTTTATTATGAACATACCAAGGCATGATCACCCCTCAAGCAACTTTTAATTTTCCTACAAAATGTCAAAAAGCTGAAAAGTAGCAAAAAAATAGCACTAAAGATATTCTTGTAGCACTGGAGCGAAAAATTACAAAGGGCGCGCTACAAGAATATCGTGGCCTTCATTTCTTCCGATTTTTAAGCAAAAATTCGGCATTTTCTTAAATGTTGAATGACTAATCATTTATTGTGAAGTGTTTACTGCGTGTTGGTTAAAGAATTATCATAAAAACAGGTGCTTCTACATTGTGAGGGAATCATGGTCATTGTGAACACAAAGGCAAAGATTTTGACATCTGTAGCAGTGCATAAAACAATGGCCCCTCTACCTACAGGTTTCAGAAGGTCGACTATAAAGACAAGGATTCCAGAAAAGTGTACCGGTAGCTGGTGAGGCAACTTTAGCTAATATGCATAGGCCAGCTGTGGATGATTTGAATATGGCTTGTAGTACTCCAAGAGATTCAGTTAACAAAATATAATTCATGTAGAAGTGGAAGCTCCTCAACACAGAGTATTGGGCTACTTTCGTATACATTCTTGAGGAAACTATTTCACTGTGGGAGGAAGTTGAAGCAGATTTTGAATCGTGTAAATGGAGGTTGTGTTATCAGTTTCTAGACAGACCGTTGTTGGCACTGGATATTCAGTTTGGTAATTATGTGTCAGGATTGAAATTGGTGGCTGCATATGTTGATGACCATGTAAAGATCTATGAATCGCTTGATACATTGGAGTTAAAGCGATGGAAGCTTTAGGCTGAATTTCAAAATGTAAGTAATGCTATTGAGAGATTTGGCAAATGTTCATGTTTGACAGCATCCATTGTTTAGAAACCCCATGCCAGTGGTATTCAACAGCCCACATTTATTTTGGGTTTCAACTCCAATCTGCCACACTGGAAAGGACGACATCATTGTTCCAATGGTTGATTTTGAGTTTCCATCAGATCATGGAGCACCAAGAATGTTAGTTCACAACACTTCATCAACTGATACTTGGAGAAAGAGGAAAATGCTTTTCAACAGGGTATTTGGCACAGAATTCTGCTCTATTTTTTCCTGTTTTGAGTGATTGAAGTCAAATGCAGACCACGATCTGATGGAGAGGAATTTTTGAAAACCAAAGGAGGTTTTTGTTCATAAGATACTCATATACAAAAACCTCTCTCAGTTTTGCAACAGCTGTCAAGGCTTGAAAGATTCAGTTTAATCTTTGCAGCCTATTTTCCACGGATTTTAATTATTTAATATTTTCCTGTTTTAGTGTTCATTTTGCGGGGCCGATGTTGATTGACTGGAGATGAATTTTTAAAAACCAGGAGAGGTTTTTGTCCATCACGGACCCATTAACAAAAACCTCTCTCATTTTTTACACAGGTGTCACCAATTGAGAGAGATGGAAGCTTCTTTGACACCTATTTTCCAGAAATTCGCCATATTTGCCAGGAATCCGATTTGCTATTTTTAGTTAATTAGTTGAGCTAGTTAGTTAATGTAACAACTAGGAAGTTTGAATTTCGACCTAATGAGGGGGAAATAGAATGACTTATTTGTAAATATAAAAGAGGGATAGAGGGACTGAAAGAGGGTTCTGATTTTTGGGAAGCATCAGGAGGTCTGCAGAATCTATTGTATCTTCAGACTTGTTTAAGAGATAAGTACTGTGACTCTTATGAGCATTAGCTGATAAAATTATGAAATATATGACTTTTTCCCCTCCATTTTGTTTGTGATTGGCTTTGTTATTGAGCTTGTTAGCTTCTTAAATGGTAAATTCATTACTAGTTAACGTGCATTTTCTAGTGATGCTTATCCTTTATGTATGAGCCTCAGCACATTCTTTCTGTGGGATTTCATGTGATATGTTATACATCTTTATCAGTTTTTGTTTATGAATTAGTTTTTACTTTTCTCTTGAATGTATTCCCTGAATGTCCTCAAAGTTTATAACCATTAAAATCATACAAAAAACCCTAAACTTTGCTTTATTAATTGAGTTTATTCTTGAGATTGTGTTAGCTTGTTTCCTTAGCCTTAGAAACAATTTCTGGCACAAACATACTCCTTTTCCCAAATCTGTGAACAGATCCTCCAAAAACTTGATGCCCTAGTTCTCCGATCTACAGTGGTGGGCCCAAAAATGAAAATTCTTGGAATTGTATTATGCTTCAACATAAATATGTTCCCTAGTGAGGCGAGTTGAATGCACCCTCATTTTCAGCTGATCTCAGGAGAGAGATCCTGGAAATAGAAACCCTAGTTTATGTAGTTGCAGCAGCTACACAATGTTTTCTTTCAGGCCTTATCTGATACCATGTTAAATTTTTACTTGTTTAGCATGATAACTTTAAATCATTTGCAACAATAGGATCACTGAAAGAAAGACAATCACAATGACACAAAGAACACAATATTTTCCTCGGGGAAACCACAAGGGAGAAAACCCCGCAAAACTTCGTCAATATAGAATTCACCAACATAGTGTAAAAACCCCAAGACAAAATAACAACTTGTCTTCACTGGCGAACTTCTTCTTTGTCTCTCTTGCGCACTTGCTTGAGTAAGTAAATGGTGCAAATACGGAATTCGATCTCTATTTATATTCTTATGTTGGTTGACCTTTTACCCTATCTGGGCTGACATCACCTAACTAACTGGGTCGACTTCACCTAGGGAGACTCAATAATGTATTTAATATGTTTCTTAAGGGTACTATTGACCCGACTTACAAAGGAGGGTTTACATTGACTCTTTCAATGAGTCTTACATGACAAACTACATCAATGACATGTCCCGAAGGAGAAATAATAATATAATAAGCAAATACAATTAGAATGTCTTCCGAAGTTACATTTCTTTAACAAATAATTATTGTCATTTTTTTTCCTTGGACAAAGTCGTAATTTTATTTCATTATGAACAAAATTACATTCTGCACATGTAATGGAATCTCAGAGATCCTTACATTGTCAACATATACTGTCCATATGACTGTCCAAACAGTCCTCCTATATCCGAGTACATATGACAGTCATAGATGAATGTGACTGTCTATTGTCCCATACATATCAAATCTGAGTTAATGTCTGACCAAACAAACCTCCTATACTACATATATCACAAAACTGTCTCAAAAAAAATAGCCTATCAGCAGAAATATAAAATTCTGTCCATACAGCTCGAGTATGTAATTACATAAGCAGCCCAGTATTAAAATGTTGTTCTAATTCTCCATACGGTCCACAATGTCCCCAAAGAAAGGCCTGTGTGTATAGCTGTAGATGCCTTCAGTGGAATGTATCGTGATCCTCCATGTGCCAAAAGGCATAGATTGATTTGTCGCTTCTTTAGATAGCAGGTCAGCCATCCCATTTCGCTCCCTGTAGACATGTGTGAATGTAATACAGTTAAAAGCCTGTTTTAACCGTAATACCTCCTCCAATATTGGTGAGAGAACCATTACATGACATTGTGTAAGCTCCTTGGCCCATTCAATAACAATCAGAGAGTCTCCAAAAATCTGGAGAGTTAAACAACCTTGTTCAAGTGCGAAAAGCATCAGTAGCTTAAGTGACATAAATTCAGCGTAGTTATTTGAACCACTCCCCAAACCAGCCATTATATGAAAATAATGGGACTCCGATTTGTGAAGAACGCCACCTCCACCACACACCGATTGGTGGTTAATAGATGAGCCATCAAAATAAGCCCACGGCATGGATTTATCAATTAATTCCATGATCACAGGTCTGATGCAAATCGCTGTTATAGATGGCTTGTAATGTAGTATAACAGCCACAGCTTGTGCCACGACCTGCTCCAAAGGGACCCGAAAATCCTGAAATATGATCATATTTCGGGTGATCCAGATGCCCCAGGCGAGGAAACAGGGGACAGCCCGAAACGTTGAAAGCTTGTGATCTGTCCACCACAGTTGAAAGGCGTCAAGAAAGTCCACTCCCCACCAACTCACGTTGAGCGCCAAATGTTTGCAGATGTCGGCCCACACAGCTTGTGTAAACCGGCAGTGAACAAATATATGTGAATTTGTTTCTTCCGCTTCCCTACAAAGAGGACAGAACCCCGGACCCTGGATGAATCGCTTCTGCAGAATGTCCCATGTCGGCGCCTTATTTTCCAATATAGCCCAAGAGAGTAGTTTTGCTTTCCCCGGGCACTTTAGTGTCCACAGATGTTTCCACCACCACACCAAATCCCTGTTATGTATATTCACATTCAGCTGAATATATCTGTGTTTAGGGGTGTATCTACCAGATGGATGGTGTTCCCAGATAAGTTCATCAATCCGATTTGTTAGGCGAATATTTGTGTATCTTAAGTTCCGAATATAATCCTCCCAAGCTCCAAGCAAAGCATCTAGAATCTCAAGACGCTGTGCAGAGATCCACCCCTATTGCCAAATAATTATTGTCATATCCTAGACTAATTAGGAATTCCTTCTCAATTATCAGACAACTAGCTTGTTGGATGGTGGGATGGCAAAAATAACATAAATGGAACAAAAAAGGTATTAGTGATGAATAAATCTTGTTTTTCCTATAGAGGAATAATGTACTAAGAAAAGTAGAATTCATTAGTTAATACAAAATATAATTGAATATAAACAACATAACCACATAAGAAAATAGATCTCATACAATGAATATATGATGAATACTTCACGATACATTTATAACCATAAAAATCATTCGTGACACCACTCATGAACCATGAAATATGATAGAAGGTTGCCTCAAGGGATTTTATTAACCAAAGATAGAAATTACATAGCAACGAGATAAAGATGGAATCACAAAAGGGTTTTACATCAATTGGTAAAATTTATAGACTGATAGACATAGGAAGGTCATAATCTAATCAACATTACAATATGAAAATTCATTGTTCTTGATCCCTAATATACATTTTTTTAATACTGAGAGAAGTTACACTTGATCCTTGTTAGGAACTTATGTTCCTTCTTATACTTGTCTTCTCCTTTGAGGTAATCAGAAGATTATTGGCTCATTCTTGTTCTTGAATTAACGGAAAATTATTGTCCCCTTCATGTTCTTAGGAATAACAGTCGATTGTTGACTTTGATCATGTTCATCTATGTCGAGCTGGAAGAGGCAAAGATGCCACAGGTGATCCTTGTGCTCCATGTCCTGCTAGTGCTACCTATGTTTCTGGAAATAAAGTTGTAAACTTGGCTATATTTTTCCATGCCTTTCCCATTGGATACTCATGGTCTTTCATTTTTCTGATTGCCATATCTAAATATGTATATCAGGAATAGGTGGGGGAGGCATGTTTTTTAATATGACCTTTAAATGCGCAAGTATCTCAAAGTCATCATCCAATGTTTCCATGATCACATGTCCCTTGAGGGGCCCTTCCATTTCTTTGAACCTTGTATCATCATTTCTGCACTCAGCTATGATGTTATCGTACTTCTCCTTTGGGTACAGATCCCCATTTTTGTCCCAAGGAGAAGGTAAACCTTGATTTAGTATATCTGGAAAGATGGATTTTAATGATGCCACATCCTTTGACAATTGATTAGAATTAGCCTAGGATTTTTGTGCCAAATTAATTTGTTTAACAACCTTGTAAGCTTCCATAATGGTATTTCTTCTGTCTCTGACTCCCAAGGCTTCCAATTCTTCATTTTTTTATCATTTAAGATATTAATGATTACATTTGCAATATCTAGTTTTCTCTCTATTTCATTCCAAGTCAAGTTTGATATATTGCATTGAAGTAGTGTCCAACACATATTCATCCTGGATGATGACAAAGTAACTCCAATACTCTATACAGTTTATAGCAATCTGATCCCATACTATATTTTTAACTCCTTAAGGGAAGCCCTCCCTACCATCCTCTTTGATAACTGGTCTACTTCTCTTTGCAACTTTATATTGACATCCTACAGCTCTATAATGATGTCCTTTCTCTTATGTACTACATCATCCAGGACTTGGATTTCATGATCTCTATGCTAGAGTTTTTCCTTTAGAGTGCCCAGTTCTACATCCTTTAGATTCATGCATGCCATGACTCTTTCTAGATTATCTATGGGATCATCTCGTCCATTCTGCAATGTACTACTTTTGGCCATTGACAATTTGATATTTTCAACTTTCAAACTTCTCTTTATATTCATGCATTTTTTTAGACATTTGTTATTTTTCCTCTTGCGTTGCTAGTAGTTCAACTATCTGTACATGCTATGTTCCTAGTACATTAAGTTTTTTCTTTAGTACTTGTATTTATGTTTCCTTTTATTTTATCAAGGTTTGAACTAGTGTCTAGGATTGCTTAGATATGCATACAACTCTGCAACCTTTTGTTCCAGTTAAATAATCCTTAACTAATTTGCTTTATTTTCCACATGATATTGTTTTATTTGTCTTTCAACCTTACTTACAATGGCTTGGATCTTATTAGCATTCATATTTTATTTCAACACAACCCTAAATATCATATCCCTTATCTATCTATGCCAATCAATTTTATCTGTGGAATTGATGGAATCTATATCCATTGAGAACTGGGTAGCCTTATAATTTGTTGAAGTCCTTGGTACATGTATTGTTGTAGGCTCTAAGATGTCCATTTTAAAAATTCCTTCTTTCATATCGAAAGAAAAAATAAATTTGTATTTCTCTGCACTTGAGGTCCAAGTTTTAGGATATAAATCCCTCCTTACTTGAAAATTATGGTTCTTAATCTGCATATAATGAGCAAATAGTCAATATTTTTCTTTTGCAGTCTTTGGTGTAGAATATAATTCCCCATGTGAATGGAAATATACTATCGGGATTTGTTCAATAGTTAGAATAGGCATGATAGAGGTGGGATATTTCCACTGGTTCTCAACAGTAACTCCTTTCTACTCAAGCCTTCTTTTATTATTGTTGGGTTAGTCTTTAATTTTCTCCTCCATCTCTACATATGACTGAATTTCCACTTGTGATGTTTTCACCCCCACTTATTTCTATGGTTTTTTAATGACTTGTGATTTATGTTTGTTATCTCCTTGTAAAATCTTCTTAACCTCCTCCCATGTTTCCAAATTGGTATTTTTTTCTAGCTTCCTATTAGAATGATGAATATATTCTTCCAAGTTGAACTTCTATATGTTATTAGATATGACTCTATGAGGATCATACATCCATTTCATTCCCATTGGGATATTGAGCCCTTTCAACATATCCTCTGCAATGGATTTTGTTTTTCTTGACATGACAATAAAGGTTCCCACCTCCTTTGGCAATTTGAAAGTAACAGGAATTTTATTTTTAACAAAATAAATGAAGTCTGAATCAAATCTTTGTTTGATATACTCCAAGGAAAATATCTTGGGTGTTAGGAAAGCAAGAAGTTGGTAAGACTCTAACTCATAACCATAAATATTGATTTATGTGTGATTTCATATAGGAACCAATCTCCCACCAAAGTGTCTTGACCCAATTGTAATAACATCCTCTATTCAATGAAAATCCTTGTGGGAGGGTTTTCATGCAACAAACTATAAACCACTTACATCACCTTGTTAAAAAATTCACTAAAACCTTCACTGTTGGGTTTCCCTCTAACCTTGGGGGTCTAATCAATCACTAACTTTGTTGATGGTTGGACATTTATCATTTGAAGATCTAAATGCTAGAAGAAGTTATATTGGTGGTAATATATTATCAGGTAAAATAGGTATGACTGATACCTAAAGTACTTCAAGGTCAGGTAATTTTCCAATTGGTCATTAATCATGTCTACTAGGAACTGTGCATAATCATACTTGGTCATTTGAATGTTTGGAGGGAAGATGGTGGACAAAACCCTAACATCATGTCATCAACTATTATGTCATGATCATAACCCAATATTTGGCATACCATGGCAATTGTATGCCTGGTAATGTCTAGAAAAATATCATTTTTGTAAGGGGTGGCCCATTTAGAAGTTTTGCACCTGAAGCAAGGAGACCCTATTGAAGTAGGTTTTTCTCATCTTAGTTGAGGGACTGAAATTTACCCCCAAAAGAGTCCTCGTATATCATCTACATGTCTGTGGTATTAGACATATATAGCAATTTTTTGAATTGATTCCTTGGTGATAAGGCATATAACTATGGTCTGGTTTGATGACATAATGGCCTGATTTTCAAAGGAATAAATTCTAGCACACCAAGTGACAACTTTAGGGAAAGGATAGGTCAAAGATATTGTAACTCAAGTTAACTGAGATTCCCATAGGTTTAATGATCTAAAATGGATCAATATGTAATTTTTCACCTACTTGGCACTTTCAGGGTTGGAATATTGGATTAATTAACTTGTAGGGTCCATTTTAGGGGCAAGTCTCACTTTTCAGATTTGGGGTAAAAAATTGTCTAAAAAATTCCAAGGCTATTTTGAGGGCTTAAATGACACTTTTTTTACTCAAACCTGACTTTGTACCAAGATTCCATATTCTACACATCGATACCTTTATAACGATCCAAAAATAGACTCAAATGGAGTCCATATGAAAAAGTTATTCCTCCCACAAGTTGACATATCTAGTTGATCACCGTGGTACCAAGTGGATTCCATGTCAGCTCTTATTTATTTTACATGTGGAGCTAGTCACGTGTGGAATTTCAAGAACATTTTAGAATTTGAAAAACCCTAACCCTAATTAGAATTTGTTACATACAAAAACTCTAAATTAACACTAGATGTCTATCGATCCATATTAAATATCAAGTCATCAAGAGAAGAATGGGGTTCCATTATTTTGATGTATTGTATTGTTCCATAGTTGAGAAACAAAACAATAGTGATTGTTAGATCATAACATAGGAGATAGGAGATCCTATAATAGCCATTTTGGCTATAGAGTCACAGGGAACTCCATACAGAGTACCATTTGATCCTTTGTATTTGCAATTTGAGATAAATAGCAAGGCATAGTCCTCATTTATGGCATGTGGGTTTTCGTAGGGTATATCTTGTGTTATCGTGTGGATTGTGTACTTATTTGTTCTATTTATTCGTGTTTCAATTCCAGTTATTTTCCATTCAATAAAAATAAGCTAATAAAATAGGAACTAAGTTGTAAGATTCGTTGTGACAAATTGTGAAATCTCAAGCACAACATATCTATGGAAAAAACACAACAGTTACTAGAGATGCATGCAGCAAAATGTATGGAAACACTGTGCAGAAGGTTTGCAATAGTAAAATAATCTCATATACTCAGAAGATAGTTTACAATGTGTAACAATGGCTACAATAAGCCAATCAATTTGAATTCCAAAGGTGGTCATTCGAATTGGTGCATGAGAGTGGCTTAGTAGGAAATTAACACCACTCGGCACATCAGTTAACCACTTAACTAATCAATAATTGACTCTAACTGACTCTAAAACTAACTAAATGAGTCTAACTCAATGTAGAACTCAACGGATTGTCCAAAAATAGGGGAGGGTTCCAATTATGTCTGCAGTTTAACTGAATAGTAGGTGAGAATAACACCAGATGAAGTCAAACAATGTAGTAAGGCACCCTAATATCACCAGTTGGCTGAATAAACTAGTAAATGTTGTCAATTGGACTGAGTAGTGTGCATTCTTCATGAAAATCATCCCCTGAATGGTGGAGGAGGCTTAGATGATGGCCCAGTTGGATCCTAGAATGTAGGAGGAGGCTCAGATGATGGCCCAGTTGGCTCCTAGAATGAAGGAGGAGGCCTAGTTGGCTCCTAGAATGTAGGAGGAGGCCCAGTTGACTAAAACTGTGATCTGTCAATGATGTAAGCACATGATGGAGTCAAAATACTTAGGATAAGTGGATAGTTGAGCTGTAAGGCTCAAATAAATGATGTGTGGTTGGAAAATTCTCCAACACACCCCCTTAAGATAATCTCATGGAGGAGTAAAAAATAATTAAAGGGTCCTAGCAACAAAGGCCATAGGTCACCCAATACAGAAATAATCCAAAAATTTTAGAAAAAATCTAAGTGAGGAAAGAGGGAAAAACCCAGTGGGAAAGAAAAAACCCCCCTCAAACTAAACATTGAAGGATCTAATATGTCCTCACCATAGTAGAACTCACCCCCGGCAGTGAACGAAGGTAAGATAACTTGTTCTTAGTGAATCTCTTGGTGAATATGTCTGCAATGTTCTCTTATGTAGGGCAATATTGCAGTACAATGGTTATGTCATGCACAAGCTCTTGGATGTAGTGCATGTGGATCTCGATATACTTGGTACTCTGTCTCTGAACTGGTTATGTCAAGATCTTGATAGCACTCTCATTGTCACAAAATATGACAGGAGAAGTGGTGCTACGAATATCAAACTCTGCTAGAAATTATCCTGCAACCAAACTGCCTAAATGCAAGCATTGACTGCTCCTCGATACACTACCTCTGCTGAATATAAGGCAATGGAGGCCTGCTTTTTGCTTGACCAAAAAATAGGCCCTGTTCCAATCATGAAAACATATCCAGAAGTGGACTTCCGATCAATTCTATCACCCGCCCAATCTGAATCAGTGAATCCAACCAAATCTAGATTGGAATCCACAACATAGTGAATGTCAAAATGTCTAGTACCCTGTACATAGTGCAAGATTATTTTGGTTGCCTTCCAGTGAAGCTCATGGGGCTGCCGCATATATCTTGACTCAGCAGTCACGGCATAAGAAATATCAGGCCTATATTGTGTCAAGTATAGAAGACTTCCAATCAACTATCTATAAAGTGTAGAATCCACCAACAGTGTAGAATCACCATCCTCAAGACTGATTCCTGAGAGGAATGGGAATGGTGTCGCTTTACAATATTCCATATTAAACTTGTTTAGCAGGTCTAAAGCATATTTTTACTGAGATATGGTGATCCCATCAAAATTATGAGTGATCTCTAAGCCAAGAAATTGCTTCAACAAGCCTAAATCACTCATGTCAAATGCTAGATGTAGTGTGGTTTTTATATTGCCGATCGAAGCAAGAGTGCTTCCTGTAATAAAAAGGTAATAAACATAACGGAAAATAATCATAAAACTACCTTAATGTTTTTGTAGGTACACATTTGGATCTGATTTGCATCTTGTAAAATTTTGTGACAGAAGGAAGGAATGCATCTTTGCATACCAAGCTCTTGGGGCTTGTTTTAAGCCATACAATGATCTCATCAGTATGCACACTAATTTCGGATCTGATATGTAACCTTTAGGATGTTTCATGTAAATCTATTCATGAATATCTCCATGAATAAATTCACTCTTCGCATCCATGTGGTGCACCTCCCAGTGCTTAGATGTGTAAATTGCCAAAACTAGGCGGATAGAATCCATTTTTGAAATCGGTGCAAAGGTTTATGTGTAGTCAACACCATGAACTTGTGAGAAGCCTTTTGCCACAAAACTAGATTATTATTTGTAGGTTGAGCCATCTGCAACAACCTTGGTTCGGTAGACCCATTTGCATTGAATTAATTTCCTCCCAGGTGGAAGAGAAACTAGCTCCCATGTAGCATTTTTCTGAAGAGAATTGTACTCTTCAGCCATGGTGGTTTGCCATCTCGGATCTAGGTGGGAATGATAGTATGATTTAGGATCTAAACCTATCATCAAAAAAAATTTCTCAGATAGTAATGGATCAGAATATGAAAGAGCCATACCTGCTCTTTGAAAGTCTGCCCGAGTTCTTCTTGGATCGGCAAGATTTCCAATGTTAGAACCAACAGAATTAAGAGTCTTTTCTACCCAATTTAGAAACTAAGGGGGCTCATATGGATATGAATATGAACTTGATATTTCATGTTCATTAATTTATGATAAAATATCAGAAATATCATATCACAAACTTTCATCATCTTCTTCTGAATCTTCTTCTTGGAGAGGAGACAATTCAATAGTTTCTCCCTCGACTAGTTTTAGATCTTGAAGCGATTCTTCAAATTTGACACTTTGCTTGATGAATATCTTTTTGGATCTGATATCCATGATTTTGTATCATTTGTATTCTTTATCATATCCAATGAGTATCCACTCAATATTCTGTGGTTCCAAATATTTTCTCTTCTCAATCGGAATTCTATCCCATGCAGTGGAGCCAAAAACCCTGAGATTGGACACATCAGGCTTGTGACCAGTGTAGGCTTCGAAGGGAGTAGTAACTTTGACAGATGAGTGTGGAAATATGTTTTGATTGGATGCAGCAACATTCATGGCCTCATCCCAAATATTTGGAGCCAAACCTTTCGAATCAAGCATACAAGTGACCATCTCTTTTAGTGCTCGGTTTTTCCTCTCCGCTACACCATTCTGTTGAGGTGTGTAGGGGACTGTGTGCTGGATTTGGATTCCATTTTCTGCACAAATTTGAAGAAGATATGATTTGATATATTCTCCACCATTATCATATCTAAGAGCTTTGATCTTGCTCTCAGTAGTAGTCTCAACAGAAGCCTTGAAATTTTTGAATTTTTCTAGCACTTCCGATTTGTTCTTGAGAAAGTAGGCCCATGTGAACCTGGAGAAATCATCAATAAATGTCAAAACATACCTTGATCCATTCATGGATTTATTTCGCAGAGAACTACTAATATCACTGTGAATCATCCCCAAAATACAAGAATTTTTGCTAGCTTTTCCTCAATTAAACTGGTGCTCTGGGTTCTTCCCAAACCCTTGCATATCCCTTTCGAGGATTTGATTTCCGGAAGGCCTCCAACAATAGATTTATTTTGAAGAAGCTGCAAATATTTATAATTTAGGTGTCCAAACCTCTCATTCCATAGTCGGCTAACCTCACTAACATGAGTCAGAAGGGCACTTGGCTTTGAATGTGGAAAAAAGTGGGAAAACTCATATGTTTTTGCAACATGATTTGCTTTTCCTACTGCAATGAGCTTTCCGGTGGAAATATTAGAAATTTCAACATTATTAGGGCTGAATACAACCTTCTTTGTAAAACCAGTGTGTGTCATTTGATACACAGAAAGCAGGTTCGAAGCTAGATAAGGAACATAGAGAACATTTTGAAAACTGCCATGTTCTAAATGAATAGTACTTTTTCCTTTCGAAGAAATTTGTGAATCATCTCCCATGTGGATGGAGATGCAATTGTCGGATTCCAATGATGAGAAGGAGTCTTTGCTTGTAGCCATGTGATTCGAAGCTCCTGAATCTATGAGAAGAGCTGTATAATTCGAAACACTTGCCATGAGTGCATGACCTCTTTCTGCATGATCATTATTTTCCTTCTTCATTGCTCCATCTGGAAGATTAATGTTGTTTTTCTCCAAGAGAAGGGCCATCTGATCAATAGTTTTCTTCATGCATGAGCTTTCAGGATGAAATCCCCTACCACAATAAGAACACTTTGTCTTCTCTTTTCCTATTTGCTTGTCTTTTCTTGAACTGGAGGGCTCATCTGACTGCTTGGTCTTCTCCTTTTTCTTCGAATGATCAAACTTGGCCTTCTCTTCTTTTGCTTTCATTTTCCATTCGTAGATTTGGGTCCTCCAGCAAAAATGGCTTGATATTTTTAGGTTTTAATGGACCCCATTTGAATAAGATTATCATGCTCTTTTGTTAAGGACTCAATGAATGCATTCAAGGTAGGCATATTCCAATTCGGAATGGTGAGTTTTCCCGAATTGAAAGTCAAGACAAACACTAAATAATCTCTTCCTAGTTTCGTAAGGATGGAAAGAATCAACTACTTATCTTCCTTCTCAACACCACATTGCTTCAATTGTAGTACCAGATGCTTAAACTTGGTGAAAAACTCATTGATGGTTTCGAAATTCTCAGGATTTAGGGCAATCAGCTCATTGTCCAACTGATAAGCCCTCATCTCATCCTGCTTACCAAACACTTGGAAAGTTGTTCCCACACTTCTTTTGGAGTAGTCAATCCACTGAGATGGAAAAGAAGATCCTTTGAAATATTGAGACAAAGAAAACGATAACCTTCATCAAGCTTATTGAAGTACTTGGACTTCTCTACTGCAGAATTTGGCTTCAGTTCTAGGCCCATGGTCACTCTGTATAATCCCTTAGAGTGCAACACAATCTCAACATCATCCTTCCATTGATGGTAGTTGAAAGGAGTGAGGATATTTTGTGAATAAGAGTCCATTTCTACAATAGAAAATGCAATAGGAGGGAGTGAGAAACCTGCAATCACAAACAAACAAGAACCATTTAGGTTGAAAACCTACACTTTTCAAGTTGCATCACACCCGGCATTGACTATCAAGCAAGCTTGAAGAGCCAAGAACAATATCCAAGAATTGTGTGGAAAAATTTCAACTTCTGGTGCATAATTGGAATATTTTTTAGAAAACTTGCTCAATCTTCATATGTGTTTCTGGTGCAGAAAGCACTGGTGCAGAAGTGCAAAATCATTAGTGCAGAAGTGCAGAATCACTAATGCAAAAGTGCAGAAGTGCATAATCACTAGTGCAAAATCACTAGTGCAGAATCACTAGTTCAGAATCACTATAGAAAATTTGTCTTGTCCCTGCCATGGAGCTCTGACACCATGTGAAATCTCAAGCAAAACAGATCTATGGAACAAACACAACAGTTACTAGATATGCACGCAACAAAATGTATGGAAACATTGTGCAGAAGGTTTGCAACAGTAAAATAATCGCATAGACTCAGAATATATTTTACGATGTCACATATGGAGGTAGGTGATGCTCTTCAATTCTATGTCAATTGATTAATCATGTGTACAAGAACGGTACCTGGAAAACATAGGCCATAAGAAAGGACAGTCAAGTGGTTCAAGAAAGAAAGAGAGCCAACATGCTACCAAGAAGGGGAAGAAGAGGTGGAATAGAAAGGAGAAGAATATTATAGCCATGGAACATCACTGCAAGGATCTAAAAAATCACAATAAGCATTTTGATATCGATGATCAAACTGAAGAAAAGTGTTGGAAGCTACATCTAGAGCTAAACCCCAAGAACCACAAGAAGGATTCCAAAAGGAAGAACCTTCTAGCCAAGGATTCAAGCAAGGAGTTAGAAAACAATTCGGATTTGGATGAGAATATTATCTATACCACAGTGCAGAAGGAGGTGAATTTGAGTATCCTTCACCCTAAGGAAGAGAAAGAGATGATGAAACTCTCCCATGTCAATATTCAAGTCAAGAAGACCAAGATCTATGCTCTATTCGATTCCAGTTCACAGGCAAACCTCACATCATAGGATTTTGTATGAAATCTTGGATTGGAAGTACATGATCATCCAAGACCCTACCCATTGGGATGGGTAAATAAGGATACAGAACTTATATTCATGAAACAGTGCAAGCTCAAGTCTTCCATAAGTGCAAAGTATGTTGATGAAGGGGAGGTAGACGTAGTACCCCTGGATGTTTGTCGTAAAGTGTTTGAAATCCCTTACATGTATATGAGGGATGTGATATTCATTAAGAGATCCAACCAATACCACTTGATCAAGGATGTTAAATCCTTCATCATTAACGTGCACAAAGTTAAATCAAATATCTCTCTGTTAAGTGCCAACGAAGCAAAAAAGTTTATCAATTCAAGTAGGAAGTTTGTATTGTTTTTCTTAAGACAAAATCAGCAACATGGTGAATTGGTAAAATTTAAAGTTATCCTTGGATGGATGTACCAAAGAGAAAAAAAATCAGTTGGAGATCCTTTTGTAGGCATACAGAGAAGTGTTCTAGGAGCCTAAGGAGATACCTCCTAAGAGGGAGGTAGATCACGAGATACAGTTACTACTAGATTCTCCATTTCCGAACATTGTATTATATAAATAGTTTATCATACAAGCAGATGAAGTGAAGAAGAAGTTGTAGTAGTTGATGGATCAGGGCGATATATGACCAAACACCTCACCTTATGGGTCACCTATCATCATAGTACCCAAAAGGATGGGACATGGAGGATGGGAATCGACTATAGAGCATTAAACAAGATCACACTTAAGAATTGGTACCCTCTACTTAGGATTGATGATCTATTGGACCAGTTGCAACACGCCAAGTACTTCACCAAGTTGGATCTCAAATCGAGATGCTCCCAAGTGTGAGAGAAGGAAGAATACACATAGAAGAATGCCTTCAATACTAGTCAAGGTCTATATGAATGGTTAGTAATGGATTTTGGTTTATGTAATGCACTAGCTACATTTATGCATTTGATGAATGATCTATTACGCCCTTTCTTAGATTTTTTTGTTATAGTATATCTAGATGAAATATTAGTTTATAGTGCTACCTGGGAAGAGAAAATCTCACATCTCAAGCGGGTGTTGGAGACCCTCAAAAATCACTAGTTGTTGGATAATTTAAATAAATGTGAGTTCGCTCAGTATTCCTTGGTGTATTTTGGGTATGTCATTGGTGGAGGAGAACATAAGATTGATCCTGCAAAGATGGATTCCATCACCAAGTGTCCTACTCTACAAATGTCACTACATTTAGGATATTTTTTGGGGTAGCACAATACCTTCATAGGTTCATAGATTCCTTTTTTGTTGTGGTTTCACCCCTCCATGCCATAACAAGAAATAGCAAGGGGTTTCAGTAGGGGAAAAATCAAAATAAATCCTTTGAAGAGCTTAAGTGAAATATTAGTCAGGCACCATGGTTCAAGATTTTAAGAAGTTAAAGCAATATCTGATGGGAAAGGAGACCATCATTCACATTGATCATCAACCACTATAGTATTTGCAGGCCCGTAGTAAGCTACAACAAGCCAAACATTATAATTGGATTGGATTCTTACAACAATTTCATCTCATCATCAAGTACAAGAAGGGAAGTACCAACAAGATGGAAACAATTCTCTCAAGGTCACCTACAACCAAGATTACAGCTTTGGGAACTCTTATGCAGATGGAACCTTTTACCCATGATTCATACAAGGAGGAGTACACAAAAGATGAGGACTTCAAGGAGGTATTTCAGTGACTGTAAGGAAAATTCCATGTAGAAGAAGGTGACAACAAGGTTGACTATCATTTCCAGGATGAGTTACTCTACAATATGGAAAAGATATATGTTCCTAAAGGAAATGGATTGAAGCTTATCAGGTAGGCACATGGGCCTCCAAAGTTGAAGGGCACTTTGGTGTAGGGAAGACAATTGCAAACTTACATAGGTATGTTTACTGGCATAGAATGCAAGAAGATGTAGCTTGGTTTATCAAAGGATGCATACTTTGTTTTACAAGTAAGCCCAGCAATAGGAAGCAAGGCATATACCATCCCTTACATGTTCCTACAAGACCATGGGAGAGAATTTCGATGGATTTTGTGGGTGGTCTTCCAACCACTAGGAAGGGACATTACTATTTATTTTTGCTAGTTGACAGATTTGGAAAGATGTGCATTCTTCTTCCTTGTATAAATACCATCAAAGGACAAGAAGAAGAAAACATGTTCTTTGAACAAGTCTAGGTGCACTTTGGGATACTAGGATCATCTCAAACAGGGAGACTAGATTTCTTAGTACATTTTGGACTACACTTTGGGAAAATATGGACATTAAGTTGAACAAGTATACATTATTCCATCCACAGAAAAATGGATAGACAGAAGTAGTCAACGGGAATTTGGGACAACTTTTGAGGGGTTACAATCATAAACATCTGAAGACTTGGGATGAAAATGTGATCTACATCCAACACTCTTATAATAGAGCATCCCACACTTCCATTGGGAAGTCCCCTTTTGAAACTTGTTTTGGATACTTTCCACCTTCACCTCTAGATCTTGTTTATGGAAAAAAAAGGGGGAGTGAGGGAAGACACCACATGTGAAGTAGTAAGAGCTGAAAAATTCCGTGATAAGATTAGGCAGATCCATTTACAAGTACAAGATGCACTGAAGGATTTGGAAGAAAAGTACAAGGAAATACATGACCAACATAGGGTTGATAAAACATTCAAGGTGGGAGATAGAGTATGGTTACACCTAAACAAGGAAATACTATAGGGTCATGGTGATAAGATCAAGGCTCTATGGGATGGCCCTTTTGAGGTATTGGAGGAGGTGGGGGATAATGCCTACAGACTCATTCTACCCCTATACATGCGCATTTACTCTATAGTGAATGTGGAAAATATGAAACTCTATGAACCTTTAATGATGGATTAGGAACCTAGCCAAGTCTTACCTTATGTAGAGGACTTAGCACCAGAGGATCATGAAGAGTTAGTAGAAAACACAATTTCACAGAAGAAGTACAAAACTACCAAGTGAGGATAGTATGAAATATGGTAGGTGGGGTTGAAATGACAACTTAGTCTAAATGGTACCCCAAGGAGAAGGTAGAGGAAAAATTTCCTCACCTCATTCAGAAAAATATTTTGGGGACCAAACGCCTCCCAAAATGAGGAGGTGTGATATTAAATGGATCAATATATTATTTTTCACCTACTAGGATATTTCAAGGTTCGAATATTGGATGAATTCCCTTGTAGGGCACATTTTAGGGGCAGGTCTCACTTTTTAGATTTGGGGTCAAAAATTGTCTAAAAACTTCCAACGCCATTTTGAGGGCATACATGACACTTTTTTTTAATCAAATATTTATTTGGACCAATATTTCATATTCTACACACCAATACCTTTCCAATAGTCCAAAAATTACCTCAAACAGAGTTTGTATGAAGACGTTATGCCTCTCACAAATTGACATATCAAGTTAGCCATCATGGTACCTAGTGGATTCTATGTCAGCTCTCATTTCTCACACATGTGGATCTAGTCACATGTGGACTTTCAAGAAAATTCTAGAAGGTACAAAACCATAACCCTAATCAGGATTTGGGGTATGTAAAAACTCTAAACTAACCTTAGATGGCTATCGAGCCATGTTAAATATCCAGTCATCAAGAGAAGAAGGGGGTTCCATTATTTTGATGTATGGTATTGTTCCATAATTGAGCAATAGAAAAAGAGTGGATGTTAGAGCATAATAGAGGATATAGGAGATACTATAGTATCCATGTTCACCACAGAGTCATATATAACTCCATATAGAATATCATTTCCTTTGTATTTGCAATTTGACATAAAGAGCAAGGCATAGTCCTCATTTGTGGCTTGGTTTTCCCCCATAGTGCGTTTTCCCAGGGTATATCTTGTTTTATTGTGTGGATTGTGTACTTGTTTGCTCTATTTATTCTTGTTTCAGTTCCAGTTATTTTTCATTCAATAAAAATAAGCTAATAAAATAATAACTAATTTGTAAGATCCATTGTGACAAATTGTTCTAGTGGAATATCCATGACAGTTTATGGATCATTTAAGAAATCATGAGAATCCCTAAATATGGTCTCTTCTTTAAAAATGGATTTATACATGTATAGAATTGAGAGTATAGGATCACAAAGATCAACTTGGGTATCCATCATATGCTCATCCTATGGATTCAAATCTCTACTAGTGTTAGCGAATTTGGGTTCTAGACAGTGGCCATATTTAGCTAAAAAGGAACAATTTAGTGTATTGATAGGGATGACTATATAATTACTGGTTTTTCATCAGTCGGCTTCAGCTTTTAGATTGCATAGCTTTGTATATTCACCTGCATCTTTTCTTGAACAATAGGTGGATTGGACGCTTGGTTGACTAATTTAAAAAATTTAATTTTGTGTGCATTTAATGTTGATACAAGTGTCACATTCTTATTGTCCTTTCAATCGTGACATAAATCTCATTTAACTATGGATTGTTGGCATATGCCCACACGTCTCCCATCTAGTGGTCCATGTGGTGCTTAGCTGTCAATCTATCATGTCAAGTTACAACTATGTCGTTTAGCGAGTTCAAGCTCGAGAGGAGAGTGGTTTCATATTCCTACCTTCAAGAGCCTGAATGCACAAGTTTCTACCACGCCAATAGGCTATTTTCTAATTTCAAGTGCATATGCATTTTACTATCCCTAACGCAACTTCACAAGCCTAAACTCTTAATAATCATTAATATAAGGCTCATCCACTCAATCATGTGTCCCATAAGTATTATCTCCTTTTACTTAGGAATTTGGTTCCCAACCCTTGATCATGTGATCCACGAGCTACTTTGTTAGAATAAATTTACTCCATCTAGACTTAGGATATAAGTTATTATATGTTTTTAATACTTTACTAGGTGTTAGACTAGGTTGTTGGCCACATTTTTCCTTGTAGACCCACTTACTTGTCATACTTATCCACTTGATCACCCTCATTAGATTTATGCCCGATTTTATGCCAGTTATGTTTATAAAGAGCGCACTTCCTACATTTAGAATCTTTGTCCTTCTTTTCCTGCTCATAAAGAAGCCTGGTTTACTTTTGAGTTCGATAAGGATAAAGCAAGGGTACCTTCATGGACTTAGTTATTTTATATCTTTTTGGCCAACAAATCCTCCCTGATTTTCTCTTCTAAATCCATCATCTTTCTTATTTTTCATCACACGTGGACTACCATATCTGATTTTGCCAATTTGTGAGCCTCTTGACTATGTTGGAAAGCTAATGTTGCCACTGATGGGGATTTTCATTAATTGTAAGATTTCTTTTTGTGATCTACTCGAATTCCTCCTTAGCCATTCAAATTTCATCCTTATGTATATATTTGTATAGCCATTACATTGCCTATGTTTGGTTGGCATTCAATTAATCAATACAGTTTTATTGTGTGCATCATTTTTGTCTCAATTTTTCAATGTAATTGTGCATTCTTTGCTTAGCAATTGTGTGAGGAATTTCTTGTGAGCATAGATCAACCTATGAATTGATTTCACATGGTATCATAGCCCAATTTGCTTCTAGTCACTATTCAATACTTCCTCTGAGCACCAGAAGTAGTGGAGGTTCCACAGAAGTCCCGGGGCTAGTGCCTTTAAGCCATTGGAGCAATCATTTGGAATCTTACCAGGCGTGATGCACTCTCGAACATGCTCAGTGTCGAAGTAGAGATTGAATGTGCTAACAAACCTTCCTCTTGAGTATTTTTTTGCAATTTTGCAAGTTACAGAATCAGTCTCACTAGAGCACAATAGTTGATCATGGAGCATTCTCAAACCATCATCTAAACTCCATTCAATTACTTTGATTGGAAAGCATAAATTGTAATCATGTTGAGAGCCAAGGGCCTTTACAAAGCTACTATGGTCACTAAGTTCGAACCTACATTAGTTGTAGAGAAGGACAAATGGAATAACATAAGAGGTGAAGCATATGGTTTGTTGTGTCCCAGTACTTCAAGGGATCTCTTATTCCATCTAGATGATTTAACCACACCGAATGAAGTTCGGGTCAAACTTGAATCTTTGTTTGGAAAGAAAAATGAATTAAGAGGCCATCAACTAGATAATGATTTGATTTCTCTAATTCCTAGCAGTTTTGAGACTCTATAAGACTTCTTCACTAAGTTTAAGTCTTCGGTTCTTCATCTCAAATAGAATGGGATTGAAAAGAAAGATGAGCAGTTGATCTTTTCCATACTTTTGAAATTGGGTCCAGAGTACTTAGTTTTTGTTTCTACCTTTCATGCTACCAATATCATAGTTTGAAATTGGAAGATGCCTTCTCTGGTAGAGTTCATGGAATCACTAACTCAAGAGCAAGACAAGATGGTCCAAATGGGTGCCATCAAGTAATCAAAATACCATGCCTTAGCAATTGCAGATTTCAATGGTTCCAAAGGGAAGAAGAAGTGTAAAGATAAAAATCCTTCTAATCAAAGGAAGGAGAAACCCAAACCATCTGAAGAGGGTTCGAGTTCTAAGAAAGAGAAACAGAAGAAGAAGGAGAAGGCAAAGAGCACTTACTGTCACAAGGGTTGGCACCCTAAAAGTGAATGCATGAAGAAAACCATAGACATGATGGCTTCACTTCTGGAGAAGAACAATATTCCAGTTCCTCAAGGTGCCAAGAAGAAAGATGGAGGTTCAAAATCAAAAGGAAGGGAAAGATGTCATGCTCTCATGGCTAGCATATCTAAGTCTTCCTCATTCATAATTGATTTTGGAGATTCCAAGCATACGGTTGCCACAAGGGATTCTTTCTCTCAGTTCGAATCCATGGGTGGTCCTTCATTCTTGTTGGGAAATGATTCGGAAACTGCTTCAAAAGGTATGGGTAGGATATATATAGACCATGGTTCTTTCTATAATGTTTGGTGTCATGTCCCTAGTTTGACCCCATTGCATTAAAATGTAAATGATGTAATATTGTTATAAAATCATGGTGAGGAGCTCAAGGCCAAGGCCCCGCCATCGATTTATTAATGCATATGGTTTGTGTGCTAGCCAGGCACATTGGAATTCAAACATCATGTAAATAGTCATTTTAATAAAATACCCACAACTAGCTATGCAATGAAACAAGAGATGGGGGCATGATTTTACAAGGAATTGGAAGGGAAAACATTCAAACCCTTGAGCCAATCAAGTCAAGCCAAATGTCAATGAGAGAACCCATGAACCCTCAACTACCCATGTTGAATTTTGTACCCAATCATTCATTTCTCCCAAGATTTGGTTAAGTTAGTTAATGCCTTGGGGAATGGGAGGTATGGCTGTCCAAATTTGGGTATGGGAAAGCCACCCTTCATGGAAAATCGCGTTTTTTGTTTCTTGGGCAAGAAAAGAGCCATGAATTGCCCCCTAAGCCATTATCCATCAACCAGTTTCCCTCCCTCACGAGTTGGGAGCTACCTGGGCATTTTCCAGCCATGTCTTTCTGTGTTTTCCTTCATTCTCAGCTGGGAGAAGGGCGTTTTTGTGTTGTATACTAGTGGGGAAGAAGGGGAAACGAATTGGGGTTCCATAGAGACCGTTTTGGCTGTTAAATGATTAGATAGTTGGGGAGAAATCGTTTTCCTCCCTATGAATGTTTTTCCCTATCCCACAATTCATTTTTGGCTGGAAACAATTTGGGGAGAACCCATGGACATCCTATTGGTAAATCCATTGTTTTGGCTTGAGCTTGAGTGCAAGCATCCAAGGTTCAAATGTAGCCTGATAAACCCAACTGTGGACTGGCTTGGCTCAGATGAAATGATTAATTGGCTATGTATGAGCTTGAATGTCCCCTTTTCCTTGTAAGAATCATGCCCAGCTCGGGGGTGGCAATTGTGTTGAGAGAATTGATAAACACAACTGGCCTATGGTTAGGTGGAACATTGTAGCAATATAGCTAGTTGCTTGGGACAATTGCGAAATGAAGATAAGTATCTGATGTGTATTTACTTCTGCAATGTTTAATTTGATGATTATTTTGATATGCTAGATGAGTTTGAATTGTGTGTGGATGTTGTCTTAATTTCGTTGTGCACACTTGCTTGATTTGCATCTACACACTCTTTTTTTTAATTGGATGAATCTAATGAATGGGTTGAGTTTATGTAAAAGCCCAAATATTGGTATCATGTTCCCTTCTCAGAAGTGGATAGATGGGAGGGGATGTGACAGAATGGTATCAGAGCAAAGGTTACAACATTTGGGCCTTCATGGGCTACCTATCACAGTTGCAGAGGTAAGTATGCTTCCTGCTCAGCAGTGAGCGTCAGGAAAAATTTCAAAATTTCAAATTTTTCTCAGTGTTTTCGGTGGAAAAGAGGAAATTTCGGCAAAACTCGGTGAGTTTAGCTGAAATGGTTGGCTCAAGTTTGCGAGTTGCGCCGAAACAGTCGGCAGAAAATCAATAAGTTCGCCGAAAAAGAAGGAAAATTTCGGCGAAAAAGGAAAAAGTCGTCGAAACATATCGGTGGAAAGTTATGAATTTTGGGCTGAAAAAGATCGGCGAGAACTAGCGAATTTGCGTCGAAGTGGTCAGCGAGAATTGGTGATTTTGATCCGAAGCGGTCAGCGGAACTGGGTGATTTGAGCCGCAATGGATCGGCAGGAAACTTTGAGTTCCTCGACCGGCGTGAGTCGGTGAGTTGATCCGCAACAGGTCAGAGGAGACAGATGAGTTCATTGATCGGCGTAAGTCAGCGAGTTGCTCCACAACGGGTCGGAGGAGATGGGCGAGTGCACCGATCGGCAGAACTCAATGAGTTGCACCAAAACAGAGAATTTCAGCTGTTTTTCCAGGGTGAATTTCAGGCACTGAAAATTGCAAAATGACCTTGAACTTATGTGCCAAAATCCACGAAATTGAAAGAAAAGAAAAAAAAAAGCGAGGGCGCTGCCCTTGACCCGCTAGCCACAAAGGGGCAAGCCCTTTTGACCCCCGTCATCCCACGGAGATAGTCGTTGAAAGTGTGAAATGCATTCTCTATGCTTGGGATGAGAAGCAGGAATTGCATAGAAGGTTGTGGAGGCCTTATTAAGATTAATTGGTTGTAATATGCATTGTGGAAGAGCAATGGGAGTAGCAAGGCAATGTTGATAAGAGGGAAATTCCTCACCTTAAACTATTTATGTTTATAGCATAAGAATTGCATGTTTGGAAAATAGAAAAAATGAATGTTATACATGTATGTATATATATTGAATTGCTAATTCATGGGAAGATCATAGCTAATGATTGCTTGTATGCTTGGTTGGGAATCCAAGAAAAGGATCAGCTATGATTTGGAGGAGGAACTCCATGTCATGAGGGGGAATTGAAAGGGAGAATTCCTTAACTCCTCTCTTGCTATTGTATTTATATTTCCTGAGTTTTATATACTGAAAATTATGGCATATGGTTGCTGGAAATGCAAGGGAGTAGCAGATTAAATATGAATTAGTGGGCATGATTAAAGAGTCATTGCATAGTGCATGTGAATTGCTTTTGCATGAGCATGATGTTGCATATTGGTAAAATAGTGAAGTTTCACATACAATAGCCCATTGATGGTATTACCTATGGTTGATGACAATTAATGTTGTTGATAATGATTGTACAAATCAAACCATAGAAGCATGATTGAAAATGCAAGAGGATAGATCGATGAAGTGAATATGTACTAGCTGGAATACTAACAGACATTGCATAGTGCATGTAAAAAAGTTTGTACATGTATATGATACTGCATATTGGTAAAATGGTGAGGTTTTACATATGCAATGAGCCACTTAAGATCATTATGGTGGTTGCTAATAATTTGCGTTCACATTGGTTGTAGGACCAAAGAAAACCGAAGCATGGCTAAGGATGTGGATGATGTTGTTGCATATGACCAACAACCTTATGAGGAAAGGATGGTGCAACAAATCTGTGATCACGAGGTTGGAAAAATGACTGTGTAGCCTTGGTAAGAGGCCAACTAATCAGGTAACATCAAGCGATGTTAATGATAGCCATGCAAGTAATGGTTATTTGTGCTTAAGTGCATAAATGTTGAAAGAGGATTTGGTAAGATCCCTTCAACTATGTTTAACTATGTTGATTTGGTTTTCATGTGGTATTGAGTGCCTGAATGTGAATGTCAACCCACCGAGTATGGTGAGGTGTGGATAAGTGAATGCAAGGAGCCTTACACCCTATAGTTTCTTAGAAACCTCAAATGAAATTATATCATGCCATTTGTGTATATTGGTTGTGAGTTTAACAACCAAAGCAAGTGATGACTTATGGTCCTGTGGTGGTAGTGCATGCCATATGAGACAGCCATGGTTAGGCCATAATATGTTGGAATGTATAGTGTGCATGAATCAATGACATTGAACAGATATGCCTTGAAAGATTTTGTAAAACTTTTGGATATGCATTGGGTGAATGCACTTGAAAACTTTGTGTAAACATTGTATATGTGCATGCATGTGTATGGGTGCACAGGTTGTGATGCATTGTACGAATGCACGGTTGTGTTAAGTATGTTTCATTGCAGTTAGATAATGGATGAAATGATGAATTAGAGGTAATTCTGAGATCATTTCATGAGCTGCTATGAATGCAAGAGAACGATCGCATGAAGAGGGTAGTCATGTTGATGGGATACCAGAGTGCTCTGTGGAAGGACAGAGTTGCATGAAATATGAAGAAATGAGCATTTACAATATTCCAGGTAGAAAAGTCTTGCATATGGAAAGGGGGATAAGTCCATAGTAAAGACCAGGATCTACCATGTGCAGAAGCCAAAGGGTATGAGAGGGCTCTCATGGTTGTAAATTATGCATGAAACAAATCTGAAAATTTTCTGGTTTAAGTTTATGAGAATAATCTCATGGTTGCAAATCTAATTTCTATAGGAAAACATATTTACAAATTTCAGATTTGAGATTTTTCTAATAATTGCTAATGATTGTTTGGCTTATATAAAATTGTGTCAGGAGGACATGTTGTAGGTGGATGTTCATGTATGGTAGCAAGTGTAAAACCATAATGGACGGAGTGATACCACTTACGAGAGACAAATAATATGAGGGTGGCCTCATAGTTAAACCAATCCATTTCTGTAGGAGGACAGAATTGTAAATTCATGTTTGAATTTAATTATCAATGCCATTGATTGGTTATGAAACAATCAGATTTGAAGTTATTGCTAAAATGTTGCTAACTGTTTGGCTATTTGACAAGTGTGCCAGGATGACACATTGCAGGAAGACGATGTGTGATAGCTTGTAGAATCCAAACCAGATGCGAAGGACTCCATCCTTTGGAAATGGGTTTCGGGTGAAATGCCATAGTAAGTTTTGTTAATATCCCAGCTGCATTGCATGTTGGAAATCCATGCGAGTGAGATGGTAAAACTATGCCAAGAATGCATGTGTGGGTTATGGAACGTCAAAAGATTGGGGTGGAAAACTGAAGTACTGTTGACTCAGAGAAGGGAGCCCCCATTCTTCGCAAATGAAGGAAAGATACATCTGAAAAGGGATAAGTATTCTGTAACCCTAACTCAGAATATACATGTCTGGTTATTAGATTTAATATGCAGACCATGTTCTATTATTTTATTATTATTCTAGACGGCTTGAGTATGATTAGGGCCTACATGTCTCACATCCGAAAGGGAGTGCACACCTTTCTGGTGCTAGTTTATGATAGGGTTGTCAATATTGACTACACCCTAAGGGAATGAACGCATTCCTAGTGTTTCAATACTTGATAGTGAATGTTATGAATTATGCTTCAATTTTAGAGAAACAATACTAATGAGTTTGCTTATCCATCTTGTGTTGTAAGCTAAAACAGATGCAATTTGTTGTTGCACACGGAAAACGCATAATGAATGGTTGTTGTGGAGGTATTGATGAAGGGTTGTTGCATGCCTAATAAACCCAATCGATGCACTAGTATAGCATTAATTGCTTGGATGTTGTGGGTATTGTGGGGCCATGTTGGCCTGCAGTCAAGGAATTCACCTATAGAGTTCCTAAAGGGAACCCCTGGTTTGCATCGGAGAAGGAGTGCCATCCTTGTGTGGATGAAGAATTGTTATGTGCATGAAGGGTTGTGACACGTATGAAAGGTTAATGCAAGCCTAAGGCAGAGTGGTAGAGCCTTGACCTATAATGGTCGATGGTGTAGTAACCCAAAATCTACACCATCATGAGAGATATGTAACCTCAGTTCCTAAATACCTGAAGTCCCATGATCACATTAGTCATTTAGAGAAAGTTGATGTCCTTTATCCACACTCCTAATTAGACCGACGCATGTTGTCTTTGAGCAAGATGCACCGGCGCAGGTTGTCCTCATGCAGACTATGCCGAAGTCATTTTTATGAGATAAAGGTAGATTTCGAGCGAATTCTAGAAGTTGGATGAGGTGGATCCCTATCCCTAACTCCTAGGTGAGCTGGCCTTTAGTTCCATAACCTAATGGGAGGATCCCTTAACCCTCTCCCCATGATCCTCAACCTACTCTATCCACTTGATCCTATAAATACAAGAGCCCTCTCCATTCCAAAAGGAGGAAGTCTATAGCACTTGCATGCTGGTGAAATAAGCTTAGGAGATCCCTACTCATCTATTGGGAGACTCATACTTCCTTTGGAGGCTTTGGCTTGGCTTGTTGGAGGAGTATGGCGATGTTAAGTCTTGGTTGTAATCATCTCTCTACTTTGTATTTCCCTCTTTTAATATAGTAATCTAAACTCTTTCCACCAAAATGTTGTTGTGTTGATAATGTTTTGTGTAGTTTACTTGCTTAACCGTTTACTTAGATCTATTATTGTTTAGATATTTTTTACTACTTGTATTGTTTCTCTATGTCTTGACAGGTTTTGCAGCTTAGATTTGACGACCGTGAAGCTTGGAGAAACATCAAGGAGGAAAATCTACGATCTCAAGGTAAGACATCTAATCACTCGATCTTTAACTCGATCTAGGAAAATATTTCTATATTCTGTCCTAATTGTTCTAGATTCACATTGAAATAGGGAGATCATGCCTTAAGTCCTCTTTCGGTAGATTGTTCGGTAACAAGCTTGGTGACCATACTGGGGAAAACTTTTGCATTGTTTTAAGTTTTCAATTTGAATGTCATATTCTTTGATTTCTTTGCAAGCCATTTCATTTGCCTCCTGAGCCTTTTTCACCATTAGATCTTCTTATTGAAGGGCCTATTTGCTTTCTCTGAGTCCCTGTGCTTAGTTATCAAACTTTTTTGTTGCTCATCCTTGGAGATATTTTTATTTTTTGCTTTGGGATTTCGCCTGGCGCACCTGGGCAGTATATCCAGAGCATCATCGTCTTATGGACGCATTTTCCTCTCTGTAACCTACACCATCGGAGCTAAATCCAGTTTTGAACTCTGCACCGCCGGTGCCAAACATCTGCACATAATCTGCATCGGGCACTTTGTGCCTGATCACATCTTGCACCGAGCAGTCAAGGCTAAGGCTTGGGTCATCTCCTCTCCTTTTTTTGGTTTGGTTTGATTCTCATATCTCTCTGCACTGTACCTTCCAGTCAGGGATCCTATGTTTTTGCATTGGTAGTAGTTTGGATTTGGGTCCCATTTTGGACAAGCTCGAGACTTGGTAGTGGTGGACACTTTAGTCTCCCCCACCTTCATCCACTTGACCTTGCATTCCTTCCTCTCCTCGCCAGATCTAGTCATTGTATTGGATCTAATTCCAGACCTCTTTTTGCGCACATCTTTTGGTTTTGCTTGCTTTAATTTTTCTTGCATTTGCTTGATTTTGAATGTTTTGTGTGTTCGTGGTTCATTCAAGTGCTTGTCATTTTCTTGGGAATTTATGAGTTTTTAGAGTGCTGCAAATAATCTTTCTTTTCAGGCATTCACGCTTAAAAACATTATTGTTATCAAGTTGTAGTCTTGGCATATCATTGAAAATATTAAAAGTACTTCATTTTTACCGTTTCAAGTGCATTTGAGAATTGTTGTAGAAATTGGTTCATGCGTTGGAATTCATCATAGATATTTTTGGAAAGTTTGAAAAAGAGTTTATCATTTGTATTTTTCTCGAATTATGAGCCATCATTTTCTTGAAAAATCCAAAGTATAGTCAATTGTTCGCAAAAAGTGATTCCATGTTTGAAAAGTTACATGCACTTTTGATTTTCATGCTTTTAGGTTTCCATAGTGAAATTTGAAAAGCTAGTGTGTTGTAGATAGAAATTCCCTATTTTTCGTCATTTTTAGTTTCATTCTAAATTGAAAAGGACAAAAGAAAATGTTTAGATTTGGTTTTGATGCTTCTTGACTTTCATGTTTTGCTTGGAAAAACAAAAATAGTACTTTCATTGTCAAACTTGGTAGAGTTGAGATTTGTTGAAGCTTTGTTGTTTTGGTAAAAACCACTTGAAAAATATTTCTCCTTCCCATACATAGATTTCATCAAAAGAAAAAGTGCATCTTTTCATGTAGTTAGGGTTTTCATTATGCTTACGTTTATGTACTCACCTCATGCATTCACCTAACTGTCTAGATAAAATTAATGGTAACACTAGGGTAAAAAATTTAGTAACTTGTGTGTTAAGTTAGAGACATGATCTGGCGTCGTAAAACATGGAAGTTGTCGTTACTTGCCAGCACTTTATTCCGTGGGTATTGTAGTCTTCCACGTACCAAAAGGTATATTGAAGCTCTTTCACGTACCAACCAGTATATCGAAGGCTCTTTCACGTACCTTAGGATATATCGAAAGGCACTTCACGTACTTGGCATATATCAAAAGGTGTTTCACATAATCGATAGTATATAGGAAGGTCTCGTTCCATACGGTTGTGCATTAGACAGCACCACTACGGATTTGAGCTCCCATGTACCTTGTGTATATCGGGACACACCATTAGGATTCCTAAAACCAACTAAGAAAACAATTTGGCCGTCTTGGCAGAGCAATACACCAAGAACAACACTCGAGGAGATTACTACACATGTGTCGTCCAGGTAGTCTAGTATTCAAGCAAGGGTACAGTCCCAATCCTCCTTGTCACGTTTTACTATTGGACCCTACGGTATATAGCGAGTTGTGAAGCCTTGACAATCCTGCGAAGTTCCAGACTTTTGAATCCACACCTATTACATAAGTTTGCTTGTGGCCTTAGTTTGTGTAGATTTTTCTGGACTGTTTTTTTTTTATTAGAACACTCTTAGGAGAAACTCTGTTTTAGTCACTCTGGATGAATTTCCTTGGAGAAGGTCCCGTGGAATTTTGAACTTACCACCCGAATATCCCCTTAATCAGGAGGTAATTACAAAGGTAATAATGGACCCACATGTAACGGTCGTGTCACCTATAGTAGAAAACCCTACTTTGAATGTGGTAGCACACATGTTCCCTCCAGATTCACCTACCTCCAACCCCTCAAGGGGTGAAGAGGCAAAAAATTCCACTTCGCAAGACGTATCTCTCCCTCCCGTTTTATCGGGAGAGCCTAGATCGTTGGAATGGTTAAATCCTCCCTAGGACGACCCTGTATTAGCTGCATTTGGTCCAGCTGCACCCTTTTGGGAAACTTCTCTAGGTCAACAAGTGGCTCATTTTGTCACTACATCCCCACCTGCTTGGCCCATTCCCGAAGAACTTTTCGAACCCCTTCGTGCTCTCTTGGATCAACTACCGTCCAAGGGTGATCAAATTCGAAGACAAATTTTTTCACGATAGGATGAAGTCACGGAGGTACCCATGTATCGACAGATCCCGATTCGCACTTTATCTTATGACTCACCGGAACCATCCATCCACAACATGACCACTTATGAACCTGGTCAACCCTCACTTCCTGCAAGTACACCCCTTAGATAGGAGACCAATTCTATTCCCCCGACGACTCAACCTGTTGAAGGACAACATTCCAACACTCCTCTCACTACTACAAGAATGTTACCCACTCCTCCCCCACCTCAAAACTCACGGGGAGGATACTCTTTACCCTCTACTTTCCTTACGAGTAATTTTAATCCCATAGCATATAATCAACAACCCATGTTGGGTCGACCTTTGATTAGTGGTCAGCACATTGCAGTTAGGGGGAAACCCTCGTCTTCTAACCATAATACGGGAGGAGGCGTTCCCATCGGTCCTGCCATTGGAACTTCCCTACCCGTCAAAGCTTCCACCACGATATTATCCCATGTTGGGGGACCATCCCATTCGAACCAACCACCATGGAGTCAAGCATATCCAGGTTATCTTAACCCTATGTCGGGACAATTCAATCCTGGAAACGCACTCTACGGGATACCTTATCCCGGAAATTCATACACTCTATGGGGGAACCAAAATTTTTTACATAATGGACCCCCAGCAACCATCTCTCGAGTACCACCACCCCCATCTGGTCCCCCTCCACCTCCCACTGGAGGCGGCAGGCCCCCATTCAATTCCAGAGGAGGTGGACCTCTTCCTTCCGGTGGAGGCCCACCTCATTTTGGAAACAATGGCCCACCTCCCTCTGGTGGCAGAGGCAGCGGCCCTACCCCTCCTAGCGTAGGTCGAGAGCCACCTCCTCCCGGTGGCGGAAAACCCCCACCTTATGGTGGAGGACCACCCTATTTTGGTGGAGGTGGCGATGGAGGACCATACCCTTATGGTGGTGGAGGCGGTGGAGGGCCCCATCCTTCCAGCGGAGGAGGTGGCGCACCACCCCCTCCTGGCAGAGGTGGTGGAGGACCACCTTATTTCGGTGGTGGAGACAGAACCCCACCCCCTCCCTGCGATGTTGGTTTACCTCCACCCCCTCCCGGAGGTGGCGGTGGACCTCCACCCCCCCCCCCCCCCCCCCCCCCGGCGATGGCGGTGAACCCCCACCCTATGGAAACAGACCACCTTATTATGGTGGAAGACCTACATATGGTTCGGGTGACATATCCCCTTATGGCCAGTTCCCTCCGAGAACACCCTACAACCAATCGATGCAAGGTCCCACTGGTCCATACATGCCATATCAATACTATCAGTACCCGCAGCCAAATCAACAGCTTCCATTCCTATCTATGTTGGACCTACCTGACCTGTCTCGTATGACTAACGACCCGATCTTCCACGGATATAATTGGCCACCAATTCCGGTGAAACTTACATCTGATATCCCCAAATTTGATGGCAACCCTGGTGAGGATCCAAAAAATCGTGTGATGACATACCACTTATGGTGTTCATCCAACTCCTTAATGGACGACTCGATCCGTCTTAGGTTATTACAACGGACTCTCACTGGCTCAGCTGCCAAGTGGTATATTGAATTACCACCCAACTCTTTAACAGATTTCCGCTCTCTTGCTATGTCCTTTTTGACCCATTTCTAGTTTCTCATTCGCTATGATAATGGTACTGACTTATTGACCTCGCTTTGTCAAAACACTGCCACTCATATCTCATATCATATACATGAGTGGCGCAGGAGACGACGTCTTATTAAGGCTCACATTCCCGGCCAACTCTTAGCTGACTGGTTCACAAAGTCTCTCTTACATGTCGTAGCTTGAGACATGGCCATGGGAGGGGCCATCCTTGAAGAGCAGGCTATTTCCCATGCCCATTACTTAGAATTGGTCTATGCCCAATCCGGCACGTTGTATGAAATTGTTCCTGGCGCACCCCGCCCTACGTATGACCCTGCGAAACCACCTAATGGACCTCAGGCCGATGGCATCATTGGTTCCCTTAACTTCCATCCTTCTACTCAAACTGGTGGATTGTTGAACCCTCAGGGTTCTTCCCCATCCCCACCATAGGCTAGAAACAACACCACCAAGTCACCCACCCCTGCCTCCACCGAAGAGGTGAATTCTGTTTAATCAACTTCATCCCAGAAATCCATTGGTAAGAATAAAAACAAAGGAAAACCTGAGACTCTAATCAGCAGGAGCCCAAGCCCACCCCTGAAGACACCAAACAGAAGAGGAAGTTGAAGTATCCTTGTTTACTATGTGGTGGTGACCATTTCTCCAAGGAATTCCCTCACCGAGACGAAGTGCAGAATTTTCTCAAAGGAAACTCTACTACCACAGTTCTCAACGATCCCTTCCCCACTCAAAATCAACAGCTGATTGCTCAAACCTCTCCTACACACACAGAGGCATCCTCCACCACGCATGTTCTTATGATGCGTAGTGAGACGGTTAACTTGAACACACATTCATGCTTGTACGACTCAGTCCCTCAAAAGGAACCCGTTGGAAGTAATACTGAAAAATCTTCCACTTCTATTCCTGACGTCACCATAACACACGCTTCTCTCACCATTGAGAAACCTTCTTTAGAGTCAGTGTTGCGTCCACCTAAGAGCACGATTCAAAAATCCGTTTTCAATCCCAATGCTCGGGTAGCTCAAAACTACAATATTGTAGAGGACTTGGCACAAGCTCCTTATGCTATGTCAACGCTAAAGGTTTTACAGAACTGTCCCAATCAGCGCAAGACTCTTCTCGCTGCCATTGGCACGGTTGATCCAGATTCCTCTAATACCATCATGTTTCATCTCAAGTATTTTAAACCGAGGCTTTCCCACCAAGTTGCATTTCAATTTACTACAAACGTTACATGGAAGATAATCCATCGTACCATTTTGGAGGAAGGTGCCTCTACCATTTGGTTGCGTCGATGTCATGTTGGAGAGCCTTTGGTTCTCCCGAGTTAAACCGTTCTCCCACCACCTTGAAAGCATTCGACGGTCATGGTTTTCAACCCCATGGGCTGTTACAAGACTTAGCAGTCGAGTTGGGGGGTAAGACCGCAACCATTAATGTGGAAGTAGTCACAGCCCCTTTGGATTATAATCTCCTACTTGATCGTAACTGGTTTTACGCCATGGCTGCGGTCGCATCATCTGTCTTCTGCATTGTGTAATTCTGCCACCAAGGATGAATTGTCACTGTCGACCAACTAGACTTCTATACACCGGACACCGCCACTCATCCCGACAATAATGTCCCATTACTTGGGAAATATTCGCAACTATATGAGATCGTTAGGGTCGTCCTCATAAAAGACTCATCTCTTATGGGTGTCTTTCCAACCCCAGATTCCCCTAGTCATGTTGCCACAGTGAACATGATCTCCTCTAGGATTTCATCCTTCCCCAACTCTAACAATCAATGGCTTGTACCTGATGAAGCCACTATGCACATGATTGAAGACTCCATGCCTCTTTCACCCGCGGAACTCACTTACAAGGCTATCCAGTCATCCCCAAAGGACCACTTAGTTGTGGCCTCTACATCCTGTTCTCGGTAGCGGACATCGTCCCTACCTGATCCTCTACTTCAGACTTTTCATTCTGATGAGTCCATTATGGATATTATGAATGGGGATGACCCTCCATGGAAAGACCTCCATCATCGATTGTCTTTCCTTCCCCCATTGGATACTGTGGAGAATAGCATCACCACCATATTTACACCAGATGTCTACCCTTAACCCCAGTCCCCGATACTCACGTGTCATACGGACTCCGAGGGAAACTTGGCAAACATTGAAGCCACCATCCCAGTTGACATGTCAATCACTCCTGATGTAGTGGAACACATTTGTTTAGGCCAAAAGTGTTCCCCTGAAGAAATTACTACTTTCACGGCCTTGTTCAAGCAATTTCGAGACGCGTTTGCTTGGACCTATGAGGAAATGCCCAGGATAGACCCTTCTATTGTTTCACACGAGATTCAAACCTAACCTGATGCTAAGCCAGTCTGGAAAAAGCTACAACTGGTACACCCTCGAAAAACTACGACAATTAAGGTAGAAATTGAAAATCTCTTGAAGTTCGGTTTCATTTACCTTGTTCCATTAACATAATGGGTCTCAAATGTCGTCCATGTAGCTAAGAAGCAGAGCACCATATGTGTATGTGTTGATTATTTGGATTTGAACAAAGCTTGTCCTAAGGACAACTATCCCACCCTCTTCATCGACCAGATCATAGACAGTTGTGCCGGAAGTGTCATCTTCTCATTGATGGATGGCTTTTCTAGTTACAACCAGATTGAGATCCACTCGGTTGACCAACATAAGACAGCTTTCATCTGCCCTTGGGCACGTTTTCTTATCGCAAGCTCCCTTTTGGTATCAAAAATGGCGGTGCCACATTCCAGCAAGCCATGTCGTACGCGTTTCACAACATGAAGGACTTTGTGGAACCTTATCTCAATGACCTACCTGCCCATTCACGGTAGCGTGAGTACCACATTGATCATCTGACGATCGTTTTCCTCAGATGCAGGCGGTATAACATCCTCCTGAACCCTCACAAGTGTATCTTTTGCATTGATTCTAGACATCTCCTCGGTTTTATTGTCTTGAAAGATGGGATCCGCATTGATCCCTTGAGGGTGGAATCCATCCACGCTCTCCCACCTCCTACTCACATTACGGAACTTCAAATTTTGCAAGGGAAGGAAACTTACCTACGGCGTTTTGTTTGTAATTTCGCGCAAAAGATGCAGGGTTATATGAGACTACTCAAGAAGGACGTCCCATTCATTTGGGATGATCAAGTGCAACAATCCTTCGATAGTCTGAAACATACCATTACACACGCCCCTGTGCTTCAACCGCCCAATTACTACAAAGATTACATTCTTTATCTTGTCGGTTCTTCCACCACGATCGCCATGGTTTTAGTACAGGAGGACAACAATGCCCAGGAGCATGTGATCTACTACCTAAATAAAGGTCTTATTGACTCTGAAACTCGTTATTCACATGTCGAGAAGCTCACTCTCGCGGCAATAATTGCCGTCCAAAAGTTCCGTCACTACATACTGCTTTGCACCACCACCATTATCGCCGACTCAAACCCCATGTACCACATTCTAACACGTCAAGTACTTGGGGAAATTATTCACGCTAGATTGTGATACTTCAGGAGTTCGACCTCCTCTTCGAGAAATCCAAGTCTAGGAAGTCTTTGGTGTTCGCCAAGCTCATTTGCGATCTTCCCCGTGCTGATTTAGGATCTGAGCCCAATGATTCTCTTCTGGATGAATCATTGTTCCTTATCAGCACGTCTGACCTGTGGTATGGAGATATTACCTTATATCTTCAAACCCAACGTTTCAGCCCCCAATTGTCTCGTGGCGACCATCATCGAATACGCCACCACGCAAGGTATTACCTAATCATCAGTGATACCTTGTACCGTCGCGCTATTGATTCTATTCTTCGATGTTATCTGACACATGAGGAGGCTAAACACGTCTTGAATGATTGTCATGCTGGGGCTTGTGGCGGTCATCTCTTTGGGATGGATACAACCCAGAAAGATACTACACGCGGGATATTATTAGCCATCTATCTTTAAATATTGCATCGAGGCTGTTAAAAAATATCCCCCATGCCAACATTTTCAAACGAAAAAAATGCACCCATCCAGCCCTGTTACACCCAGTTATAGCCCTTGGCACCTTTGCAAAATGGGGCATTGACTTCATGCACTGTAATCCTACGTCGGCCAGCGGGCATGGTTACATCATAGTAGCCATGGATTACTTCACAAAGTGGGAAAAGGGTATGCCTACATACACTGACGATGGAAAAACCGTCGCACTCTTCATGTTCAATCATGTCATCTCATGGTTCAGAGTTCCACAAGCCATAGTCATCGACCCTGGATCTCACTTTCAGAACCATATGGTTGATGAATTGAGCGCCAGATTGGGTTTTCGTCATGAAAACTCAACACCTTAATACCCGTAGTCCAATGGACAAGTAGAGGTGTTGATGTATATGTAACTTCGGAATGTATTTCATCTATGTATTTCATATATATTTATTGTACCCTTATAAGAGATGTGTTATTTCTCTATAAGGAAGTGTCGTCGTGTGTATTGACAAGTGTCGTAAGTGTGTGTACTTGGAAACAGGTTATTAGACCACCATGTGTGGGGTCGGCCCTGAAATATATATTATATTATGGATGTACCTAGCTAGACAAGTCAGCCCCATAAGGTCACTGGGAAAACAGGTTAGTATAAATAGAGATCGGGAGATCTCTATTTTGATCATTCGAAAAGACACACTTCTCTCTCTCAGAAAGTGGAACACTAGTGAGGAGGAGGATCATCTCCTACTAGGAGACTATCTTAGTGTATTTTGGTTGTACTTTGGTTGAGCCATTGCTCTCTCTATCTCTGAGGAAGTTGTGGGGTTTTTCACCTTAGGGTTTTCCCCACGGAAACTCTATGTCTCTTGTCTCTCATGCTTTTGATTCTTGTGATGATTGTCATGCTTATTGTGATTGTCATGCATTGATATACTGTATATGTTATTCTCTCAGCAAAGATCCTAGAGTATTGTGAATTAATGCTCAAAATTTAACATGGTATCATAGCTAACCTAAGAAGAAGACATTTTGCAGTGACGGAAACTTGAGTTTCTTGTATATTGGGTTTCTCTCCACAGATTTTGGAAAAGCAGTATAGTAGATTGACTCTACTCATCAAGGCGCATCTATCTGTCCAATCAGAATTCAATTCCGAGCATTTTCAGATTTGGCCCTAAAAATTAGGGTTTCCACAAAAATAGGAAGTTCTGAAATCTGAAGCCATAGATGGAAGCTCCTTGCAAAAATCGAAGTTTAGATATTTGGATCGATATTTTTGGTTGGGTAGATCTCCAGGAAACTCAAACCCTAATTCAGGCCTCTCCCTAGTGAACCCGGGAGGACAAAAAGGCAAATCTGAAGGGTAAAGCTTTGCTGATCTCAAATTCTGAATACACCAGGCTGATCAGCTCATCAAGGTGCATCTTTCTATCCTTTCAGAAAATTGAAATTCACATTTTGAATTTTTATGGTTTTTTCGACAAACCCTAATCCGGGACCAGATCCAGTTTTCAGCATTTCAAGTGGTAAGATATAAATCTTTTCTATTTCCATTTGAAGTACTCTTTAAGATGTCTCACCACACCAAGCTGGAGGATAAGCTTGAAGGAGATGATAACTTCTGAGCTTGGAAGTATAGGATTGGGTTAATCCTGGAAGAGAATGAGTTGGACTCATATGTGAAAGAAGACATCCCTACCCCAGAGGATGAAGAGGCCAAGGTGTTGCATAAGAAGAACTTGGTCAAGGCAAAGAGAATCATTGCTGATTCCATTAAAGATCATCTCATACCCCATGTGTCCTCTCTAAAGACACCCAAGGAGATGTTTGACTCTTTGACCAAGCTATTTGAAGGGAAGAACATAAATCGGAAGATGACCCTGCAGAACCAATTGAAAGGAGTAAAGTTTCCGAATGGAGAAACCATTCAATCTTGTTTTTCAAGGGTCTCCCAGATCAAGGAACAACTAGAAGCAGTGGATGAAATGGTGGAGAATGGTGAAGTGGTGATGACCACTCTAAATGGCCTTCCCAGGTCATGGGAATGTGCAAGGAAGAAGTTGATCTCCTTCAACAAATTGCGGGAAGAATAATCTCAAGAAGAAGCTAGGCTTGTGGCCCGAGAAGAAAAGATGGGAAATGAAGATCAAGCTCTCGCAGCACATGCCAGGAAAGGCAAGTCCAAGAAGGAATCATCTCATAACAGAAGATCCTCTCACCACCATTATCATAAAGATAAGAAAGATCTCAAATGCTTCAATTGCAATGAGAAGGGACACTTTGCTTCAGATTGTCCCAAGAAGAAGAAAGACAACAACAACAACTTCAATAAGAAGAAGAATAATAACAAAAGAAGATATCATGCTCATGCTGCCGAAGATGATGAACCCCCAAAGAAGAAGGCTAGGGAAGAAAGTAATAGTGATGATGACTCATCAAGTGAAGAAGAATATGTTCGAATTTCTGCTCACACAGGTACTATCTCACATGGTTGTAATGATTGGTTGATTGACAGTGGGGATTCCAAACACATGACTCGGTTTAAGGAATCTTTTGTGAATCTATCTGAACATGAATCACCCCATAAGGTGAAACTTGGGGATAATTATCAATACCCAATCAAAGGAAGTGGTGAAGCCTCCTACAACCTAGATTCTGGAAAATCATTGAAGATGAAAGAATTCCTTTATGTACCTGGGCTCAAGAAGAACTTGCTCTCCATCTATACATTGGATGCAAAAGGTACGAGGGTTGCATTTGTGGATGGCCAAGTCCTAATGTGGCCAAAGGGAAAGAACATAGATGATGCAGTAGTGATTGGAGAGCAAAAGGGAGGTTTGTATAAATTGAAGGGACAACCTAAACATGCCATGGTACATGAATCCATGGAGCCAAGTGAACTTTGGCATAGAAGACTTGCTCATATGCACTATAGAGCACTTCCAATTGCAAGAAATCCTGTAGAGGGTCTTCCTGAAATCAAGACCAAATATGAAGGTGTTTGCAAAGGATGTGCAAAAGGTAAGAACATTAAGAAGGCTTTCCCAAGCAGTGAAAGCAAGGCAAAAGACATCCTGGAAATCATCCACTCAGATGTATGTGGTCCTATGTCATCCAGTTCTCTGAGTGGGTATGTTTACTATGTCTCATTTATTGATGACTTCTCTAGGAAGACTTGGGTACACTTCTTGAAGAACAAAGATGAGGTGTTTGATAAGTTCAAGGAATTCAAAACCTTGATGGAGAATCAAACTGACAAGAAGATCAAAACATTCATATCCGACAATGGTGGAGAATTCACCTCAGGTGACTTCAAGAAGCTTTGTAGTGATTCAGGGATTAAGAGGGAGTTGACTGCTCCTTATAATCCTCAACAAAATGGAGTTGCAGAAAGGAAGAACAGAACTATCATGGAAGAAGCAAGGGCAATGCTGCATGACCAGGATCTACCTATGCATCTATGGGCAGAAGCAGCTAGAACAGTTGTATATGTACAGAACAGAACACCCCACAAGATATTGGACAACAAGACACTAGAAGAGGTCTTTTCTGGTAAGAAACCTGAAGTCAGCCATCTCAGAATATTTGGTTGTCCAGTATACACTCATGTCCCAAAGGAAAAGAGGACTAAACTAGATCCTTCAGGAAAGAAGGGTATCTTTGTGGGTTACAGTGAAAGCTCGAAGGCTTACAGAATATACTTTCCAGGGTTCAAGAAGATTTATGTCAGCAGGGATGTAACATTTGATGAAAACTCAGCATTCATCAAATCAAGGAAGGCACCTATCGAAGTTTATGAAGAACCTAAGGAAACTAGATTTCAAGACACCACCATGACTGAAGCAGTTCCAGAAGTTGTTCGTGAGTTTGAAGATCCACAAGAACCTGTAAATCCACCCCGTGAGGATAAATCTCACAAGAGAAAACCTGCATGGGATAGAGAGCTCATTCAAGATGCAGAAAGATTTGGCATTCTAGAAGAAGAACACAGAGCAAAGAAGCGAACCAGATCACATACCAGCTATGTTGCTTTACTCTGTGACATTATGAACAAAGAGCCTTCCAGTTATGAAGAAGCAGCGGAAAAGAAAGAATGGAAGGATGCCATGGTTGAGGAATACCAATCAATAATGAAGAATGATGTTTGGGATGTTGTCCCAAGACCTAAAGAGAAGTCTATTGTGACTTCCAAATTTTACAAAATCAAGCATGTTGCAGATGGCATTGTAGAGAAATACAAAGCAAGATTCGTAGCTCGTGGCTTCTCTCAGAAAGAGGGAATAGATTATGAAGAAACTTTTGCACCTGTAGCCAGGTATACTTCCATCAGAACAGTACTTGCCCTGGCTACAGCTATGAGATGGAAAATACACCAGATGGATGTCAAGACTGCTTTCTTGAATGGTGTAGTTGAAGAGGAAGTATATGTGGAGCAGCCACTCGGTTTTGAAATACATGACAGGGAGTCATATGTGTGCAGATTGAAGAAAGCCTTGTATATCCTGAAACAAGCTCCCAGAACTTGGTATGGTAGGATGGGCAGTTTCCTATCTAGTTTGGGCTTTACCAAGAGTAAAGCAGATTCCAACCTTTATTACAAGGTTGAGGAAGGGAATCCTGTGATTCTACTCCTATATGTGGATGACTTATTTGTAACAGGAGATGACAGATTGATTACAGATATGAAGAGGAAGCTTGCTGCAGAGTTCAATATGAAAGATTTGGGAATGATGCATTATTTCCTAGGTATGGAGGTGTGGCAGAGTGTAGATGGGATTTTCCTTGGTCAAGGGAAATACACAGTAGATATCCTGAAGAGATTCGGGATGATGGATTGCAAGGCCATGGCCACACCTATGGCATCGAATCTGAAGATTCTATGTGATGCTTCATCTGAGCTGGTTGATGTCTCTATGTATCGTCAGATGATTGGGTCCTTAATGTACCTGACGAACACGAGACCAGATATTTGCTTTGCAGTGAACACATTGAGTCAGTTCCTGACAGATCCGAGGAGTGTTCATCTGGTTGCTGTAAAGCATGTTTTGAGGTACCTGAAGGGTACAGTGGATTATGGGCTCAAGTATGAGGCAAATCAAAAGTTTAACCTGCAGGGTTATGTTGATTCAGATTGGGTTGGCAGTGCTGCAGATAGGAAGAGCACATCTGGGTGCTGCTTTAGTATGGGATCAGGTGTGATCTCTTGGTTTAGCAGGAAGCAGTCCTGCGTAGCACTGAGTACAGCTGAGGCAGAGTATGTTGCAGCATGTTCAGCTAGTTGTGAGGCAGTATGGCTACGGAAGCTATTGTCTGAGTTATTTGATCTCCCGTTGGATGCTACTGGTATCTTCTGTGATAACCAGAGTTGTGTGAAGCTGTCTGAGAACCCAATGTTTCATGACAGGTCGAAACACATAGAGATCAAATATCACTATATTAGGGATATGGTGCAGAGAGGAGCTGTAAAGCTCCTGCATGTTGCGACAGACGAGCAGATTGCAGATGTGATGACGAAGCCACTAGCTAGGGTGAAGTTCGAGTACTTCAGAGAGAGGCTTGACGTTCTTCAGATCAAGGACACTTTGAGGAAGAAGTGATGGACACATTTGCTGAATCCATTCCAAGCATGTTGGAAGGAGGATCCTTCACATGGTTGTGGATGTAAGCGCTAGATGACGAGCATCAGGATGATGTTCTGGTTTCTGCTTGGATATGATCAGTTGGATCATTTTTGTATATGTATGTACGCATCATGTTGGATGCTGGATATGATCAGTTGGATCATTTTTGTATATGTATGTACGCATCATGTTGGATGCTGAATATGAACAGTTGGATCATTTTTTGTATGTATGTATGCATCATGTTGGATGATGGATATGATCGGTTGGATCATGTGTATGTATAAGCATCATGTTGGATTCTTGGACCATGTATCTGTATATGTATCAGGTGGATACATTGTATGATCAGGTGGATCATGTATGGTGATATGTATCATGTATTTTTATTTGTATCAGGTGGATACACTGTATGATTAGGTGGGTCATGTATGATGATATGTATCAGGTAGATACTTGGTATGCATCAGGTAGATGCATTGTATGATCAGGATGATCATGGATGACGAGCTTCAGGATGTTGCTCCAGATGACATGCAGCAGGATGTTGCAGTGATGATGATCAGGATGATCATGTGTACATCAGGATGATGTATGGTGAGTATCAGGTTGATACTCTATGGCCGTGGAATAGGTTGTGCAGATAAGCATGTAATTTGTGCCCTGGGAGATTTGCAGATGGTCTTTCGAGGTTTTTCCTATGGCATGTAATTCGTACCCTGGGACATCTAGCAAATCCTCTTTCAAGGTTTTGCTTGGGAAAGAGGATTTGCTTGGGAGGACATATAATTTGTGCCCTGGGAGATCTACAGATAGTCTTTCGAGGTTTTTCCTATGGCATGTAATTTGTGCCCTGGGATATCTGGCAGATGATCTTTTGAGGTTTTGTCCTATGGCATGTAATTTGTTCCCTGGGAGATCCGATAGGTTGAGCCGTGTGCTCGTAATCAGTCATGGGATGCTCTTTCGAGGTTTTGCCATGACCACATGTAATTTGTGCCCTGGGAGATCTAATAGGTTGAGCCTTGTGCTCGTAATCAGTCTTGGGATGCTCTTTCGAGGTTTTGTGGTGACCACATGTAATTTGTGACCTGGGAGATCCAATAGGTTGAGCCTTGTGCTCGTAATCCGTCATGGGATTCTCTTTCGAGGTTTTGTGGTGGGGTCACATGTAATAAGTCTTGTAGATCTGGACAGGATGAAAAAGGCCTCAAATGTTCTTTAGGGTTCTTGCTAGTCAAGAGACTCTTTTAAGGTTTTGTGACACACGTAATAAGTCCTGAGATTTCCATAGTATGGCCAGTGATGACGAAGACCTGCAGGTGGTGGGGCTACATCCAGTATGAAAAAGGACTGGCTCTGTAGAAATTCCTATGATGAGTAGAGTCAGAGATTGGTTGAGATAGCAGCAGCAGTGACAATGATGATGACGATGATCCCAAGAAGAAGACTTGTCTAGCAGATCCGTGTCGAGAAATACCTTCCTAGTTAAGAGGGAGTGTTGATGTATATGTAACTTCGGAATGTATTTCATATATATTTATTGTACCCTTATAAGAGATGTGTTATTTCTCTATAAGGAAGTGTCGTCATGTGTCTTGACAAGTGTCGCAAGTGTGTGTACTTGGCGACAGGTTATTAGACCACCATGTGTGGGGTCGGCCCTGAAATATATATTATATTGTGGATGTACCTAGCTAGACAAGTTGGCCCCATAAGGTCACTGGGAAAACAGGTTAGTATAAATAGAGATCGGGAGATCTCTATTTTGATCATTCGAAAAGACACACTTCTCTCTCTTAGAAAGTGGCACACTAGTGAGGAGGAGGATCATCTGCTACTAGGAGACTATCTTAGTGTATTTTGGTTGTACTTTGGTTGAGCCATTGCTCTCTCTATCTCTGAGGAAGTTGTGGGGTTTTTCACCTTAGGGTTTTCCCCACGGAAACTCTATGTCTCTTGTCTCTCATGCTTTTGATTCTTGTGATGCTTGTCATGCTTATTGTGATTGTCATGCATTGATATACTGCATATGTTATTCTCTCAGCAAAGATCCTAGAGTATTGTGAATTAATGCTCAAAATTTAACAAGAGGCCATTAATAAGGTCTTGAAAACCATGATTCAACGCATGGTGGGTATGCACAAGTCTAACTAGCATAACATGCTCTTTTCCGCACTATGGGCATACTGGACCTCTGTTAAGACTGCAACTGGATTTACACCATTCCAATTAGTTTATGGATTGGAGGCGGTCCTACCAATAGAGTGTGAGATTCCATCTCTCAAACTCACAGTTGAACTTCTTCCGAACACCACTACCGAGGAAGAGCGATTCCTTAATGCTGCTCTTTCCAACGAGGCACATAAGAAGTGCATCAACGCACAATACGACAGTTCGGTCAAACCCCTTGTCTTTAATGAAGGTGATTTGGTCCTTACATATGACCAAAGGCATGATAAGCTAGGGGCAGGTAAGTTCGAGTCCATGTGGCACGGACCGTACATAGTGAAATGTGTTCTGGAGAAGGGAGCCTACGAACTAGAGGACTATGATGGGATATCTTTGGGTGAGCCTCGAAATGGGATCTAATTGAAGAGGTACTATGCCTAAACCTTTCACGCATAGACATCTTGTATATATTGTACATGGCGTGTGTGTTTTGTGTGGTGTGACGCTTTTGTTTTAGTGTGTCTAGGTCTTGTTTCATTTCTTATACCATGTTCTATCTGCATGTGCAAATGGAAACTTGCTACGGATTCATGGATGGCTCCAGCCGACATACCCGTAACCTTACTTCGGCAGCCTAGGTACTTTATTCCCCGACCGGTGAGCTCATTAGCTCAGGAGGAAACTATCTAGGATTCGCAACCAATAACGCCGCAGAGTATTAGGCAGTCATTGGAACCCTAACCAATGCTCTTTCCTTGGGTATGGACCATGTTGATATCTATTTGGATTCACAACTGGTGGTTTCTGATCTCAACCGGATCTACACTATCCGTGACCCCACTTTACTCCTTCTCTTTAGACGAGTCCGTCTTCTGGAAAGGTCCTTTGAATCTATTCAATACCTGCATATTCCATGAGACATGAATACAGTTGCTGACTCGATGACCAACTTCATTTTAGATTGGTACATTTCACACACATAACATATTCATAAAATATAAAAGCATACATAACATGTAAATAATCTATTGTATAAGAAAACATCTAAACAAGATCTCATTAGTCATCCATAGAACACATAATGTATAAAGCCATCAAAAATGTCTGTATATATATAAAAATCCGTACAAAAGTACAAAAATGGTAGTACTAATACAAAATCTGAAGCATGATAGCTTTTAGTAAGAGTCATGTCTACAAAAATTAAAAATCCATACAAAAGTACAAAAATGGTAGTACTAATACAAAATCTGAAGCATGATAGCTTTTATTAAGAGTCATGTCTACAAAAATTCTGAAGCCCATAAGCTTTTAGTATACATATATAAGCCATGTGCCTAAACCCTATGTCGCACAGCCCTAGGCCGCTCAGCCCCAGGCTGAGCATGGTAACAGACTACGGCCCTCGCCACCTTCCGGAGTAGTGTGCCAAAACGAGCTGATACCCCAATCGTCAACTCCTGATAATGGAGGGGTAAGTCATGCACAGTAGGATCTAGAATGTATAATATCATCCGCTGGAGCTTTTCCCCGACCACCTCTTGCTCCTCAAGAGCATCATGAATCGTGAGCTCCATCTCTAGCACTCCTCCTCTCCGCACAAGGCGAGAAACTCCAAGTGGCCACTCTAGGCCCACGTCTGCAAGGAAACATGTAAACGTCATCAACACTACAAACAAACAAAAAATCATAAAACACATAAAAGATAAAAACACAAGCAGTTGGATAATCCTCCACCATGAGGATCTGTGCCTGCAGCCATGAGAATAATCCAGTAACGAAACTGACGATGGAACCCCCACCACCATGGCGATCCATCACCTCTACCCATCTTAGCATGTGAATATCACGTGCATCCTGATCCTCAAATTCCACTTGCGGGCACAAGTGAGGTACCCACTCCGGCATGAAAGATACCAATACCGAGCCATATCCAAACTGCTTCAGTGCCCCACGTTGACATTTGGTAAACTGATCCTTGAGGCTAGTTAGAAGCCCCTTGCACCAGTTAAACACAGTAGGAGTCATACACTCCTCAGCATACATCATTTGTGACTTTATTTCCAAGTGAGCAACTCGACTTCCAGCAACTTGCACAACGGTGAAGAGAACCGCTCATAGGTCTGGGTCCCTGACATGCTTGATGGGAATTTTCCCACCAACCATCGTCGTACTCGGAGTACACCACTGATCTATCATGTCCTCAACCGAACGATCACCACCCCGTGATCCATTCAAAGACATAGGGTTCCCTCACCAAGATAACCCTATAAGAAAGTACATGTCCTGGACATCTATGGTAAGTGTATGCTCACCTATCCGGAAGTGCTACTGAATGGGGTCCCAACATTGGACCAGGTATGTTAGTAGGTTGACTTGGGATCTCATCCTCGTCACTCAAAATTAAGTGAGTATCCCACAGTTCCTCAACGCTGCAACGCTTTGTGGATTGTTTTCCACTTGCATATCTTCAAGCTCATGCTCGCGTTCCCACTACTCAAGGACCATTGTGTTACTCCAAACCTGCCAAGAAAGCCATTTAAACATCTTTAGAACTTTTCCCATCCATCAAAAGTTTTTACATTTGGCTAGGTTTTGATTTTAAATTAGTCATTTATGCCGGCGCAGAGCGTCCATTTGGACAGTGCGCCACCAGCACAGAACTCCCTTTCAGGTTCTGCACCGGCGCAGATCACGAAAGGGCTTCCTACGTCGGCCAGTGAACGTAAATATCCCAATTTAAAATGCTCAAAACCTACCTAAATGCATGAAAAATCAAATTCTAATCCAATGAAAAGTTAAAGGGATACGTTTCGCATTACTTGTCGTTGACGATGCCTGAAATGACAGATCACAGCTCCCGGAATCAGCAGAAGAAAAATGGCTTCAAAGGACACTTTTCACCTCTCCAACTTGGTAAAAAACAAATAGTAACTCTTTTTACTATTTACCCCTATTTATATTGAAAAAGAGAATATTCCTTTTTTAATTTATTCTAATGTCAGTTATTTTTCTATAGTTGGGCTTATTTATATCCGGTTAATCATTTTTGACCTAGTTTCCAGCTTGCAGGTGAATTTTAGTACCACTTTGATCCATTTTTTCGCGGTTATGGTATTTTTGCGTATATTCTTAGGTATGAACATTTGTAGAGCATCTTTTTGTCATTATTTCGCTCATTGAATGTAAATTATTAAATGACAACCGAGCTAACTCTTTGTTCTTTCTCATGCTCGTGAAACAATGAGAATAAGTCACCAAGTTATGGTTTATCACTTTTTTGGGCTTGTTAAAATCCTACAAAAAAGGAACCCCCCTGAAGCCTTTCTTTAAGCTCTTTTCAGCCTCTCAAAATACGAAAATATCACCAAGCGAACTTGTCGCATTCACACTTGTTAAAGTATTTGAATGGTCGTCTTCCTAGTGATAGTTTACCCCTTTTTCAGACCAGGGGCCACTACTTAAGAAAAAGAAATACTCCAGTCGATCATGAATGGAAGAGTCCTCTCTCATGTTGTTTTACCCTTTTTCGGGCGAAGAGGCTAACCTTACGAAAAAGGACCTTTGGAGTCTTCTTTAGTTCCTTTTAGACTCTCTAAACATAAAATGACATCGAGTTTATCTTCTATGGACTAGTTAAAACTCAAGATTGAAGGGCCCTCCATGGGACGATGTAACGTCCCCCATTTTAACCCTTGTAATATTTTGGGCTATAATGTAAATATTGTATGCATAATATGTATGATTCCTAGTGTGGATCTCAAGGCCAAGGACCCGCTAGTGAACGCTCGACCTACAAGAGGCAAGTATTTGAAATTATGCTCCCCATGTGTTAGTGAACCATGGAAATTGTAAATATGCATCTTATTATAAATGCCCACAACTAGTTATGCAATGCAACAAGAGATGGGGGCATGATGTTACAAGGAAATTGGGAGGAAAATATTCAAAACCTTGAGCCAATTAATTCAAGCCAAGTGTCAATGAGAGAACCCATGAACCCTCAACTACCCATGTTGACTTTTGTACCCAACCATTCATTTCTCCCAAGGGTTGGGTGAGGTAGTTAATGCCTTGGGGAATGGAGATGTATGGCTGTCCAAATTCGAGTATGGGCAAGCCATCCTTCCTAGAGATTCATGTTTGGATTCTTGGGAAAGTAAAGGGCCACGAAATTGCTCCCCGAGCCATTAATCATCCATTTTTTTTGCTCTCTCATGAGTTGGGAGCTACCTGGGCATTTTCCTCCGTGATTTTGCTGTGTTTTCCCTCATTTTCCTAGCTGGGAAGGGCGTTTTTGTGTGGCTAATAGTTGGGAAGAAGGGGAAACGATTTGGGGTTTTATTGAGGCCTTTTTGGCCCACTGAATGCTCCTATATCTGTGGCAGAAATCAGTTTTCTTCCCTGGGGTTGATTCCCTCTTCCCACAGTCCATTTTTGGTGTGCCTACGTTTTGGGGAAAACCATAGACCCTATCTGATGAAACCCATTGTTGAAATGTGTATCCATGCCAAGTTTTGAGGGATTGTGTGTAAAAGAATGTCGGGGTTGAGATGGGTATCTATTGCTTTGGGTTGTGCTGTGCTTGAGGGTCCCCTTTTCCTTGTAGATATCATGCCCAGCTCGGGGGTGGTCTCTGAGTGCTGAAAGAATACAGGCTGGGCAGAGACCTATGGTTGGGAGGAACATTGCAGCAACATAGCTAGTTGTTTGGGACAATTGCACAACAAAGATAAGTGTTTTCTATCAATGTGTTTTACCTCTGCAGTGTTCAAATTAATGACTGTTATTGATATATTGAATACATATGAAAACATGTGTGTGGATGAGTTTATTTTCGCTGTGCATATTTGTTTGATTTACATCTACACACATTTGTTTTTAACTGTATGCATCTAATGAATTTGCTGAGATTTATGAAAAGCCCCATAGATTGGTAGCATATTCCCCTCTTCAAATTGGGTCCGCAGGTGGGTACGTTACAGATGGTATCAAAGCGATGGTTGCAGCATTGGGCCTAATGGGCCAAATCAAGCAACATGTAGAGGTAAGTATGCTTCCTGTGCCCCACAGACCATTAAGAAAATTTTCCAAAATTTCAAAAATTCTCTAAGTGTTTTACCTAACTGATTCAGCAAGTCTCGTGGAGTTGAGCCAATGTGTTTCAACGAACCTCACTAAATTGTGCCGAAGTTTCCGGCTAGAACTGGCAAGTTTGCACCAAAGTTGGCGGCGAAACTTAGCGAGTTGCTCCACAACGATCCGACAAAAAATCAATAAGTTCGCCAAAAAAGGAAGGAAAATTTCAGCGGAAAGAGTTGGCGAGTTTTTTCCGAAATGGCGGAAAGAGTTGGCGAGTTTTTGCCGAAACGGAGGAAAACGTTAGTGATTTTTTGCCGAAACGGTGGAAAGAGTTGGTGAGTTTTTGTCGAAACAGCGGAAAACATTGGCGAGTTTTCGCCAAAACGACGGAACGAACTGGCGAGTTTTTGCCGAAATGGTCTGTCGGAAATTTTTAAGTTCTCCAAACCATAAGAACTCGATGAGTTTCTCCGCAACGGTCAGAAGAGATGGGCGAGTTTCTCTGCAATGGTCGGAAGAAATGGGCAAGTTTTCTCCGCAACGATCGGAAGAACTCGGTGAGTTGGTCCAACACGGGTCGGAGGAGAAATGATAAATCCTCCGAAACAGGGAATTTCAGTTGTTTTCCAGGGAGATTTTTTAGGTGCCAAAAGTTGGAAAATGCCATGGAACTTATGTGCCAGATTGCGCAAAATCGAAGGAATTACAAAAAAAAAAAGAGGGGGCAAGCCCCCTTGACCCCCGTCGTCCCTTGGAGACAGTCGTTGAAAGTGTGAAATTCATTATTGGGATGAGAAGCAGGAATTGTATGGAAGGTTTGTGGAATCCCTATTAAAAGTAATTGGTTGTAATATGCATTGCAGAAGAGCAATGGGAGCAATAAGGCAACGTGATGAAAGAGAAATCTCTCACCTTAAAATATTTCTGTTTATAACATAAGTATTGTATGTTTGAAAAATAATAAGAATGAATGTTATACACGTATGTATATATTGAATTTCTAATTCATGAGAAGATCATAGCTAATGATTGTGTGCTTGGTAGGAAAGCCCATGAAATTGGATCAGCTATGACGTGGAAGAGGAAACCCCATGCTACAATGAGGAAATTGAAAAGGGAGAATTCCTTAACTCCTCTCTTACTATTGATTTTGTATTTTACAAGTTTTATATGCATAAAAACTATGGAATAGGAATGCTGAAAATGCAAAGGATCATATAGACGAAGTAAACGTGCACTAGTTGGCACATTAATAGATATTGCATAGTGCATATAAATGTGTTTATGCATGAGCATGATGTTGCATATGGGTAAAAAGGTAGTAAAGTTACACATGCAATAGCCCATTAATGGTATTGCCCAAAGTTGATGACAATACATTAAATAGATGAAATGAATATGCACTAGATGGCATATTAAGAAACATTGCACAGTGCCTGTGAAAACATTGATGCATGTATATGATATTGCATATTGGTAAAATAGTGAGATTTTGCATATGCAATGAGCCACTTAAGATGATTATGGTGGTTGCTAATAATTAGTTGTGTTCGCATCGGTTATAGGACCAAATACAACCGAAGCATGACTGAGGATGTGGATGATGTGTTTGCATATGACCAACAACCTATGAAGAAAGGATGGGGCAACAAGTCTATGATCATGAGGTTGGAAAAAGATATGTGAAGCCTTGGTAAGAGGCAGACTGAACAGGTAACATCAAGCGATGTTAATGATAGCCATGTAGGTAATGGTTATTTGTGCTTAATGGCCTGAATATTGAAAGAGGATTTGGTAATACCCCTTCAACTATGTTGATTTGGTTTGGATGTGGTACTGAATGCATGAATGCGAATATTAATCCATCGGATACGGCAAGGTATGTGGTAGTAAGGAAAAGGATCCTTACACCCTATAATTCCTTAGAAACCTCAATGCATTCATATGAAATTATAAGATGCCAATTGGGTACGTCGGATTATAAGTTTAAATAACCAAGGAAAGTGAGTACTTATGGCCCTGTCATGGTAGTACATGGTTAGGCCATAATATGTTTGAATGCATAGTATTCATGAATTAATGCAAGGTTGCATTGAGCGAATGCACATTAAAATATTATGAAAATGTTGTGAATGTGCATGCACATGTGTGGGTGCACATGTTGAGATGCATTGTGTGAATGCATGGGTATGACAAAATATGTTTCAATGTCGTTACATAATAGATGAAATGGTCAACTATTGTTAATCCTAAGACCATTTCATGAGTTGTTGTGAACGTAGGAGAATGATTGCATGAAGAAGGTAGACATGTTGATGGGCTACCAAGAGTGCCCTGTGGAAATGACAAATTTGTATGGATACGAAGTAATGAGTATCTAAAGCTTCGTTTAAATTGCAGAAATGACGTGACTGTCTCTTGCAATTTTATTATGATAAGGATGCATGCAAATATATTTGTATAAATATATATTTCATTACATTTCAAATGTTAACAACTGGAAATGTTTGAATTATGGCGTGTTATAATTCTGAAAATGCTTCAGTGACTGTGGCAGCAATGAAATATTATATGCATAAGAGACTTACAAAGCGTTTGGCTGATTGAAGTTACAGATTTCAGGAATATTGTCTTGGGCATTGAAAATGTGGGTAAGTCCATGATGAAGATTGTAATCTACCATGAGCAAGAGCCAAACTATATGAGAACAGACTCATGGCTAAGCAAATCAATTTCTGTAGAGGACAGAATTGCAAATTCATACTTGAATTTAATTATTAATGCCATTAAATGATTAGGGAAATCAGATTTGAATTTAATTATTAAATGCTGCTGACTGTTTCTCTATTTGATAAATGTGCCAGGAAGAAACATTGCAAGAAGACCATGTGTGATGACCTGCAGAAGCCAAACACCCTGGGAAGGACCCCATGCTTTGGAAATGGGTTTCGGGTGAAACACCATTGCATACTTTAAGAATGACATCTCAGCTGAGCTGTATGTTGGAAAACCATGAGAGTGATATGGTAAAGCTATGCCAAGAAGGCATGTGTGGATTATGGAACGTGGAAATATTGGGGTGGCAAACCAAAGAACTGTTGACTCACAGAAGGGATCCCCCATTCTTCGCAAATGAAGAAAGATACATCTGCAAAATGAATGAGTATTCTGTGACCCTAGATAAGAACATGCATATCTAAATTATTAGGGTTAATATGCAGAGCATGCTCTATTTTATTTATATCATTTCAAACTGCTTGAGTATGATTAAGGCCTACATGGCTCACATTAGAAAGGGGGTGCACACATTTCTGGTGTCAGGTCATGATAGGGTTGTCAATATTGACTACACCCTAAGGGAATGGACGCATTCCTGGTGTTTCAAAACTTGATAGTGAATGTTATGGAATGTGGTTACGATTTTGAGCAGTAATACTGATGAGCTTGCTTATCCTTCTTGTGTTGTCAGCCTACACAGATGCCAATTGGTACTGCACATTAAGAGGCAAAAGTGAAGAAGGGTACGCAGAAGGACTGTATAGGAATTGGTAACCTTTCTATGCTCACACTAAATAATACTGGAAGGGCTTGACAAGGGGTCCATGCTAACCTGCAGTCAAGAAAGTCACCTATAAAGTTCCTAAAAAGGAACCACCAATTTGCACAAGAAAAGGAGTGGCATCCTTGTATGAATGAAGAGTTGATGTGTGTGTGAAGAGTTGTGGTGCGAGAAGGTGGGGTGACATTGGTGAAGGCATAAAATCTCTATTGGGTTAGCAGTAAGAGGGGGTGCTGAGACTAACTGAAAACCCTAAGATGCCTATGGATCCATAGTAGAGCCTTGACCTATAATGGTTCGTGGTGCAGTTTCCTTCCATTGGTCGATGACCCAGATGAATGTGCTAGCTCGGCACTGGAGAGGGCCAACCAGGTATGGGACTGGTTGGGCACCACCAAATGCTTGGTGATTCCAGTCGGCGTGAAGGTGCACTGATTAAGCATTAACTATATCCAAGTCCATAGGTGATTCCAAGGCTTGCAAAGCGAAGCAGGACCCTGTGGACCAGAGGGGAAACGCACAATACAGATAAGTAATCGTTTTTATTTATGTCTTGTTTGGAATAATGAAGATTTCAGGTATAAGTCTTCTAACAGCTAAGCTAATACACTATTGTTTCTTTGTTGGAAACCTTGGTCATTACAGGAAAGCAAGACCCTGAAAGAACTATATAATTACTAGTAAAAGAATCCAGAGAGTAAATGAGTGGGAGATATAAATTATTGAGAAATCCAGAGAGTAATTGGTTGGGCATTAACTACTTGATATTGTAAAGCAGCGTGTACGCTGTTAAATTTTTAGCATTAATTTACAATACTCTAGAATATTTACTAAGAGAATAACATGTATAGTATATCAATGCATATCAATCATAACAAGCATGTCAATCATCACAAGAAGCAAAAGCATGAGAGACAAGAGACACAGAGTTTCCGTGGGGAAAACCCTAAGGTGAAAAACCCCACAATTTCCTCAAAGATAGAGAGAGCAATGGCTCAACCAAATTACAACCAAAATACATAGAGATAGTCTCCTAGTAGCAGATGACCCTCCTCCTCACATGTGCGCCACTTTCTGAGTGAAGGAAGAATGAGTTTTTGCGTGATCCAAATAGAGATCTCCCAATCTCTATTTATACTTGATCTGTTTTTCCAGTGACCTTATGGGGCCGACTTGTCTAGCTAGGTAAATCAACCATATATTATATAAATCAGGGCCGACCCCACACATGGTGGTCTAATAACCCATCGGCAAGTTACCATACTTGCGACACTTGTCAATACACATGACGACACTTCCGTATAGAGGAATGACACATCTCTATAGGAGTACAATAATATATAAATGAAATACATGGATGAAATACATTCTGAAGTTACATATACATCCACATACGCTGGCCCAACACCCCCTAAACAATTGATAAAACACAGTCGGCGTACTGGCCTACCATTTCCCATTCGAATGATTGTGGAGTAGCCTACGTGATGGCCCAACATTCGTCATTGTATCCATGGGAAATCCAAGGCTCGTAAGGCAAAGAAGGATCCCATGGAATAAAGTGAATACATCCAATACAGATAAGTATTCAGTTACCTTGCAGCTTCTTGCTTATGAATATACATGTGTATCTGATTTGGTTATGATTTCCTAAACTCTTGTTTAGAGATAAATCCTATGAAAATAAACTAAGCATGTGAATTGATTCAATGTTTGAGTGTAGGTATTGTTGGAAGCAAGGACTAGGAACTCATCATAGGGATGCAGATGGACATGTGACCGTCCTAAAGAGCTCAATATGAGTAGTAATGAAAGATGGTGCTAGTGGACATGAGTGGGTCCTAGCAGCCAAAGGTCTGTAGGCCACAATGGAGAATGGTTCCTTAGTTGAAAATCTTTAGACAGACCTTAGACACTAAGTGTCATAGCCAAGAAAGGAGAGTCAAAGCATTCACATTGAAGTGAAAGAGACTAAGGAGCATGAAACCACAACGATGGTGTAGCTCCATAATAGAACAAGACTAAGAGGGAGAAACTCCTACTCTTCTCTTTCCTTTTGATTGATACATTTATAAAACAAAAGATTGTTGAGTGCATGTCATGGCTGAAAAATAGATTGTGTTTAATTGCTTGAAATGAATTGTGAATGTTGAAATAGTAAATTTCCTGTGAAAGGATGAACATGAATGAGCTCATGTGTATGTTGGGAAAGCATGAAAAGTGTGGAAGTCCCATGAATAAAGCGTAGACATTCCATGTCAATTGGGAAAATAATTGATTAAATTTAATGTTTATGTATGCTTGCCCTAGCAAAGGATTTCCATGATGAATTTCACAGGTAAGAAAGTGAAACAATTGGTTGCAGCTGGCACAAGAAAGTGTTGCTAGTAAGCAAAGTGTGGTCAGTATTTCCCATTGACCATGGCAGCAAACCGAGGGCTATTAGACTTGGCTGAAAGTCTTCTTCAAATAATTGCTAGGACCCAAGAAAATATTGGAGAAATGCTCAAGCTCCAGAGGCAACATAATGAGATGAACCACAAGGTTTTGCAGGAATCTATTCGCCTGCAAAAAGAGGTAAAAAGCATTCTGGGAGCAATCGGTAAGGGAAAGGAAAGTGGATCCATGAAGAAGCATTCATCAAATTGGTCGATTAAGAAATGTTCCCGGTGGGAAGACTCAAAGGAAACTGAGCAGGAAAAGGTAAAGCCACAAATGAAATGTTGGGGATGTGGAGAAAATCATTACCTTCGTGACTGCCCAACAATGGAGCATCAAGAGGGTAGCCACCATAAAGTTTCCAGACTTGTAGATCAGCGGGAAGTTAAAGAAGGGGAAGGGATTGTGTTGAAACAATGCCCTCATGCAGAGCTAAAAGGTTCCAGCCAGTAGGAGCAGTTTGTGAAGGCCAAAGGACTTGATCTTGAAAACCCAAGTAAAGGGTGAAATGTAGGGCAGACCTGCCACATTTTGTGAATTTTGGACATGTATATATCGTGTATGTTTTCCTAGGTATTAGAACACCGAGGACGGTGTTATTCCAAGGATAGGGGAATGTAATGTCCCCATTTTGACCCTTGTAATATTTTGGGCTATCATGTAAATATTGTATGCATAATATGTATGATTCCTAGCGTGGAGCTCAAGGCCAAGGCCCCGCCAGTGAACGCTCGACCTAGAAGAGGCAAGTATTTGAAATTATGCTACCCATGTGCTAGTGAACCATGGGAATTGTAAATATGCATCTTAATATAAATTCCCACAACTAGCTATGCAATGCAACAAGAGATGGGGGCATGATGTTACAAGGAAATTGGGAGGGAAATATTCAAACCCTTGAGCCAATTAAGACAAGCCAAGTGTCAATGAGAGAACTCATGAACCCTCAACTACCCATGTTGACTTTTGTACCCAACCATTCATTTCTACCAAGAGTTGGTTGAGGTAGTTAATGCCTTGGGGAATGGAGAGGTATGGCTGTCCAAATTCAAGTATGGGCAAGCCATCCTTCCTAGAGATTCGTGTTTGGATTCTTGGGAAAGTAAAGGGCCATGAAATTGCTCCCCAAGCCATTAATCATCTATCTGTTTTTCTCTCTCACGAGTTGGGAGCTACCTGGGCATTTGCCTCCATGATTTTGTTGTGTTTTCCCTCATTTTCCTAGCTGGGAAGGGCGTTTTTGTGTGGCTAACAATGGGGAAAAATCGAAAACGATTTGGGGTTTTATTGAGGCCGTTTTGGACCACTGAATGCTCATACATCTGTGGGAGAAATCGGTTTTCTTCCTTGGGGTTGATTCCCTCTTCCCACAGTCCATTTTTGTTGTGCTTACGTTTTGGGGAAAACCCATAGACCCTATCCGGTGAAACCCATTGTTGAAATGTGTATCCATGCCCAGTTTTGAGTTGTTGTGTGTAAAAGAATGTTGGGGTTGAGATGGGTATCCATTTCTTTGGGTTGTGTTGTGCTTTAGGGTCCCCTTTTCCTTGTAGATATCATGCCCAGCTCAGGGGTGGTCTCTAAGTGCTGAAAGAATACAGGCTGGGAAGAGACCTATGGTTGGGAGGAACATTGCAGCGGCATAGCTATTTGTTTGGGACAATTGCACAACAAAGATAAGTGTTTTCTATCTATTTGTTTTACCTCTGCAGTGTTTAAATTAATAATTGTTATTGATATATTGAGTGCATATGAAAACATGTGTGTGGATGAGTTTATTTATGTTGTGCATATTTGTTTGATTCACATCTGCACACATTTGTTTTTAACTGTATGCATCTAATGAATTTGTTGAGCTTTATGAAAAGCCCCATAAATTGGTAGCATATTCCCCTCTTCGAATTGGGTCTGCAGGTGGGTATGTTACAGATGGTATCAGAGCGATGGTTGCATCATTGGGCCTAATGGGCCAAATCTTGCAACATGCAGAGGTAAGTATGCTTCCTGTGCTGCACAGACTATTTAGAAAATTTTCCAAAATTTCAGAAATTCTCTGAGTGTTTTTCCTAACTGATTCGGCGAGTCTCATGGAGTTGAGCCGATGTGTTTTGACGAACCTCACTGAGTTGCGCCAAAGTTGCTGACTAGAACTAGCGAGTTTGCACCGATGTTAGATGTGAAACTTGGCGATTTGCTCCGCAATGATCCGGCAGAAAATCAATATGTTTGTCGAAAAAGGAGGAAAATTTCAATGGAAAGAGTTGGCGAGTTTTTTCCGAAACAGCGGAAAGAGTTGGTGAGTTTTTCCTGAAATGGCAGAAAACTTTGGTGAGTTTTCACCAAAATGGCGGCAAGAGTTGGCGAGTTTTTTTCGAAATGGCCAAAAAAGTTGGCAAGTTTTCACCGAAACGACAGAACGAATTGGTGTGTTTTTGCCGAAATGGTCAGCCGGAAATTTTTAAGTTCTCCAATCTGGAAGAACTCGATGAGTTTCTCCACAACGGTCGGAAGATATGGGAGAGTTTCTACGCAACGGTTGGAAGAAATGGGCGAGTTTTCTCTGCAATGGTCGGAAGAACTCGGTGAGTTGGTCCGACACAGGTCGGAGGAGAAACGATAAATCCACCGAAACAGGGAATTTCAGTTGTTTTCCAGTGAGATTTTTCAGGTGCCAAAAGATAGAAAATGCCATGGAACTTATGTGCCAGATTGCACGAAATCGAAGGAATTACAAAAAAAAAAGAGGGGGAAAGCCCCCTTGACCCCCGTCATCCCCCGGAGATAGTCGTTGAAAGTGTGAAATGCATTCTTGGGATAAGAAGCAGGAATTGCATGGAAGGTTTGTGGAATCCCAATTAAAAGTAATTGGTTGTAATATGCATTGCAGAAGAGCAATGGGAGTAGTAAGGCAACGTGACGAAAGGGAAATCTCTCACCTTAAAATATTTATGTCTATAACATAAGTATTGCATGTTTGAAAAATAATAAGAATGAATGTTATACATGTATGTATATATTGAATTGCTAATTCGTGAGAAGATCATAGCTAATGATTGTGTGCTTGGTAGGAAATCCCATGAAATTGGATCAGCTATGACGTGGAAGAGGAAACCCCATGCTACAATGAGGAAATTGGAAAGGGGAAATTCCTTAACTCCTCTCGTACTATTGATTTTGTATTTTACAAGTTTTATATGCATAAAAACTATGGCATAGGAATGCTGAAAATGCAAAGGATCATATAGACGAAGTAAACGTGCACTAGTTGGCACATTAATAGATATTGCATAGTGCATATAAATGTGTTTATGCATGAGCATGATGTTGCATATGGGTAAAAAGGTAGTGAAGTTACACATTCAATAGCCCATTAATGGTATTTCCCATGCTTGATGACAATACATTATATAGATGAAATGAATATGCACTAGATGGTGTAAGTTTTAAACCTTAACAGTGAAGTACAAACTCATATGATTCTTAAGCATTAACAGAAAATACACAATGGCACACACATTACACAGAGATTTTCACCTGGAAACCCTTAACCGGGAAAAAAACCAGCCAAACTTAGAGCCGCATAGCTCCTTTTTCATTATATGTTTATTTTACATGTACAATACAATAAATGGTATTCTGCAGCATCTAAAAACCCTAATTTGTTTTCCCGAATTAGGTTACAACCCTAATTCCTTTTACCGGAATTAGATAGAGTACAATGGGTCGAAAATCGCGAAAAAGCAAAAAGCAACTCAAAAAAAAATTGCGCTCCGCGCGGACTCCGGGGGCCTAACGGCCCCCTCCGTGTCGTTTCGGAACCTAACGGTCCGAAACGAAGGGGGTGGGCCCTGTCGGGCTACCCCCCCCTCTAAACCCCCCCCCTCCGGACGTGCCCGGCGCAGGCGAATCGAAGGTGCCGTAGGGATCGTGTTGTACACGCAGCGACCATGTGAAGAGATATAACATACCCAACATTCTCCCACTTGTTGTTCTCTTCACATACAGGAGAAATTTATGACTTCAACAATTCAGGGCAACAATGCCCATGTTCTCTTTGCACCAAGAGAACTTCTGAGTACTCACAGACTTTGTCAAAGAGTCTGCAACATTTACCAAAGTGTCAACCTTTTCCAGCAACACTTTGTTCTGTTCAACCATGTCTCTGACGAAATGGTACTGCACATCAATGTGCTTTGTCCTCGAGTGATAAGCAGGGTTCTTTGCCAGAAATATTGCACTTGAGCTATCACAACCAATTTTTACTGCATTCTGAACAAAACCAATACCTGAACACAATCTTTGCAACCATACAGCTTCCTTACTTGCATGGGTAGCTGCCATGTATTCAGCTTCTGTAGTTGAGAGTGCAACTACAGCTTGTCTTCTACTCATCCAACTGATTGCTCCTCCAAATAGATTAAAAACGTAGCCACTTGTAGATCTTCTGTGATCAAGATCTCCAGCCCAGTCAGCATCAGCAAATCCTTGTATATCTATCTCTCTGTTTAGACCGGGTCTTCCTTGGTAGCAGATTGCAGAATCTGTAGTGCCACGCAAATACCTGAAGACCCTTTTTACTGCAGTCCAATGTTCCTTTCCTGGTTTTGACATGTATCTACTCAAAACTCCCACTGCATGGGCTATATCTGGTCTAGTACAGACCATGGCATACATCAGACTGCCAACTGCACTAGCATATGGAACATGAGACATGTCCTCTACCTCTTCTTGTGTAGTGGGACACTGTTCTGCAGATAACCTTACACCTACAGGAATGGGCACCTTCACTGGTTTGCTTTCCTGCATATTAAATCTCTTCAATATCGTTTCAACATATTTCCTCTGATTTAACCAGAGTTTCCTGTTTTCACGATCTCTTTTTATTTCCATGCCCAAAATGAAATTTGCAGCACCAATATCTTTCATGTCAAATTCAGATGACAGCTGATTCTTGACATCCTTGATGATTTCTTTGTTGTTTCCAATTAGCAACATATCATCAACATACAATATTACATAAATAAAATGATCACCAATTAGCTTAAAATAAACACAGTGATCAGCTTTGCTTCTTGAGAAACCAAGTCCCAGTATATAAGTATCAAATTTTTGATACCACATTCTGGGAGATTGTTTCAAACCGTAGAGAGACTTTTTCAGCTTACAGACAAGCTCCTTTCTTCCTTTCACCACAAACCGTTCTGGTTGCTTCATATAGATCTCTTCATTAAGATTTCCATGTAGGAAAGCCGTCTTTACATCCATCTGTTCTACTTCAAGATCAAAAGCAGCAGAAATAGATAAAAGAAATCTAATAGAAGTCAATTTTGGAACAGGTGAAAAAATCTCACCAAAATCGATGCCCTCAATTTGGGAGTAACCTTTCGCAACTAGTCGAGCCTTGTACTTCTCCACTTTACCTGCTGCATTTAACTTCTTCTTGAATACCCATTTGCTTCCAATAGGCTTTCTTCCTTCTGGCAACTCAACCAGATCCCATGCCTCATTTTTGTCCAAGGCATCCATTTCTTCTATCATGGCCTTCTTCCATAGTTTACTATCTTCTGAATCCATTGCCTCTTTAGCAGTTCTAGGATCATCATCAGTAATAGATAACACAAAATTAGAACGAAAATCAGGGGGACTGTACCTTTCAACTTGCCTTCTTTCTCGGTCAGATCTCCTCAATACCGGAGTCTGTGGATCCGCCTCTTCATCTGATTCAGACGATTCTGCCTCCTCATCTGATTCAGACGAATCTGGTTCCTCAAAAGAGTCACCTCTTTCATCCTTGATATCAAAGTGTAGCTTCTCTGAATCCTTTTCCTTTGGTACATCCTCAATCTTGGAAGTGCTTTCAACTTCTCTGAAGATCACATCTCGACTGTAAACTGTTTGTCTTTTTACTGGGTTCCACAGCTTGTAACCTTTCACTCCATCCTTGTAACCAATGAAGATACATTTTTCTGCTTTATTATCCAACTTGCTCCTTTTCTCCTTTGGAACATGTACAAAAGCATCACACCCAAACACTCTGAGATGAGAGAGAGAGGGTTTCTTACCAGTCCAAACCTCATGAGGTGTCTTGTCAACCAACGCTGATGTGGGTGTCCTATTCACTAGGTAACACGCAGTGTCAACAGCTTCTGCCCAGAATTGTTGTGCTAGCCCTGCACCACTGAGCATACTCCTTGCCTTTTCCATCAATGTCCTGTTCATCCTTTCTGCAACCCCATTCTGTTGAGGTGTGTATGGAGTAGTCTTTTGCCTTGCTATTCCACACGTTTTACAGAACTCCTCAAATTCACTTTCACAGAATTCTCCACCGTTATCTGTTCTGAGTACTTTTATTTTCTTCTCAGTTTGATTCTCTACAAGAGCCTTAAATTCTTTGAATCTATTAAAAACCTCAGATTTCTTACGCAGGAAATAAATCCAAGTTTTCCTTGAGAAATCATCTATAAATGAAACATAATACACAGATTTACCAAGTGATGGAACAGGCACAGGTCCAAAAACATCACTGTGTATTAACTCTAAGATTCCTTTAGCTCTTACAACACCAGATGAGAATCTTACTCGATTCTGTTTACCATATAAGCAATGTTCACAGAAATCAAAATCTAATGTGAAATCAGACATGCCTTCAGCCATACTTTTACCTTGTAATAGTCGAAGACCCTTTTCTCCAATATGTCCCAGCCTTCGATGCCATAGCGATGTCTTCTCACTAGAGACAGTAAGGACTCTGTCTCCTTCATTTTTACCCTCAGAAACAATAGTGTTGTTACATCCATTTTTGAAGGTGCTTCCCAACAACTTGTATAGAGTTCCAATCCGAACTCCCCTCATCAGCACCAATGACTCTCGAACCATCTTGCATGTGTTCTTTTCAAATAGAGTTTTCACACCTGCATCATCCATTTTACTTACAGATATAAGGTTTCTAGCCAACTTTGGAATGTGCAGAACCCCGGGAAGAGTTTTAACCCTTCCATCTTTGAGCAGTAGCTTGACCTTTCCTCGACCTATGATTTTCGCTACCGAGTTGTCTCCCAGAAATACATCTCCTCCATCATACTTTTCGTATTCAGAAAACCACTCCCTGTGGGGAGTCATATGATAAGACGCACCTGAGTCAATCAACCACGAATCATGCTCTGCATGTGTACTTGAAGATGCCAGATACACATCTCCTCCTTCCTCTGTAGATTCTTTCCCATCTGCGGATGGAGCGTCATTAGGTCCTCTACTTTTATCAGTAATTTTCGATTTACAATCCTTCTTGTAATGCCCAGCTTTTCCACACTTCCAGCATTTTCTTACAGAAGGTCCTGGAGATTTAGATCTCCCTCTAGATTTAGATCTACCACCTGAAGACTTATTTTTAGATCTGTCTCCAGGGCGACCTCTTACAAATAAGGCATCCTTGGCTGAACTATCTATGGATTTCCGCCTCATTTCCTCCGATAGTAGGGATGCAACCACATCATCGAAGTTTAGTGTGGTTGCATTACTCCCAATAGCTATGACCAGATTATCCCATGAATCTGGCAAAGAGCACAACAGACTAATACACTTTTCATCATCATCAAGTTTAATACCAACAGATGTCAACTGACTTACCAGAGTATTGAAGGCGTTTAGATGCTCTGAAACAGAGTCTCCATCAGTCATCCTCAGAAGGTACAATTTCTTTCGCAGAAATAACTTATTTACCAGGGACTTTGACTGATACAGACTTCCCAGTTTATCCCATAGCTTCTTTGCAGTGTCTTCTCCAGATACGTTCACCAATACCGAATCTGCAAGGCAAAGACGAATAGTGCTCCTTGCTTTCCTTTCCAGCTTTTCCCATTCTTCTTTTACCGCACCAGAGGGCATGGTACCTGGATCTACTGCTATCCATTGTTCTCTATCTACCAGAAGATCTTCCATCTTGAGCTTCCATAGCTCAAAGCTCTGACCATTAAATTTCTCAATCTCGAATCTAGAACTGCTCGCCATTCTTTATAGAAAAATAAATCACCGCTGCAAAGCTCCCACTGAAACCAGGTTTATCACAAATCCAAGATCGAGCCAAACCCTTGGAAACAAAGGCGTCCCTCTGAACCCAAAAAAATGCTCTGATACCAAATGTAAGTTTTAAACCTTAACAGTGAAGTACAAACTCATATGATTCTTAAGCATTAACAGAAAATACACAATGGCACACACATTACACAGAGATTTTCACCTGGAAACCCTTAACCGGGAAAAAACCAGCCAAACTTAGAGCCGCATAGCTCCTTTTTCATTATATGTTTATTTTACATGTACAATACAATAAATGGTATTCTGCAGCATCTAAAAACCCTAATTCGTTTTCCCGAATTAGGTTACAACCCTAATTCCTTTTACCGGAATTAGATAGAGTACAATGGGTCAAAAATCGCGAAAAAGCAAAAAGCAACTCAAAAAAAAATTGCGCTCCGCGCGGACTCCGGGGGCCTAACGGTCCGAAACGAAGGGGGTGGGCCCTGTCGGGCTACCCCCCCCCTCTAAACCCCCCCCTCCGGACGTGCCCGGCGCAGGCGAATCGAAGGTGCCGTAGGGATCGTGTTGTACACGCAGCGACCATGTGAAGAGATATAACATACCCAACAGATGGCATATTAAGAAACATTGCACAGTGCCTGTGAAAATATTCATGCATGTATATGATATTGCATATTGGTAAAATAGTGAGGTTTTGCATATACAATGAGCCACTTAAGATGATTATGGTGGTTGCTAACAATTAGTCGTGTTTGCATTGGTTATAGGACCAAAGACAATCGAAGCATGACTAAGGATGTGGATGATGTTGTTACATATGACCAACAACCTATGAAGAAAGGATGGGGCAACAAGTCTAGGATCATGAGGTTGGAAAAAGGACTGTGAAGCCTTGGTAAGATGCCAACTGATCAGATAATATCAAGCGATGTTAATGATACCCATGCAGGTAATGGTTATTTGTGCTTAATGGCATGAATATTGAAAGAGGATTTGGTAAGACCCCTCCAACTATGTTGATTTGGTTTGCATGTGGTACTGAATGCATGAATGCAAATATTAATCCATCGGATGTTGATGTATATGTAACTTCGGAACGTATTTCACATATATGTATATTGTATTCCTATAGAGATGTTATTATTCCTCTATAGAGAAGTGTCGTCATTTATATTGTAAGTATTGTAACTTATACTTGATGGGTTATTAGACCACCTTGTTGGGGTCGGCCCTATATAAGTCATGTGGGTCAAAGGGTTATTAGACCACCCTATTGGGGGTTTTCCATGTGGGTCAAAGGTTTATTAGACCACCCTAATGGGGGTTGGCCCAGTTAGCATTATGTTAAGTGGTTAAGTTGAGGCCGACCTAGTTGAGTAAAGGTCAAGTCAAGTTAGTGTATAAATAGAGAGTGTGTCTCTCTCATTTTACACATTCTATTCTCTCACTCACACTTTGGAGAGTGGCGCACTTGTGGAGGAGGAGATTCTGCTGCTAGGAGAAGACTATCTCTTGTATTCTGGTTGTATCATTGCTCTATCTATCTCTGAGGAAGTTATTGGGGTTTTTCACCTTTATGGTTTTCCCTAAGTAAACTCTGTGTCTCTTGTGTGCTTGCATTATTGTGTCCATGAATGATATGCTGTAGATTTGCTGTACATGTTGTTCTCTCAGTTAATATCCTAGATCGGATTGAAGTAAATTCTGAAAATTTAACATCGTATCAGAGCTAGCCTGAAAGAAGGCATGATATGGCATGTATGATACTTGTTGCACTTACGATGCTAGGGCTTGATATAGCAAAAACCAGTCATCGTAGCACTTTCGCTATAAATCCGTTTTGGAAAAGTTTTCAGATCTGAATATTTTACAGGTCGAATATAAGATCCCCATGTACCTTGTTTCCAAAGGAAAACCTCTAATTCGTTGTACTTTGTGATTTATGATCTGTACAATATAGGGTTTCTACCTCTTCCAGATCTGAGTCAAAATCAGGTGACCTTGGGAAAAAGGTCATAACTTGGGCTAGGAAGCTCCAAATGAAATTTCGTAAAATGTGACAAGTAGTACATAGATGATACTATCTTAGAAAAAATTGTTTAAAGGCCTAAGTTGAACCAGTGACACGTGGCACTCCGTACAAGTTCTCTCTCCTGTATTATCCCATAAACAGGTCACATTGCAACACTTGGCATAACTCTCTCTCACAGAATCCAATTGAGGTCATACCTATCGGGATGGAAAGATAATAGGTCGAGATATCTCAAGAAAAATGTTTAGACCATGTGGATCAAAAAGTTCAAAGTTACACCAGAAACAATTAGGTACATATTTCTGTCAAAACAGAATTATTTTTGAGTACCTTCATTCATGGCTTTCGAAATTTAGGGTTTCGGATAAAGTTGGAATTTTTGTAATCAGAGACCACGGATGAATTATACTCATCAAAATAGAAATTTAGAGACCAAGATCAGAATTTTTGGTTGGGCAGAAGGTCGGGCTTGATGAGACCCTAGTTCTGGACTTTGATCAAAAAAGTGGAAAATTAGGGCTTCTGCAAAAATGGGAATTTTTGAAATCCGTGACCACGGCTGGAAGCTCCTCATAAAAATAGAAGCTTAGAGCTTTGTATCAAACCTTTTGATGGGACAGAAGAGTGGGCTTCATAAAACCCCAGTTCGGGGTCACGTCCAGTGAATCCGGAAGTTTCAAAGGCAAAATTAAGGAGTGAAACTTTGCAGTTTTCAAATTCTTAACATACCAGCTTGATCAGCTCATCAAGGTGCATATTTCTATCCTTTCGGAAGTTTGAAATTCAAAGTTTGAATTTTTGGGGTTTATCTGACAAACCCTAATCCAGCTCCAGATCCAGTTCTTGCAAATCAAGTGGATTGGGTTAATCCTAGAAGAAGTTGGATTGGTCACCTGCATAAGTGAAGAAGTTCATATTTCAGAGGGAGATGAGGCTAAGGCCTTACATAAGAAGATTACAAGCAATATCGACAGGTATGACTTATCCAGGTATGTTTCGAGATTTGTTCATGATTAATTTTATGGTATATTTGTCTTCATATTATTACGGTTAGTACAATCTTGATTAAATCTAGACTTGTCGTATCACCTTAATAAAATTATGAATGCACAATAAAAGATATTCATTGATTAGGGTGTTGACACTTATGATTGTACTAATGCATTATGGCGTTGTATGAGGTTTATGTTGTCTACTAACACAAAAGGTACACCAAGAAAGTCAAATCATGTTCTACTTCAAGAACATATGCTCATGGTGACATGAAGACAAAGATTCATCCATTGTCATGGATCACATAGAAGATCTACATTCGAGGTATGTATAACTTGGTTCTACAATGGTTAACTTATGAGACATGCATGTTACTAGCACAAGTCACTGAAGAGAACTAGAAGACATTATGCGGGTATGTTAGACATAACTAGCTAGCATGCTAATCCAGGTATGTTTTTCCTATATCAAGCTAGAATCCTACCTTGTGTTAGGATCTTATAATGTTGTGTTGTTGATAATGATTATTCATGAATTCATAGGTTTGAATAGTCATGGCTGTATGCATATTATGTTTCTTACCATAATTGATGATATGACTAACCAGAAGAATCATGAAGGTATAGGTTTGAGTAATCACGGGTTTATGCATTGATGATTTAACTAATCAAAAGAGTCCTATGATCAAATAAGAATATGCATGAGTAAAAGAAGACTTCCCTGAAACCTTGAATACTAATGTTTATTATCTATAAATGATCATGAATATACATGTTTAAGATTATTGTGTTTTGATAGTATTAAGATTATACTAATAAATGTGTGATTATGTATGAGACCTCAAGGATAACACAATGATGATACTAATAAGCATGCATATTGATTAAGGATGGATGTAAGTTCAAGGACAGGTAATCCAAGAAGCAAAGATCAAGAGGGAGCACACTCCAGTTGTTCCTGTAAGAAAGCAAAGGAGCACACTTCAGCAGTTTCTACAAGGATGCAGATATTCAGAGGGAGTTGACCACTTCTCACAATCCACATCAGAATGGAGTTGCAGAAAAGAAGCAAAGACTGAAAGGGAGTCAACCCAACAATCAAACAAAGATAAGTATTTGAATTGTCAATTCTTACATAGTTGTTTGTTTAAATAATGTTATTCAATGATGTATATGCTTATGTTCCTAGAATTAGATTGTGTATTATGCATATTAGAATAGTTGCATTGATGAACAATATACTACTAATATACATGGGTAAGTGGCCTATGGAACTGTACAACATTCCATTGCTACTTATCTAGAATGAAACCTCTTTGTTGACATGTTAGGAGTTGTGCAAACTCTTAACAATGTTCTGGTAGAGACTGGAAGGCATCTAGCAAGTTGTGGAAATGGATAAATGTTGTATTGAAGCATTGGCTAAGATAACTGCATGACATATTTATTTATGTGTAAAGAATTTGTTCTGAAAATTATGAGATGTTTCTAATCATGCAATTTAACTTGTTTTGTAGGAAAGACCGTATATCTTCACCTACAAAAGAAGGACTACAACATTTGTTCCAGCAACAAAGATATCTATTGAAGATATTGAAGTTCCTAGGATCTGGGATGAAGAAATGGAATGCCATGATCCGTCGATCATGAAGAAGATGTTTGGGATGCAGTCCCAAGACCTGACAAGGAGTCACATGTGTGCAGATTGAAGAAAGCCTTGTATGGCTTGTAGCAAGCTCCCAGAACTTGGTGTGATACAAAGAGGAAGCTTGCTGTGGAGTTCGATTTGGGAATGATGCATTATTTTCTAGGTATGGAGGTGTGGCAGAATGCAGGTGGGATCTTCCTTGGTCAAGGGAAGTACACAGTAGATATTCTACAGAGATTCGTGATGATGGATTGCAAGGCCATGGCCACACCTAGGGAATCGAATATGAAGCTTCTATGTGATGCTTCATCTGAGCCGGTTGATATCTCTATGTATCGTCAGATGATTGGGTCCTTGATGTACCTGACGAACACGAGACCAGATATTTGCTTTGCGGTGAACACATTGAGCTAGTTCCTGACAGATTCGAGGAGTGTTCACCTGGTCTTTGTAAAGCATATTCTGAGGGGTACAGTTGATTATGGGCTCAAGTATGATGTGAATCAAAAGTTTAACCTGCAGGGTTATGTTGATTCAGATTGGGCAGGCAGTTCTGCAGATAGGGATCAAGTGTGATCTCTTGGTTTATCAGGAAGCAGTCCTGCGTAACACTGAGTACAGCCGAAGCAGAGTATGTTGCGATGGATGAGCAGTTTGCAGATGTATTGACCAAGCTGTTGGCCAGAGTGTAGTTTGAGTACTTCAGAGAGAGGGTTGGTGCACTTCAGATCGAGGTTCCTTCCAAAGGGAAGTGATGAGTCCGGAAGATGTAGAAGCACATGAGCTTTTCTGACATGGTTGATGTGTTCTCCCTTGGTCCTGATGTAATTGTTGAGCCATTTTTCACATGGTGGTAGATGTGTTCTCCCATGGTGAAAAATTAAGGGCTGGAGCCTTCCCCGAATCGCGGTAGATGTGTTCTCCCATGTCGATGGTGTAAGTGTTGGATGATGTGCATCTGGGATGTGCTTCGTGGATGATGAGATGATCTGAAGAGGACAATTCTATGATGATCAGGAGGATCATGGATGATGAGCATCAGGACGATGCTCCAGTTACTGCTCTGTGTATGCATCATTTTGGATGTTGGATATGATTAGTTGGATCATTTATATGTATATGTATGTACGCATCATGTTGGATGCTAGATATGATCAGTTGGATCACTTGTATGTATTTTTGTATATGCATCATGTTGGATGCTTGGACCATGTATCTGTATATGTATCAGGTGGATACATTGTATGATCAGGTGGATCATGTATGGTGATATGTATCATGTATTTGTATTTGTATCAGGTGGATACACTATATGATCAGGTGGATCATGTATGATGATGTGTATCAGGTAGATACTTGGTATGCATCAGGTAGATGCATTGTATGATCAGGATGATCATGGATGACAAGCTTCAGAATGTTGCTCCAGATGACATGCAGCAGGATGTTGCAGTGATAATGATCAGGATGATCATGTGTACATCAGGATGATGTATGGTAAGTATCAGGTTGATACTCTGTGGCCGTGGAACAGGTTGTGCAAATAAGCATGTAATTTGTGCCCTGGGAGATTTGCAGATAGTCTTTCGAGGTTTTGCCTATGGCATGTAATTTGTACCCTGGGATATCTAGCAAATGCTCTTTCGAGGTTTTGCTTGGGAGGACATATAATTTGTGCCCTAGGATATCTGCAGATAGTCTTTCGAGGTTTTTCCAATGGCATGTAATTTGTGCCCTAGAATATCTGGCAGATGCTCTTTCGAGGTTTTGTCCTATGGCATGTAATTTGTGCCCTAGGAGATCCGATAGGTTGAGCCGTGTGCTCGTAATCAGTCCTGGGATGCTCTTTCAAGGTTTTGCCATGACCACATGTAATTTGTGCCCTAGGAGATCCGATAGGTTGAGCCTTGTGCTCGTAATCAGTCCTGGGATGCTCTTTCGAGGTTTTGTGGTGACCACATGTAATTTGTGCCCTGGGAGATCCGATAGGTTGAGCCTTGTGCTCGTAATCAGTCCTGGGATTCTCTTTCGAGGTTTTGTGGTGGGGTCACATGTAATAAGTCCTGGAGATCTGGATAGGATGAAAAAGGCCTCAGATGCTCTTTAGGGTTCTTGCTAGTCAAGAGACTCTTTTAAGGTTTTGTGACGCACGTAATAAGTCCTGAGATTTCCACAATATGGCCAGTGATGACGAAGACCTGCAGGTGGTGGGCCTACATCCAGTATGAAAAAGGACTGGCTCTGTAGAAATTCCTATGACGAGTAGATTCAGAGATTGATTGAGATAGTAGCAGCAGTGACGATGATCCAGAGAAGATGACTTGTGCTAGAAGAACTGTGTCGAGAAATACCTTCCTAGTTAAGAGGGAGTGTTGATGTATATGTAACTTCGGAATGTATTTCACATATATGTATATTTTATTCCTATAGAGATGTTATTATTCCTCTATACGGAAGTGGTTGTATTCCTATAGAGATGTTATTATTCCTCTATACGGAAGTGTCGTCATTTATATTGTAAGTGTTGTAACTTATACTTAATGGGTTATTAGACCACCTTGTTGGGGTCGGCCCTATATAAGTCATGTGGGTCAAAGGGTTATTAGACCACCCTATTGGGGGTCGGCCATGTGATTTAAAGGGTTATTAGACCACCCTAGTGGGGGTCGGCCCAGTCAGCATTATGTTAAGTAGTTAAGTTGAGGCCGACCTAATTGAGTAAAGGTCAAGTCAAGTTAGTGTATAAATAGAGAGTGTGTCTCTCTCATTTTATACATTCTATTCTCTCACTCACACTTTGGAGAGTGGCTCACTTGTGGAGGAGGAGGCTCTGCTACTAGGAGAAGACTATCTCTTGTATTCTGGTTGTATCATTGCTCTATCTATCTCTGAGGAAGTTATTGGGGTTTTTCACCTTTATGGTTTTCCCCAAGTAAACTTTGTGTCTCACGTGTGCTTACATTATTGTGTCCGTGATTGATATGTTGTATATTTTTTGTACATGTTGTTCTCTCAGTTAATATCCTAGATCAGATTGAAGTAAATTCTGAAAATTTAACACCACCCCCGAGCTGGGTTGTGTATCCACTAAGGAGGTTGATGGTTGTCTCTCACAGTAAAAGTCTCATCCCAATGCTAAGCCAATACTCTATTGGTTTTATCAAGCAATCCAGGGAACATTCACGATAATTTCACAGTCAAGGACACATCCGATTGCTAAGCCAATACACGATTGGGTTTATCAAGCAATCAGGGAATAATGGGACAATGTTAAGCTAGTGAGTTCACTACAAAACTGCAGGCATCTCAGACTAATCAGCTAGCATGGCACCCACAATACCTACCTCACCCAACACAAGGAAGTTCCTCTTCTCTGTTGTATAGTCCCTCAAGACCCCTTCCCTCCATTTCTATTCAAGGTGAGCATATAAAGGTCTAGCCAATGTTCTCATGATTTTACAGCCTTTACTAGGTTTATCAAGCATTCAAGCAATAAGGGGGATGGTGCTAAGCCAGTGAGCTCATTGACAGAGCTGCAGACATCTCAACACTCAACAGCATGGCACCCACATTACCTACCGCACCCAACACAAGGAAGGTCCTCTTCTCTGTTGCTCATTCCCTTGAGACCCATTCCCTCCAGTGCTATTCAGGGTGGGCATAGAAAGGACCATCTCCAAGTTCTATGAGACTACAGTCTTAACTGGGTTTATCAAGCAAATCCAACCCCAAAACTTTCCCTTCCACTTCTGCTAAAACCAACATGTTACTAACCCGGTTGCGGACTAAGCTCTGTCCCACAACATCCCACTCTATATTTCCCTCCTTACACAGGGAATCGCATTCCTATTCTTCTCGGCTTCACGATTGGTTCTACGAAGACTGGTGAATGATAGTGTATGAGTAGTTTGTGGATGCATGATTACTGAATAATGAATCCTCCTCTTCCCTAACCAAGGGATAGCAAATAGGTTGCACAGATTACCCAAGCATGGAGTGGCTTACGGGGCACGCAAGCACAGTTCGTCCCCTTCCATACTGGCCCGCCGGTCTGTTCCATACTCCATTGACTTCATGAGCCTATTTTTTCAACCACTCTCTTACAGTTGCATTAATGACGGCATGGGAGGCAGATGGGTTCATTAATGGACAAGTGGAAACATGGGTTCCCATCCCCACAACCCCCTCACCACTCCCTAGTGGATACACACATCCCCTTATCTTACATTGCCTCCATAGCCAGTCCCTTCAGTATTGTATTGCAATAATAATAACTACATCATTTAAAATGCTCCATGGCTTAACATCCCATGGTTGATTAACTATCAAATACCTGCATGTGTAATAAAACCAGAACATCCACTAGTGGGGCCTTGTCCTTGAGATCCACACTAGGGAAAACACATACATAACATGTATACAATTTTCACATCAATCCAATAATCACAGGGGTCGAAATAGGGGTATTACAAAGACACCCGCGAGTTGATTCATATGAAAGTCGCGGTTATGCTTTAAAATAGGAAGAAAAAATATGTTTTTGAGGAGAGGACTGCAAGGCTCAGCTCCAAATCATCTAAGGTCAAGTAAGCTCTTCCATTCATAGTGTCCTTTTGTGTGACCAACAGAGCAATCCGGTCACGGACGGAGAAGTGTTATTTTGGCCGATAACAGATGCCACCTAATGTATGAGGTTAGAGGGAAACGATGTTTGAAATGCATTACAATCCAGGAAGAGGAGGAGCAAAGAGACAATAGGATGAGATCACAAACGGTACCTGAAATGGAAACAAGGTCAGCCAACAATTACAATATTGATATCAGGAGATGTTCAGAATGGTAGAACATGATCTCCAATACATAACAGAAAGATGTATATAGCATGGCCACTGAAATACAAGCATGGATCCATGTCAAAATAGGAGATCATAGCCATAACAACAAACTAGATCTATGTCTCATCAAGAGCCAACAATGAGTGTGGCTCAGTCTTGTTCAAATTTGGCAATAACAAAAATATGATAATGTTATTATAGGCCCAAGGTCTTCGTCCAAACTGTCTCAAGGTACGAATCTTAACCATGTGAATAAATGAGTTGATGTCGAACATCGGGGACACCGTTTGATTACCGTCCAATGATGGGAACCATTAAAAAATGCGAGGGAACCCACCAATAATGAAAATGGGACCCAAGGTACCTGGTACATTCTAACAAGTGTGAATAAGAGGTCTTGAATTCAAACACCTGAAGAATCCATCAAGTAGGAGACATTGATGTATTCCCACTACCCAATAGCGAGGGAAATTTCTACCGGTGACTACAATCCCCAAGGTACTACTGAAAACTCTAAACTTTGATCCCAGAGCAAGATGAGTTGAAGTCGATGGGAAGAAGTTTGTTGGAAAGGAGGCCTTAAGGAATCCTCCATCATCCAACACAAGGAACAATCAAAGGTTTATCTAATCTGGAGTAGGACTAAGTACATGATGAAACATACTGACATCAAGGAATGGCCAACACATGAGGTCAACTTAATTGAATAAAGGACGACACAGGTTGTATCCTTGAACATTGAGCACGACAAAAAGAGTGACTTAGGCAGCTTTGAACACAAAGGACCATGATATAAATCTGCAATGTAGGAGACATTAACAGATTCTCCATATGATTGGAAGAGTAACCAATCGGAGGAGTAAAAAATCTGAGATCAGGTTTATCCTAAGGCCAAAAACTAGAACCCAACATGTTTTGAAAGACTCAAAAGGGTGCTTTTTCAAGGATAGGTTGTTGTCATAAATGAAATGAAATGAAATAGCGGAGATTTCCCTTCCCTTTTCTCTTTTTATTAAATAATGTCTTTTCTTAGTTTTAATGAGCATGAAAAGATTGAAAAGAAAGCTCGATAATTTCTTTCTTGTAAATTTTAATGAGTCCAAGAAAGCAAACTCAATAGTCGTTCTTCATTTTTAAAACAAGCTCGAAGAGGGGAGAGAAGAATGCTTGGTATAAGTCCAACCATGTGTAATTTAATGATTCCATGGGAGGGAAACTCAGGACCTTCTTCATGTTTTAATGAGTTTGAAGAAGAGATAGACTAGTACTCGATAATACCGATCCATAGATTTTAATATCGAGCTTGGATCTATTCATGCTCGCCAGTGTTTTCAATTTTAAGGAGTTTGAAAAACTTAAACAATAACTCCATACATGTACTTGTGGATTTTAATATCGAGCCCGAGTTGGTATGTGCTTGCCGGTGTTTTCATATTTAAGGATTCTGAAAAACTTAAACAATAACTCCATATGCCTACTCGTGGATTTCACATCGAGCCCGAGTTGGTAAATGCTCGTTGGTGTTTTCATATTTCGAGAGTCTGAAAACCCTAAAGAAGACTCCAAAGGTCCTTTTTCTGAGAGTTAGTCTCCTCACCTGAAAATTTTTAAAACAACGAGAGAAGAACTCTTCTAGCCAAGTATGACTAGAGTATACCTTTTTCGTAAGTAATCCAAAAAGATCCGGAAAAGGGGTAAACTTTAATCTAAGTGGATATCTGTTCAAGTCCTTTAACGAGTTTGAACAAGACAAGCATGCTCGGCAATCTTGTTGAGTTTTTAAAGAGTCTAACAAGAGCATAAAAAGACACTATAAGGACAAGGAACTTAATGTTAAGTAAAAATAATATACCATGTATAAGTTCCTGACGTATCAAGTGACGAGTAGAATCAACGACAATGGATAGCAAAAAATGGTAGTCGAAAAATGAACAAGGGAGGCTTCGAAATGACATAAAATGACAGCATAGATATAATGTGTTGAGCTAAACTGATGTGTCAAAAAGAAACAAACCTTGTATTAATCACCTTTTGCAAAAAGTGCCTTTTAAATGCTTTACCTAATCAAAACAACTCAAAAAAGGGGCATTGGGATTAAATCAGATTTAAAAAGAAATCTGAAACTATACAAAGTAGGTAAAAATTAAAAATAATTTCTATAAATAGTTCCAAATTGAAAACATAATTCACAAACCATTTTACCATTGTGGAGAAAGTTTTAAAACCTTCATACTTCAAGCGTTGATTGTGGGCAGGGATGATTTTAAGAACCCCACCCAAATTTATATGTATAAAAAATGGGCGAATCTCCTCGGTATATAGGAAAATTTGAAGGCGATTTTATCAATAATATAATATGTATATATAAAAAATTGGCGAATATTTCATTTTATTATATAATGTTGTAAAATATTGGTGAATCTTTCACTAAATTATAAGATATTGTAAAATCTTGAAGAACATTTCACTGCATTATAAAAAATTGTAAAAATTGGCGAACCTTTCACTGATTTATAAGATATTGTAAAAAAATGGTGAATCTTTTTCCAACAAGACTCACCATCTCTTTGATTCCTAAGAAATCACAATTCAATGTGCTTTCACTTTGCCTTCTAATAGGTTTCTCTTCAAATTATTTGATTCACAGGAGCCCCATCCCAGTCTTCAAAGGAAAACACATTTTCATTTTCAAAATCATTTATGCGTATCAATTGAAATTTCATTGTATTATTGCTTTCAACAAATAAATTTCTCAGACTCTTGAATGATTATAGTTTGGGATTATGACAATATTTGTTGATATCCTCAAAACACTACTAGAGGATGCATGATTTCTATGATCATGACTCAAACTCTTTGTCAAACAAAATCGTTAATATACTTCCTATAAATTCCTTTTTAAGTTGTAATTGAAAAGTCCTAACAAGTTTTCTTAATGACCATCTGTCACATATTTCATTTTTCATAGTCCCATTCTTATGAATCTATGTATGAGTTTCTTAAACCTTGCACAAATATTTGGAGATGAGCACTGTATGTAGAACAATAAGAGTGAAATCAGAAGATCTTGTTGATGACTTCATGTTATTGTTGCATGGTCCTATTCGCAGGTAGGCTCTACCTTTTTCAATGGAAGGTGATAATGCATGGCATATATTCACACTTATTGTTTAAAAAATTGGTATCTGAGGTTAAGGGAAACAAAAAAAGCTTCTTTCCATCATGCCCAAAATTAAGGAATGCATGTCACTTCAGCCATCCAAATGATATATACTTTAGATCAATGATAGAAAAATGATAGATACTTTAGTCTTGTAGCTAATCATTTAGCAAACTTACTGTAACATGAAAGATTGAATTTGAAGGTTGTTGTTATGGTAGAGTAGTTGAATGGAGTGAAAAGGTTGCAAATAATTCATGTAGTTGTCTTAAGTCCTGGAGCAGAGCACCTTTAGACCATTTCCTTCTGGTAACAAATAAGTCATTTTCCCAGCAAAGAATGATCATAAAATGGTTCTAACCAATAAATGTTATCCTCCTTACTTGCAACAAGTATGTGTATATTAAGTTAGTTGGTGACTTTGGTTGGTATGCCTCTATTCTAAATGACAATGGTGGAATCCCTCATTGTCTACATGTAAAGAGGTGGAAAGGAATTTTGGAAAAGACTAAAAATTTGGTTTTGTAAAGATTCGTGGAGAGAGTAGGGAAAGCATCAAAAGATTCCCAATTTATGGGAAAGGTGGAACTGCTGAAAAACCAAAAGATGGATGGTTGTCAAATTCTCTTATTTCACTGAAGAGCAGGACACCAAATACCTAATATGTCAAGCAATATCAAGCAAGCTCAACACTATTTCTATTTGGAAATTTGGTTGTACAAACATAGGAAAAAACTCAACATACAGGAAAGCATAAAGGCCAACACTAGAGACAAGTAAAGGGTTGGAAATTTTTGTAGGTGAAGGATGAGAGAGCCTGTGAGGGCCACTGTATTTTTATGTAGACCAAGAAATCAATCCAGAGTATTCATCTCCCACATCGTAGAATTTGTCTTCTATAGGGGGGAAATGTGCTCTTTGATCGTACTATCTGAATTTAGACTTTCTATGGAAGGGCTCAACTTTTCGTGGCCTTCATTTACTAACCTATATATTATAATTATACATATATTAATTTTGTATTCAAACAATTGAATACACACACACACACACTAAAATGGGTTAAAACCTTGTACAAATAAAATATAGTAGCGTGGAAGGTTTAGAATAATTTACAGTAAACTTGATAAACTAGCGATAAAAAGAGCAAGGAATTTGCATACACTCAACTTTAATGCATAAAGCATTGAACATATATCTCTAATATTTATCAAGGTATAGGAAACAACATGTTGTTAGATAAGATCATCTGAAAGGGAAACAACTGCCATACCATACAATAGAGATATATCTCCATATCCCAAAATCCTATATCCCCAAAAGTCCTTTTCTCTTATCTAAAGTAAGAAAACAACCTCAACTAACAAAACCTAACTATTTTTCAAATTGAAACCCCCTTGAATTTCTAATAATTAACTATGAAAACATAATTAATACCCTCAACAAGTTTTCAACCAAGTGTAGGAGAATAGTTTTACCAAGTGTGCAAGTGGAAGAATGCTTCTGCCAAGTGTTAATTCAGATAACTCTACAATATCAATGTGTGTAATTAATACTTATGTGTTTTCTTATTGCAAGTCATGGGTAATTTGTTTGAATCTAGAGGTAGTGGTGTAAATCATTAATGTGGCGTAGCACCTCTACCCGGAATATTGAAGTTGGTCCTCCAAGGACATTAGTCAACACCTTATAGTTTTGATGAAAGTTCCTAATCCAAATTTTAATATAGGGTAGTCCATGATGAACCTACAAAAGATCATTATGAAATACATCCATGCCATCATATGAGTGAGATGTGATCTTGTCAAAAGATTTATCATCTTTTCATTATCATGTCTTATCATGTAATGAGAATATTGTCATTTTACAGGGTTAAGTATAATCGACACATCAATCATGCTACAATTTTTCAAATATTTTATCATCCAAGCAAACAGTTGAACTTTCAAGTAAGCACCAATAATCTAGATTCACAACAATTTATCCTTGAAATTCAATAATAAGCTATTCATGGCATTAAGGGAATACCTTACACAATCAAAATCCAAATAAAATTTCCATGTTTATCATGATATTAATAAGCACATTAGTTGTTAACTCACCATCTATTTTCTCTATCGTGTATATATTTAATCATTATGCAAGTTTATGAGGTCTCTTTGCATCTCTCACTTAACTCATTTCAAAGACTATATACTTAGGAGTTTGGATAATAGATCATGGAAATCCTCATTAGCTTCAAGGTGCCAATTCATAGGGTTGCAATTTGGTATTGTCTTGAAGATAGCAAATCCTGAAATTCATGGTTAGAGTGTTGGGGAACAAGGACGGCAGAACTGAAGAAGTAGAAACATAATGTTTAACATACTCAACATTGGACATAAAGAAACATTGCCAAATGATTTCAAATGAGAACTAATTGACACATATCCACTTCCAAGTAACTACATATTTACCACCTCACATTGCTATGATAATCTTTCTTATAGATTCTCGACACAATTATCTTTATCTTTATTTACACAATCTATAAATATTTCACATTCAACTTTAAATTTCTTTTACAAATATGTGGGTATTATATCCATGAATTATTCATTCATAAAACTAAAAATTCACTTCTATATCCTTGAATGTTAAATCATTTTTGCTCATTTCAAATCATGTTACATACTAATCATATTCAATCAATAAACCAATGCAACATAAACATTTTATATTATCGATTTATTTCCCTTTTAACTACATCTTCCAACATATGCCAAAAACAATTTAAGAATTAGCAACAATCCAAAAAATTTACTTGACTACTTATCATGCTTAATTTTTTAAATATTATTTTAATTATTTTGCGTGGTATAAGACCTTATCCTACTTTATATTTTAAAATAATTACCTTTATATTACCTATAATTGCATGATTATACTTAAACATTTTAAACTCCCTAAGAGAAACCTAGAGAACCGCTCTTGAAGATACCAATGGATGATGAAATGTAAAAATAAGCATAAATGGTTAAAACTGAAGTACACAACACAAACACCACAAATTGTAGGAAGAATTGAAAGTTGTAGAGGATAATTTGGAATTTTGTCCAAATGAAAAAATTAAAGTGGAATCTTACAAGTGTTTGTAAGTGTTGTTTTTCCTTACAGGATAACCACTCTCAAATATTTTCTTAAGTACATTCAGCTCAACAATTTTGAACCCCATTTCAACTTGCGAAAACTAAATGGAAATCCCTTTGCAAGTTATCTTGAAATCACTAATTTTGAGTGACTTTCATTTAGGTGACTGTATCCATTTCCTAATAATTTTTTCTCTAAAATTAATTGAAAATACTGAAGTACATATCCATCTCTATAAGAAGTAAATTTGAGAGTTGTTGAATAAGTTTGGCATGGCAGAGCATAACCTTCTCTCTATTCCAATAGTTTAGAGTGTGAATCTCACATCAAAAGAAGGAAATGAATTTGTGGATGCAACCACGTACATATAACTTGTGGGGATTCTCATCTACCTTACCATCACTAAACAATATATTTCATTTTCTATTGTGATCATTTTCATATTTATGCAAAAATTTGTGATGGGCATTTGTCTGCTGCAAAAAGAGTTATAAGATACTTGAAGAAAACTCAATACTTTGGACTCAAATATTCTAGAATAGATGGCTTCAAATTGTTTGGATACTCTAATTTAGAATTTTATGGTGACAAAGAGAACGGAATGTCTACTTCAAGCTATATCATGAGTATTGGATCATCATATTCCTCTCGGTCACACAAATGTGTTGTTCCATCATTCCACAATGGAGACAACATATGTGGCTCTTATAGAAGCAACAAAGGAAACTATATGTCCATTAAGAAGATACCAGAATATTTGCAGGAGAAATAAGTAAATTCTACTTCTCTATTAGTTAACAATAGTTCTGCAATTATCAAACTAAGCACATCAACACAAAGTACCATCTTATTCAATATCACATAAAGGCCAAGACCATTTTTTGAGACATTGTTCCACAAGTGAGAAATTTGCAAGGCATCTTCACCAAAGTGCTTGGAAAAGAAAAGCCTGAAAACTTCATAAAGATGCTTGGACTCACAAACACCATCTTAGATTAAGAGGGGATGTCGAAAATCTAATCCATAGATATTATGGTTCCAAGATTTTGTAAATAATGTAAATATCTAGCTTTAGTTTCTTGTTACTAAGTTGAAGAGTCATGTACCTTTGGAAGATGAAGACCAAAGGTCACTTCTCCATATATAAATAAGACATTCATGCTCAATGAATAATCAATCCAACTTGGAAAGTTTCTCAAACTTCTCAACAACCATTTTTCCTATTAAAATTATTAAAATGCCTTTCTTGTTATAAAAACTCCTCTAATGATAAAATGATGAATAATAGTAAATAATTTTAAAATTTTGACATAATCAAAATATACAAAATATTTAATATTATAAAAAAATTCTTAAAATAAATATCACGATAATAATAATAATATCTAAATGAAAGAATATAAAAATAAGCATGAAAAAGCTTTAAAATAAGATACATACTCACCCACAAACAAATGTCAATGATTATATTAACCCAAAAATAAGACACTCATGCTCACCAACTTGGAAAGTTTCTCAAGCCTCAGTTTTCTATTAAAACGGTTAAGATGTCTTTCTTTTCATAAAAATTTCTCGAATACTATAATATAGTATAAATAGTATAAAGTATTTAATAAAATGATATCCATATTTTAACATAATAAAAAAATATAAAATATTTAAAACATGAAGAAACACCACGTAAAATAAATATCAGAATAGGACTAAAAATTTGTAAATGAAATCTAATATAACAACAATACATCATACATCAAACAAATGTCGATTATTACCATATTAGCCAAAAAAAATTGTTAAAATCATTCATTCATAATCTAACATAAGCTTAAATTTAACACAACAATTATCGAATATTAAATATTCTTAGCTTTCATAGTACTATGTAATTGTTCCTTTAACCTTCGTAATTGAGAATTTTTTGGGGGGAAATGGACACTATAAACATAGTTTTGACTGTAATTTTCACCTCAAAATATGAATACATCTAGATAGAGTAGAAAGAAGCGGACTAAAGACTATTGCCAATCTATCTAAATAATTGATGATGTCTAAACTTTTTTAGTAACTTATTATTTATTTATGATAGAATCACAAAAAAATCTTCCATAATCTTAGACCGGCTCCATTATCGCTCTGGTAGAATCCTCTAGTAATATTATAGAAAAATACACGCTCCATGAAATATGGGGCGAATGGAGTTGGAATTCTAACTCGGACCAAATGGGGAGGGCGATTTTGATTTTTTTTAAAAGGTAATTCCTATAAATCGGGGCGAATGGAATGCCTTAGCTCAAATTTCATGGACGAAAATCAAAATTTTCCCTCTCATATAAATACATGCGGGCTAATCCTTTGCATATAATTTATTTTTAAATAAATTTGGGGCGAATGAAAATAATAATAATAATTAAATATCATATTAAAAATTTATTCAGAGAAAATTGGAAATCCCTTAAATTTTGTTCATGGTTGAAATTTCGCTCCTAAAATTTTCCTTGATTGGGGGTGAACCGGGCAGCGGAATCGGACACCGTCACTTGCAAGTACTCTATCTCAACCTCTTCTATCATTTTCATCCATTAATTTAAATTTTTAGTGGTGTTTTGGAATTTTTAAATGCATTTTTAAATTTAGGGCATCGTACCCGCGGGTATGCCTGAGTAAAACTCGCGGGCACGTGAAATGTGCGCGAGTTTACCATAGGGAGACTCACGGGTACCCGCGTCTGTCTCAAAAGAGAAGCCGTAGGTGCCGCAGTGTAAAAAATAAAAATCCCAACCTAATGAAAAAAAATGGAAAATTGTGATGCGGGCATGGTTCTAACTTGGAGGGAGAGAGAACATGAGGCCATGGACAGGGATGCCATGGGGGATCCTCTCACCTTGAATGCATTACGAAGGTGTGGGCTCCTAAAGTTTTTTCCGAACTACAAGTATGTGTGCGCAAACGTATTTGCTCCAAATGCTCGTCGTTGATTGAGATGTCGATCATGGCATGTTTGATCTCCAAGGGGAGATGCGTGATATCACCATAGAGGATATATATTTCATTACCGGCCTATCCCGACGAGGTGAGGGAGTTAACCCCAAATGGACATTTATAGGAGTGAGTGCATTATCCATTCGGGACTATATCAACACCTACTGCGCTCCTGGCACTGAGAAAAGCGGGAGCCAAGTTCTTATTGGGAAAATTGCAAGCTTCCCTCTAAAGGTTATCTTAAGTACAATCAATCGGATTGGAGGAGGCACAGCACAACACTTAGCCTCGCGGAACTATATGCAAATAGGTGTAGAATGTTTTCGTGATGTCATCTTTGATTGGTGTTCGGGCCTACTGGTGAACATGAAGCAGCAATTGACAGTGTAAAATGGGGAAGAAAAAGAACTTTGGTTATGGCAGTATAATGTGTACCTTTTTCTTCGAGAGAGTCCCCGCTCTTAGTCTAGGGGTGGCTCTACCAGTGTTGAACCCCCGTGAGCCAATGATGACTCGGTGGGGTGATATATTCCTACGTCAGGGTGGTGGTGAGACCAGCTTGTCATATGTTGATGAGGATTATCTAGTGTGGTGGAGTCGCCAAGTACCGGCACTAGAGCAGTTTCTGTATGAAGGCATGGATTTTCGAGGGGATACATAGCTCCTACTACCTCCAGGATCAGCTTGGGGAGAGATAGGTACCAAAATGTGTTTATGTTTTTCAAAAATTATTTAATTTTTATGTCTTAAGTATATAATTTTTATGATGAGTATGAGTACTAATGCTATAACTTATGCAGATGTGGGGCCGGTGAGACCTATTGGGCATCCTAGAGTGTTCATCCGACCAACCGAGCCAAGTGCTGCAAATGCCATGCTGAGGAGCATTGAGGGGAAGATGAGTTAGTTGAATTATGATATCCCTACGTACAAGATAGAGCGGATGTCGCTCGACATGCAGGAACATGTGGAAGGAGTGCCCCTAGTGTGGATCTGGCTACTTAGGAAAGTAGTTAGGCTAGTCATCTGTTATAGGGATGTCGTGGAAGAGATAGCTGAGGCTCCTCCCTCTCCATAGGGAGAGTGACATATTATTTTTGAGGTTGTTATGCCCACTTTTGTATATATTATGACATTGCGACGGATAGTGACTCAAACTCATATTATTTTTTTATCCATATATATATATATGCAGTATCAGTTTATATGCATGTGTTTGTCTTATGTGTGTGAATGATTAATGTTATTGTGTATGGTACAAATGTAAATCTAGTACGTAATTTGCAAATGAATCAGCTAATGTATTGAAATTCCTTGAAATGTGTTGATATGTAATATAATCAAAATGTCTTTCAAGCAATCTAAATCACAAAAACTGATGGAGCAAAGAAGGATCTCTAACCCTATATTCACCCATCAAGTGAAGTACTACTAACTGCAAATCAAGTCTTACCTCCAAACATGAAATGCCATGATGGATAGCATCTCCGAGTAATTCGATAACCACGCTATACTCAGCTACGTTTTTCATCATAGGGCCCAAACAAGCACCTCCCAAAGAAACGAGTTGGTTAGAGGGTGAGTAAATAACCCAATCCGTTGAAGCCAACTGACGGGTGTGGCGACTAGCACCATTGGTGAATCCGATGAAGCACTTGGTTATCATCTAAAATCACAATCCAGAAGACACATAAAATGCAAAAACCAAAAATACTAACTCTACAACAATGTGCAGCTATAGTACAAGAAAAATCATGTAGGCCTAAGCATAATACTTCTTCAAATAGAGCCCGTTTCTGGGCTCAGGAAACTTATAACCATCATAATTTGTCAACTCATAAGATCCCTTCTTCAACACATTAGAAACAATGTAAGGTCTGAGCCACATGGATTTAAACTTGCTTGCCCCCAAGGGATCCTTGTCTTGGTCGTAGAGCAAGACAAAGTCTACTTATGAGAAAACCCTTGGTTTTACAGACTTATCATACTGATGTTTAACTCAGCTTTTATGAGCTTCGTTCGTAGTAAACGCATCATGGCGTTGTTCATCTAAATGCTCTAAATGAAGCAAACGCTCTTCTAAAGAAGAAGTTTCGGGAAGTAGTTGGATAGCCAACATCAAAGATGGAATCTCGCATTCAACTGGTATGACTGCCTCCAACTCATGAACGAGTTGAAAAGGTGAGAAACCCGTAGCAGTCTTAACGTTGAATTGATACGCCCAAAGAGCAAGATACAACATAATGTGTCAGTTGGATCTACTGGCATTAACGGTATGTTGAAGGATAGTTTTCAAAGTTTTATTAACCGCTTCATCTTTCCCATTCGCCTACAGATAAAACGAAGATGAATCTTCTTGTCGAAAACCTAACATGGTGTATAACTCGGTCATCATGTTGTTCTGGAAATTTCTATTGTCTCCTTAGGAATACCAAACCTGGCAATGATCTGGTTGAAAACGAAATAAGACGTCGTTTCTCCATCTACTTTCACAGAAGGCATTGCCTCTGCCCACTTCGTAAAGTAGTCGACAGAAACGATGATGTGATAATGTCCTCCAGCCGAAACTGGGTTACAAGTCATAAATTCAACCCCCCACTTAGTGAAAGGGCCTGCTGTGATAACAGGGTGAAGAGGAGCTGGGTGTACTCACATTTTCTTTGTAAAAAACTGACAAGGTTGGTAGTGTTTCACGGCTTCCGGGCAATCTTTAAATATGGTGGGCCAAAAATACCCAACACGCAGTATTTTTTGGGTTGTTTCCAACCCAGAAAGATGACCCCCACAGGCTCCAGTATGGGCATCATTCAATACTGACTCAGCTTCCTCCAAGGTCAAAAAACGGCATAATATGGAATCTACCACAGGTCTATAAAGCGTGTTAGAAATAATGAGGTAATTATTTGCATGGTGTCTAAGCTTTTGTCGTTCGTCTCTGGAGAAAGTCGGGGGACACTTCAAAGTCTAGAGATATATTAAGATATCTCCATACCTTGTGTCAGAGGTCGCAATGAGAAAAATGTGTTCATCAGGTAATGACAAATCTTCCTCATTGCTCATTACATCACTAGGGAACTCGGAGATCAGCTCGGCGAACACCAAAGACTTTTTTGACTTAGCAGATTGAAATGCTAGGTCAAATTCTTGCAAAATGAAAATCCGCTTATTAAATTTCTCTTCGATGATACATCGGGTTAATACATATTGAAAAGGATTAACATCTGCAACAACTGTGTTGGTCCACAATAATATGTAATGATGTAACCTCTGAATGGCATAAACACTAGCTAATGCCAACTTCTCGACGTGAGAATATTTGAGTTTGGGAGTTACCAATGTGCAAGAGAGATAATAAATGGCATGCTCTTGGAGCTTGTCATCCTCCTGAACTAGTACTATGTCGATCGTGAAAACAAATGCCATGAGTTATAGAAGGAAATCCTTAGTATAATCCAGTGGACTCAGCAAGGGGGCTGATAATAATGATTTTTTCAAAGCGTCAAATGAAGTTTGTGCAGCCTCATCCCAGAAAAAGTGGGTATCTTGCTTGAGCAGTAGCATGAATCCTTTGGTGATCTTGGCATAGTTCATAATGAATCATCGTAGAAAATTAGACATGCCCTGCAAACTTTGAATTTGTCTGAGGGTGTGAGGAGTGTTAGTTTTTCATCATCTAATTCAATATGATCTAGGATCTTAACTGAGAGAACAACATGTACAGCATATCAAACACAAGAGACAAGAGACACAAAGCATTTCACCGGGGAAAACCAAGAAGGTGAAAAACCCTGCAACTTCCTCGGAGATAGAATAAGCACCAATACAAAGATCACAAAGATGAAACCCCAAAACAAGAGATAGTCTCCTAGCAGCTGCTCCTCCTCCACTTGTGCGCACTCCTCCTCTCTCTCACTAATGTGAAGTGAGTGAGTGAGTGAGTGAATGAATGAATGAGAGACACACACTCTCTATTTATACAATGACTTGACCTTCCTTTAATCCTAACTAGGCCGACTTCCTAAGGAAGCCTAATAACTCATCCACATGTCACTGGGTCGACCCCACTAGGGTGGTCTAATAACCCTTTAACCCACACTGGGACAACCCCTCTAAGGTGGCCTAATAACCCATCAAATATAAGTTGCGACACTTACAATAATGCTCGCGACACTTGCAAATACAAATGACGACACTTCCAACTGGAGGAATAATACATCTCCGTTGGGGATACAATAAATACAAATGTACATACAATATACAAGTGAATATCTTCCAAAGTACAAATACATCAACACTCCCTCTTAACTAGGAAGGTATTCTCTCGACACAAGTCATCAATACATATAGGCACAAGTCTTCAATACTGGAGTTGGATCATCGCCACTGGATCACAGAGCATTATCGTCACTACTGCTATACTCGCCATCTCAATCATTGGTTCTATATCTCAATTCTTCTTGTCATAGGAAGTTCTACAGAGCCATCCCCTTTTCCTGCTAGATGTAGGCCTAGCCTCCTGTAGATATTCATCATCTCTGCGAGCTGGCCATCATGTGGAATCCTCAGGGCTGATTACGTGCGTCAACAAAACCTCGAAAGAGCATCCTAGGACTGATTACGAGCTTATTGATCAACCTATCGGATCTCCCAGGACTTTTACATGTGACCTCCACAAAACCTTAAAAGAGTGCCTTGCGACCTGCAAGATCTCTAAACAGGATCCGATTACTTTTACGTGCCTAGCACAACCTATCCAGATCTCCGGGACTAATTACATGTGATCTCCACAAAACCTTAAAAGAGTATCTTGCCCTGTAAGATCTCTAAAGAGAATCCGAGGACGTTTATGTGCCTAGCACAACCTGTCTGGATCTCCAGGACTGATTACATGTGGTCTCCACAAAACCTTAAAAGAGTGTCTTTCCCTGCAAGATCTCTAAAGAGCATCTGAGGACTTTTTCGTGCCTAGCACAACCTATCCGGATCTCCAAGACTGATTACATGTGGTCTAGAAAAACCTTAAAAGAGTGTCTTACGACCTGCAAGATCTCTAAAGAGCATCTGAGAACTTTTACATGCCTAGCACAACCTATCCGGATCTCCAGGACTGATTACATGCTACCCTCACAAAACCTGTCCATGGCCATGGAGTACCATCCTGATACTCATGATCAACCTGATCATCCTCGCACGGAATATCATCCTGATGCTCATGATCATACTGATCATCATCATATAGTACATCATCCTGATGCACATCAACATCACATGATTGTCCTGATCATCATCATAGCATCATCCTGATGTATATCATCATTACATGATCATCCTGATCATCATAATAGCATCGTCCTAATGCATATCATCTAGAGCATCGTCCCGATGCTCATCACACATGACCATCCTAATCATCATCATAGCATCGTCCTTATGCATATCATATTGAGCATCGTCCGGATGCTCATCAAACATGATCATCCTGATCATCATCATACATAACATCATCCGGAGCATCATCCTGATGCTCATCACACAGCACTTACATCCACAGCCATGGGAAGGATCCTCCTACCACCATGCTTGGAATGGCTCCTGAAAATGTGTCCCATCACTTCCTCCTCGAAGTATCTTCTATTTGAATAACACCAAGCCTCCCTCTAAAGTACCCGAACTTCACTCTAGCTAGTGGTTTGGTCAACACATATGCAATCTACTCATCTGTCACAACATACTGGAGCTACATTGCTCCTCTCTGAACCATATCCCTGATATAGTGATATTTGATCTCAATGTGCTTCGACTTGTCATGGAACACTGGGTTTTCTAACAACTTCACACAACTCTGGTCGTCACAATAGATACAAGTAGCATCCAACTGGAGATCAAATAAATCAGACAGTAGCTTCCTTAGCCATACTTCCTCACAACTAGTCGAACAAGTTGCAACATACTCTACTTCGGCTGTACTCAGTGCTACGCAAGATTGCTTCCTGCTAAACCAAGAGATCACACATGATCCCATACTAAAGCAGCACCCGAAGTGCTCTTCCTATCTGTAGCACTGCCTTCCCAATCTAAGTCAACATAACCCTCTAGGTTAAACTTTTGATTCGCATCATACTTGAGCCCATAATCAACCGTACCCTTCAGGTACCTCAGAATATGCTTTATAGCAATCAGGTGAGCATGTCTAGGATCCGTCAGGAACTGTCTCAAGGTGTTCACAGCAAAGCAAATATCTGGTCTCGTGTTCATCAGGTACATCAAGGACCCAATCATCTGACAATACAGCGTGGCATCAACCGACTCTGATGAAGCATCACTCAATAGCTTCAGATTCGATGCCATATGTGTGGACATGGCCTTGCAGTCCATCATCCCAAACTGCTTCGGGATCTCTACTGCATACTTCCCTTGTCCAAGGAAGATTCCATCTGCACTATGCCACACCTCCATACCTAGAAATTAATGCATCATACCCAAGTCCTTTATCTCGAACTCGGCAGGAAGCTTCCTCTTTGTGTCGGCAATCAACCTATCCTCACCTATCACAAACAGGTCATCCATATACAGTAGGAGCATCACTGGATTGTCTTCCTCAACCTTGTAGTAAAGGTTGGAATCCGCTTTACTCTTGGTAAAGCCCAAACTAGACAGGAAGCTGTCTATCCTGCCATACCATGTCATGAGTGCCTGCTTCAATCCATACAAGGATTTCTTTAACCTGCACACATATGACTCCCTGTCATGTGTCTCAAAACCGAGTGGATGCTCCACATACACTTCCTCTTCGATTACTCCATTCAAGAAAGTTGTCTTGACATCCATCTGGTGTATCTTCCTCTTCATTACTGCAGCCAGAGCAAGTACTGTTCTGATGGAAGTGTATCTGGATACAAGTGCAAAAGTCTCTTCATAATCTATCCCTTCTTTCTAGGAGAAGCCACAAACCACAAATCTTGCCTTGTATTTCTCTATGCTGCCATCTGCAGCATGCTTGATCTTGTAGATCCACTTGGAAGTCACAACAAACTTCCCTTTTGGTCTCGGGACCACATCCCAGACATAATTATTCATGATCGACTGGTACTCCTCGATCATGGCATCCTTCTATTACTACATCCCGGATCCTGGGAACTTCAGATTCTTCAATATCTTCAATAGGTAGTTTTCTGGATTTTTTTAGGCTTCGTCGCTTGTTCGTCGAAACAAGTCTCTCTTGTAGGTGATGGTACACAGTCTTTCCTACAAGAAAAGTTCAATTGCATGATTAGAAACATCTCATAGATTTCAGAACAAATTCTTACACATAAAGACATATGTCATATAGTCATGCAATTATCTTAGCCAATGCTTCAATACAACGTTTATCCATATCCTGTAACTTTCTAGATGCCTTCCATCTCTACTAGAACATTGTTAAGAGTGTGCACAACTCCCAACATGTCAGCAAAGAGGTTTCATTCTAGATAAGTAGCAATGGAATGATGTACAGTACCATAGGCCACCTACCCATTACTTGCATATTAGTAGTATCTTGTTCATTAATGCAACTTTTCTAAAATGCATAATATACATCCTAAATCTAGGAACATAAGTATGTACATGACTGAACACATCATTTAAGTTATCATGACAATTCAAATACTTATCTTTGTTTGGTTGTTGGGTGGACTCCCTCTCGATCTTTGCTTCCTTGCAGGAACTACTAGAGTGTGCTCCCTCTTGATCTTTGCTTCCTTGCAGGAACTACTAGAGTGTTCTCCCTCTTGATCTTTGCTTCCTTGCAGGAATTACTGGAGTGTGCTCCCTCTTAATCTTTTCTTCTTTGATTATCTGTCTTTGAACTTATATCCATCCTGGACCACTATGCATGCTTAAGTGTGCACTAGCGTCATCATTGTGTTATCCTCAATATCTCATACATAATCATACATGCATTAGTATAATGTCAATACTATCAAAACATTATGATTCTAAATAATCTTAAACATGTATGGTCATGATCATTTCATACACAAGTAATTTATCACAAGCGTTAGTATTCAAGGTTTCAGGGAGTACTTCTTTTACTCATGCATATTCTTATTCGACCAGTAATTTATCACAAGCGTTAGTATTCAAGGTTTCAGGGAGTACTTCTTTTACTCATGCATATTCTTATTCGACCATTGGACTCTTCTAGTTTGGTATATCATTAATCAAACTAAGAAGCAAAATATGCATAAACCCATGATTATTCAAACCTATAACTTCATGAATAATCATTATCAATCATACGAAAGTATACTTATATGAGATCCTAACATAAGGTAGGATTCTAACTTGATACAGGAAAAGAACATACCTGGATTATCATGTTTTCTAGTTATGTCTAACATACCCAAACAATGTCTTCTTTGTTCTCTTCACTGATTTAGAAACCTTGTGCTAGTAACCTGCATATCTCATAAGTTAAGCATTGTAGAATCAAATTATACATACCTTGTAAGAAGAGATTCTATGTGATAAATGGCTATGGATGAGTCTTTGTCTTCATGTCACCATGGTCATATGTTCTCAATCTAGAACTTGATTTGTCTTTCTTGATGTACCTTTCATGTTAGCGGACAACATCATCCTCATACAACACCACAGTGCATTAGTACAATCGTAAGTGTCACAACCTAATCAATGAATGTCTTCTATCATTTGCATGCATTCATACTTTTACTAAGGTGATAAGAAGTCTAAAATTAATCAAGATTGTACTAACCTCAATAATATGAAGACAAACTTAATCATGAACAGATTGCAAAACATACATGTATCTCCTCAAGTCATACCTGTCGGGCTTGCTTGTAGTATTCTTTTGTAAGACCTTAGCCTCATCTCCCTCTGGAAATAGAAATTATTCACTTATGTAGGTGTCCAAATCATTCTCTTCTAGGATTAACCCAATCCACTTTGATTTGCTAAAACTGGATCTGGAGCTCACTAGGGTTTGGCAGAGAACCCCTAAAAATACAAACTTGGAATTTCAAACTTCTGTCTGGACAGGGAGATGCATTTGACTGAGGCGAGCAAGCTGGTGTGCTCAGATTTTGAAAACTCCAAAAATTGACTCCTAAAAATTGACTTGCGAGTTTATGATCTGCAGCTTCTGTCAAATTCTGGTTTTCAGGTTTTTCTGGTTTTCTGGTCAAAATCTCGAACTAGGGCTTGATAGAGCCCAGGATTCTACCCAACCAAAAAATTCGATCTTGGTCTCTAAATTTTGATTTTGATGAGGATCATCCATCCGTGGTCTCAGATTCCAAAAATTCCAACTTTTGCAGAAACCCTAATTTCCCGCAGTAGTGACAAACCAAAAATGAAAGTGCTCAGAATCCAATTCTATTTGGACAGAAATATATGCCATATTTTTTCTTATGTATCTCTGAAATTTCAGATCCTTGGGGTCTTAAACTTTGGCCTGTGGTAGACTGACCTGTCATCTTTCCAACCCCACAAATCTGAGCTTTAATGGATTCTCTGAGAGAGAGAGATATGCCAAGTGTCGCAACGTGACCTGTTTATGGGATGAAATGTTATAGCGAACTTGTATGGAGTTCCACGTGTCATTGTTTCAACTTAGGCCTATGAAACTAGGACCTGTAAAACTACAGTCTGTGCCCTAACTGCCGCTTTTTACGGAATTCCATTTGGAGCTTCCTATCCTGAAATATGACCTTTGTTCCTAGGTCACCTATTTACGGATGCATTCTGGAAGAGGCAGAAACCCTAACTTGTACGGATCATATCTCACAAAGTACAATGAATCTAAAGCTGAGCTTCGGACACAAGGTACATGAAAATTTCATCTTTGGCCTATAAATTTTTTGGATCCTAAACCTTCTCCAAAACTGATTTATAGTGAAAGTTCCACAATGACTGGTTTTTACTATACCAAGCCGTAGCTTCCAATTTGTCGCAAGTGCAACAAGTGTCATAAATGCCATACAATGCCTTCCTTCATGCTAGCTCTGATACCATGTTATTTTTTCATCATCTAATTCAATATGATCTAGGATCTTAACTGAGAGAACAACATGTACATCATATCAAACACAAGAGACACAAAGCATTTCACCGGGGAAAACCGAGAAGGTGAAAAACCCTGCAACTTCCTCAGAGATAGAATAAGCACCAATACAAAGATCATAAAGATGAAACCCCAAAACAAGAGATAGTCTCCTAGCAGCTGCTCCTCCTCCACTTGTGCGCACTCCTCCTGTCTCTCACTAATTTGAAGTGAGTGAGTGAGTGAATGAATGAATGAGAGACACACACTCTCTATTTATACAATGACTTGACTTGCCTTTAATCCTAACTGGGTCGACTTCCTAAGGAAGCCTAATAACCCATCCACATGTCACTGGGAAAAACCCACTAGGGTGGTCTAATAACCCTTTAACCCACACTGGGCCAACCCCTCTAAGGTGGTCTAATAACCCATCAAATATAAGTTGTGACACTTACAATAATACTTGTGACACTTGCAAATACAAATGACGACACTTCCAACTTGAGGAATAATACATCTCCGTTGGGGATACAATAAAGTACAAATGTAACACATACAATATACAATTTAATATCTTCCAAAGTTACAAATACATCAACAAGGAGGAGGCAATTTTATAACATCCTCAACTTTCAAGGGGTCGACCATAATGCCACAACTAGACACAATGAAATCGAGTAAACGTCTAGACTCGACACAGAATACACACTTGTTAGGGTTTAATTTGATCTTATAATATCTACATCGTTCAAACACGAGTCGTAAATTGTCAGGATGGTCTTGTCTCTTACGAGGTCACATAGGGAGATCATCCGGATATGGTTCGACTACGTGCTTGATGTCATGGAAAGTGAAGTTCATGGCTCGTTGGTGTGATATTTTGTGAATATGATCACTCAACAGTAGCAGACCTCACTAAAATTCACTCATGTAGTGCAGAAAGAAGAAGAAGAAATGCTAAATAAATTAACACTCATTACACAGAAAAATGGAGAAAAATTGGTGTATCATACATCAGCTGTAAGTTGGCACTCTGAATAATGAATAATAACTTAATACAATACAATAATTGTCTAGAGAATTCGAATTAGCCAAAAGGTCATTCGAATCATCCTCAGTGTGTAGCTTGGATAACATTGGATACATCATCCAATCAGTAGTGCCAGTCATAAATGGTCAATAGTCAGTCAAATGAGTCTAACTGAGTCTAACTGAACCATGTGAGAACAAATCAAGGGATGGATACTCCAAGGTGGCCACATGAGGCTGTCAGAAGGTCAAGTGGAACTCCAAAATAGACAACTGGGAGCTACAGGCTATCAAAATGAGCAATAAATGCACCAACTGGATAATAAATTCTCTAACTGATTGTTAAACTCCTGGTAAGTGAGATAAGGCGCACATGTGAGCTAGGTGAGGAAAACAAGGCGCATCAGGTAGGTAGGAGGGCTACTAGGGGATTAAGACGGGCTCTAGGGAGATGAAAATAGGCTCTATGTGCTGGGGAGACCACCAATATGATGACTAGATTCATGCAGATGCATGCATGATGACTGGATGCATGCAGAATGCATGCATGCATGAAAAATACAAAAATGATGGTGATAATATTCCAACACCCTCCCTCAAGCTATACTCTGAGGTAGTAACTGAAAACTGGAAAAGTAGGGCCCTGGTGACTGAGACCAAAGGTCACCCCGTACAACAATCTAAATAATAAAAGAGGAAAGAGGGAAAACCGAGTGGGAAGAAATCCCTCCCTCAAAATAGACTGAAGAATGCTAATGTAGCATATCATCACTCACCCCGGAAGGAGGCAAGTGTCCTTCTTTTCTAAAGAAGTATCGATCGATATGAAATGGATCTCCGGCAGATCTGAGAGTAGTGGCTTCCCATCTCGGAAGAGGAGGATCATCAGTTGAGAGATCATCAAGTTCTTGTGGAACTGGATCTCCCATTCGCTCATATTCTGAATCAATTGCTAGATCTTCAGGTTCTTGTGGATCTGGATCTAACATTCTTTCAAAAATAGTTATCTTCCTCTTGGGAAGAAGTGGATCATGATCCAAAAACATAATATGAATATCATTGTGGATCATGTGATTCGAACCAACTAAGGTAGAATCAAATCCATGAATGTGTAGATAGTTCTTTGATATCTCCTTTGAACCAACATAGGTGAGATCATAACCAAAGGAACTATGACATGATGATGGTATCTTGGACTTCAAATCAGATCCAAGAATTGGAAGATGGTTTCTTATGATCTCCTTTGAACCAACAAGGGTGAGATCAAAACCAAAATCACAAAAAGGTGCATGAGTCATGAACCCAAGTGAATGATAGAGTCTTCCATCTTCGGTGAAACTTGAAAAACATGTGCCAATGACCAAATAGGAGTCCATAGGAAGCATTTGATCAAGGAGGGAGAATGCATTTCCTCCCAAATCTGATTTTACCTCCAAAATACTCAGTAGGTCATCATCTTGCACATCAACAGGCTCATGGGAAGTAGAGATCTTGAAAGTCTCTTCAACATATAGAGTAGTAGCTGAAATCTCTTGATCAGAATTTGAATCGGAAGATCAAACAATTGAAACCATGTCTTGTATTTCGACTTTATCTTGAACAAATTCATCATGGGAGATGATGGAGGCCGAATCATGAATAGAGAGAGCACTTGTGGCAGTACTGTTGGGCTTGTTCTCCAAATGGACATCATCCTCTTCCTTCTTTCCAAATAAACTGTTCAATCTTGTCCAGTTATCACTTGGATGTTCTGTAGGATCAATGAGGTATTCCATATTGGAAAACATAGCAGTACATATTGTTGTTGAGGCTCTGTCACAATCATCAAGCCAATCTTCTTCGTATTCATAGAAGGAAAAATCTCTCTTAATACCAATACACATATTGAAAAGACCATATCTCTTCAGGTAAGCTATCATCTTTGGTTTCCATTCATCATAGTTGAATGAAGAGAGAGAAGGAACTACTTTTATATCCATGGAAGATGTTGTTCAATTCAAATCTACTGCTTTAGCTACAGAAAACTGATGCAACTGTAGAAATCATCGAAACTGCTACAACTGCAGAAAACTTCAAAACTGTTGCAACTGCAGAGAACTTTGAATAACCTGCAAAAACAATGGAGATCCATAGTAGCTATTGAATTCGAATCTGTTGAAGATGGATTCGAATGATGGAGATAACTTGCAAAACAATGAGAATTAAGAAAGAAGATCTGCTGCAATTCAAATTGAACACTGCCTTAGGACACTGAGAACATGTGACTAAGTCCTTCACACCTGGCTATACCTCACTGGATTGCTCCAGTGAATTCAAGGCAATAGCACCAGGATTTGCTGTGGAAACTCAGAGGCTTCTGGTGCTCAATGAAAAAGAGCTGCTCAAGGAAGTGTTGCAACTGCTACTGGTGCAATTCAAATAGTTGTTGTCAGCACTGATTCCATGTGATATTTTGTGAATAGGATCACTCAACAGTAGCAGACCTCACTAGAATTCATGCATGTAGTGCAGAACGAAGAAGAAGAAATGTTGAATCAATTAACACTCATTACACAGAAAAATGGAGAAAAATTGTTGTATCATACATCAGTTGTAAGATGACACTCTGAATAATGAATAATAACTGAATACAATACAATAACTGTCAATAGAATTTGAATTAGCCAAGAGGTCATTCGAATCATCCCCAGTGTGTAGCTTGGATAACATTGGAGACATCATCCAATCAGTAGTGGCAGTCATAAATGGTCAATAGTCAGTCAAATGAGTCTATCTGAGTCTAATTGAACCATGTGAGCACAAATTAGGGGATGGAGACTCCAAGGTGGGTGCATGAGGCTGTCAGAAGGTCAAGTGGCACTCCAAAATCGACAAATGGGAGCTACAAGCAGTTAAACTGAGCAATAAATGCACCAACTGGATAATAAATGCTCTAACTGACTGTTAAACTCCTGGTAGGTGATATAAGGTGCACATGTGAGCCAGGTGAGGAAAACAAGGTGCATCAAGTTCGTAGGAGGGCTAATGAGGGATGAAGATAGGCTCTATGGAGATGAAAATAGGCTCTATGTGCTGGGGAGACCACCAATATGATGACTAGATGCATGCATGATGATTGGATGCATGCAGAATGCATGCTTGCATGCAAAATACAAAATTGATGGTGATAATATTCCAACAGCTGGAAAGTAGCTCGAGCATTCTTTAATCTGAAAGGAATATTCCTATAGGAAAAGGTACCCTAGGGACAAATAAAATCCGTCTTGTTTTGTTCTTCGAGTTTAAGTTGGATTTGGTTATATCCCGAAAAATCGTCCATGAAAGAGAAAAATCCATGGCTTGCACACGCATCAATGATTTGATCTATGAATGGTGTGGGATAATTATCTTTTGGATGGGATTTATTAAGATACCTAAAGTCCATACATACGCATATGGTCCCTTGATTTTTATCGACCGGGACTGGGTTGGAAACCCATTATGTCATGTCGATCGGATAGATGAAGCCGACCTTAAGGATATTTTCGACTTCAGCCGTAATGGCCGCAGCTTTCCTATGGTTGATCGGATGAAGTTTTTGTCATATTGGTTTCGCGGTAGGATAAGTCGTGATAAGATGCTCAACAATAGAGGGGTCGATTCCTGGAATCTCCTCGTAAGACCAGGCAAAAACATCTCGGAATTCCTTATGTAAATTGGTGTACAAACTGATCTCCGGCGGAGAACAATTAGCTCCAATGAAAAAAAATTCCACAATGTTAGGTTTGGTGGAAATATTGATCGGTATGGTCGTCAAAATGTTCGCCATATTACCTTCAGCATAAATCGTTTGTTTTGTGGAAGGGGTGATGGAAAAATCAATATTACCACCAGGTCTCATTGAAAACTCTAAATCTCAATCTTGTTCAGATCCAAAAAGAAAATAGGATATGTGATGCATGTGTTCCCACGGATGATCCAAACCTATCATAGCTTCCAAGATGGCCTCATAAGAAGGAAAAACAATATCTAAAAAATCAAAAAAATGTATGGAGTTAACTGATCATGCAGGTGCATAATCAATATATGACTCTATTGAGACTGGCAGAGTCGAGATATAATCCATTGCAGCATTTTGTGATGTTTGGTAGGCCACTTCTACGACGGATAAGGGCACGATTGGTTCTTTTTGTGTGGGGAGGATTCAAGGATCAGTTGTTTGACTAACCGTAAAAATTCCCCGAGACGATATATCGGTGGTACTCATTGAACCAATATATTTTACAGGATCAGGTAGGTCAAATGTTCCCATCAAATATGAATACATACCTACTCCTAAGCTCTCACTGGGCGGATGAGATTGATCAATAAAAGGGATGTTTGAATTTGACCGAGTTGTGTTGTTTTTCCGAGTGAAGGATATTTGATCAATTGTGACGACCTTACCCTCATGAGGGAACATGAGAACTAGGAAAATGGATGAGGGGATGGATTGCATAGCGTACGTCCAACTTCTTCCCAACAACATATTTTTAGTCAAGAGAAGCGTCCACAACTTCTATTTCCACTGACACTACTTTACCAGCAAGTTGAATCTCAAACGATGGTAAGACTCCATGCGGACGGAAAGATATTCCGTCAAAAGAAGTAAGTATTGTAATGGAAGGGGCTAACTCAAGAGAACCCAGGTCTTTCCAACAGGATATAGACATTACGCATGTCGATGCACCTTCATCTACTACAGTTCATCCAATGGTCTTTGAACCATGTACTACTTCGATCTAAAAGGCCACATGATAGGGAAACCAGGGTTTGATATCAGACATATCAAATCTAGCAAGCGTACTCGATGAATCCATGCTACCTATTGTCGCTAGAAGTGCATTACGTTGTGATGGGCATCTTTACAAGACTTCCAAGGCTGACATAGCACATGGCGTTTGGGCTAGGTCCTCTAAATGGATTAGTTTGGGGCAGCTCGCGCATTAGGATTGTGCATTGCCCATTTGTAGACACCTTTTGGTATCTTCGAAAAAGGTTCTATCGATCTCTCGATGTGGAGAGGAACAGAGGATTCAGGAATCTCTTTGTCTTTCTACTGCATATATGGGTTATAATTCTTGGCTCTCGTCTACAGCAGAGTGTGTGAGTTAACCATGTTAATATAATATTGATCAGCTAGTGAAGCACGATGAGTGCCCCCAGTATTAGAGGTGCCAAAAGCTTAACCTTGTCCTTTGGGAAAAGGATCCTTCATAACAGCGGGTTTCTTCTCACTTAACAACTTCTGGGCTTCATTGATAAGAGGGAATTGATGAGTGAGGTGATCATCTCCATAAAGTTTGTAGGGAAACTTCACCTTCTTCTTATCTTTCTTTCCCTCCTTGGAATTTTCAGTGTTCTTGGGATTTTGATGGTTCCCATCCCCTCTTACCCTTTTTCTTTTTGTTTGGTTTACAAGGACCCTTTTGGTTTGTCTGCACATTTTGTATAGATTTTGTTTGTGAGGGGGGTGGTGCAACCGTAGTTGCTTCTGCAGCAAACTGCTTCACTGAAAGTGCATGTACTTGTTTTATTAAAACTTCTATGCGGATGAGTCAGCTGAACCAATGATGCAATCAGCATGCAGTTCAAGTTTAGGCTTACCGAGATCTATATTAGACCTAGGTGTGTCAAGAATTATCTCGTAAAGGATCCCAGGCTAAGCGTAGATCAGGTCGAGCTGATGGGTCCTTAAAATTGCTTCCTCCTCATAGGTGACCCCAGAAGTTGAAACATCCTTAGAGATGTAAGGAAGTAGTGATTTTAAATACCACTCTAAAAGAAATTATGGGGAATCTCAACTTTGATGAGTCGTTTACATCTTTGCCACTCCTGAATATGATCAGAAATATGGGTGGCTTTGTTCTGTCTAAAGGTAGAGAGAAGATCTATACCGGCATCATACCGGACGGGAAGCTGGAAATGATTCAAGAAAACCATCGCTAAATCCCAAAAATTGTTGTATTGGGCAGTAGGCAATTCGATATACCACTTTATGCAACACTCGTTAAGGTTCTTTGGAAGAGCCTCTATCAAGTCGAGTCATCGTTCAATGAGTTGGAGGAGCAGTAGAGGTGAAAATTCGTGACATGGTCACTGGGGTCTTCACAAGTTTTACCTTCGAATTTTGGAATTTCCGAAGGAAGTTTGGTTGGGACCAATGGCCAGGTAGGGTTGTGTCACACCGTGTCGTTCAACAGTTTTGAAAGGTCTGGAAAATTTAAAGTTTCCATAAAATGCAAGTGGGGTCGTGCCGATGGCGTGTAATTTGGAGGAGTCTGGTAAAAGGAACTACCCGAAACTCGATTCCTATAAGGTTGGTTGGGGATGCCCCCAACCATCAATTGTGAAGGAAAAGCATTGTTAAAGGTTCTTCAGCCATAGGATAACGCGTTACTTCCTTGTGGGATGGTCCAGTTGGGTATAGTTACCTCTGAACGGAGGGTTAGTATAACTGTTACTGCCCCCTCCACCAAATAGTGAAAAGGGAGTACTCCCTACAGGCACATTAGAGGTTTATACATTAGAAGAATGTGCATTGAAGCTTGTAAAGGGGTTAAATCCTGACATTGAAGCAATGGAAGAAGCAGGTATTGAGCCTACAAATGGTGCAGAAGGAGCAATGTGTCCTCTATGCCAAGGAAATCCTTGATTGAAAGGAGAAGAATTAGGATTGACCTAGAACTGCTGAACAAAAGGGGAAGATGTAAAGGACATCGAGGGTATTCCTGAAAAAGGAATACTAGATGGGCCAATGGTGGATCCAAAGGGAATATATGTCATCGCAACTTGGGTACTCGACAAACCTGAAGATCCAGCATTGAAACTAAAAGAGGTGCTCGGAGCAGAAGTTACCTGCAACGAACACGGTATCGATCGTTTAAGGGTGGGGGAGATAAACCTCCTAACATGATAATTGCAGTGGGAGTGTGAGGAACTCCTGATGCATCCCCTATGTTATCCATAGCAAAACCAGGTGTAAGCCTATAAGCGCTTAACTCAGGCAGCCCTAAAGAGACAACTCTTTCTAAAAAAGGGTCGTTAGGTCCAGTTAGTGGAGGGTTGAAGGGTCTCACGAACTCTTCTGTAGGAAAATATTCAACCTCAATTGTTTCCTAAACCGATTGAGTTTGAGAGATAAGATGGGGCTCTCTAGGGTGTTCAGTTGTACCTGTGAGTTCAAAATAACCACGTGAGTCTGTTCTACGTCATTGAGGTGGCGGTGGAGGCTCCACGGTGAATGGAGGAAGGTTTGCTAACCTTCTATAAATACAAATAGGTCGTTCCTCCACAAATGCAACAAAAATATACTAAGTGATTAACTTAGGGGCCACTAGAACAGCAGAAAATATAGCACACCACTATAAAAAAATTCCTATGGTAATCAAGACGAAGAAAACAGAGATGATACTCTCAAAGGGAAGTCTAGGATGGTTAGGGCCCAGAACAAACCAATAGAGTAGAGAAGTAAAGTTACCCGAGGTCCACAATACAGAGTCTTTGGGTGCAAGCATTTGAATCACCAACTTCCCTCCCAAATAACTGCAAGCTGGGATTTCCTCCCAAGTCTGTCCTAGGTACAGTGGAAATATCCTTCCACCGTCCCCTGTGTAAATCCCTATAGGTCAAAGATACTAAGGCTACCACAGTTGCAGAAAGAATCTGAGCCAACAGTCACAGGTCGAACCGACATGTATGGGCATGGTAAATAAGCTTGAAATCCAAAAGCACACAAGGTACTAATGGACCTCCGTACACATGGCAGCTCTAGTAGATGCTCGATTGAAAAGTAGGGGGGTATCCTCGACTAGTCAACCTCACACGACCTCATGCTTAACTCCGGTTTGAGTGGAGCTTCCCGTACACCTCCACAAAAGTGGATTTACCTAAAGATAGTCTTATTACGATTTTGATATTGGAACGGTTTTGTAAAGTTTAAGATGCTCTATTCCAAAACCCTAGCCTAAGCTAGTTGGTTTGTGTGACCTAAAAAGAAAAGTTACTCAAATTTTAAATTAATCATTCTTTTTATGGCTTTGTTTACTCAAAAGGGTAGTGCTTTTGTGTGCATAATGGTTTGCAACTGAAAGCAAAATGTATATATAACAATGTAAAATCTTCACAATTTCCTTTTGCTTAACTTTCAATATTTTAAATCGCAAAGTAAACCTAAAAGAAATAAAAAAAAAAATTTATTTTTTCAAATAAGATAGCATATATGACTACAACTACTTCGAAAAAAGAAAAATTCTTGTTATAAAGAAAATGTTCTTTTGATTTGATTTTTTCTTTAAAAGTGAAATAAAATGCAAATAACTATGAACAAAAAAGAACTATCAGATGTGCAAGCAAAGGATAGATGAACCTAAAGCTATAACAATCATACTTTGACCCTAACAAAGAACTGAAAAAGACCAATCCAAAAATTTGCTTCAAAAGACCTAGAAGTAACTAAGATTTGGCAACAAGATACTATAAGAAACAACTGATATATAAAGCAGAAAGCAATGAATCTATGCAGATATCAGGCTTCTCTCTGACACCAGTGGATTCAAAGGACCAAGTCCAAGCATTCACCAAACAAACTATGGATCAGAAAGAGTTAGGTACCTTCACAAGCACAAAGAACCAAAAAGAAATCTCGCAAAGGGATATAGAAGACTCAGATGGCCACTCAAAAGCAGTAAGAAGGTGTCAAATCTACAAATGAACTTCCAAAACCAAATCAACCAACCCTAAGATCAAACCCTAAAAAAACAAAATTTTCAGGGAAAAACCACGACTATGTCTATAGAGTCACGCGAGTGACTCGTGGGTACAGGAATAGGTAACTCGCGGGTATGGAAAGATACTCGCGACTGTAAGTATCAAAAACTCATGGGTATGCTCTAAAAGGTTTAAAAAAGAAAGAAAAATGAAGATCAGACTACAGCTGATTCAAGCACAGGGATGGTAAAACCCTAAGAACCTTCACAGAGACCTAAAAGCAGATTAAAAAACTGAAAGAAAATATCTCAAGAATTCCCAAAGCAGAAACAGGTGCTCCCCAGCAGATTCGCTAGTTCTATTTTGTGGTTTAATAACCTATGACTGGGAAATGGAGGTCACCAACGTACATCTAAATGTATTGCAGAAACAAAAGAACAAACACATGTAACATCAACACTTCTTTACATTCATAAAAAAATAGGATTCAAGATGAAATTCTTACCTGGATAATCGATGGTTGATCCAAGATTTTGAAATCCAATCCTCTCGATCCACTACTACAATGCTCCAACTAATGAACATGCAAAAAAACAAACTACCTTTCTCAAATCAATATGACTATGCAAAGATAAATAATTGAAATTGAAACTCATATATAACTTCATAAGACAGATTCAAACATCAATTTTATATAAAGACAAGTGATATTGGAAGGGAAATCTCTTATTTTATTTGCATAAACAACAGCTAGTTATACATGTCTGCAACTGGCACCGTCGGAACTAGACCCTAGGCTCCTGCTCCTCTCTCTTGATTAAGTATTCCTCTAGCATAACATTATCCAAAATTGGCTCCTTCTAAGATTGCTTTCTCAAGCTCCTCCCCTTGTATTTATGGAAAGGCTAGGAGGTTGGGCTCGAAAGGAAGTTGGCTTGGGAAGTTAAGGTAGTTTGAATAACTACCCAAACTAATCCTAATTTTTGTTTTTTATATATTTTTTCAAGTTTTTCAAAGATACCCGCGAGTATGCCTTGAGTAAATCAACGAGCGACTCGCATCTTCTATAACATGCATCTAGCGGGTGCAACATTTTATATGATACCCGCGGGTTGTCTATAGAGTCACCTGCAAGTGACCCGCGAGTTGACTCATATGAAAGTCGCGATTATGCTTTAAAATAGGCAGAAAAAATATGTTTTTGAGGAGAGGACTGCAAGGCTCAACTCCAAATCATCTAAGGTCAAGCAAGCTCTTCCATCCATAGTGTCCTTTTGTGTGGCCGACAGGGCAATGTGGTCATGGACAGAGAAGTTTTATTTTGACCGATAACAATCATGTTGTTGAAATAGAAGCATTGGCTTAGGAAAAACAAATAATTGATGCGCTTGAAGCATAGTATTTAGCTTTAATAAAAGTGATCTCAAGTATGCCTAGGAGTACCTATTCATATGGCTCAAATTTCATGTTGTTTAATCGTTCCTTTCCTTTGGAAAATAAAGAGGAGGATTATGTCCATCAAGCCCCAATATATATGGAAATGGGAGGGGTCACAAAATACTCCCACTACTCTCCAATAGAAAAGAAAGAAGCAAATAGCATGCATGTTTTATAGTAAACTAGGTTCTTATGTAATGTGTTAGTCCCTTAGGCCTACTAGGTTGAAAATAATACATGCCAAGGCATGATGAGGCTCAAATTTTATAGATCCTAAAGCTAGATCTGTTTGAGGTTATGTTGTGAATTTGATTTTTCTTGAATATATCTATAAATGAAGCATTATGAACTGGCTATGAACAAATAACATCATCTCGGAGGAATTTTACAAAGTATTACAGTGCTTAAAATATGGAAACAAATGAAAATACCAGAGGTGCATGTAGGACAATTCTTTGATACTTAATGGTAGAAAAATGTACTAAGCATTATATAAAGAATTTAGCAGTTATGACAAAATGTAAATACCTCACAAGTTTGTATGAAATTTTTTGGCAACATAACATGCACAGGAACCACAGTAAATGAAAACTTCAAATACAACTAGTTCACATGCACATCCTGGAAATGAACCAAAGGTCATAAAAACATGAAATATTTGCTAACAATTTCAACATTCAACAATATATGTATTAACAACACAAATAGGGTTGAATCAACTGCTCAAATCTTTGTATTATCTCATGACATAGTTACATAGACTACAATAGATGTGGAAAAACATGAATAAAGACAATTAACAGAGGAAGAAACATCTCTAGAATTACTCTACAATATTAATCTCATAAAATTTTGTTACATGTACAGGAGTTCATCAACTCAACAATCCCCTAGAGAACCTCTAAAAAATTTCTATCATTTATTAATGAGTTTTATGTTCCTTTTATAGCTTTCATCTTGAAACATAATTATGTTTTACCTCAACTGCTTTGTAACCATCTTCTAGATCTATCACTTTTATTTCAATTTTTACCCCTATCTAACAGCCTTTTACCTTTTAAATTTGTTTGCTCGAGCCTTTTTTTTCCTTTAGTTGGAGATTTTTTTCCCCCATGTACACATTCAATTGTGTACCTGGATACCTATCTAATTGAATCGTTGGTTGGATTACTAGGGGTATCCCTGCTTGTCCCCTCATCTAATGCATCATCTAGACATTGACCCATCCTCCAGGTGGCATAAAATCCAAAGTAGTAGATTGACCTGCAAACAGAAGTAGAACTTGTGCTGAGGGATGCCCTGATGTTTGACCCAATGACTGTCCTACTGATTTAGCTTGAGGTGGCAAGGCTAATTTATGGTATTGCACCATAGATTTCAATTTTTTTCCTATGGGTCACTTATGGGATGATCTCAAATCCTACAATTATATCTCTACATTCGTGGTCATCTCATAATAGATAGGCCCACTTTCAAACTCATTTTTATCCTATCAACATCCTTCTCTCCACTGATTTCCCCTTCCAATATATCATCCTTAATTATCTCATTCCCATTTTGAGTTAATTTTTTTTTGTACTCTTCTTTTTTATACATCTCCCATTTCCATCCCATGGAGAGGGTAATCCAAGGTTCATTACCTCTTTAAAAAATCCTTTTAAAGTACTAATTTCATCAGTCAGAGCCTTGATATTGTATTTCACTCTTCTCAAATATGTATGCTTCATCACCATCTACCTAGATATTTTAATCAATTGGGTTCTGTTATCAATTTGAATATCTGACAGTTGTCTCTTGGTTCTGCTATTTCTATAGTCAATGATCTGAGTGGCCTACTTTGGCATATCTCCCAATTTCTTTGAAAATAATCTCGCCTCTTCCTGAGTTGATGTGGCCATTTCTAGTTCATCTTGTATAACCTCACAATAGTCTCATTTGCTCAGAAACACATGGGATATCTTATCCCAAAGTGTTTGATTTTCCCTTCTTAGAATTTCTTCTCCTTGAAAATCAAATTGTAAATTAGTAATTTGGCTCTTGAGTTCATATATCTCAGTCTCTAAGTCTGTGATATAATCTTCCTTCTTACTGACTTGACCATCCAATTCTACAATTATTTCATCCTTTTGGTTCACTCAAGTCTCCAGTTCTTTAATCTTACTATCTCTATCATCTGGTTCTTGAGTTAGTTGATGAACTCGCTTATGAACTGATGTACCCTCATCCATTAAATAACTCACCTCTTGATCTACAAATTGCTTCTTAGACTCATGTTCAACTAATGCTACCTTTTCAAAAGGATGCCTTTCATCTGGTACTTTTGGAGATGAGGCTTGGAAATTTGGCTCAGGGCTTAGAGATGTCTTTTGTAGCTTCATGGATGATATTTTCACCTACATCTCATTTATTTGTGTTTCCCTCTCCTATACCATATTTTTATACTACGCCATGCTTGCATAAATTTGCTCCTTTTCTGCTTGGTCTTTACCTTAGTTTAGAAGTCTGAACTGGTTCTGTAGTGGGCATCTTCAACTACTTTCTCAGGTGGGCTATTTCATTATCCTTTCTATGTATTAATGATTTAACTTGGTTTTCATAAATTTAATTAGCACCTAGGGATATGCTTTTGTCCTCAAGCTCACTAATTGTAAGATGTTTTTCTCTAGTAGTCCACTTTTCATCCTTCCAGAGTTGCTTGAAATTTTCCAAGGATGTCCTTAAACTTCTTTATTCTTTAGTTGATTTCACCACCTCATTGCGAATCATGTCATTGGATTGTTTGTAAAAATCCAACTTGTCAAGTTTTCCAAATTGATTAAAATCCATTGTATGTTTATCTTCTCTCCACTCACTGAGATTTGAATACTTTGACACTTTAGGCTCTATGATGGAAAATCTGAAAGTGTCACTCATGTTGTTATGCATTGTAAGGAGTATTTTCTCTATTGTTGGTACATGTTGTCTGGTATCATTTATTAACTTCATACTCCTCTCTCGTATTCCCTTGTACCTTGCTTGCAAATCTATTTTTATTAGTACAGGGCTTCCTAAAGGGGATGCTTGTAAACCTTGGGGTATTGTAAACTCGAGAGAGGGGTAATGAGTATATCTAATTGTTTGTAATCTTGGTATGATTGATGGTTGTGCGATCAACTCTACCAGCTCTCTTGGGAACTCTTCAGTTTTATCTCCCTCTACTAATACTTGGTCTGTCCCTTCAAATTTTGTTCTAGATTTCTTTGATTGGGGACCTTGCTTGAGACCATCCACCTCCATATCTGTTTGGATCTCCGTTGCTCCTCTTTTCTATCCTGCTAACTGTTTTGTATGATCCTTATCCTCCAAACTCTTCTAAATCTCCAGGACCTCCTCCCACCTTTCTTTGTTAGCAATCATCTCCCATTATGGTTTAGGTGCACATACATAGGCAAAAACATTATTGGCTATTATTCGATTAGATATAACCTGATGAGGGTCATAGGCTCCTTTATCTACTTTCTCAAGATTCAATTGGCTTAAGAAACCCTCCACCTATTTCAATGCATTTAACCCTCTTACCCGGAAGGGTTCTACTTCTTTGGGAAAGAGAAAGATCATGTGCTTCCTGAAATGTCTAAAATGAATTTCATCTAAAATGAACCTATGCCTGACATATTCCATTGAAAAAAATTATGGGAGTAAGGAAAACTAGGAGCTTACATGGCTCATGTTCAAATCCATAAACCCTTATCACTATGTATTTTTCATATAAAAATCAATCTCCAAACCTCATGTCTGAAGAGAATTGTAAAAAAAAAAATTCTCTGGGAATGTCCTGGGAGGTGTGGCACCAAAAATTAGGCTATATGTAAGGCTCATAACCTTGTTTGTGAATTTTTCATAATTGGAGTTATATGTTCTTCTCAAGATTAAATCATTCCACTCATACACAGGTACCATGTTCATCTGATATCCTCAAATTTAGATGCTTGTATTGCTCAAAGTTATGGTACAAGAACATGTAAAAGAGGAAGGAAGGGTATCTGAACCACTCTATATATGGAATCTCTTCTAGTTTTTTATGAATGGTTTCTGCTAGGAAGATGCATGATTCAAACTTTTTGGAAATGATCCCAAGAGTAGGGGCTAAGCTGAGCAGGGTGCCTAAGATTACATCATCCACTAGGTCGTCATTCTCAAGACCTATTATGGTGCATATTACATAGATAAATTTCTTGGTATTACCAAAGAAAATTGATGTATTATAAGGGGGTGGAGTTATAGGGATGGCCATTCCCTTCTCAAGGTGTTGGAACAAGAATTGGTGACTATTAAAGGGTTGAAATGCTTGATAGGAACTGGAAAGGATTTTTTCATTGAAGGTATTGTTAACACCCAAAAAGTGCTCACTAGCTCACTCCCTTATTCACATGACCCATTTGCCCACTTTTTCCACCATTTGAGCCTCTAAAACCTTCAAAAGGTCACCAAAAAGACCATAATACCCCTTTTTCCCCTCAAAATATGTATTTTTCCTCAAAAAACCCTCAAAAAGGGTCCAAAATTCCCCAAAAATATTAAAAGGTAATAAAAAGATAAAAATATTCAAAAAATGAAAAAGAGGGAAAAAGAGACCTAGACCATGTTGGTCCATACCATTGGTTTCCTTAAAACCATAATGGTATTACCCATCACCCAAAAACTATAAAAAGGTGATAGGGGCTCCTCATTATTCATCCACATTTCATCCTATCCTTATGCTGCCAAATTCCCTTTGAGAGCCATTGCCTCCCATTTCGATTTTGAAGATCCCCATTGAAGCATTGGAGAAGAAGAGACCATTGGACATTGGAGCTTCTCAACCTTGGAGTTGCTCAACACTTACCATCCTCACCATTTGAGGTAATACAAAATCAATTATTTTTAAATTTCTTGTTCTTTCCATAGATCTCATTATTTATGTTCTTAAATTCAGTTTTTTATTTCTTTTGCACATGTTAATGTTAGATGAAGTTACATTAGTTTTTACATACTTTTATTGATATTGTGGCTACTAGTTAGCAGGTGCATCCTTGCACATGCTTGGTTGAAAAACCAAGCAACAATTTTTGGCGACTCTGTTATTTTTCGAATTTTAAATTCTTGCTTTAAATCTTTATTTTAGTTGTTTTTCCCATTTAAAACTGTAGATCTACCATACTAGTCAGCTTCTTCATAGCTTCCCTAGCCATTGGCCCTTTCTGCAGCCTAAAACAGCCCAAAATTTCAATTTTTGGGTTTGTTTTTCAGTGACTTTTTTCGTCTGTAAAATCACGCAATTTTGACCCACAGCCGCGATCCACATCGCGGATTTTTAGCAAATAGCCTTGATCCAAATCACGGGTTTTTCCACAGACAGCCGCGATCCAGATCGCAGGTTTTTCCATAGACACCCGCGATCCAGATCGTGGGTTTTGCCACAGACACCCACGATCTTATCTCCTGACAACGCGACCCAACTTTCAAACGCCCATATCTCCCTCTCCCAAACTCCGTTTGAGACGATTTGTTTTTTTTAATTGGGTGTTTTCGAGTAAGGAATCCAAATATCCTATTAGATTTAAGAAATTTTTCATATAAGTTTATCTAATTTTTTATTTTAGTGTTATTTATCATTTCAGTTCACCCATTTCGGCCCATTTCTTCCAGCCATCTCCCCTGCAATTTTTGGATAGCCTACTATTTTATTTTGCAGCATTAAAAATCCATATTTATTTTCTGATTACTTGCTTTACTACATCTTTTTGAAAAAAATTTGTTAAGTGAAAGAAAGATTTGTTAGGCTTTTTTCAAATTAGAAATTTCATATTTTGCAAAATTAGAATCATAATTCTGAATTGCTCAATATTTTGCCCAAGAAAGACTTTAGAAATCCATTTATTTTTACATATGTTATTTGCTTTACCTTTAAAAACCTTTTAAAGAATCCATATTTTTTGAAAAGATTATTAAAACATTTACATTTGAAACGTCTTTCATTTTTTGCAAATTGGAATCATTATTTTAGTTTGTGATTAAATCGCCCATGCGAGGCAAATTGTTTTGGTATACACCCACACCAGCACACAATCTATCACAATAATTATAAGTGAGGCTTAAAATCCTCTTAACTAAACAAATATTCTAACCCCACTTGGGGAACACAAAAATAATTTTGTAGCTAGGTAGGATTGAGGGGATAAGCATCCAAATAACACCCCTCACTCATTTTTCATGTTGAGACATAGTGGTTGAATTTTAGGGTACCAAAATCCCTTATTTGTTGACACGGTTTAACACCAATTCATCAAAAAGGCCTCTCCCTTAGGAGGGTTGAAGTAGCCAGACTGGTTCCGGAAGCCTGAGTGGAATACCGCAATCCATTCAGTAACCAAAGGATACCTTTCGTAGTTCTCATTGTACCACCCTTATGGGAGTACAACGGCGATAGAACCAAACTGCAGATTCAACCAACCAAACGTGTCATGAACGGGGTATCTTAGTGGCCCAACTTATAGGATTGTCTACCCGGTGTCCCTCCCTGTAGGGGGATATCTAGCCTTTGATTCAATAATATATATTGTCTGATTGGATTTCATCACCTTGCACAGGATATGCCTTGTTGAGTCATAATACTTTTTAGATTGGGTGTTTGCATTCTCTATTACCTCCCTTTGGTCAGTGAGTACACCTTTTTCTATTTTTAGGAGCCATTTGCATGTTGGTTTTCTGACCACCCTTTTTGATTACTCCACTTACTATAGCACAACTGTTATAGTAAGTGTTTTTGAGTTCGATTGTTGGCCTGAGTGCCATTATTTTTTATGCTCCCCTCTTGCACACAAGGTTGCATTAGGGACTTCGAGCTTTCCACTCATCACCACATACTAGATTAATTCACACTTGTCACCATTGATTCCTTGAGACGTTCTCGACGTTTTCGGGGTGAAACCCCCCAGTATGGTTCCCTTGACTCCACACGTCATCGGCATGGAACCCCATCATCTGATTCTGACATGCCTCGTTTCACATCTGACTCTGAGGCAGAATCCGAAAATCCCCCATACACCATACCCACTAGCCCCATGGCTGGTTCACATTATGACAACTTTTTCATAGGGACTATTGGTGGAACATCATCCACCCCCTCCACCACAACGGCCACCACGGTCTCCACAACTACCACACCCCCATTAGGTATGCCTAACATGGGACCCCTGCCCAATACAGGACCCCCACCTAACCTAGGCATGCCCACTATGGTGACTATACCTATTATTCCCGTTACCCCTCAAATTCCAACACCTCTTGGACATCTCCAAAACCCATCTGTGACTCCCATTTCACTTGGCGGCACGGGCCCCTCCCACACTCCTATGGGTGGAGGGAACATACCTCCCATGACAAATATCCCCCTAGGGGGCAGTGGCCTAACACATAACACCACCACCAGCACTTATGCCCCCATGAAAACATCATACCCCTCCACCAGTTTTCCATTCATGGCTAGCCTTAACCTACTAGACTTTGCTAGGCTAACCAATGATCCCATCCGGCACGACCCTACTTGGTCCCCCATGCCCACAAAGCTCCCCTCAGACATCCCAAAATTTGAAGGAAAAGCTAGGGAAGACCCACAAAACCACATCATGTCCTTTCACCTATGGTGTTCCTCAAACTCCATAGTAGATGATTCCATTTGTCTTCGTTTATTACAACGAACTTTTACTGGATCGGCATCCAAATGGTACATCGAGCAACCCCATGGGACACACCCTGCGTTTACATCCCTTGCCTCTACTTTCCTACAATTCTTCCAATTACCTATCCGCTATGACGCATGAGTGGAAATACTAATGTCTTGTAGATAGAACACCGCTACACACATCACCGATCATATCCATGAGTGGCATAAGCGCCGTAGTCTCTGCAAGATAAAGCTTAACAACCGTATCTTCCTGGATTGGTTCCTGAAATCACTCCTCCCTCTCATAGCCAAGGACGTGGCTTCTGAATGACCCCAGTCAAAAGAAGAAGCCATTCTAAAAGCACAGCAATTTGATCTAATCTACGCCCAATGTGGCTACTTGTATACCATCTTACCTAATGCTCCCCGCGGTGATTCCTCCCGGACTGACGCGCCAGGGGCATCCCACGCCGCCGATGGCATCATTGGACAAGTTGCGTCCCACAACCCACCATTTTCCATTATGCGCAATAATACCTGCCCCGATCTTTCACGGGCCACATCTCACTCCGGAGCTACAACTTCGTATGCTCCCATGGCCCGCCCCTACCACACTCATGGACCCTCATGTCCACCACAGTGTTATGGTCACACACCTTCATCCTATCCACCTCTGGTTGCACCCCCTATGTATTACCATCAACAAGCCACACATGCTCCTGTTTACTCACAAGCCCCAGCGTCTTATTACCCACCACAGGAAGCACTTGCTGCACCACAACCTCCAGTTGCTCAGACTTATCCTCCAAACAACAACAATGCTACCCCCGCCAACCAAAACCCTGATCGACCACCAAAATAGGGTAAGAACCCCAATTTACAAACAAACCACCCATGTTCCATATGCGGAGTATACGGCCATTACACACACACTTGCCCCCATTTGGAGCGAGTGCGCCAACTATGGAATGATGATTCCCAACGCCAAGGGCACGCGGCACAACCAATGCCACCTACTCAACCACAACCCATGGTGCTGTAGAATCCTTTGCCCACACAAGGAGTGGCGAACACTTGTCCATTGGATCCTCCTCAAGGAACTGCAGCACCACAACAACAAATCACATATGCTGCACACACAAACCAGCCAATGGATTCAAGCACTCATCATTTCCTTATGATGTCATCGTCTGACATGAATCTCCAAATGCATTGAAACCAATATGCCCCCACTGCACCTAAAAATGTTGTCCCTATGATTGAACAACCAGTTCAGAACGCACCGACATCGTTTGTCTCCACAATCAGACCCGGATTATACTCGGAATCACCTATGACTTCCACATTCCAATCCACCCCAACCCCTTTGAAGATAACTCAAGTATCTGATTTATGTACCCTCTCGCACAATGAACAACAGCATACTCAACAACCTCAACCACTGCCACAACCACCCGCAGTTCCTACTCATATCGGAACAACACCGATTCACACTATCCCATTCTTGTTTCCATTTTCAGGAGTTGTCAGCACACCAGTAATGGCTACACTTAACTTTCCAGGTTTAACATTAGGATTACCTATATGGTACTTACCTGCCCCAACCCCCCCACCGAATCCGACCGTTGTTTTACAACCGGTACAACCCATGAATATTTCGAACCATCCACCACCTGGCATACCGAACCCCCAAAATTGTCCACCACCTAGTGTTTCGGACTCTCAAAACCGACCACCTCCAACAAGGGGCACTACATCGACATCTAGTTATGTCCTCCCTCAATCCCGCCACACTGGGGGTAGAGGTCCACAAACCTACACCACTGGACCCACAACTCGCACCCCCCCAGTGATGCCCAAATTAGCTAAGAATCCCCCAACAACCCGTGTGCTCCCTAAGTGCTCCTTGTGCGACGATATAGGCCATGCTACCCATCTATGTCCACAACTACCGGCAATTCAAGAACACATGAATATGTTGGATGACGACACCAACGTTCCAGTTGTCAAACTAGAACTACCCCCTCATCCCCGCGATAAATCATTGCGCACAAACCACCCTTGTGCGATATGCGGAATCTACGGCCATTATTCACATCATTGCCCCGATCTCCCAGATTACAGAGTAGCACTATACGAATTGAATAATACTGACCTAGAGATATCCCCACTGCTCATTGAGGAAATATTCCCCCCAGAATCTTCCCGTTCAGAAGAAATCAATACCATTTATATGGTTTCAACTACCTACAAACCCGAACCAATTGATTTAATGACACACTACTTCCACACTGATGAGGAAATCCTAGAAACACTCACTGCACCGGACTACCCTTGGGATGATATGCACCATCAATCATATTTCATCCCCGAGGCATCTATGTCCACCATGGTGAACTAGCTATCCGTTGAATCTAAGGACTTCTTACCAACCAAGGGCGATTGGTTCAAAGATCCAATCCCAGCTCCAGAAGCATTTGAAGAAGGTAACATGGCTAACATTTCGCCCACTATAAAAATCGACATCTCCACCACCCTCGGAAAACCTGAGCTTATCTCTTTAGGCGCATCATGCACTAAAAAAGAAACCCAAGCTTATAAGAAACTCTTCCAAGAATTTCGATATGTCTTCGCCTGGTCTTATACCGAGATGCATGGTCTTGATCCTACCATCGTAGAACATCACATAGACACTTGGCCCAACATATCACCGGTCCGCCAGAAACAACGTCCCATTCACCCATCCAAGCTTCCAGTTGTCAAAGAAGAAATTGAGAAGCTTCGAGCAGTAGGTTTCATATACCCTATTGCATACACCACCTGGGTTTCAAACCCAGTACCAGTCAATAAGAAAGTCGGTACCATCCGCGTTTGTACTGACTTCCATGACCTCAACCTAGCTTGTCCCAAAGACAACTTCCCCACACCATTTATTGACCAACTAATCGATGCGTGTGCAGGGCATGAGGTACTTTCTTTTATGGATTGTTTCTCCAGATACAACCAAATAAAAATCTGTAAAGAATATCAATACAAGACCGCTTTTACTACCCCATGGGGCACCTTCGCCTATCGCGTCATGCCTTTCGGTCTCAAGAATGCTGGAGCCACTTTCCAACGAGCCATGACTTATTGTTTTCACGACCTGAATAACATCATATTAGTTTATCTAGATGACCTCATGGCTCAATCTAAGAAATGATCTGATCATTTAGATGATCTTCGACAAGTCTTCTTGCGTTGTCGAAAATACAAAATCTGCTTGAACCCACTCAAGTGTGTCTTTTGCGTTCCAGCAGGCCGTCTGCTGGGTTTTATCATTTTAAAAAAATGGATCACTGTCGACCCTCTAAAAGTCCAAGCCATAGTAGACCTACCATCACCTCGTACATTAAGACAGCTACAAAGCCTCCAGGGGAAGTCCAACTTCCTTCATCACTTTGTCCCAAACTATGCCACCACAGTACATGTGTCACGTACCCACCCATCCATCCAAGGCGAGGGAACATGATGCCAATCTCTGGGGCTCTTCATAAAACTCAGCCATTTCATTAGATGCATACAGTTAAAAACAAATGTGTGCAGATGTAAATTAAACAAACATGCACAGTGGAAATGAACTCATCCACACACATGTTACACAACTGTTATTCAATTTAACACAGCCAACAAATTAATACCATTGCAGAAGTGATTACATAACAAAATACTCATCTTGATGTAATGTTGTCCCAACAACTAGCTATGTCGCTGCAACGTTCCACCCAACCGTAGGCTCTTCAACGGCATATACTGAGTCCATCCGAAGGCCACCCCCGAGCTGGGCATGATTCTTACAAGGAAAAGGGGACATTTGCTCATTCACAGCCAATTAATCATTTCATCTGAGCCAAGCCAGTCCACAGCTGGGTTTATCAGGCCACATTTGAACCCTGGAGGATTACACTCAAGCTCAAGCCAAAGCCATGGATACCCATAACCCATACCCAACATACTCTTCTCTCACACAGTAAGCACAAACATGGGGCAAGGATACACATTTTAAACAGTGGGATTTACAAATAATATGGCCATGGGTTTTCCCCAAATCGTGGGCACCCCAAAAATGGATTGGGAGGAGGAAATTCAACCATAGGGAAGAAAATGATTTCTCCCATAGATATAACAGCACTCAGTGGGCCAAAGAGCCTCTATACACCCCCAAATTGATTTCCTCTTTCTTCCCAACTAGTATATAACACAAAAACGCCCTTCTCTCAGTTGAGAAAGAAGTAAACACAGAAAAACCATGGAGGAAAACGCCCAGGTGGCTCCAAACTCGTGAGGGAGGAAGACTAGTTGATGGATCATGGCTTGGGGGACAAATTCATGGCTCTTTTCTTTCCCAAGAATCAAAACACGATTTCCCATGTAGGTTAGCTTGCCCATACTCAAATTTGGACAGCCATACCTCTCATTCCCCAAGGCATTAACTACCTCAACCAACTCTTGGGAGAAATCAATGATCGGGTACAAAAGTCAACATGGGTAGTTGGGGGTTTGATGGGTTCTCTCATTGACACTTGGTTTGACTCTATTGGCTCAAGGGTTTGAATGTTCCCCTCCCAATTCCTTGTAAAATCATGCCCCCATCTCTTTGTTGCATTGCATAGCTATTTGTGGGTATTTTATAAAAAATGCATATTTACATGATGTTTGAATTTCCAACGTGCCTGGCTAGCACGCGAACCATACACATCAGTAAATCGATGGCAAGGCCTTAGCCTTGAGCTCCTCACCATAATTTTATAGCAATATTACATCATTTACATTTTTAATGTGATAGGGTCAAGATGGGGACGTGACAACATGGTTTCCTCCGTTTGCTACGCCTTCATACCCGTTTTAATTGGGACGACCAAGCAGAAGGGGCCTTCACAGACTTGAAAAAAGCACTTACAAGTGCCCCCTTGATTTTCTCCTCTAGATTTCACAAGAGACTTTACCCTTTACATTTCGGCATCAGATTGCGCCATTTCCAAAGTACTCGTCCAAGAAGACTCTGCTCGTCAAGAACATGTCATTTACTATGTTAGCCAAACTTTATCAGGCCCACCACTACGCTACCCACATGAAGAGAAAATGGCCCTCGCCGTCGTCTTTTCTGTGCAAAAGCTGCAACATTACATTCTCCTCAGTCATACCACAGTTGTGGCCAATTCCAACCCAATGGTCTATCTCTTGAATCATCGCCTTCTACAAGGCTGTGTTGCCAAATGGGTGATTATCTTACAAGAATATGACCTAACTTTTAAAACCCTGAAGAGCACCAAAGCATTATCACTTGCTCAACTCATTACGGACTTACCATCTTCGTCGTCATCACCAGCTATCCATACTGATATAATCGACGAACATTTGTTCATCATCTCGTCTGACGACCCTTGGTACAGCGACATTTTGGTATACCTCTGCACACATAAGTTTCGACCCAACATCGACCATGACGGACCACCCTCACATTCGTCACCATGCCCCCTGTTATCTCCTCTTGGGTGATGTCCTCTATCGACGTGGCATCGACACAATCCTACGACGATGCCTTTCCCAAGACGAAGCAGAACAAGTCCTTAACGACTGCCATAGCGGTGCCTAAGGCGGCCATTTCTCTGGAATGGACACTGCCCAAAAGGTAATTCGCACAAGTTATTTTTTCCCATCATTATTCACTGATTGTATCACAGCATTCAAACATTGCCAAAATTGCCAGTTTTTTTCCCCCAAGGCAAGAACCCCCCCCGCCCCCCCTTCATACAGTCGTCACCGTTGGACCATTTTGCAAATGGGCCATCGACTTCATGGATTGCAATCCTGCATCCGCGAGCGGCCATAAACACATTATTGTGGCTGTCTATTACTTTACTAAATGGGCAGAAGCCATGCCTACTTACAATTGCAAAGCCGACACTGCAACCCATTTTTTCCTCAACCATGTTATCGCTCGTTTCGGAGTACCAAAGCAACTCGTCTCAGACCACGGCTCTCACTTTGAGGACTCCATTTGGAGAGAATTGTCAATACTCCTTAAGTTTGAACATCATTTCTCCTCCGCCTACTACCCCCCAAGGGAATGGCCAAGTCAATGTTGTTAACAAAATTTTGAAGACTATCCTCCAGCGCACTGTCGACAAACATAAATCCAATTGGCATCATATACTTCTTCCCGCATTATGGGCTTATTGCACATTGACCAAAACCGCCACCCGGCTTTACCCCATTCCATTTAGTTCATGGTGTGGAATCTGTCCTCCCCATTGAATGCCAAATACCAACATTAAAAATTTCCGTAGAGTTTCTCCCCGATACTTCACTAATTGAAGAACGCTTACTTCTTTTATAGAAAGTCGACGAAGATCGCCGTGCAGCTCTCCAAACAATCGAAGCTACAAAGAACAGATCTTAATTCCATTACGATAAACATGTTCACCCACAAGCATTTAGTGAAGGAGACCTGGTACTTGTTTATGACCAAGCCCATGACAAAACGGACAAAGGAAAGTTCCAATCTATGTGGCAAGGCCCATATATCATACAGACTTTCCTTGGACATGGATCATACATTTTGACCGACTCGGAAGGCAATCCCATGCGCAACCCCCGTAACGGGTTGTACCTCAAAAGATTCTACCCATAAAAATCTCCTGGACACCATGGTCCATATTGTACATTTTTTTAATTAATTTTTTCGCTGTAAATTTTCAAAACCTTATAGTTTCATTTTTTCCTGCATGAACACATATGGATCCTATTCCACTCTACCACATTGGCTTTGCCGATGGCGTAAGTCGTTGGTCTCCAAATCTCGCTTCAGCAGCTTGGGTAATTTATTCTCCTTCACATGAGTTGATCCACCTCGACGAAGTGTGCATAGGTGTTGTCACAAACAACCAAGCTGAGTACGATGCCATGACCGGTCTCCTAGCCTCTACTCTCCAAATGGGCATAAGTCACCTTAGTGTTTTCCTGGACTCCCAGCTCCTTGTTTCCCAACTCAACAACTATTACCAAGTACGCGATCCCTGTCTATTTAGAAAATTCTTGTGCAATAAACAAATGATTCGACACTTTCAATCCATCTCTTTCACTCATGTCCCAAGAAATATAAACACTGTAGCAAACCAAATGGCTAACAACATTCTAGATTGGCACGTCAACCAAAACATGTAGGACATCACGACATGCATCACATAGGCATCAAAAAATCAAAATAAATAAATCATCATAACATTGCATCCATTTGCATCGAACATGCCTCCATGGGCAAACAAACAAACTACAATTGCATCCACGTGCAACAAAACATAAACGAAAAGACAAGATGTGCATCCAATTGCATATACCAAAACGCATAAATATATATATATATATACACCATCATAGGAGTCATAATGTTAGCAGTGCTCTCAGCACCCAAATATACAAAAGGTACACCAGCCATACAAAATGTGTATCAACAAAATACATCCCCAACTCAATTAATCTGTGAAACTCAACGGTGAAAATGACACTTGTCACATTGGGCCCACTTGCTATTTATAGAAATTTGACCATTTTCAATCAACCATTCTAGCATCATACGACGTTCGTTTTTCAACCGTTGGTATCGTTGGAATCAGCATAGGGAGAACTTCATGATAGTCCACTCCTTTTCTCGATTCCACCAGGTCCCGTTTTTGGGCATTTTTTACATGCCCCTCGTTGCCTCGATTTGCGTGCCACATCGGTCGTGGTCCATTTTTGACAAGTCTTACATCACCGGATTCAGTGTTTCGTGCTCATGACGATGCTTGAGACCATTTCTCGCTCTCACCACCAGATTTTTTGGGCATTTTTTCAAAATGCCACTCATCGCCTTGGTTTGCGTGCCACATCGGCTGTTGCCCATTTTTGACAATCTTTATATCATCGAATTCAGTTTTCCATGCTCGTGACGATGCTTGAGATCATTTCTCGCTCTCACCACCAGATTTTTCTAGCATTTTTTCAAAATGCCACTCATCGCCTCGGTTTGCATGCCACATCAGCCGTTGCCCATTTTTGGCGATCTTTATATCGCTGGATTCAATTTTCCGTGCTCGTGACGATGCTTGAGTTCATTTCTCGCTCTCACCCCCATATTTTTTGGGCACTTTCTCACATGCCCGTCATCCCCTCGATTTGCGTGCCACATCGGCAGCCATTGGATTTTACAAATTTTTGCATCACAACTTATACATGAGCCCACCACTCCATCCATATTGCAATTATGGTGTTGTTTTGCTACCATTCATCAACCCACAAGGAGGCCCCATTAGTGTTCCCCCTATCACCATGTCTGATACCCATACTCGCCCTTTGATTGAACACTTCCTCCTTGCCTTTCCATTACTTTTGTTCGGTATAATTTTATCCCTTTTTCGGGCCGAGCAATTCCTTTACGAAAAAGGCACTTAGGGAGTTTATGTTAAGCTCTTTTCTGACTCCTAAAACAATGAAAAGATCATCGAGCAATCTTGCTTCCTTTCATGCTCGCTAAAGGTATCTGAAAGGGCTTCTACCTGGTATAAGTTTACCCCTTTTCCGGACCTTGTAGACTAATTATGGAAAAGGAATACTCTAGTCACATTGGCTAGAAGAGTTCTCCATTTGCATCATTTTATACTTTTTCGGGCCTTGGAGACTAACATACGAAAAAGAACACCAATGGAGTCTACTTACCGCTTTCAGACTCCCTAAAATTGAAAGAAACCACGAGCAATCGTCGTCTTGGGATCGTACAAATCCATAGTACGGTACTCATCCACAAATTCAGAGTCTTATTATTGTTTTCAGACTCCTTAAAAATGAAAGCACTCACGAGCATAAACAGTCCTGGGCTCGCATAAATCCATAGGACAGTACCATTTCAGAGCACACTTTTATCCCTTCTTGAAGCTCATTAAAACCACGAAGAAAGACCCAATGGTGCTTTTCGGCACCACAACAGATCATGTCTACTCATATGGCAGCTTCCCCATTCTGGTCGCCTTTGTTCAAAGTATTCTGCAGTATGTCACCCTGAGAGTCTCCCAATAGCATCCATCGGCTTCTCCCCCCAGAGTCACTCCAGTCAGCAATACATACCCTTGATAAGATATGATCCTCACACCTATAAGTTAGTTTCCTATGCTGTCAGGTTAACCACCATGTCATCATGCTCTGAACAAAGGAAGTTTGAGTCCACCCACTCTATACCCTAGTTATTCCCCATCCCCATAGTATGTCAGTCCTACCATCAGTACTATCACACTTCAGTTGTACACCTCACGCTCCTGTCAAGGAAACATCATCGCCTTGGTAGTTGTCGGTCTCCCTCTTTCGACGCCAACCAAATATATTCCAGAGGATAAACTTAGAGGTCCCTATGCCTTGGACTCATCACCATTAGTGATGAGTTCCTACGGATCATTTTGAAAGGAGTCCTCAATGCCTCTCCAAATGATTGTTTCTCACATGCTCAAATTCAACACCTTGATCGCATCGTCGAGACTCGTACAGGGTATCGGTCCTTTCAGTTATTTGTTGAAGACCCCAGATATCACCTGACTCTACGACATTTATGAGTTTTTTTTAGAAAACAACCAGTTACACATTCCTATGGATATCCGAGTTGCGCTCAGCGACAATTTTCAAGATGTACCCCAGTTTTATACTCCCTTGAGTATACAGTTAGATAAATTCCTCAGAGATTGGCTCACAGTCTTTGAGTCCTTACAGATGTTGGACACCTTCAGCTCCAACAGTTCATCAACCCTTCTGAAACCTTTTTCAGAATGGTTGTTGCTCTTTTCTAGTGTATCAGTTATTGAGATCAGTCATGGTATGATCATGAGTACGTCCCAACATTATGTCCCCTCTGGACCATTATGATGTACCAACATATTTTTATGTATTATTCAGGTCCCCCTTCTTGGGGCCTAATTGTTATGTATATGTCTTGACACGAGCATGGGTATGATTGCCTCGTCCATTGTCAGAGATTATTCCTCATTCATTTTGAGGCCATGTATTTTTTCAGTTTTTGCAGCTTCCAAGGGGCCGGTGTTCCAGTCTCCAATCGGTCTTTTCTCTTCTCCAAACCCCAGGAAAAAAGACGAAAGAACTATGATGTCTATCGGCCATACGATGAGCTCCTGCCCTCACACATCGGGGGCCAATATATCAACACCCAAAAAATGCTCACTAGCTCTCTCCCTTATTCACATGACCCATTTTCCCACTTTTTCCACCATTTGAGCCTCTAAAACCTTCAAAAGGTCACCAAAAAGACCATAATACCCCTTTTTCCCCTCAAAATATGTATTTTTCCTCAAAAAAAACCCTCAAAAAGGGTCCAAATTTCCCAAAAAATATTAAAAGGGAATAAAAAGATAAAAAAATATTCAAAAAAGGAAAAAGAGGGAAAAAGAGACCTAAACCATGTTGGTCCATACCATTGGTTTCCTTAAAAGCATAATGGTATTACCCATCACCCAAAAACTATAAAAATGTGATAGGGACTCCTCATTATTCATCCATATTTCATCCTATCCTCATGCTACCAAAATCCATCTTGATCTTTGCCAACCATTGAAGCATTGGAGAAGAAGAGACCATTGGACATTGGAGCTTCTCAACCTTGGAGCTACTCAAAACTCACCATCCTCACCATTTGAGGTAATACAAGAGTTTTAATTTTTATTTACATGTTTATGAATCAATTTTGCTTATTGTTATTAATCTATATTTCTTTATTTTACTGTTTACTGCCATCAATCTATAGTTTATATTTGCTTATTTACATTGCTTTATTTGAGACTACTGCTACTAGTTAGCAGGTGCATCCTTGCACATGCTTGGTTGAAAAACCAAGCAACAGGTATGAAGGGATAAAAATTATGGGATATAGAACATTTTCTGCAGGGTATCAACGTTGATGAAACAAAGGATTTTGGACAAATCAGAGGACATGATAGCTCTTTTGCTTGGGGAATAGTGTGCATAACACCATGTCGCGAACTCAGGGAAATATACAGTTCTAGGAAAGTTTGAATCCCACGGCTGGAAAGGGTCCTAATCTACCATGGCTAGGGATTTGGCTTCTCTCATTGTGGAATTCAAGTCTGAATTAGTGACAATAGTATCAAAAATTTATGCGTAGTGGTCATAGACATGCTCATCTCTAGAAAATTTTGGGTTAGGTAACTTGGATTTGGATTTAAGATCCATTTTGAACGACTTACGTAGATGGTATATTAAAAGGTTGTGCAAGGTAAATTAGGGCATGAAATTAACTGCTTTATACGACAATACAAACAAAAATTATTGATATTTAGAAACACTAAAATACTTGGTCAATAGTTGGATGATGAACTTGGACTATCAGTTGCTTGAGACCAATTGCTCGGGTACACTAGATCTAGGAACCAGAGTTTTCTTTGAATAAACAATGACACTGAAAAGGGTAATTTACCACTTAATGGTTAAATGGGTTTGAAATTTGACACTTGGGAGATTTTTATTTGGCACTGCGTGATGATGAGATGATTTTCAATGGGCCCTCTTTAGCACATGTTAGCAAGAGATAGGTTGATGTGGACGCAAAGTGTTCACCTTTTGCATGCGTGTAGACTTCATCATATTTCACTTTGGGTGGAAACCACTCTTGTTTCAATAAGCGGTAACGCCTCGAAAGACTGGTGGTATTGAAAAAACGTCGTATGGAGGCGTCGTCAATCATATTTCTATGCATGTCTCTAGCGGTTTTGAGGACAATCCGCTCTTAGGCCAAAATTAATCGGAGTGCAATTTATTGGTGCGCTATCAATTATAGCCTTTGATCTACCATATCGATCCCTTGATTAACTCATCAGTTCTTTTAATTATCTCACTTGCACTTTATGGGAGTGTCTTCAATATTAACCGTAGATCTTATCAAATCTGACGGTGTTCTACTCGTGCCTATTTAGCGATACCATTATTTAGCATTTTGTCATCGACCCTCGATTTTCCTACCACGTGCTCACTTGAAGAACCTATGCCTTAGCTCCTAAGGGCTAACTGTAGCATATTTTTTCCTTAGGTGATCATTTGAGGCTACTAAACCCCTGCTAAGACTTTGAAAATTTTTAGTGCTAACATATTGCAAAACATATCTAGTATCAGGCATCTTCTATAGGGTCTATACAAGGAAAAGCGGCCAAACCTCTATGGAGGATATTTTTGTTGTTTTTTTAAAGGCATGTAGCAATTTTTCGGAATTACATTTGATGATAAGACTGTGGGAAAAAGAATTGTGATATTATGCTAACTAGTGAGGCTATAGAACCTTTCTAATATAAAATATACCCATTTTTGTCAAAAAAGAAAAAGTGAAGCAATGCATATATATATATTCTTAAGAAAATAGAAATTAAATAATCACACATACACAATATACAAACATTTACTCTAGAAGTCCTTAACCAAGAAAACTTAGTGCCACAACTCTATCTTCTTCATTGTATTAACTTGACCATTTACACTGCAATATTTAGGTGTTCCATAACATCCAATGTAACACCATGTTTTTTACCCCAATATGTAATTATCTAAATATGTAAACATTGGTAAATGGCTAGAAGTCAGATATGAATGGTCTAGCATGACCAATTTTTGTAATTATGTACATTTTTACTTTAATATAAAAATCCATGACTAATGCAGACTAAGAGGACGAAAAGGGGATGGGGGGATATAATTCCACAAGAGGGAGAGTAATAAGGGGTTTAAGGGGGATATGGGGCCCTAATGACTTATAATTTAATTGGTTATCCTCATTATTCCTTCTTTTTCCTTCTTTTGATAAAAGCATCTTTAAATAAAGTGCATTAGCCTTAACCTTGGGATTATGGAGGAAAAAGGTGAACTCCCAATGAGTGTCATTTGTCCATCCCTCCTTAGCTTTGCATGTCATTTGGATATTTCACAACATGCATATAATTATTGACAACTAGTTCATTCAACCATCATTCTTCCATGATTCAGCCATCAGGTGTTACCATCTCTAAGCCACCATCACCAATACCAACATCATTTGTACCATATCCTACAAGCCTCACCCATACTATAGAGTATATTTGTACCCAAGAACATCGAAGTTATCTGGAGTCCCAACATAGAGAGTCTCTGGTCGTCCTATGTTGGAGCCATGAAAGGGAATTGGGGTAAAAATCCTGAGGGACTGTTGACTCAAAGAAGGGAACCCGGGGGATTGTTAACCCAAATATGGGAGCCCCATTCCTTAGGTTGTGCAAGTTGATAAGGGAGGATTACTAGTGGATTGGGATAATTGTCATGGGAAAACTTGGTACCTTCTTGTGGATTAATAGCCCCATCTCAAGGGTGGCCTCTATTATAGAGAGAACCGGTATAACAGAGTGCCTACGGCTGGGAGGACCATCCTTGATATACAGTCAGTCAGGCCATATTTTCATATAAGTTCCATATGTGTATGAAATGTTTGGTATTTATCTATGTTATATGTTTTATTTAATTATCAATTCTCACTAGCTCATTTGGTCAAGGGATGAGTGTTCTCCAAGGGCGACCCGGGTTCAAAACCCCTTCGGGTGAGTTAGTTGGGAGGCGACATCGAAAAATCCAACACATTTAAAGGTTGGTGTGGCCCAGGATGGGTGTGATCCCTGGGTGATTTTTATGGATTAGATGCCCTTGGGTTGCGGTTTCTCAGCCAATGGTGGAAATGCACTAGCCCTGAGTCATGGGCATTTCTTACAAACCAAAAAAAATGATTTATTTAATTAATTTTATATGATGATTTAAATGCATAGAATTAATGGCATTAAGTGATTGCACTCATGTATAATATGCATGTAATGTCCTCGTACATGTTTATATTAATTCTGAGTGTTCATTTGCATATATAATTATGATGTAAATCTTAAAAAAAATAGTAGAAAATGAAATTGAGTAATAGAGGGCATTTAATTCAGTAGTGTGAGTATCTCATGGCCACACATTCATCGTGAGGTCACTAATTATGCGACAGATTTCTATAAAATCCCAGGTTGCAACCTTGGGATTGCATGGGTCGTATTTTAATTCTACAGGTAGAATTACAGGTTGCATAGGAAGTATTTGATGAAATGCACTAGAGAGACTGTTGGGGAAAAATATATTTAACCCTTCCATGGTTTAATTCAAAGATATTTTGTGGTAAAAACTATGAATTTTAGCCAAATCAAGGTGAGATTCGGCATCTGTGTCAAAAAAAATTCCATTCTTTTAACTAACGAAAAAAATAGTATAAAGGAAGAACCAAGAATAATCAATTATGTTGGTTGACATAATGAATTTTCCAGTATGGGGAGGGGCCAACTGTAATTTGGGTTTTCCACCTATTTATGATGGAATATCAAGTGTAATTTTCATAGAAGCGCTTGTTGAAAATTTGAATTTTTGAAATTTTCTAAAAATATATATGTATGTGGACCCCACAAGTGCCACGTGGATAGTGTGACCAGGAGGTGCCATGTGGATTCTGGATGATGTGGAGCTTCCATATGGTATAGATAGTTTGATGTGGACCCACCACATCAATCAAGTGCTAGAGACCCATTCCATAGGCTCAGAGGATCTTATCACCTAAATGATATGCCATCTAACCATGTGATCAAGGGTCGATAACAAAGGGCTAGGTGGAAAGGGACTAAAACACCATATATGTGTGATATTTTAGGATTAGGATCACTCCGCAGTAGAATACCTCACTAGAATTCACTCATGAAGTGCAGAAAGAAGAAGAAGAATGGAGATTCAATAATCACTCATACACAAGAAATGACAAAAACTGTTGTATCATACATCAGTTGTGAGTTGGAACTCTGTAAAGTGAATAATAACTGAATACAATCAAATGAATTCGAATGCCACTAAGTTCATTTGAATTCTCCTCAGTGTGTAGCTTGGATAGCATTGGAGACATCACCCATACTAGTGGCAGTGGTCACAATAGTAAAATAGTCAGTCAAATGAGTCTAACTGAGTCTAACCGAGTGCATGGGCACCAATCTAGGGAAGGAGACTCCAATGTGGGCTCATGAGGAGCTTTCAATAGTCAATATAGTTGATCTAGTCTCTCTAGAGGTCTATCTAAGTGGTTCAATCAGTTAAACTAGTAATCAGTCCTCAAATCAAGGAGCAAACCCACTAATCATTGAACTAACTGAAGTAACTCCTAAATAGGTGGAAGAAGGTGCACTTGTTCTCTAGTGATGAAAACAAGGGCGCATCAGTGGCTAGGAGGGATAAAACTGAGCAGAAACAAGCTCCTGGGGGATGCAAAATAAGGACTAGGTGCTGGGAGACTTCCATACTAATGATTGGATGCATGTAGATGACTGGATGCATGCAGAATTGCATGCAGGCATGCAAAAAAAAAAAATGATGGTGAGAATATTCCAACACCCCCCGCAATCTATACTATGAGGAACAACTGAAATGGTAGGGCCCTGGTAACTGAGACCAAAGGTCACCCCGTACAACAATCTAAATAAATAAAGTGAGGAAAGAGGGAAAACCCAGTGGGAAGAAATCCCCCCCTCAAGATAGACTGTGGTAGGATAATCAATCATGTACATCACCCACACCAAATGGTAAGTGGACTTCTCCAACAAGATCTCCAACATATCTAAGTGTAGTGGCTGCCCATCTAGGAAGAGGAGGATCATCAGTTGAAAGATTTGGATCTTGGTCTTCCATTAGTTCATCTTCACTAATAGGTGTTAGATCTTCAGGTTCTTGTGGATATGGATCTAGCATTCGCTCTTCATCATCTTCACTCTCATACTCTGAATTTGAACTATCATGTGATGAATATTCGCTCTCTTGGAGCTCATCAAGCAATGGAGGTGTGGTAGGCAAGCTCTCTTGCTCAACTGGATGAACATCATGAAGAGTCCATTCCTCAAACTGTACACTCCTATCAAGGAATGTGGTCATAGTAGAAGGATCAAGAAGATTGTAGGACTTTGCATTCAATGCATAACCCACCATAATACACTCTCTGCTTTGTGGATCTAGGGCTCTCCTTTTCTCATTTGGAATCCTTTCCCATGCTCTGGATCCAAACACTCTAAGATGAGACACATCAAGTTTGTATCCCATCCATGCTTCGAAAGGAGTCATGTATTTGAGTCCTTTGTGAGGAAATCTATTTTGAAGATAGGTGGCACAATTGATGGCTTCTTCCCAAAGACTAGGGTGCAACCCTTTTGACTTTAGCATGCAGGTGGCCATTTCTTTCAATGTTTTGTTCTTCCTTTCAGCAACACCGTTCTGTTGTGGTGTATAGGGAATAGTATGTTGCATCTCAATGCCTTCTTCAGCACAAAAGGTTTTAAAGTCACCCTTGATGTACTCACCTCCATTATCAGTGCGAATGGCCTTGATCTTTCCATTAGAAAACTTCTCTGCAAAAGACTTGAAAAACTTGAAGAATCCAAATACTTCTGACTTTAATCTGGGAAAGTATACCCATGTAAATATTGAATAATCATCAATAAAAGTAAGAATATACCTTTCCTTGTTCAAAGATAGATTTGGTAATGGCCCTACAATATCACTATGAATCAGATCTAGAGGATGATAGGCTCTCCTTGACTTCCCCTTCTCAAATTTATTTTCAGTATGTTTTCCAATCAAACAACCATGACAGTTTCCCTTGGAAAACTTGATCTTGGGCAGCCCTTCAACCATCTCTTTAGTATGCATGTCTTGCAAGTATTGATAGTTAAGATGCCCAAATCTTTCATGCCATAGCCTAATCTCTTCATTTGCATGAGTGTGAAGAGCAGATTGTGTAGAGAGAGGTAGAAAATGGGAGAACTCATACAGTTTGGACTTATGATTGGCCACGCCTTTTTCAATGGTAGAACCTGATACCATGTCTTGGATTTCGACCTCATTTGGAGAGAATATCACCCTCTTGGGCTCTCCAGTATGGGTCATCTGATATACTGAAAGTAGATTTGCAGTTAGTGTGGGGACATAGAGTACATCGTAGAAGTACCCATGCTCAAGTTTGATTCTTCCAATTCCCTCAAAGGATACCTCAGAATCATTTCCCAACATAATGGATGGTCCAACAGTAGCTTCGAATCCAGTGAAGATATCCTTGGAGGAATACATGTGTCTTGATGCTCCAGAACCTATGATGAAGGAGGATTGAGTTGATGCACTTGCCATGAGGGAATGGCATCTCTCTTTGTTCACAGATCCAGATGGTTCACTCTCTTTCTTTCTAGCACATGCAGGTACTAGAAGATTACTTTTTTCAAGAAGTGAAGCCATGAGATCTATGGTATTATTCATACATGAGCTCTCAGGGTGATATCCTTGATTACAGTAAGTGCACTTGGATTTTCCCTTCTGAGATTTCTTTTCCTTCTTAGGATTCTAGACTCCATCTGACTGAATTGGAGCCTCCTTCTGCTTTTGGTCATTCGACTTTCTATCAAAAAAAAATTTGTTTCATTTGCCATTCACTCTCCTTGACTCAGTAGTTGCAAGAGTTGAATCCAATTTGGCTTTTATCACTCCCATGCGTACTATCTTCTCCTCCTCAAGAGTTAGAGATTGGATGAAGTCTTCAAGCGAAGGGAATTTCCATTTTGGAATGGACAACTTTGTTGACTGGAAGGTCAAAACAAACATTGAATAATCAGGGCCTAGCTTAGACAGGATGGCAAGAATCAATTTTTTTTCTTCCTTCTCAATCCCATACCTCTTCAACTGTGAAATCAAGTTCTTGAATTTGTTGAGAAACTCAGTGATAGTTTAGAAACTGTTGGGATGAAGGAGATGAGTACATTTTCTGGTTTATGACCCTTCATATCATCTTTCTGGCCAAGGAGGGATTCGAGCTTGTCCCAAACCTCCTTTGGAGTCTTCATATTGATAACATGAAAGTGTAAATCTTCAGAAATGCTAAGTAGCAGCAGTCCTACTGCTTCATCAAGCTTGTCCATGTACTTGGATTTCTCTACTGCGCCAGTGGGCTCAACTGCAGAGCCATTCACTACTCTGGAAAGACTCTTAGACTTTAAGAATATGTCCATATTTTCTGTCCATTCTAAGTAGTTGAATGCATTCAACTTGAGATCCATGATACTGAAGAACTTGAAGCTGAATAGAGGAGATTCCTGCAAAACAAATGAGAATTATGAAAAGAAGATCTGTTGCAATTCGAATTGAACACTACCTTAGGACACTAAGCACATGTGACTGGGTCCTTCACACCTGGCTAGACCTCACTGGATTGCTCCACTGAATTCAAGGCAATAGCACTAGGATTTGTTGTGGAAACCCAGAGGCTTCTGGGGCTACAAAATAAGGACTAGGTGTTGGGAGACTTCCATACTAATGACTGGATGCATGCAATTGCATCCAGATGTATGCAGATGACTGGATGCATGCATGCAAAATACAAAAATGATGGTGAGAATATTCCAACAAGATGAAGATGATCGGTCGGAGGCATTATGATCAACGGTTGTGGTGCATAGCACACTCACAACTTGCACATGGGTTAATATCATGCGGGCAAGTCATTGAGAGGATACCGGAAAACCACGTGGCATATTTTAACTAGCAATGGATCTAATGACAATCTTTCCAAAACCGCTTCCTCATCAAGTTGTTACCATTTCTGGTAATGAAATACCGCCGAAGAATTTTCGCTCAAGGGGAGGGGTATAGTGACTTGGATACCATTGGGGGTGACACAACTACATCACAGGGTGAAATGTAGGACCCATATAACACCTCGATAGACATGTGTCATGCCACATTAGCAACCGACCACATCAGCACCCTGCCATGTCAACAGAAAACTAGAAAGTTAAAAAAACATCTAATGCCAAACACTAATTTTGGTCTTAACAAGAGCATTTTATCTCAAAATTTTATGAGACTTACACCATTTCGACTCCATTTACGAAGGCTACGAGATTTCCAGTGAGGGGCATGGACCCATTATGCTTCAATTTTGCATAAATTTTGATTTAATGAGTTTTGAAGGTACATAGCCCGAATCTAGACAATGGGTCTATTGACCCCCAAATTGTTATGGTGCAGTCATGATCTAGGCACCCAGATAACTCTAGATCTTTGTGAAAATTTTCTTAAAGGAGTGAAGTCGAGAGATAAAATAAGGTCAGAATCCACTATTTGGGCGCCTGGAGGGTTGATTTTCAAATACTTGGAGAAGGAAAAAGTGGCCCAAGATCTCATAACCATAAAATTTTCTGATTTTGACATTTTTTCTACTAGTTGAGTCGAACAAATTTGCTTAGAGGTGATTTTTCCAAAAATGCTTAGTTTGTGAGATAGGTTTTTTAGTGAAAATTCTAGTCTGGAAGAATTATAGAAATTAAAAGTTGGTGATTGCATAATTTTATAAAATTTGATGGAAGCATCATATTTGAACAATGGAAATCTATGTGTACTCATAATCATATGATCTATCAACTCTCGATATAAAAAAAAGTTTATTTCCTATCCGATTTTCTTCTATGGGTCTCAAATATCATTCCTTCAAAATAAGTGCAATTACAAAAACAGGGTAAAATTGGACAAAAACTATGACTTCTTAGAGATATAAATTTTAGTGTTTAAATAAAAATGAACAGGGGTGTAGTCATTGGAAAAGGTATCAGTACGATATTAAGAACAATCAACCCGATTATGAATCAACACTTCTTATTTTCTTCAAACATTTGACAGAAAAGGGGCCTGTATGCATTAATATTTTATGAATTTTTGAGAAAAAATATTTATATAACAAATTTTATGGTCTAAACACATTGAAGTTAATGATATAGTAGGTTTCTACAGGTTACAAGTTTACAACTATCACAACATAGAACAGAATTGGAAAGTAAGGATGGAAAGAAGGGAACTTTCCTATAGTCTGAGAAAATAAGCGAGAGGGAAAAATATCAGTGTGGGCAATGAAGAGATGGTATCCCATGGACACATGGATAACATAGAATTAGTAGAACTGGTGGAAACTATGAAAATATTGAGGATGGAAGTACATAGTTGTAAATCTGATAATGAAAGAATGTTGAGGGATCAAGAGCAACAAAACCAATTAAATACTCAACTTATGCACAAATTGATCTTGTTACATAGGAAAATATAGGTTGGATCAGTTTCATGCCTTAAGAAAGAAGACAGAGACGGTTCAAATAAGATCTCATGAAAAATATAGACACTCTAAGAGTGCTACTAAGGGTCATGGACATCATTATTCACCACCTCATGCAGACAGGAGATCGTATACAATTGAGGATTCTAGCAATAGCCCATAAATGTCTCCAAGGAGGCATTTGATAAAAGAAGGCATTTGGAAGAAGTGTTGCAAGGGGAGCTTAGGAATATTAAGGCACCTACTTTTGATGGTGAGAACAAGAAAGGAGAATATGATGAATCTTGGTTGTTAGGGATAAAGAAATACCTATGATTACATAATTATTCTTCAAATATGGAAGCCAAAATTACCATTTATAACTTGCAGGGAAAGGCTTCCATGTGGTGGGATCAATTAGTGGAAGTGAAGCATTTCAATAAGAAGATAGTTTCTCGAAAACAGTTCAAAAAGTAATTTCAGCAGAAGTACTTATATGAACATTATTACAAAAGGAAAATGGATTTCTTTGAGCTCAAGTTGGGAGCTATGAGTATGGAATAATATGAGAGAAATTTTATGGATTTGTTGAAGTATGATGGGTTTAATAAATAAGAAAAGGTAAAAATACCAGATTTTCCTAAGTGGATTACCTACCTTTTACAAAGAGAGAATCCAATATGATGAAACCAAATCCCTTGAAGAGGCAATTCGAAATGATAAGCATCTATATGATCAAAATAAAGGAAGAGAAGATGTACATAAATCTTGGATGGATAAGAAAAGAGATAAGAAGGATCAAAGGAATAAAGGATTCCAACCCCCCTTCTTAAGGAATCAACAGAATGCATTTTAGTATAGCAATCCAATTCGGAATGGACCAAAGATGACAGAGTCTCAAGAAAAAGGAACAAATCAGAAAATAAAATGTTGGGGATGCGAATGGATCATACATTCATAAATTGTCCTCATAATGAATACCATATGAGAATTATGCACAACATTCATGAAGCAAGTAGTGGAGGATGTGTCTAGAGATATTCCCAGAATTTATGCATCCTTGGATAAAAGATAGGCAGGGCACCAATCCATTATGATTGATATTGAAGGTAAGATTATCAATCAACCTATTTCCATTGTAATTGATTCAAGGGAAATTCATAGTTATATTTCTCCCAATTTGGTTGAAAGATTTCAATTAAAGAAAAGAAAGCATGGTAAATCGCGGTTGGTATAGTTGGCTACCAGAACAAAAGAAATCAATGAGATAGTAAAGGGTTGGTTCTTAGATATGAATTGTCTCCATACATTTGCATATTTGAATGTTATACCTCTTATTTCTTATGATGTACTTATTGGAATGGACTGGTTTGATGCACACCATGCCATTTTAGATTTCCATAACAAGACTGTCACTTGTCTTGATGAAGAAGGAGGGCATAAGATAGTGAAAGGCATTCCAAGGCCTATTTCTATAAGGAAAGTTTCAGTTGTGTAGTTAAAAAGATGTTTCAAAAAAGGGTTTCAGTTGTATGCAACTCATGTGGAGGAACCATAAAAGGATAAGGTCCCCAACCTAGAATATTTTCTAGTGATACAAGATTATGCATATTTGTTTGAAGAAATACATAGATTACCACCAAAAAGAGATATTGACTTTTCTATTAACTTGGTGTATGGAGCTACCCCAGTTTCCAAAATACCATATAGAATGAGTACACCTGAGTTGAAAGAGTTACAAATGCATCTTGAAGAACTATTGAAGAAAGGTTACACACAACCAAGTCAGCCTCCTTAGGGAGCACCAATACTCTTTGTAAAGAAGAAAGATGGAACATTGATATTTTGTATTGACTTCAGGAAATTAGATTAATTCAAAGTGAAGAACAAATACCCTCTGCCTAGAATTGATGACTTGTTTGACTAGCTGAAAGGAGAAAGGATTTAATCCAAGATAGACTCTAGATCAAGTTATCATCAAGTGAGAATAAAAGATGAAAATATCAGCAAAATAGATTTCAAGACCCAATATGGTCATTATGAGTTTGTGGTATTTCCATTTGGATTATCGAATCCACCAGCTTCTTATATGTGCTTAATGAATGGTATATTTAGACATTATTTGGATAAGTTTGTCATTGTATTTTTAGATTACATTATTATTTATTCAAAATCATTGGAGGAGCATGAGGAGCATTTGAGATTAGTTGTATAGGTGTTAAGGGAGAATCAATTATATGCCAAGCTAAGTAAATGCTCATTCTATCATAAACAAATTCAATACTTGGGACACATCATATCTGAGGAAGGGGTAGCAATATACCCAAGGATATTGAATCTATCATGGGGTGGCTTACACCTAGGAATGTAATAGAGTTCAGATCATGTGTGGTATTAGATGGATGCTACAAAAGGTTCATCAAGGGATTCTCAAAACTAGCACATCCAATTACATCCATGCAGAAGAAGGGAATCAAATTTGAATGGACACCCAATTGTGAAGAAAGTTTCCAATAGTTAAAGAGGTTTCTCACTAGTGCACCAATTCTCAAAATTGTTGATCCAAGTGAAAATTTTGTGATATGTACAAATGTTTGTAAAGAAGGAATTGGTGGTGTACTCATGCAAGGTGGGCATGTGGTTTGTTATGAATCTAGGAAGTTGAAGTAACATGATAAAACTTATGCCACACAGGATTTAGAGTTGGTTGATATCGTGCATGCATTAAAAATGTGGAGACATTATCTCATGCGAAAAAAATTTGAATTAAGAACATATCACTATGGGATGAAATATTTATTTGAGCAACAAACTTTAAATACAAGACAAACAAGATGGCCAGAATTTCTGAGTTTTATTTTGAAATCAAACATATTAAAGGAAGGGAAAATAAGGTTGCACATGCACTTAACGGAAGAGTACATACAATGCATGCTACATCCATTAGCATGTGAAAATCATATTTAAAAGCCATAATTCTTAAAGTTGTTATTTCAATCGACATTATATATATTCAGGTAAAAGAAGGGCTACAACAAGAAAATGTATAGCAAAAATTTAAAGGATACATGTTGGAAAATATTGGGATTCTTAGGAATAATAATAGAATTTGCATTCCTAATTATGTTGAATTAATAAAGTTTGTAATGGATGAAATACAGAAGGTACCATATGCAATACATCTTGGATATCAAAATACTATTACATTAGTAAGAAGTCAGTACTTTTGGCGTGGAATGAAGAAATAAATAGATGAGTACATATCAAGGTGTATGGAATGTTAGAAAGTAAAGGTTGAGCATGGTAATCCAATAGGATTACTTCATCCATTTTCAATTCTTGAATGGAAATAGGATGTGGTAACAATATTTTTCGTCACCAAATTATCCAAGACAATAAAAAAACATAATTCAATCATGGTAGTGGTGGATAAGTTGACAAAGGTTGCACACTTCATTCCAATTAAGTCAATTCATAAAGAAGCTAACATAGCAGAAATTTATATGAAGGAGATTGCAAGATTACATGGAATACCCAAGGCAATTGTTTCAGACAGGGATTCAAAATTTACTTCAAAATTTTTGAAAGGATTATTTAGGGATTTGGGGAAAATATGAATATGAATATGAGTACAGCACATCACCTATAGGAAGATGGGAAGACTAAGAGGGTTAATTAGGTTATTGAATATACGCTTAGAATGTATGTGATGAATCAGTCATCAAAGTGGGAAGATTACTTGCATTTGGTAGAGTTTGCTTATTGTTGCCACCTAATACACACCTGGGGGGAACGTGGCAGAAAACCTTCAAGCCGCTCGGTGTGTCCTTGGGGGAAAGCTAGAGTCAATTGTTGTCACATGATTACTCGAATCATCCATCTAGGATACTCCTAGCGAAGCCAAGGGGGGTGTTGGGAGGATTTTTCCCCTTCAAGCTTAATAGAAAATGCATTCGAAGGTTTGTTTTGGATATGTCGTGGATCACTCTTTTAAATGTGTGGTGTAATATTTTTGATCCTAAATAATTGTGAATACTGCTAAACACCAGAGTAAGCCTCCAAATCCTTTTATTAACTCTCAATAGAAAAGATATTACAACAAAAGCAAGTAGAGGTTCGACCTTCTGATCGGGGCTTGCTCAATCATGATATCTCTCCCCCTTTGTCATAAATGACACAAGGCCCTCTTGAGTTCTCTTTTGAATCCATTATCCCCTTTGATATACTGGCACTGGTATTTTCTCAAGGAATGATCCTTCCCTCCTTCCTGTCACTTGTTCAATCTAACTTTTATCTTACAACGGTTTCTCTAAGGAAACCTCTTCAATTCACCTAGCCCTTAATTGCACCTTCCTTAGTGATCCTATATTATGGAATCCCCCCTTGAGTTGGAGAAGAGCCAACCAGAAGTGAGGAAGAGAGGAGTGTGGTGACATTTGGATGCTCTTTTCAAGTTTACATTGGACTGGCGTGCTTATTTTGGGCTTTAGCACATGCATGCCAATTTGGGTGGCAAAACTTATAATAATGGATATCATGCATATTTAAAGATGATTCCACTTGAATCCTTGTATGAAAGAAAATAAAATACTCCAATCAATAGAGATAATCCAATAGACAGAGTAGTTATTGGGCCAGAATTGCTTAAAGAAATGAAAGAGCAGATGGTTAAAATAAAGTAGAATTTGAAAATAGCATAGGACAGACAAAAAAATTATGCAGACAAAGGTAGAACAACAAGAGAATTCAGAATTGTGATCATGTGTATCTAAAATTCAGGGCAAAGAAAAGTTCCTTGAAGCTTGGAATATTTCATAAGATAGCACTCAGATATTGTGGGCCATTTGAAATATTAGCTAGTATAGGGATTGTTGCATATGAGCTTGCATTTCCTACCAACATAAAAGTGAATAATGTGTTTCATGTGTCTTTATTGAAAAAGTATGTACCTGATCCTAACCACATTATTGATTAAGCCTTGATTCAGGCGGAACCGGAAGGATATATATTGGTGCTACCAGTGCATATCCTAGATAGGAAAGTCACATTGCTCTTGAACAGTATCATCGTGCAAGTAAAGTTCCAATGGACACATTACAACCCTAAAGAAGCAATGTATGAGCTAGAGGATACTATGTGGGAGGCACTCCTACAGTTGTTCCAAAATTTTGTATATGTACATAGTGTTGATATGTACTGATGACGGTGCATAAATTAAGAGGGAGGGGAATGTAACACCTTTTTTTTACCCTAGTATGTAATTATGTAAATATGTAAATACTAATGAAATGGCTAGAAGCCTTATATGAACGGTCTAGTGTGACCAAATTTTGTAATTATGTACATTTTTACTTTAATATAAAAATCCATGACTACTGCTTACTAAGAGGACAAAGAAGATATGGGGGGATATAATTACACAATAGGGAGAGTGAGAAGGGGGTTAAGGGAGAGATGACCCTAGTGACATGGCCTTTAAGTCACTATACTTATTCTTCCTTCTTTATCCTTATTTTGGTAAAAGCCTCTTTAATTGAAGTGCATTATCCTTAACCTTGGGATTAGGGAGGAAAAGGGTTAACTCCCCATGAGTGCCATTTTCCCATCTCTCCTTGGCTTTACATGCCATTTGGATAGTTCTCAATATGCATATAATTATTGATAACTAGTTCATTCTGCCATCATTCTTCCATGATTCAGCCATGGAGAATTTTAGGGGCTAATCTTAGCCCATGGGATAAATTTAGGCTAAGGTTTTAAATTTTTAATGGTCTATTTTTTTATTAAACACGTGTTACTTATGATTATCCCACATTTTCTTTATTTATTTTTAATGAATAGGAGTTATCCCCATCGAATTTAAAATTGGGATCCAATGTTAAACAATTTTTCCCCTCTAAAAATGGATTTAAACCTCTTTTCACCCATGAAAATCAATAGGCATATCCCATTTGCCCCTGATTTCCAGAAGTGGTGATTGCTAGGGGATCTTTCGCCTTCTATCGATCATGGAAATCGAAGTCAGAGTTACATTCATCCAATTTTTATGGGTTGAATCTCATTTTTCAACTTGCTTAATGTCCACATGATAAGGGTAGTTGATATTTACTATAATATCTTATAGTGACCCATTTGCATCTAGGAGAGTTCTAAATCCCATCACCTCATATCCAAATTTTTCGAAGAAACATAGGGATCGTGAAGATTGTGATCATTTATGCAGCAATAGCATTTCTGTGGGTGTTTGGGGCATCATGCATGGGGGATTAGACCTTATTTATAGACATGTATTTGGGAATGTATGCAGGGGGCATGACTTTTGAAGGACAAAATTGCTGAAAGATTCGCCAAGAATTCACAAGGTTTTATAATTTAGTGAAAGATTCGCCAAGATTTTACAAGGTTTTATAATTTAGTCAAATATTCTCCAAGATTATATAATTCAATGAGAGATTCACCAAAAAATTATATATACATAATATAACATTGATAAAATAGCGTTCATATTCTCCTATATATCATGGGGATTCTCCCATTTATTATACCTAGAAATTTAGGGGGGTTCTTAAAATGTTCCATGGATTTATCCAATGGGTTTTTCCAGCTCTAATCCACCATCGTCTGTACCATAGCCTACAACCTTCACACATACTATAGGATAGATCTGTACCCGATAAAAACAAATTTACATGGAGTCCCAGCATGGAGAGTCCCCAGTCGACCTGTGCTAGAGACCTGGAAGGGAATTGGGGTAAAAACCCCAAGGGATTGTTAACTTAGAGAAGGGAACCTGAGGGATTGTTAAATCAGAGAAGGGATCCCCATTCCTTGGGTTTTTGAAGTTGATGGGGGAGAAGTTCTAGTGGATTGGGATAATTGTAGTAGGAAAACTCGGTACCTTCTTGTGTATTAATAGCACCAGCTTGAGGATGGTTGTTATAGAGAGAAATGGTATAACAGAGTGCCTATGACTGGGAAGAACTTCCTTTGTTTGCATTCAATCGATCTATATTTTCAGATAAGCTCCATCTATGTATGAAAAGTTTGGTATTTATCTATGTTATATGTTTTATCTAATTATTGTTGTATGATGATTTAAATGCATAGAATTAATGGCATTGAGTGATTGCATTCATGTAGAATATGCATGTAATTTCCTCGTACATGTTTATATTAATTTTGGGTGTTCATTTGCATATATAATTATGTTGTAAATCTTTTAAAAAAATAGTAGAGAAACGAAATTGAGTAACAGAAAGGATTTAAGTCAGTAGTATGAGTATCATGTGGCCCCAAAGGCACCGTGAGTTCAATGGTTAAGTGATATACAAAACCTTAATCCATTAACCTAAATTATATTACAGCCCTAATACCTTCACCGAGATTAGATTACAATGGGTTGAATATAATTAACCAAAAAAGCACAAAAATAGGCCAAAAATTGAGCATAAAAGGACATTAGATTTACACATCTCCCCCCTCACCCTTACTAGTGTATATATTGGAATTTCACTTGGTGCAAAAAAAATCATAATCAATGAATGTATGGTCCACGTGCAAAGAATGTACCACATATCTAGAATTCTCCCACTTGTTTTCTTTTCAAGATAGGGGGTTTAGGATTTACAAGGTCACATGTTCAACGTAGTAATGTTCATTGATTCTTTACACCAAGATAATTTCTTAGTATTGATGGAATTCATCAATCATTTTGTGATATTCTTCAAGGTCTCAACCTTCTCCACCATCACCTTCTTGTATTCAACTATGTCTCTCACAAAGTGGGACTATACAACAATATGGTTCATCTTAGAATGATAAAAATCAATATGGTCATCTTTTCCAAAAATATTATACTTTGATTTTCACAACATAACTTTATAGCTTACTACCAAACCCAATACCTAAACACAATCTCTACAACCACACGTATTCTGTAATTGCATGGGTGCTTTCCATGTATTCATCTTTTGTAATTGAAAGTAATACTATGGCTTATCTATTGCTAATATAATTGTTTTATTTTCCTAATAGCTTAAACACAACCATTTGTGGATCTGTTGTCATCAAGATTCTAACCTTTTCTGAAACAACAAATCCATCTACATTTATTATCATATATTCTCTAGGTCTTCCTTGGTAGTATATTACATAATTTGTCATTCTAGAAAAATACATGAAGACCTCTTAAATTTGTCTTTTGATTATTCCCTAGTTTTGACATATATGTTCTCAAACCACCCACTACATTTGTAATGTTTGGTCTAGTATAGACCACAACATACATCAAACTACCAACAACATTGGATTAATGAAAATGGGACATGTCATCTACATCTTCATGTGTCTTGGGATATTGTTCTATATATAACTTCTCACCTACAAGAATAGGAACCTTGATTACATTACATTCCATCATATTAAACCTCTACAAAATTATCACAACACACTTCCTTCAGTTTAACCATATTTCACTATCCATGTGATCTCTTTTAATCTACATGCCCAAAATAAAGTTTGGAGCTCCAAGATCCTTCATGTCAAGCATAGAGGCTAGTTGATACTTAACCTCATTCATGATATCCTTATTGTTTTCAATTAGCAACATATCATCAACATAGAGTACTACATAAATAAAATAATCACAAACCTACTTAGAATACACACAATGATCAAATGCGCTTCTCACAAATCCCAATACCGAAATGCAAGTATCAAAATTTTGATACCACACTTCCATGGATTTCTTTAAGCGATATAGGAACTTTGTCATCTTTCAAACCAAATCCTTCTTACCCTTCATCGTAAATCCTTCATCTGTCTTCATGTAGATTTATTCTTCCAAGTCACTGTGTAGGAGAATTGTCTTTACATCCATTTGTTCTACTTCAGTATCAAATGTTGCAGCAAGAGACAATAGAAATCTAATAGAAGTCAATTTTGCAACATGAGAGAAAATATCATCCAAGTTAATTCCCTCCACCTAGGAATATCCTGTTGTTACCAAGAAATCCTTCTACTTCTTCACTCTACCTTATGCATTAACCTGCTTCTTGAACACCCATTTTCTACCAATTGGTTTTCATCCATTAGACAACTTGACCCAACCCCGTGCCTCATTTTTATTTATGGCTTCCATTTCTTCAGCCATGCTATTCTTCTAACATTTACCTTCCTCGAAATCAACTACCTCTCTAACAAATATGGGATCATCATTAATAGCAAATATAGCAAACTTTTGATAATCCTATAACACCTAGAAATATTATGTTATGAACATAAATAATAATAAATAATATTAGCTAAGTATAAATAATATGATAATTAACTAACAAAGATTAGTAAGTAAATAATTGGATTTGTTTATGAATGGACATGAATTCTATATGGTCATGTCTCTTGAAGGGTCACCATAAAGGTTTATATATGAGATCTATTGTACACATTTTCATTATCTTATTTATTCAGTCATTATTATATATATTTATATTCATTGCAGAAATGTCAACTTAAATAGTAAATATGGATTGTTTACTTCATTGATGTCATAGCTCCAGTGTTCACAGCGGTCAGCAAGCCTTCTTCATGCACTCCAAATTCACGCCCTTTGTACACCTAGCTCGGTCGTCCTCCCGCACATCCATATCCTTGTCCCTCCTCCCTTTCCATCACATTCTCATGTCATTGTTCCCTTCCATATATATTTTCGTTTCTCCCCTTCCTTTTATTTTGTCTCCCCCGTCCGTCGTTTTCTCCCCTCCATATCACTCCTCTCCCATCTCACGAAGAGGAACCTTTTAAAAAATCAAGGTTCTCGAAGTCGCAAAAAATGATGTAATTGTTCAAGCATACCTATGTCCTCATCTTGCTCCTCGTCATCACCACCACCTCCACCACAACCACTACCCTATAATTCATCGGGAGGCCCCCAATATTATCTCCTTATGATTTTCCCACCCAGGACCAAAATAGAACTATCAAAATACAACGAGAACGAAGATCAATGTGTGGCATGGTTTAACAAGTCCAAAGAATATTTGAGCATACATAACATTATGATAGATGAAGAAAAAGTAAAATATGTCTCCATGCATCTAGAAGGAGACACATACAACTAGAATATGTGTTGTAAAAAACAAAATAACTCATACAACTGGCATTCTTTTAAAAACAACTTTTTAAAGAGATTCCAGGAAATTATTGAAAACGAATTCTTCTTGAAACTTACCATGCTACAACAAAAGGGAAGTGTCGATGAATTCACTCATCAATGGGAAGTTGTTGCCACTACAGTATTTGGGATATCTAGAAAATAATTACTTGAAACTTACCCGGGAGTCCTTAAACTGCATATCCAAAATGAATTAAAAATGCATGATGTTCCATCTATCGAAGTAGCAAGGCAGAAGAAAAATTAGAAGGGATATTGAAATCAAGATTTGACAAGGGTTGTTTACAACAAAAAGATAGATTATGTATATATTGCGTAGATAAATGGTCACTATGGAATAAGTGTAAGAATTCCAAATCATATGGTTACTAAGCCCAAAAAGAACTAGACATATCCACTAGCAATTCTGGCAATGACAGAAAAAAGGAAGAAAAAATCTTGTCGTTGATGTGGTGAAAAGTGGATCCCATGTCATAAATATATATCCAATCATACATATCAATGCAAAATTATAGATGGAGAGGAAGTATACGTTTTCTCTAAAGAGGGTGCATTTGAATCTAATATGGATATAAACTCACCCAAGGTGTCAATAGCAACAATCACATTCATCCAACAAACATGTAAAAAAGAAGGTTCACCAATACATAATGCAGTTGCCACCCAAAAGGAAGAAACTCAACTGCTCGCGAGACAATATATTCCACCTCATTTGAGAAATAGTGATAACATTAAGGATGGAAAACTCTTATCCCATGTGACAAAATCAAAAAAGATAGAACCAAAGTGGTTACCAGTTAAAGGAACTATTAAGAATATCACATTTTTAGTAGATTATGGAAGTACACACAATTTGGTGGATATCAAAATGGAAAAAGAACTTAATAAATTTTTATACCCAGTGAAGAATCTCACAGTATCAACTATCGATGATCGACATGTGGAAGAAGTAGGGAAATGTCATAAAGTTCCCTTACAAATACAAGACTTGAATGTACAAATCGAATGTTATGCCCTACTGCTCAAAGGAGTAGATATGGTGTTAGGATAATAATGGCTAATGCAATTAGGTACCTACACCACCAACCTACGAGAACAATATATGGAATTCGAATGGCAAGGACATAATTACAAGTTGTATGGATTGGGAATATTACAAGAATCACAGCTCAAAAAGAAGGAATTCCAAAATAAAAAAGGTCCATGTACATATTAAGATAAAGTAACTTAATTGTCGTAATAATGATCTCATTGTTGCTTCAAAACAAATCCAAAATCAAGATGATATCATCCAATATAGCTTTGAGGACAAAGATACTTTAAAGGGGGTGGAAATGTGACGAACATAAATAATAATAAATAATATTTCCTAAGTATAAATAATAGGATAAGTAACTAACAAAGATTAATAAGTAAATAATTAGAGTTATTTATGAATGGACATGAATTCTAATGGTCATGTCTCCTGAAGGGTCACCGTAAGGGTTTATATACGATCTCTATTGTAAAAAATTTCATCATCTTATCTATTCAATCATTATTATATATATTTATATTCGTTGCATAAATGTCAAGTTAAATAGTAAATATGGACTGTTTACTTTATACTCTAGGGCCCTTTATGTTCTTACGCATGGACCATTTTATAATAGATTGAATCTTTTTAGCGTCAACCTTGAGACCTTCATGTGAAAGAATATGACCCAAATACTCTACTTATTTCCCAAAAGCACATTTAGACATTTTTTCAAGCAATTGATTCTTCTCAAGTATTTCTAGGGCTTTATCCATGTGCTTATGGTGTTATTCCCATGATTTTATATAGAATTATATCATGAAAAAAAAACACAAACTTTCTAATATAAGGTTGGGAAATCTTGTTCATAAAACTTTGAAAATTAGGATCATTATTCCAAAAAAAGGCATGACCAAGAACTGGCAGTGCCATACTATTCTAAATGATATTGTGGTAATGTCTTATTCCCTCAATCTAATTTGATTGTATCCTAAATTAAGATCTAACTTTGTGAAGTAAACAACCCCAAGAACAAATCTAGTAGTTCATCAATATTTGGAATGGGGGATTCATCCTTGATGGTGATTTTTTTTATATTTGTAATTAGGGAATATCCTCTAATATTTATCCTTCTTTCTTACCATCACTAGTGGGATAGAAAAGGAACTATTACTTGGTCAAATAATTTTCTTGTATAATTTTCTCAATCTCACTCTTTTGTTTCTTACCATCACTAGTGGGATAGAAAAGGAACTATTACTTGGTCAAATAATTTTCTTGTATAATTTTCTCAATCTCACTCTTTTGTTGATATGTGCATATATAAGGTCTTTTATTAGGAGGTATGAGCTAAATTTTATTTTCATGATATTTAGATGAATATATCCTCTTAGGAATTTATTGGAATATTTTATCATGACTTTCCAAGGTAGATTTTAATTTTGATGGAAATTTTTCATCTTCCTACTCCACTTCCATAGAATAAAGTCAAGCAATAAGTCCACTACAACCCTTTTTAAGGTTATTTTTCATTATATGTGCAATATCATCTAAGAGGGTGGATAATTTAACCCATTGAGTTCAAATTCAATTCCATGTAATTTGAATCCCATGAATAATTCATTATAGTTTGTAGAAAGTGACCAAATTTATCAATCATTGGATCCTATAACCACATGTATTGATCCAACAAGAACGACAAACATGGGGACTAGTATCTCACAGTAATTTTGATGTTATGGAATTTTCCTCCATAATGAATGCTCCCCCGATTAGCAAATAATACTTCAAAATTTACCACGGGGTACACAAAACAATTGAGGCACTTTGCTAATATTTTAAAATCATTAAGTTATGGGTACTACCTAAATCAATAAGTACTATTAATTTGGTATGCTTAATTGTATACTGCAATATTGAGGATTTGAGATGTTGATACACCTACCAATGTATGAACCAATCTTTCACTTTTGGTATCTTGATTACTTGGTCGAATAATTTTCTTGTATAATTTTCTCAATGTCACTATTTTGTTGATATGTATATAAGGTCTTTTATTAGGAGGTATGAGCTAAATTCTATGTTCATGATCTTTAGATGAATGTATCTTCTTAGGAATTTATTGGAATATTTTATCATGCTTTTCCAAGGTATATTTTAATTTTGATGGAAATTTTTCATCTTCCTACTCCACTTCCATAGAATAAAATCTAGCAATAAGTCCACTACAACCCTTTTTAAGGTTATTTTTCATTATATGTGCAATGATCATATAAGAGGGTGGATATTTTAACCCATTGATTTCAAGTTCAATTCCATGTCATTTGAATCCCATGAATAATTCCTTATAGTTTGTAGAAAGTGACCAAATTTATCAATCATTGAATCATATAACCACATGTATGAATCCAACAAGAATGACAAACATGGGGACTAATAATTTATAGTAGATCACGGTAATTTTGATGTTATGGAATTTTCCTCCACAATGAATACTCTCCCCATTAGAAACTAATACTTCAAAATTTACCTCGGGGTACACAAAACAAGTGAGGCACTTTGCTAATATTTTAAAATCAAGTTATGGGTACTACCTATATCAATAAGTATTATTAATTTATTATTCTTAATTGTATACTGCAATATTGAGGATTTGAGATGTTGATACACCTGCCAATGCATGAACCAATATTTCACATTTGGTATCTTGATCTATACATTGTGTAAAATTTCTACATATTTCTCATACTCTTTTGGGTTCATAATTTCTTCATCACTCATTTATGGGGGTTCCTCTATTTCCTTATCATCATTTGTTTCTAGACATTTATAACTCTAAACTGTTTCTATAACAACCAAAGCTTAGTATTTTTTCTTGTCTTTCATCCATTTCAATTCATGATATGAAAGTGTGTTTGGGTATTGTTCCCCTATAATGAATGAATTTATCTCTAATTCCTACATATGTTCCTATGAAAACATTGTGTGTATCTATATTCTTGGCTTGATCATGATGAGAAAAACCCATGGATTCATTGATATTCCCTAGATCATTTAGAAAAAAACTCATGGTTCATGTCTTATTTTAATTTTCCCGTGTCAGATTCGAAAAATCCTTCATTGCTTATGTTATCCACCCTAAATTGACTAAAGTGGAATTTTTCTCAAACTTTACCATATTGCACTTCTAGATCCATTACAAATAAATACCAAGCATAATTATAAAAAAGAGAGTTAGTTCTAACTACCCATTGATAACATTAACATAATGTTTTAAAATATAGAGTTTCTATGGAAATCATTTTCCTATCATCAGTAATCTTACACAATTCAAAGTATCAATCTATTTGTTTCACACATGTAAAGACATGTTCCATCAAAAATTTCTGATTTTAATCTTGGGAAGGTGGAAACCCTTAGGAACCATCCATGATTAGGTCCCCTCTCAAAGTTGAACATTGTTAGAATGTGAATGTTGGTGGAACGTTATTCAAATTGAATTTATGTATTATATATTTTTTCATGAGGTCATTGTCATTTTTAGGGTGGATCTTGTCTAGAGCTTGCATGAACCTAGTTCCAAATTCTTGATACTATCTTTCAACTTGCCCATTTCCTTTTTTTGGTTTTCTTGAAAATATTGCATATCTACCTTTTTAAACATTCTATCCTAAATTTCGTTAAGTATGCTCTCCAATTTAGATACATTGTTCTCTAAGCCTTCACTTTTTCATGAGTCATGGATGATCCCTATAGAATTTTAGCTATCATATAATTTTTTTGCAGTAACCATTTTCATGTGGGTAGAATTTATGATTTACCCACAATCATCCTCTATTTTATCTTTAAAACCATTTTGGAGTCACCTCAAACAGATCTCCCAATCAAAATTTATAGAGGTTTCAAATTAGCATGCCGTTTAACTGTAAGCTAACTCTATACTTGATGTATCTCATAATTTTATGCATCTCTAAGTTTGAAATTTTTTTGATAGCCTGATATTTATTCTTCAAAATCCCACTATTCTAATTCATTTTCAAGTATTCAAGAGGAAGTTAGGTCCATGGCACTAAAACCTATTGTGTTAGTGGCTTTCAAGTGATAAAACGTGTATGGACTTCCACATGGCCAATATTTTCCTTGCATATCTGAATATTTGGATTAAAATGATAATTTTAGTCTTTTATCCAATCCCACAATTGGAACCTAATTTGGAACTTGAAATATTTAGAAATTATTGTAAGCTTGGTTGAGGACTAGACAAAAACCCTAAATTGTATAGTGTATAACCCAAAAATTATGGTTATCCAAATTCTAAATTTTTTAACCCCATAAGTCCCACACCAATCTTAAGATTCCAAAAAAAATAAGAGATAAAATTGTTAGAAGACTCATTTGAAGGATTCAAACCAAGGATCATCTACTTCAATACCAAATGTTATGAGCCAAATAACCCAATAAGCGTTAAAACTTTGAATTCTAGTATTGAGATACCTAGAATAAGTTAATGAATGAATAACAAATATATTCAAATTTACAAATGCACAATAAGAGATGATCATTCAATTGGATCTCCTTAATTTATAAATAGGAGATAAAGATGACATGAAATATTCCATACTCTAGGTCAATTTGACTATAATTAATATAATAGTAATAAATGAGGGTTAAGACCCTAATAAGACCCTAAATTTCTATCAATATTTTGTGTTCAAGTAATATTTGTCTTGTTCTTGCTTCAAGGTCTCAAGCTATCATGAGATTTACATAATATTTCACATAATTTATCATGAGATTTACATAATTTTCCAAGAATTGAGTATCATTTTGCAACTCAATTGTTATACCTTAATATTACACATTACATTCCAGTATCGCATCCTTGCATCAGAGACCTAAACGACACTTCTCCTTAAAGGTCATCTGAACATATAGAGTGAAAATCATTGAGTGGACACTAAAAGCAAGCATCTCACCTGCCACGTGTCACCCAAACAAACCCCATCTGAAGAGATTACCGCGCCTTGCACATCTGCTAGAGCATGATAATTAGGGTTACCGCATTCTGGTCTTACCCTAGGGTGCAGTACTACCACGTTATGCTCAGTTCTAAGGGCGCGGTAATCCATTTTTATCCTTTTTCCTTAGATTTTGGGATCTTGATTTTCGAGAGGTATCTTTGGGATTGCCAGATTCCTTGCGATCTCAACTGCTATCTTTGTTTGGTGGCTTTGATCCATTAAATACTCCATAGATCCATATCATTATCTTGTTGGTTAACTCTCCCATATTCTATAAGAGAGGAGCCTTCCATGAGCCAAGGGGAGGACTTTTGGGGCATCAAACCTATGGTCATAATCCTTTTGCAGAGATAGCTAGAGGTGGAAGAACTTGGAGCTGGAATTGGATTGGACATCAAGCAACTATTTTGTAAGCACTCTTGAGTTCTCAATAAAAGTATAACTTGTCTTGTTTCCCTATTTATGTGTTCTGATCATGATTCATTTACATAAATTGTATTCAGTAGAATATAGATCTAACTTGTGATTCAATCATTTGGAAGATATTGTGCACTTGTTTGTTGTTTTGATCCTCACAGATTCATCGCGAGAGCTTCAGGATCAAAGACTCGATTGGATAAACATCGGAACAGAAGGTCAGTTATCTTATTTCTCATCTTTCAGATATCAAGGTTGAAAACACTAGTTTAAGATCTAGGGAATAAGGTAGCATTTGTTTCCTTTTTGTCTTAGTCTAGAGTTGATCCATACCTCTCTGACCTAAGAGAATTTCTCTTTATCCGTAGGGAGAAATATCTGTAACAAAAACTAGCAACTCCGCTGGTTTGAACCCTCTTTGATTGAGTTCTTTCACTTTCAGTCATCCTTGATTTGATTTTTCTCTTCCTTCAAACTAGTAGTGAAGGTTGGTCTCTTTGACCTCTGTTCACCCCCTCTCCTCTGCATCTGATCTCCCTTATCAATCAGTAATTCCTCTGGGTCTGCACACCTTCGAAAAGTCCAAAACTTTTCTTAAATTGGCGCCCTGTCCATCTTTTTCAGAATTACCGCTCCCCTGTAACTGTATACAGAACTGCAGTACCGCTCCCTTCACACTGTATAGAACGCGGTAATACACCAGTACCGCGCCTGGGGTTATTTCAGGCATGCGATAATTCCTGTAAATAATTTTGTGTCTTAGTTTGTTTGGTTCCTACAGGTCAGTTGTGACCTTCTCTGCCTTTGGCTGATTTTTCTGTTGCTCACTAGAACTTTGCAACTTGCTTATCCACAGCACAGTGCTTCCACTTCATTGTTTAAAACCTTGTAGACAACTTCAAAACATTGGGTTCATGGTCATCAATTATCACCATATCTACTTCTTTATTCCCAATTGCTTCTTGTCTATATACTCTATCACTGTTAGCCAGCTGCACGTTTTTGTTGGTTTGTTTGTATTTTTGGTTCGAGCTTGAATTTTTTTTGAGTTAGTGGCATCATATTCATATTGATCACCCCTTCATTATCTTTGCATTGGCTTGATCCTTTCATCACCATCAAGTTTTTGTCACTATTTTCCTTCCCTTGATTATATAACTCTTAAAGATTACATCGTTCTTATAAGAAATATCTTTTCCATTACTGTTATCAAAATCAACATTGGAAATTATCTTTTGAGAACATTGTCTTTCTTTTATTTGAAAATATCCAGTCATACTTTTGCACATTAGGAAGTGAATCATTCATCTATGTTTGCCACATAAATTCTCATTCTGAAGCACTATAGTTGTAGATCAGTTACATTTGAAAGTAGTGTTTATTCAGTTTGGCTTATTTGAAAAAAGAAACAAAAAGTTGTTTTTGGAGCGTTGTTCTTTTCATTCCTTTAAAAAATTCATGCATTGTGATCGAAGAACTCTCTCTTTACTCTAGCTAGATTTCATCGAATAGAAAGGCTCATTTAGATTCATTCTCATTTGCATGGTTTGAGTCGTCACAACATCACACGTTTCACTTCCATTTACCTGATTGAGTAATACAACCACTAAAATTTACACCCCCTAACTCAACACATCATAACCTCACTTGAGGAGAAAAAGAACTTGTTAGTTAGGTAGGACACCAGGGATAGGCATCCAAATAATTCCCCCTTGTCATCTTCATCTGAGACATAGTTGTTGTCCTATAGGGTACTAAAATCCTCTTGTACTTGTTGACACGGTCATACACCAGTTTGTGGAGGGGTCTCTTGTTGTTTCAGGGGTTAAACCGCCGTGAGATCGAGAACCGGACGGACTCTGTGGAATGCCGCACTCCACTTAGCCCTAAGGAAACATAGATCATTGTCTTCCTTGTATTCTCCAGCCACCATACTAGTGATACAAGGGTGATAAGGCAGAAGCATAGAAAACCTTTTCCAACGTGTCATGAATGAGGTAGCTTAGTGACTTTTCTACTAGGGCTCTTTTACCCAGGATCCCTTTCAATAGAGGGATATCCTTCCATTATCTGTCTCTCATTTTGTATTGTTTGACTTGGATTTCATCACCTTGTGAAGGATACAACTTGTTAAGGTCTCCAACTCTTAGTTAGGAGGTTTTGCTTTCTATTTCATCTTCTTAGAGGGTCATTTTTCTTTCTAGTGATTGCTTGTTGGCATTCTGGCCATTTTTGTTTCAGCTCGCTTACTGTGACGCTGGTCTCAGTATAGATTTTAGAGCTTGATTTTTGGCCTGCGAGCCTTGCCTTTTTCTAGCTCCCCTCTTGCACACTTGGTTGCATTAGGGTTTTTTAGTTCTTTTTTACAAGAATGTCCCCGGAACTTGTATCCCCACCATTATGTCTGATCCACAGAGATCACGGAGAATATAGGGATGAATCCCACCACCACCACCACAGACTTCTGGTCCACCTACATCACGTATTCCTACCCTTGCTGGCCGAGGGAATTTTCCACCACCCATCCGCACTACATCTTCAGTTCCGCCTATAACTGTAACTCACAGCATGGTCTCAAAACCTCTTGCAGTTTCTGCAACCAGTAACACACCTGAGATTCCGGCTGCCACTCAACCCACTATTATTCCAGACATACCTCTCACAGTGGACAACACCGCAGCTGTTGAAGTTAGTACTACACACGATACTAGACTGGAGGCTATCACCCTCCCAGATGTTAGCACTACCCTCCCAATAGACACTTTCTATGATGTTCCTGAAGGATCTGTTGGAATTTTTGAAGGATCTGACTAAGATGTGTCCGATTTGATTGCAATCCAGGACAGATACGTCGAAATTATTAAAGAAATTGAACTATCTAACACACCTTTTGAACCTGAGTTTGACTTTCTTACTTCCCAGGCGGAACCTCCGCCTACCACCTCTACGCTGTCAGGTGTTCACACTCAGGAAACCAGTTCTTCTAGTAACATGCCATTTACTGTATCCCTCCCTGATCTCCCCTTAGGACAAGAAATCATGGCGTCGATCCAATATAGCATGGTTAGTCTCGCTAACTCCCCTTTAGCATCGAAACAGTTCAAATGTGATACAGAGCAAATTCTCTCAACGGCTTCTCGATATCCCCCTGCCACCCGTCCTCCTGGTTACCAAGCTCCCAACGTTCCGTCTAGCACAGAGTTTCATCACTCCTATGTTGACGGCTCCAGACCTTCAGATTTTATCTCACCTCATTATTTTCCGGATCCTGAACAAACAGCTCGCATTTTTGACCCCTCGCGAGATACAAGTCTGGGCCAAGCCCTCGATGGTCCTCCTATTTTTCAAGACCCCATGGACATGACTCATGATACCCCTCGGTTAAATTCCCCACATTTGCTTCCATCAAACATGTTTGGCATATCTTCAAGGGACACAACACTTATGAGGGATAACCCAGTTTTCTCTCCATCCCCATTTATAATGTATGGAAGACCCCACCCACAAATTGGAACCTTTGGCGCCATCGGCCAAACAACCATACCCCACCTTTCTAGTATTGGAAGAACAACTAGTCATACTGCTGGATCATCCATGTTGACCGGAGGTTCATCTTCGGCCACCATCTACACCATTTCCGAAGGTGGAGTACCGACTATTGAAACCATTGATCCCAACAACCAACCTCCCCCAGGCGGATCATCTAACCCGCCTATTATAGGACAACCATATTTTGGGAACACTGGTCCCAGTCACCAACCTCCTCCCGCTGGACCATCTAACCCACTTGCTGGAGGGAAACCCCTTGGTACCATTCAAAGTGGGGCCACTCAACAACCACCTCCTTCTCTCCCATTGACTCAATAGAGCCCTTTTATTGGAGGAGAACCACTTGTTAACGCCCCCATTGGCACCATCCAACAACCCTCTCAATCAGCAGCTTCTACTCAGTTAGGCACGTTTAATCCTGGCAGCGGACAACCTCATTTCGGTATCCCAACCGGATCCTATTTCCAACATCCCACGTCAGGTACACTTCCTTCTTGGCGATCCCAAAACCCACAAAGTGGGGGATACTCTTTGTTTGGGAACTTGAATCAAGCTGGGGGGGAACCTTCTCAACCTTTCATACCACCCAACTTGAATTATGGGGTTCCTTATCCTTTAGCCGCAAATACTCCATGGAACCCATCCTTTCAACCCCCACCTCTTCATCAGGGTGGAACCCATATTCCATGGACACCATTTTTGCAGGAAGCCCCTAACCCTGGTATGGGAAACCCTCCACCCAATTAAGGTGTTGGAAACATTCCCAGGATGCAACAATCCCAGGGAACTATACCTCAACAAGGAACGAGAAACATTCCTAGGACACAACAACCCCAGGATACCATCCCAGTCATCCCTACTTAGCAAAACATTTAACAACCGGCTGCTAATGTGATTCTGAATCAAACAGTCAACCCCTTGATTTCAAACACACAATCGGTTAACCAGATGGTTTACTATCCACAGAATTTCCAACAGTACCCTGCGGGAAACATGTATGGGTACAACATGCAGCATTATGCTGTGCAGGGCCCTACAGGAATCCCTACACCATACAATTACTACTCATACCCGCAGCCCAACCATCAACTTCCTTTCTTGGCTACACTAGACTTACCCGATTTGTCGCGGCTTATCAATGATCCCATCTAGCATGAGCCACACTGGCCACCCATCCCAACCAAACTACCATCGGACATTCCTAAGTTCGATGCCAAACACGGGGAAGACCCCAAAAACCATGTAATGACCTTCCATCTTTGGTGTTCTTCGAACTCATTGATGGATGACTCCATTCGATTACGGTTATTCTAGCGTACGCTCACCGGTACGGTAGAAAAATGGTATATCGAGCTGCCACAACAATCCTTTCACGATTTCAATACCCTGGCTATGCAGTTTATGACATATTTCCAGCTACCCATTTGATACGAGACTGGAACAAAATTGTCCACCTCACTACGTCAAACCACTTCTATGCACATCTCGGACCATATTCATGAGTGGCGTCGACGCCGTAGGTTAATCAAGGCACCCATTCTGGAACAGTTACTCACTGACTGGTTCACAAAGTGATTTTTGCTTCCCATCGCCAGGGATATTTCCATGCGCAGACCGGTCATGGAGGAACAAGAAATTTCTTGTGATCAGTATATGGATTTGGTATATACCCAATTCAAAACTTTATACGAGCTTATTCCCCATGCCACCCGCACCATGACTGATCCAACCAAGCCTGCCACTAAACCTCCCATCGATGGCATTGTCGGTTCAATTAAGGCTCAGCCTGCCACCAAACCGAGTGGGCAACAAACAAATGTTACCCCCTCCCCACCTCAGGCTACCCCTAAAGCTTCTCCCTCTCCTGGTCCTTCCTCTAAAGTGAACGCGGTTCAATCCACATCCCAACCATTTGGGGTGAAGAATAAGAATAACCGCAGGAAATCCAAGAAAACTTATAATCAACAGGAGAACCCCAAGCCCCAACCTACCAATAACGATCCCAAACCACATCGGAAAGCAAACTTTCCCTGCCTAATTTTCCAGGAAGATCACTACACACGTGACTGTCCCTACAAGGACGAAGTCAGCAAATTTGTCAAAGGATCCTCCCACCTGGCAGTGTTAACCGACCCTTTCCCCCATCAACAGCAACAGATGGTTGCAAACGATCCCCTGCAAGGGGGAAATCCCAACAACCCACCTCACGGAGAGACGTCCGCAAACCACGAAATTCTGATGACGAGTAATGAGGAGATTCATATCACCACTCGTTCAAAGATGTACGATACCCCTCCAAGTTCAAACAAACAGGAGACAGCCATTGGAAAGTCCCCTTCTGAAGATCCTTCTTTGATCCCTCCCCCTAATAGCCATCTCCATATTGAGAGACCTGTTACAGACACAGTGCTATGCCCACCCAAGGGCACCATACGAAAAGTGACATTTAATCCTAACGCGCGAGCAGGCCAAAATTACAATATTGTTGAGGATCTAGCTCAAGCACCATGCGCGATGTCGACTCTCGAGGTTCTCCAACACTATCCTATGAAGCGTAGAACCTTACTTTCAGCACTGGGGACAGTGGACCCGGATACTTCAAACACAATTATGTTTAACTTGGAGTATTGTAAACCTCGGCTTTCCCACCAGTTAGCCTTCCAGGTTCACACAAACATCCGTGGAAACACCATTCATTGCATTGTCTTAGATGAGGGTGCTTCCACGTCAATCATGTCTTTGAATTGTTGGAGAGCCTTAGGCTCACCTGAAGTTACAACTTCTCCCACTATTCTCAGAGCGTTTGACAGACATGGCTTTCATCCCTATGGACTCATTCTTGCGATTGGCGTTGAACTGCGGGGAAAAGCAGTATCTATACACAACGAAGTCGTAGATGCATCGTTATATTATAATCTCCTACTTGGCCGGAATTGGTTCTACGCCATGACCTCCATTGCATCTACTATCTTTCGACTAGTATAATTTCCTCATGGAGGAAAGATTGTTACCATAGATCAGTTAGACTACTGTATCCCAAACTCTCATTCGAACTCCGCCAACACTGTTCCATTAATAGATCAGTCCCAGTACCGTTTCCAAGATGGTGGCATTGGTCTTATGAAGGATTCCTCCCTCATCGAATTTTTCCCAGAGCTCAGATCCCCCGTACAGTCCGTCAACATGATATCATCAAATATCACCCCATCCAATGATTCTTGGGTGATATCGAGTCCTACAGAGATTGAAAATTACGGTGACTCCATGCCATTAAACAGGAACCTCGCAACCTATTAGGTGATCCAATCAGCCACAGATTGGTTCGATCCTACTACATATCATGTCGTGGCACAGCTCCCGCCTGAGGCTAGTTCATCATCGCCACTTATTGATCCTCTCACATTGATTTTTCCTACTGACGAATCGATTATGGAGGTTATGTGCGGTGATGAACCACCCTGGGAAGATTTCCATCATCGGTCTTCTTTTCCCACTATCCAGGCGGTTGAGCCAGATACTAAACCCAGCACTTCACTCGAAATGGTTCAAACCAAGTTTCCCACTTCATTCGATGAAATATTTTCTGAAGGAAACTTGGCCAGTCTCATGGAAACCACTCCCATTGACATTTCAGTGAAGCCTGGTGTCGTGGAAAACATTCATATAGGAAAGACATGTACTTCCACCGAGATGGAGTTCTATAGTGCCTACTTTAAAACATTCGGCGACGTTTTCGCTTGGAGTTATGAAGAAATGCCAGGAATAGATCCTTCTATCATGGTCTACGAGATTCCAACCTTTCCTGGTGCCCGACTAGTTCTACAGAAACTCCGACCTGTCCACCCCCGTAAGGAAACCGCTATCAAAGCCGAAGTTGAAAAACTTTTGCATGCTGGTTTTATCTATCCTTTCCCGCTGACAGACTGGGTGTCTAATATCCTCCCCATAGCCAAGAAACAGGGTACGATTAGAGTCTGTGTCGATTACTGCGACTTGAACAAAGCTTGTCCAAAGGACAACTACTCAACTCCGTTCATTGACCAGATCATCCATAACTGCGCCGGGAGTGTCATATTTTCATTCATGGATGGATTTTCTGGATATAATCAGATTGAGATACTCCCAGCGGACCAACATAAAACAGCCTTTATCTGCCCATGGGGGACCTTTGCGTATCGAAAGTTACCTTTTGGCCTAAAAAATGCCGGGGAAACTTTCCAACGGGCGATGTCGTACGCATTTCACAATATCAAACATATTGTAGAACTGTATCTTGATGAACTTCCTGCTCATTCTCAAACTCGGGAAGATCACCCTGATCACTTAGGTGCCATCTTTACTAGGTGCCATTGCTACAACATTTGTTTGAATCCACATAAGTGTGTTTTTTGCGTTGAAGCCGGAAAAATTTTGGGATTCATATGCAACTTTGCCAAGATAACAAAAGGATACATGAGGCTTCTAAAGAAGAACATCCCATTCTTTTGGGACGATGAAGCCCAACACTCCTTTAATAATCTAAAGGCAGCCTTAACTAAAGATCTTGTAATTCAACCCCCCAATTACACACGGGATTACTTTTTATATCTCGCAGCTTCGAATTCCACCATCGGCATGGTGTTAGTTCAAGAAGATACCAACGGCATAGAACATGTGGTATATTATCTTAGTAAGAGTCTCCTTGACTCCGAAACTCGCTACTCACATGTTGAAAAACTGGCTCTGGCTACAGTTTTTGCTGTCCAGAGGTTCTGCCACTACATTCTACTCCGCCAAACCACTGTCATAGTGGATTTCAATCCAATGTACTACATCCTCACACGTCAAGTTCTTGGGGGAAAATACCCCCATTGGATTGTTATCCTACAAGAATTTGACTTGGAATTTTCCAAAGCCAAATCCAAGAAATTTTTGGTCTTTGCAGAGTTGATTTGTAATTTGCCCTGTGTCATTGAGCAACCTGAGCCCATCAATTCTCTTCCCGATGAATCGTTGTTCCTCATTAGCACGTCCGACCCGTGGTATGGGGATATCCTACTATATCTCCAAACCCAACGTTTTCGGCCCGAAACTTAACCGAGATGAACGTCAACGCATCCGACACCATGCCAAGTACTACCTCATCATCAATGATACCCTTTATCATCGTGGTGTCGATACCGTTCTTCGACGTTGTTTAACTTTAGACGAGGCTGAACACGTTCTTAATGACTGCCACGCTGGAGCATGTGGTGGTCATCTTTCTGGGATGGCTACAGTCCAGAAGATACTACGAGCGGGATATTTCTGGCCCTCGATTTTCAAGGATTGCATTGAAACGGTCAAGAAATTTCTACCCTGCCAATTCTTCCACAGTAAGACACGCTCGCATCCCGGTCCACTCCATCATGTAGTTATCGTCAACCCCTTCGCCAAATGGGGTATCGATTTCACGCACTGTAAGCCCACTTCAGCCGGGGGGCATAGCTATGTCATAGTAGTTATGGATTATTTCCCGAAATGGGCTGAAGCGATGCCTACTTATGCTGAGGACGGTAAAACAGCCGCACATTTCATATTTAATCACATCATAGCTAGGTTCGGAGTCCCCCATCCCATCGTGACCGATCATGGTTCCCACTTTAGGAACCATATGATTGAAGAATTGAGCGCTAAGTTGGGTTTTCGTCATGAGAACTCAACCCCATACTACCCACAAGCCAATGGCCAATTCGAAGCCATTAACAAGGTTTTGAAACACGTGATTCAGCGCATTGTGGGTACCATAAGTCCAATTGGCACTTAGCTCTCTTTTCGGCGTTATGGGCATACCGAACCTCAGTGAAAAGTGCTACCGGGTTCACACCATTCCAACTGGTGTATGTCCTAGAAGCCATTTTACCAATTGAATGTGAAATACCGTCACTTAAAATAGCCATAGAGCTACTTCCCAATACCACCTCCGAAGAGGAATGGTTTATATACCTAGCCAAGCTAGATGAAACCCGTCGAGACGTTGCTTTAGCCAATCAAGCCCATAAAAAATGCGTCAAAGCGCAGTATGACAAATCCGTTCAACCTCGTATTTTTAACGAAGGTGATCTCGTACTCACATATGACCAGATGCACAACAAACTAGGAAAAGGAAAGCTATAGTCTATGTGGTATGGCCCCTTCATTGTAAAGTGTGTATTGGAGAAAGGATCCTATGAACTTGTCGACTGTGATGTCACACCATTGGCACGGCCCCGCAACGGGATATACCTAAAACACTTCTACACGTAGGTCTATCCTGCGCGAGACATTTTTGTACATAATGTACTTAGATGGTGTTCATTTTCTTCTTTTGTGTGTGTATGCATGGATTTTATTTCATGTATCCCCATTTACCTCGACTTGTGCTTCTATGTGTAGATGTCTGCCTACTACGGATTCGCTGACGGTGCGATCCGACACACCCGAAACCTCGCTTCCGCAGCATGGGTAATTTATTCTCCTACTAGCGAGTTGGTATCTTCAGGAGGCACTTGCTTGGGCCCCGCAACCAACAGTATTGCATAATACCATGCAGTCATTGGACTCTTAACTAAAGCCGCTTCCCTTGGAATCACTCCTTATCAGTTTTGCTAGACTCCCAACTCGTGGTGTCCCATTTGAATTGGGTCTATGCTATCTGCGATCCCATATTACTCCACCTATTTCAAAGGGTACGCTTCTTGGAACGATTCTTTGATTATATTTCATATCAACATATACCAAGAGAATTCAATTTTGTAGCTGACTCATTAGCTAACTACATTTTGGATTTGCATCTAGCCCATACATAAAAATACATCATAAAGTAATACACAAGCCATTGTAAATGAATAGGTCATAGAAATAAGTCCACATGTATATAATCGCATATAAAAGCTTTTTTCTGAATACATGAAGTCTGTCTCTAAAGATAAAATTTGGGATCCCGTCCCATACAAAAATTTGGCTCTCTGGCCTACATATCGTGTACATGCCGCAAAAAGGTAAAATACTATTGTCTAAAGAGATCTAGGATATCTATCATGATCATCCTCGGATTCCTCATGCTGCCCATGGTATCAAACCATAGCCCTGGCCACCCTACGAAGGAGTAGGCCGATAAGTCTAGGCACACCCACAGTATGCTACTGAATATGGAGAGGAACGTCATCCAACCTCAGAGCTAGGACTCCAAAAGTCAAACCCTGCAGGTTCTTCTCTTTATTGCGGATGCCTCCCACTTCTTCCTCATCCTCCTCTTCCTCCTCGGCAGCCGCTTGTCGCTGAACTCCACCTCGGTGCAACGGCGAGTAACCCACGGGTCTCCTTGTTCCACAATCTGCGATATGCACGTGTACATACATTAGGTCTTTTCGCACATAAAAAATAACTAAAAATTACATATTCAAAAAATTGAAAACACATTGGTGAAGGTCATACCTGAATTATCCCAATCCTCGTCATCGGGAAATGCCAAGTCAATGTCTTCACGGAAATCCACCCCTGCATAAGGGTAGTCCTCGATCATCACGATCTGCTCCTCAAGCCACAAAAAAAAGTCCTCACCAAAGGCTAAGTGTTGTGGCCCCCCGAGCCGCCCTATGTACTCACTCCATCGACCCATCCTAGTCTCAATGGCAGGGTGGATAGGCATGGCTATCTACGGACGCAACAACAGCACCCTCTCCAAAAAGAAGGTGACCAAAATACTACCATATCCAAATTGCTTAGTTTCCCCATTCTTACACTTGGTAACTTGTTCTTTGAGGTTGGATAATACCCCCTCGCACCAATTGAACAAAGTAGGCACCATACACTCTATAGCAAGAGTCTTTGCGCTCAAGACTCTTGATGTGGGCTCACACTACCCACCGCTCGAGTTATAGTAAACAATACAGTCTTCAAAGGGAGCTCTATCAACTATTTGATGGCTACCTTCCCACTCTTTTTTGACGAACCTTGGCGGAAATAAAGGGCAACTAACTCGTTGGTACTTTCTGTTGAATGTATGTGCCCTATCAAGTTCACCTGCGCCCCTCTTTTGGAGAGGCCGGTGAGGAAGCAAATAGCCTCGAGTCCAATCTCGAGGGTATGCTCTCCAACTCGAAAAGCTTGAATGTCGAGTTCCCACATTTGTATTATGTAAGTGAGAAGTTTGGCTTGCTTGCGGATACCTTTGGTCTTGAAAAACTTTAGCAAACCACACGCCCGCAACGCATTTAATGTCACTTGATCATTTGCAGCTGCTTGATCATCAGCTTCGTGCTCCCTTTCCTTCCATTGCACCATTTTGCTTCAAAAGAGGTGTAAAATCCTGAAAAAAAACCAATTAGAAACGTTTATGAGCGATTTGGAAGCTTGATCTCATCACAAATATGAAGAGAAAGCATTATTTTTTTTTCCATTTTTCGTGATTACCGCGCCTGTGTTTCACTCGTCTACGCGGAAAAGCAATATTACTGCGCCCGTAAGTCTCGGTACAGGGTGGTATTACCGCGCTTCCTGATATAGGAAGGTCGCGGTAATTCCTGAGGCAAAAAAGACCCCTTAGGGCTTCCTCAAAAAATTGCTAAAGGGATGAGAAATCAAAAAATAAATACATGAATGGAAAGAAGAGTTTAAAAGCTCTTACCTGGCGCAGACGGTGATCAAAACGGTGCCTTGGATCTCCAGATACAGCCACTTGAAGTTTTCCCTCCAATAGGTGAAAAATATCTCTATGAGAAAAAATAGCAAAGTGAAAATGGTAAGTTTCTATTTTTTACCTCTTGCTTATATAAGCTACATAACCTATTTTTTGCTCATTATTTTATTTAATATCTTTTTAGGTCATATTCTTCATGTTACTAATATATGTTTCCAAGGTTTCCTTAACTTTTTTTGACAGGTTCTCTCTACTTTGTTCACATTGGCGATTTATAACTATTTTGACCTTCATTTTGAGCTGACTTTATCTTTTTCACGCTCTGGATTAAAACCTGAAAAATATTCCAAGCGCATTTTTACACTCGTCTCGTGCTTGTAAAGACCAAGTAAATAGTGTCGAGCTTAGTCGACTTTACTCGTGCTCATAAAATGATGAGGAAAGTATCGTTTCGGTATTATTTTATTCTTTTTTTTCGGACCGAAATGATTAAAAATCATGAAAAAGACCATCAGAGTTCTCTTTAAGCTCTTTTCAGACTCCCTCGTTTCGAAAAGATTGCCAAGTGCACTTGTCTCTTTCACACTTGTAAAAATATTTGAAAGGTCGTCTATTCGATGATAGGTTACCCCTTTTTCGGCCCGTTTAGACTATTTACGAGAAAGGTATACCTCAGTCAACTTTTGACTGGGAGAGTTCTCTCAAGACTTGTTTTACACTTTTTCAGGACTGAGGAACTAAAATCATGAAAAAGCACATTCTGGAGCCTTCTTTAAGTTTTGCAGGCTCTCTTAACGTGAAAAACTGTCGATTTTTCCTTCCTTGGACTCGTTAAAATTCAACATCGAAGGACCCATTTTGGGATGAACCACTCCTTTCTCAGGTTCGTAAACATGTGAGATCGGACTCATCTATGAGATGAGATATACCGAGCATCTGTTATCCTCCTCAAGCTCGTAAAACAACAAAGAGGTACTTGTCCATCATGTCAGGGGGAAAATGGGAAATGAGTCAAGTTCATTCTGTTGGAAGGTCGTCAGTCGTCACCTTTGAACATGGCATGCATCTATCCCTTGTCTATTTTTGGGTATTCATCTGTTCTTGCTGAGTCATATTCATCATCTCAATTCATCTCCTTGGTCATGAGCCCACTCGTCATGTGTTTATCCTCTGCTACCAATAATCCCTGCTGCCAGGTTCCGCTTCATGTCGTTATATGTTCAAAGGGTTTGCATTTGTTCTGAGTCATCCATTGTGTCAAGATTCCCATTGCGTCAGTACATGTTCCATTATTTCATCGTTTCATACTATATCTCATTCTGATTTTGTGTCGATGATGTGGAAATCATTATGGCCCACCTTCGACGAGTCTATTCATGTCGACATCAAATCACTATCCAGGAATTAGACTTAGTAGTCAACCACTAGTACCTTGGTACCTGCATGCCTCAATGGTAGGTTTCCTCGTATTCAACAGTAGGTTTTCGTCATTTGCCTCTGATTGAATGATCTCTCGAATGCTCGACATCAACTCATTTATTCACATTTCATTGAGATGTACTATGGATACCTTGGGAATCATTGTCATCATTGGTGATTTCCCTCGCATTTGTTAACGGTTCACATCATTCACCAGTAATCAAATGGTTTCTACCATGTTCGACTTCAACACCTTGTAATCACATGGCTAGATTCGTATCGTTTAGGATCGGGTAGAAGACCCTGGACACCTTTTTGTATCTTGATTACGTCCAGGCTGAGATGGAAGTTTTTCTTTTGTATTGTCACACAGATCCACTTATATATTGGTCGTGGTTGTGTCATTATCAGCTCATGGATCTAGAATTGTTCATAGTAGCCATGATTTATCTACAATCTATATCATCTCAGTACTCATGGATCTGCAATGTATTGGTCGGCAGCCATGCTTTGAGTCAATTGTTTCCGAGCATGGGAATGCCCGCCTCGGTGGTATATCTGACACTTTGTTTTTGTTTCGGCTCCTTGTTTCTCTCCTCGATGCTATCTCCACAAAGTATTTGTAAATTCTTTCGGCTATCAGTCTCTTCTAACTTCACACTTTAGGGGGCATCTGTTATACCTTAATATTACACATTACATTCCAGTATCGCATCCTTGCATCAACGACCTAAACAACACTTCTCCTTAAAGGTCATCTGAACATCCAGAGTGAAAATCATTGACTGGACACTGAAAGCAAGCATCTCACCTACCACATGTCACCCAGACAAACCCCATCTGAAGATATTACCGCACCTTGCAGATCTGCTAGAGAGCGATAATTAGGGTTACCGCGTTCTTCTCTTACCCTAGGGCGCAATACTACCACATTATGCTCAGTTCTAAGGGCGCGGTAATCCATTTTTATCCTTTTTCCTTAGATTTTGGGATCTTGATTTTTGAGAGGTATCTTTGGGATTTCCAGCTTCCTTGCGATCTCAGCTCGTATCTCTGTTTGGTGGCTTTGATCCACTAAATACTCCATAGATCCATATCATTCTCTTGTTGGTTAACTCTCCCATATGCTATAAGAGAGGAGCCTTCCATGAGCCAAGGGGATTACTTTTGGGGCATCAAACCTATGGTCATAAGCCTTTTGCAGAGATAGCTAGAGGTGGAAGAACTTGGAGTTGGAGTTGGATTGGACATCAAGCAACTATTTTGTAAGCACTCTTGAGTTCTCAATAAAAGTATAACTTGTCTTGTTTCCCTATTTATGTGTTCTGATTATGATTCATTTACATAAATCGTATTCAGTAGAATATAGATCTAACTTGTGATTCAATCATTTGGAAGATATTGTGCACTTGTTTGTTGTTTTGATCCTCACAGGTTCATCGCGAGAGCTTCAGGATCAAAGACTTGATTGGATAAACATCGGAACAGAAGGTCAGTTATATTCTTTCTCGTCTTTCAGATATCAAGGTTGAAAACACTAGTTTAAGATCTAGGGAATAAGGTAGCATTTGTTTCCTTTTTGTCTTAGTCTAGATTTGATCCATACCTCTCTGACCTAAGAGAATTTCTCTTTATCCGTAGGGAGAAATATCTGTAACATCAATATCCAAGCTTTCTACAAATACTTCAATGTTTACCCAAGAATACTTGCCATGTCAACTATGATACAAGCCTCCCTGCGTAAGGCTTGTTTTTCATCCAAGTTTCCCTCAATTGATTGTCCCATACTTCTCACTCCTTTTCTATCCAAGAGGGTCTTGGGATTGGTGGGAATCTCAAGAATCTAATTTGTTGGTTCCTCTAGAGGTTTAGAAGTAGGAATTAAAGACAAAAGTTCAAAATGTAACATGTCCTAAAAATATTCATATCCATTTGATTTGATTTACATCTTTTTACTTTGTTCTTGTATAATCAAATTTTTGTTATTTTACTTCTACTTCAATAACATCTAATGAGTTTTTATACCATTTCATAGTTTTGGAAGCTCTCATGTTACTCATATCCATTGTGGTTATGGTACTCTTCAACTTTTTGTGTTTCCTCCATTCTTCTTATCTACTATTATGGCAAATGATTTATTGACATTGTCACACTTAAAATCATCTAAACTTAAGAGTTCATTGTCCTAAAGTGGGATTATGACTCTGTTTTCATTATCAACCAATTGTGTGTCCAAATTATGGGCTTATTGTCTAGATTTTCCTATGAAATTGAGCCCAAAGGAATCATAGTGGATATCAAAGTGGTGGAATAGGGAGGAACATGGGGATGACTAGGAGATAAATTTATTGTTTGCATCGTAGTTTGTTGCTTACTCTTCTCTTATTCCCCGGCAATATTCATTTTTGGGGGCTCATTAGGAATGGTGTGTTCTTGAGATAATCCCCCCCAAGATGGATTATGCTTTCCACTATCATCTCTTATTCCTCCATAAGACTTGTTGGAGTGTGGTTTTGTACCAATTTTGGGAACTGTGCACAAGGAGATGGACCGTGAGCCAGTTAGTCTAAATATGAGCGCGTGCAAAAGGTGGAAGTTAGTTAAAATTATTTGGGCAATTGTGTCCACATTGTAACGGGATCAACCCATTCTGGGGATATTCTGGTTAAGGGTTGTTCATTAGTTTCATTTTAGTGGTTCATCAATGTTGTTCTTGTTGTCCTTTTTGTAGTCTGAGGGTTGTTATGGAATTACTTTTATGGCATATTCCTTAGTAGTTTCTAGTATACTATGTAATGTTGGGGTATTTATGGGTCTATGACAGAAAGCTGATGCACAGAGCACAGGTTGTGTAAGACTATTCCAAATGATGATAATATTGAAGTGAATCTATTTTGGAGTAAATATTTTATCTTTTTGATGTGATGGATGTTCTGTTTATTGCACACATGTATGCTTTGTTTTTTTTATTGCTTTGAATATCTCATCAGTTCCTATGAACATGTTGTCTATTTCTACGTAGTAAGGTGAATGTGTAGTAGATAAATAGGAGGAATTCATTCTATCCCTTCAACGTTGCGGAAGCTTGGTTCCTACAGTCCCCATAGATGCCTCGGGTGAGATTTCATCTACTTGCAAGTGATGCCGAGAGAGCTGGTATCTAGGGTTTTGTTGGTGAATTTACAATGTAACCTAGGTCTTCCCATTGTGCGCCAACAAATGGTTCTATTGTTGAGACCAGGATCTGCGACTAAAGGGAAGGATGATTTTAACTAATGGTTATGTTGAAGCCAACTAAAGAAGAGATAGAAGAGTGCTTATAAGCAAAGGATTACAAATTTGTCAAAGATCAAAACAATAACCCTCGGATCATCACAAAACGGTGGTTACAAAAGTACATATACACATATCTACACAATATTTTCTTTGGCAAGTTCCCTATAATATTGGTAGAGTGGCTATTCAGGTTAGCTGAACAGAACCCAACATTCTGCATTGTGAGACCAAGGAACTGGACCCCTGAACTAATCCATCAAGTCAATACCATAAGTAACCCAATATTGTGCATAGTATATTTCTGGTTGGATAGTGTATTGAGGGGTTATGTTATAGAGTTTGATATAGATTGTACCCAATCGTACAACACAGTCAAGAGGAATTTCTTTAAGGGTCCGCGCTGAAGATATATGAATTCATTATATACTTGGGTCAAGATGTTGTTGTGCGACAAAGGGACTGTGGTATTAGAATCAGATCACTATAGTAGCTAAGCATCTCCACGTGCATAAGGGAATTGGGGGATGATCACATGAGGTTCGGAGTAAAAGGAGGAAAGAATGAATGAAGAGAAGATGAGATGAGAATGTTGACAGAAGAAGAAGATGTGATGGTATAAGAGATTGGATTATTGCACTATGGAAAAATATTCTGGAAAGAGAGTAGGAAGAGGACTACGGCTGAGATAGAGGAAAATCGCAATGTGTTTGAAGAAAGATACTTTTTTTCAGGATTCCATATCGAGGGACTATCACACATAGAAAAGGAAAAATACCATTAGATAAATCCAACAAAAAAAGATAGCCCTACTCAAGCCAAGACCTGTGTTGAACCCACGACCCCGTGCACATCTCCGAAGTCTTAGGTAAGAACTAAAAATTTGTCACTTGCAGTTAGTAATAATAGTAAATGTAGCCAGAGTAGTGAAAGTAGTGCAACAAATCAGAGTCATCCATCAGTACCAAATATGGGTACTGCGCAGAACATAATGGCAGGGGTAGACCCCACCTTGTGGATGCATGTCATTTGTGGAGCGAGGACAAACGATCCAGACCAACATTTGTTTGTTTGTGAGTAAATATGGCAAGTAAAGCAGGTATAGGATGAGGCTACAAAGATCGTGCAGCTGGTAAAAACATTCAAATATCACGCGTTGACATGGTACATGAAGTATCAAACCACTACACAAGCTAGAACGTTCAACAACATCAAACAAGCCTTGTTAAAAGAATTCAATAAACCAAAGTCTAGGTCATAGGGAATTACAAAGCTAAAAGAGATCAAGTAGTTGGTGTTAATGAAACAATATAGGACTTTGATCAGATATTCAAAGTACTGATAGACAGGATAGCATTCCAGATCCCAGATGAGCAGCATAAAGAGTGGTTCATTACGGGGTTGTTACCACATATATGTATCCCCTTGACGCAGTAGAAAATTACATTGAAGGAGGATGCGCTAGAGCTTTCCATGAAGTTGGAATCATCCCCTATAGGAGATAATGAAGCAGGGATGGCTCAAGTTCATCTGTAGCTAGAAACACTAAGGATTCAATTGCAAGATATTGCTAAAGGGAAGTAAAAGCACGAAGATATATAGTGTACAACCTGCAGAAAGGAAGGCCATCATAAGAACGAGTGTCTAGACTATAGAGAGTATTTGGCTACAGGATATCCAAATCCATTGCCCATGGAAGGAGGGGTATGGTGTGAGATATGTAGAGGGAATCATCCCCCTGCTACTTGTCCTTTGATACGGAAGTATGTGAGCACTTCCAAAAGTTTGTTTTGCAATTTATGTAAATATGTGGGACATGATAAGAAGGATTGTAGCACACTAGACCTCATGAGAGAGCACACTTCAGACACATACAGAGTCCAAGCGGAGGCTAGAGTGGAATTTGCGACACAAAAAAATAACATTCCAAAGGAATATAATAAAGGAGGTCGAGGAGGATTCAGAGGTGTAGGAAGAGGAGGATTTGGTAGGAGTAGAGGACCCATTATCTATTACAATTTTGGCCAAAAAGGAAATTTTGTGTGGGATTGTCAAAACCCATGTGCAGCATGCATATACTACAGACAGTTGGACTATGTGATGGAATATTGTCCACTGTTGGTTGCGAAATGGAAGGAAAAAAGGAACCAAAACCAAAACCAGAATCAAAACCAAAACCAAAACCAAAACCAAAATGTGTAGATGATTGCAGCAGAAGAGCACGACGACCAACTCAATATAGTGGAAGTTACGCGCAGAGGAGCTAGAACAGGATCCGATGCAAGATATCCAAGAATTCAGACTAAACAATGGGTCAAAGAAGCTGCTAATCCCAAACTAACGTTTGATCCCCGAAGAGAGAAGCATACATATCAGCAAGGAAGGAAGGAGCTAATAGAAATAGGATGTGGATTGTTGATTTTGCAACCTATGTATGAAATACTACCTATGTATAACATGCCTCCAATCTATGATTATTTAATTCCAAAAAGGCCAGTTGAGAAGACAAGTACATTGAAAAGATTCTTAAATAGTTGTTTGGAACTGATAAAGGACAAGACTACATTGAATATGCTACATAGTATAATTAATCAGTTCGCAAAAGATAAATATATCCCAGTCATACAATGAGTATTCAATCAAGTACAACATAAGAAGAGGACGAATAGGGAATTCCAACTTAGTGCGCAAATCAGGGACTATGACATGGACTTCATCATTTTAGATCTGGGATATGATGTGAATGTTCTTTTGAAGTAGACCTAGGAATCGATGAGTAAACCCAAGTTGATTTGTTCACCTATTCAATTGAGACTGGAAAATCATCACCAAATTGTTCCAATCGGAAGTTTGACAAGAGTGTTGGTTGATATTGATGGAGTGCATAGCACAACAGACTTCAAAGTTATTGAGATAGTGGATAACAGTAAGTAGTATCCATCATTGCTTGGCATCGATTGGGAATTCGCCAACCAAGCTATCATTGATCTGAAAAAGAGGTAGATCATCTTTGAAGGAGAAAAATTATGATTTACTGCACCATTGGATCCTACAAAAGGAAAACGATATGTGGAACCAGTAAAAAATGGATAACTGGAGAACCTGTACAATATGACTGAGCAGATGGAAGACTATGTGAACCCTACTTCTAATGGTGTACTCAACTCGCGTAGTATCATCTCTTTTGCATCAGACTCAAAAGAAGCATTTGAATACTGGCAGCAATGGATGCATGAAGTATCGACAAGGAGATGTGTGCATATCACCCATGTGTTGCGCTGGATTGGAACAAAGGTATGTGATACCCCAAGGTATGATGCACTTACTGAGGTAGATTCTTTTGAAAAATCATTTGCAGTACATATACCATGGCAACAAATATTATTAACATTAGATGTCGCACTAAAGGATACCCCTACAAGATGGTGGGCTTCTCATAAGGAGAAAATGAGTGATTGACCGCAGTGGAGAAGACTGTTACAAGTCAGGTTCGAGACTGAGTATACCATGCAAAGGTATACGGAGCTGAGTTGATCATCAAAACATATTGTGCAGTGCATCACAACATGGAGTGCAATTCCAAAGTAGGAATGGACACATCTATTTGTGCACACTTTGGACACCATTTCGAGGAATTGGTGTATAGAACTAGAAGCAAGAAGAGGCAGATCGAAATGGGAGGAGATGACATGAAATTTCAAGGTAACATTTAGCTTTGAAGATGAGTCCCCATCAGTGGATGCAATGTTGTAGACTATCAAGGACAATATTTTTGCACCAGAAGACTCATTAAGATCCATACCCTTCTGTAGTGCACATAAATCATCTACAACTGTTAAGCAGCTTTTTAAATGGTATAAAGTTGTTGAATGAGACCAAGAGGATGACAATCCAAGAAATGGGTGAATACCATAGACAAAGGGAGAGCTAGCAATAGAAGGACCTGACATTTGATCTATTGATTATGCAAATCCATTGAAGGCACGCATAGTGAATATTGGCACGAAGGAGAATCCCAAGTTTGCAAATATTGGAGATTATTAGAATGATCAAATAGTAGAAAAGATTGTTGATTTACAGCACGAATATCAGGATCTCTTTCCTACTAATTTTTCAAAAATGAAGGGGATTGCTATTGAGTTAGGAGAGATGAAGATACCTTTGAAGCCCAATGCTAACCCCGTGAAGTAGGGACCATATTGTCTGAACCTAGTATACAAGGAGAAAGTCAAGGTTGAGATATACAAGATGTCGGAAGCTGGGATTATCGAACCTATTGAAGAATCAGAATGGATTAGTCCGATGGTGGTACAAGACAAGAAGATTGGAGGAATAATAATTTGTGTGGATTTGGGAAAGTCAAATGATGCATGTATGCATGATCATTCCCTACTCCATTTCCAGATGAAGTACTAGAGAGTGTAGGAGGACAAGAAGCCTATTCATTCACTAACACATTCTCAATATATCATCATATCAAAATTACGTCGAAGGGTAGGCACAAGACAACCTTTGCGATAGAGTGGGACACTACCAATTAATTGTAATGCCTTTTGGTTTGAAGAATACACCAGCAATATTTTCTGGAGTGGTTGTCGCAGCATTCAAAGAATTTATTCATAAAATTTTAGAGGTCTATCTAGATGATTGGACAGCATTCAATCTATTGAAGAACCATATTGGAGTTATGCGCTTAATGTTAGATAGATGCAGACAGTTCCAAATCTCTTTGAATTTGAAGTGCAAATTTTGTGCACCATTTGGTATTATGTTGGGACATGTAGTGTGTAGACAAGGACTATTGGTGGATCCTACGAAGATTGTTGCAATTGTTGATTTACCACCACCTACTTCAAACAAACATTTGTGTGCTACATTGGGGCATACAAGATACTACAAAAAATTTATCAAGGGGTATGCGCAAATCACAATCCCACTGGAAAAATTGTTGAAGAAGGATGTCAAGATTCAAGGGAGCAAAGAATGTCAACAGTTTCTAAATACTTTGAATCTGAAACTAGTCACTGCGCCCATTATCGTATTTCCGGATTGGAAGAAAGAATTCCATGTTCATGTGGATGCATCATATGTGGCGTTAGGCACAGTCCTATCTTAGTCGAGGAAGGATACCTGGATCATCCTATTGCATTTGCTAGGAGGAAGTTGTCAACTAGTGAACAAAAATACACTACGACAAAGCATGAAGGATTGGCAATGGTATATGCGCTATAGAAATTCAAGCATTATATGTCGGGTTCCCATTTCAAGATGTATATCGATAATTCTGCGTTGTGATACTTAGTCAACAAGCCAGTGCTACAGGGGAATATATGCATATGGTTGTTGTTATTTCAGGAATATGATTTTGAAGTCGTCGTGAAGCCAAGCAAGTTGAATTCGGGACTAGATCATTTGTTGTGCATAAGCTCAAGGGAAGATGCTGGAAATATAGATGACAGTATACCAGATGTGCACATGTTTACAGTTCAAATGTTTGATTATTACTTCTCAGAGATTGTGTAGTTCTTGAGTACTTTGTAGTTCTTCAGTATTGGGGTAGTTCCAACTGAGTACACGATTGCGTAAAAGAAGCGGTTAGTAGTCAAGGCAACAAACTACCATCTTATAGCAGGTAATTTGTACAAGTTGGGTGCAAACGAGATTCGGTGATGATGTGTATTAGAACATGAAAGGGATATGATATTTAAATATTCCCATGAAGGAGTTGCGGGAGGCCACTACACTGGGAAAGCAACAACTCAAAAAATTTTGCGTCTGGGGATTTGGTGGCCTACTTTGTATAAGGATTCTAAGGAATTATGTCAGATCTGCGATGTCTGCCAGTGAGTTGGGAAGCCATCTAGAAGAGATGAGATTCCAGTGATGCCACAAGTAACATTGCAGGCGTTTGACAAATGAGCAGTGGATTCTGTTGGGCCAATTAATCAACTTATGAAGAGGTCAGGAGAAAGATACATAATCACCGCGATAAATTATATGACCATATGGAATGAAGCAGAACTTGTCAAGGATTGCAGCTTGCAGACAGCTACACAATTTCTATTTGAAAATGTGGTTATAGGGTTTGGATGTCCAAGAATACTGATGAGTGATCAGGGGACCCATTTCTTGAATAAGACAATTGTTGCTTTAACATAAGAGTTCCATTCTATCGCCATAAGAGAAACCCATATCACCCTCAAGAAAATGGAATAGTGGAAGCATTTAACAAGATCCTGAATATTGTGCTAAAAGAGATCACAGATTGTGGCACAGTCGAAAGAAGATTGTCAGAACTTATGGAATTGGAGGAAGACTAGTTTGTCACAAGCTCTCATCAGAAGGTTCAAAGAGCACGTGAAAAATCCTAGCATGACAGATATATCAAGAAGAAGCAGTTCAAGACTAGAGACATGGTTTTGATGTATGATATCAAGTTTCTAAAGCACCCAATTAAATTCAGAATGCGTTGTTTGGGTCCTTATTTCATTAAATTTGTCACAGAGGAGGGTTCGTTTAGCTATAGAAATTGAATGGGGAACCCCTGGAAAGAATTTTCAATGGGATTCACCTGAAACTGTATAGGGACAGTCGTCCTTCTGAGTAGTAGTTAGAATAAGTTTGAAAAAAAATGTCACATAGGAAAAGGAAAAGGCTATAGAAAATGAAATTGTCGTAGAAGCAACAAAGAGATAGGAGGAGCGCGGTAAAGAAGACCAAGCACACAGAAGTAATGCTAGGATGAAAATATGCACAGTCGACAGATAGGAGCATTAAAAGCAGACATGATGGTGAAATGACGGGAAAGTGTCATAATAAATGTAGAAGATCATCGGTCTGATTTGGACAGACTAGCAAATCCTGAGTAAATCTAGACTAAATCAACGTTAAGGTACACAGATCTAGGTTAGGATTGAATGCGGGATTGGGTGCGGAGATAGACAATATAGCTAAGAGAGGCCTATAAAACCAAAGGTAAGGTGACAGGAGAATGGCATAGTGCCTTAAGCAATTAGATTTAAGTTGAGCTAAGCAAAGCCGAGCGAAGGGTGAAGTTGCAGAAGTTGAATACATAGGAATGGCACCACCAAAAGTATTAGCCTCCATTCCGTGAAAGGTGCGCACCAAGAATCCATCCATCATGATAGAGGAAGAAGCACCAGGATCATTAGGAAATGTAGACGAGCATGCAGGAGAATTTAACTACATTGCGTCAAGTTTTGGAAGCAGCAAATATGAAAAATATGGAAGAAAAGTGTGTGCATATGTATAAGGAAATCACGCAAACATGGGTGCAGCTCATTGAGGATGTCGAGTTGAAGGAAATAGAACAAATATTGCAGACTACGTAGACGAAGACACAAAAACTAAATGACACAATGAGCACTCTACTAGCAGTAGAGTGTATGGTCACACTAGTGGAATATAGGAAGCAACTAATGGAGGTTAACAAGTTAAGATCCCAACAGCAGGACATCGCGCAGAAACTAGAGCCACTGCAGGAGCCGGAAGCCTTCAAAGTAACATAACAACTCGTCGCAGTAAAAGAAGTAGTAAGGAAAAAATTACAAGATACTAAGGAGAAATTGCAGGTAACCATTACAGCATATATAGCAGAAGTGTTGGAATATTCTCACCATCATTATTTGTGTTTGCATGCATCCAGTCATCAATATGGTAGTCTCCCAGCACCTAGTCCCTAGTTTTGGCCCCCTAGAGCTTGTCTCTAGCCATCAGTATCCCTCCGACCTACCTAGTGAGCATTTTTTTCATCATCTAGATACTAATGCACCCTACTACACACTTCTAGGACCTCATCAGTTAGTTCATGCATTGATTTCTCATTTAACTGACTGTAGCTCCCAGTTGACTATATCGGAGTGCCACTTGACTACTGACATTCTGTCATGCGACCTTTGGAGTCTCCTTCCCTATTTCAGTGCTCACATGGTTCAATTAGACTTATTCCTACCTCGGTTGACTGTTTATTCACCATCGGTGGTCATTGAGTCTTGATTGGGAGATGGTTCCAATGCTGACTAAGCCTTGACTTGAGGAGAATTCGAATCACCTTGGATGATATCGAATTCATTCTATTGTACTTTCATATGTTTTCCAACTTACAACTGATGAATGTAATTACAACAGTTTTCCACATTCTTTGAGTTTCATGTCTGAATTTTGATCATATTCTATCTCTTCTTCTTTGCAATTATTTGAATGAAATTGTGAGGTTTGTTCAAGCTAAAGTGATCTCCTCCTATGTAATTTCACAAGAAGGCATTGCAGAACATGAAGTCAAGGAAAAATAATAGGTCACAACTGCAAAAGAAACACTTCAGAAGCTAACAAAGATGGTGAAGGAAGCGCAACAAAATAGTTGAAGTGACTTGGGATAGAGAACATGTGTAACTATAATTGGAAAAATTGATAGTGGAGATTTCAAAATGATGGAAAATTTGGATCAAATCGTGGCCAAGTACAGGCACATCATGACGAAGAAGGTCGAGGTACTTAGTAATTGGTTATAAAAGGAGCAGTTGCATACTAAAGACTAGAGTGGATGGGTTCTTGGGTATAGGCTGCAGAGATGCAGATCCGAAGGGAAAAAAAGAGGTGTAGAGCAAGGAAACAATTTCGACGCTACAGAAAGCAGAGTCACCATAAGCCGAGAGATAAGGAATCCATGACACAGAGAGACTTGGTACCACCAAAAGAAGGAGTATCAATATAGAGAGAAACTTAACGAGCAAAGATGAGTGATTGTTGGAACTCTTCTCAAATCAATAATCACAATGCCAACTACAGATGAATGGGACTCTGGTTCGAAAGGGGTTATGCAGTAGTTGGAATCCGCATGAAGCGAATTTGGTCAAAGAAAGCGTAGTTGCAGACTAAATTTTCTTGGGACGAGCAATAGGTGAGTGTTTGGGGCCTGTTGGAGCAAGTTTTGGGACCAGTTTTGGGAATTGCGCACAAGGAGATGGATCATGATCCAATCAGCCTAAGGACCAACATGCACAAAAGGCAGAAGTTAGTTAGAAGTATTGAGCACTTGTGTCCACATTGTAACGAGCTCATCCCATTCTGAAATGTATAAATATGTAAGGGATCTTTGGGTTAAGGTTTGTTCGTTAGTTACTTTTTAGTGGTTCATTAGTGTTGTTGTTGTTTTCCTTTTGTAGTCTGAGGGTTGTTAGGGAAATGATTTTATGGCAGATTCTTGAGAAGTTGCTAGTATGTTATGTCATCTTGTAATATTTATGGGTCTATGACATAAAGTTGATGCGCAGAGCACAGGTTGTGTAATACTATTCCAGATGATAATAATATTTAATTGAATCTATTTTGGAGCAAATATTTTATGTGTTTGATGTGATGGGTGTTCTTTTTAATGCACACATGTATGTGTTGTTTCTGTTATTGCTTTGAATATGTCATTAGTTCCTATGAGCATGTTGTCTATTTATTCGCACTAAGGTGAATGTATGGTAGATCAATACGAGGAATGCCTTCCATCCCTTCAATCTTGCGGAAGCTTGGTTCTTGTAGTCCCCATAGATGCCTCGGGTGATACTTAATCTACATGCAGGTGATACCAAAAGGGTCGGTATCTAGGGTTTTGTTGGTGAGTTTTCATTCTAACCTGGGTGTTCCCATTGCCCATGAACAAGACTATTGAATAAATTTTATGGTTTCATAGATGATTTTGTATTTATAGTGAAAGTACTTCAACAATGTTTCTAACTTCTAACTACACTCAACTAGCTGCATGAAACGGTTTGTTTCTTGGCGAATTGTAAAACATGTAAAAAATTCAAATTAATGGAACTATCAACAAGAGAACCCTTGTTTACAAAATAACTAATACCCCCACAAATACTATTTTTCCACTAAGAAAATGGATGTTAAGGTTTTCTAAGGACCAAAGTAGTAGAATTCAAGGCCTCTTTCCTACTACCATCATTGCCATGAACATAACTTATGAAATATTGAGCATCATTTTTTCACTCGTCACATTGGCAAAGGTGTCAAGTGCTCAAAAATATCCTCATTACAAGACAATTTATCAACATCAAGCTTATATCTCTTTATTCTCAAAGATTTAGCATAGTCTTCAATATTTATGAGCATTAGTTCCTTATGATGATTGTTGGCACTAAATATGGAGGAATATATGGCCCTCTTTAGATGCAATTCAAAAAATTGATCTAGGTCATACCCCTCCAACTCTTCCTCAATGCCCAAGTTAAAATATTTCAATCCTACATCAACTTTCTTCAAACGTTCAACATGATTTATGTTTCATCTTGTCATTTTGATAGGTGTTTTGTCTTGTCATTTTGATAGGAATAGAAATGTTCTTCCCTTATCCTTGAAAACTAAATGTTAGTCCAAGAATTGTCTAGCAAACTCCATTAGTAAATAACAAATATAAACAAACTTAGGCAACATGTAGGGTCAACCATAGATCCTAGTGTGTGTGTGTGTGTGTGTGTGTGTGTGACCTCCATTAGTAAATTACACATATAAACAAACTTAGGAAACATGTAGGGTCAACCATAGCAGCGATAATTTTAAGGATCCATACTTATTTAAAAGTGTATAAACCTTGGCAAATCTTACCAATTCTTAAAATGTCAACTATAAAATATTTGGCGATATGTTTATAAAATTATTTCAATTTCTACGGATTTTATATAGTTGATATAATAATTTGGCTATTTTTAGAGGGAAAAAATTTAACCCCATCAAAATTAGGCGAAACAGGGCTTCAAAACATGCAAATTGGCGAATCTTTTTTGGAAAAAAAACATGAAAAATAGTCCATGGGATAAATTTCGCCCCTAAAATTATCCTTGAACCATAGATCCTAACGTGTATGTGTGTGTAAGTGTAATAACAACAAAGGCATCTACTACAAAATCATGTCATCAAAATACAAGTAAATAAAGTTTTCAAATATTTCAATTTTATCGATCGGTGCGTTAAATTGGTTATTTGCAATAATAACAAAGGCATCTACTGAGGACTTCAATGAAAACCCTAGTGATGGCGAGCGACGGAGGTAGGGAGGTGAGCGACGGGCGCTGGGCGGCATCATGCAGTCGTCCGCAGGTCGTCAGCCTGTACGAACCCCTTCACGTTTCACTAGATGGTTCTCTACCATGGTAAAAAGGTTTGGTTTTTATTCACCAGGCTGTTTTTCCCCTTACTGTTTCACCTCCCTAGCGACGGCTCCTGTTCCGTTTAGGGTTCCGTTTCGGGTTTACAATGGACGATGTCGACTACAGTAGCGACACCTTACGGCATCAAGATATCTGGTGTTCGCCACCTGGCGCTTTCCGGTATCAGGAGGAGACAGGCGGTTTAGGGCTCAGTGGTTTTGCTGGCAAGCGGCTTCCTGACGGACCTCAGTCCCCCCCGGCGACCCTACCTTTTCAAACCTACTCGTCGTTCTGGGAAGGGTCTTCTGCTCGTTTCTCACCGGAGACACATGCTGTGAACATCTGGGGAGTTAGGGGTTTCTGCACTTCACCATCTCCGGAGCCATTGAGTACTGGCATAGGCGATCTGACGGATTACATCATCTCTGCGGACTGTGACAACCCTGCATCATCTGTGCAGACTCTCAGAGCCGAGGCGGAAGGTTTTGAGGAGCGACGGGCAGGCTCTCCTTTACACCCATGTGGGTTTGTCGCAGCCAATCTGGACTTCGCTGAACAGAGGGGGTACTCAAGTCCATCTGGGGACTCTGACCAGCGGGTCTGTGGACGCGAAGCGGGTTCAGCTGGGTTCTTCACCAAGGACCACCGTGTGAAGAGCCGGAGGAAATGGATTAATAACTCTAGTAAGGCACCTAACTACGCGTTGGAGGAAGATATTGGTATGCATCAGATTGTTGGGATGGTTAAATCGGTCTTGGTTGGAAGGGTCTATGGTAAGCCTGTTAGTCACAGGACAGTGATCTCGTGGGCCTCTGGGGCATGGCTGGGACACTGTGGTTACGTTCCTCGTGTAGTTGGGCTCTCAGGCGGGTGGTATGCTTTCCATTTCTCTTCGGATGCTCATGCACAATGGGCATTAAGCCTCAACTGGTCAATCCTTAAAGTCCCACTACTGCTTAAGCCGTGGAACCCCCTATTTGATGCTAGCCGTGAAAGAATGGACGTTATCCCACTCTGGGTCCGGCTTCCGGGACTCCCTCTCCACTACTGGACCGAGGAACATTTCAGAAGGATTGGGAACATCTTGGGTTCTTACTTGGACGCTGATTTCTCCTTTGTGGCAACGGCGATGCAGAAGGTTGCGCGCATTCTGGTGAGCATCAACGTCAGAGATGGACTTTTCGACACTATGGACCTGAAATGGGGGCCCTATACCTTTGTTCAGACACTGGATTATGAAAATGTGCCTTTCAGATGTAGGCGTTGTCATGAATATGGGCACCCGGCCGTCGATTGCTCTGTTCCTGTTCGGATGCGGTTTGGTAATACTCTGAAGCGCAGGGTGGTGGCCACGGTGGATGGTTTGGAATCGGCTGAGGACTCCGAGGGTCAGCAGGGCCATGAACCTCCAATTTTGGAGACGCCACTGGTAAGTCGACCGGATGGGGTAGTCCCTACGGGCGGAGAGGAGGTTGCTGAAAATGAGGATGAGGTCGGCTCGGTCCCTAATGCAGGTTTCACTGTTGACGCTGAAGAGCCGCACACTACACAGCCCTGGGACCTGGCACAGGAGGGTTCTCTGCTTTCACTTCTTCGGTCTCCAGACATGTCTGCAGGTGCTACTTCTGTTACTTTTTCCAACCCTTCCTTCTGTCTTATTTTTAAAAACTTTACTTTTCCTAGTTAGGAATGGGTGGATGGCTTTAAGAATTTGCACATTTCCCCTCAGTTGCTGCCCTCATTTGTGACCCCTCATAACCCTGTGGTTTCACACCTTGCTGTGGGTCCGCCCCTGCTTGATTGCTCTCCGGATACCAGCTTTGTACCTATCCTTGAATCGGAGACTTCCTCTCATGAACCCACTTCTCCCACTGACTCCTCCAAGTCAGGTTACTGGCTGCAATCCCTGACCAGACTTCCTGCGGGGGGGCTGGGGAAGGTGAAACCTAAGCCCCGCAACTCCAGAGGAAGGAAATATTTCCTCTCCCATGCCAAGACCCGAGCTTGTTCGGACCTTAAAAATGGCAAACAACTGCCTATTGAAAGGGCACTTAGAGCGGTGAATGCCCACAAGGAAGGGCTCCGATGAAGATCATGTCCTTTAACTGCCGAGGTCTTGCTGGTCCCTCCAAAAGACCAGTACTGCATAGGATGTTGCAACTGGAACATCCTGATATTTTGCTACTACAAGAAACTATGTGCAATGGGGTTGATGCTGTTAATAGACTTAAGGTTTGGTTCCCTGGTTGGGGTTTTGAGGGCTTGGATGCCAGGGGACGCTCTGGTGGCTTGGCGATTGGCTGGAATGAAGCTAAGGTGTGTGTTTCCACCATATGGGGAATGCATTCTGTGTTAGGCATGACCTGCAAGTCTTTGTATTTTGATGAACTCTTTACTATTGTTAACATTTATGGTCCTTATTGTGATCGTGAACCTTTCTGGAATGCTCTCCTAGACAAAGATCTGCTCAAGGGTAACTCTACGATTTTGGGAGGGGATCTTAATTTCTCTCTTGGGCATGCTGAGATTTGGGGGCCACATGCTCAAGTGGACCCCCTTACTAACTTCTTCATTCGCAAGCTCTCTGATGGCAACTGGATTGATGTGGAGCCGGTATCTCTGAAGCCATCCTGGCGGAACATGAGAGCTGGCTCGGAAAGAGTGGCAAAAAGGTTGGACCGTTTTCTTATATCTGAACATATTGTGGAGACTTTTTTCTATGTTAGGCAATGGACTGGGTCGGGGGGATGCTCAGATCATGAGCCGATTTTTCTTGAACTTAAGGCTAGGCCTAACAAACCTCCCGCTCCCATTAAATTCAACAAGGATTGGCTGGAGGATCCAACCTTCTTTGATTTGATTCAGCAGCACTGGCTACCTTTCCACTCGGGATCCAATCTTACTGCAGCCTTTCATTTTGCGGAGAATATCAAACTTCTCAAGGAACCCATCAAAACTTGGGCTGCATCCAAGAGAAAACGGGAAGACAAGGAGCTCAAGGACATTGAAGAGGCTATCTCCAACATTTCGGGGGGACCTGGAGGTGGGTTCGACTCACAGGCCAATAAGGATCATCTTGTTAAGCTGATGGACTTGAGGAACAGGATTCTACTACACAAAGAAGAGGCTTGGAGGCTTAAAAGCAGGGCCATTTGGCTGGAGAGTGGTGACGAAAACACAAAATTCTTCCATGCCTATGCTAAGGGTAGAAGATCTGTCAATACTATCTGGAGTCTTGAAGACATGGATGGTAACCCCCAGGCCACCTTTGAGGGTTTGGCTGGGATTGGGGTCAACCACTTCCAGCATCTTTTCAAAGCAAATAACAGGGTGAATATTGAAGAAGTTATCAGAGTTGCACAACTCTTCCCTCGCTTTGTTGAAGAGGCGGATAACAGGATGCTGATGGATAGCATTACTATGGATGAACTGAAGGATGTGCTTAGCAGCTTTCAGAAGGACAAAAGTCCAGGGCCGGATGGGTGGACGATTGAGTTCTTTATAGCTCTCCTTGATATTATTGGTGATGACCTCTTACAGCTGATCGAGGATTCCAGGAGGGAAGGCAAAATCCCCGCCAGCATCAACTCTACTTTCATTGCTCTTATCCCCAAAGTGGACACCCCCTCCACGCTCAATGACTTTCGACCCATCTCACTTTGTAATTGTGTGTATAAGATCGTCACGAAGGTGATTGCTCGCCGACTCAAACCTATATTATCCACACACATCTCTGAGGATCAGTTCGGGTTCCTCGAAGGACGTCAGATTCATGAAGCCATCGACTTAGCCCAGGAAGGTCTACACAGTATCAAATCCACTAAGCAGAAAGGTGTAATTCTCAAAATAGATCTCTCTAAGGCCTTTGACAAGGTCAGTTGGCTTTATATCCGTCTTATGCTCACTCATTTGGGTTTCGAGATCGGGTTCATCTGTTGGATCATGAGTTGTATTACCACTGTTTCTTTCTCGATTCTTATGAATGGTGCAGCGACCCCCTTCTTCCACTCTGGGCATGGATTACGCCAGGGATGCCCTTTATCCCCTCTGTTATTTTTACTGGTGGCAGAAAGCTTGAGCAAGGCCATTAAGGAAGCTAAGCGCACGGGAGATATCGATGGAATCCTGGTGGCACCGGGCACCGCGCTCACCCATCTGCTCTTTGTGGATGACATTCTGATCTTCTGCTCTGGCTCTAGAGGGGAGGCTGTTAAATATAAGGAAATCCTGGACCTCTTCTCTGTAGCCACCGGAATGGAGATCAACAACCAAAAATCTACTCTTTCGGTCTCTCTTCTGGATGAGGAGGAGATTCACACCTTCACTAATCTGTTCCCCTTTCAGCTTCTTAATCTGTCGGAAGGCCTACGTTACCTGGGGTTTCACCTAAATCCAAATAACTACTTGAAACAGGACTGGGTTTGGCTCTTGGAAAAGCTAGAAAAAAGACTTAAATGCTGGAGCTTCAGGTGGCTCTCACGTGCTGGCAGATTGATCCTGATAAAGTCGGTTCTAGAAGCCATTCCAGTCTACTGGATGTCCCTTGCTTGGATACCGAAGGGGATATTGGAAGCTGCTCGTAAAATATGTTTCCATTTCTTGTGGAATGGAAAGGAGGATGCACATGTAACGCCTTGGTTGAAATGGGAACGCATTGCTTCTCCCAAAGCTCTGGGAGGTTGGGGACTCAAAAACATCTTCTTTTTCTCTCAGGCTTTGGCTGCCAAATGTGGATGGAGGTTAATCACATCTGAAGGTTACTGGGCCCAAATTATGACTCTCAAATATATTGCACCGGATACTGTGGAGGAATGGATTAGGTCCCCGATTAAGACACATAAAGGGGGGTCTGTCATTTGGAAAGCGCTTGTCTCCTCCTTTCATGTTATCGAACAGAACCTTGTTTGGGATGTTGGTAATGGACGTAGGCTGAGGGTTGGACGAGATCCTTGGATTGGCTGCGATGCACAGCATCTCCTGTCAGATGGACTGATCATGGAACTACGGCAGCGGCATATTACTTTTCTCCGTCATTTAGTGGATGAAGGAAACCTCTGGATGGGTAGGGCTGTCTGGAGGCGAGCTGAATCCTTTGGATTAGACTTGGATTTGGAGAATGAACTCAGATCTTATTTGCGAGCTCTTTGCAGGGATCATATCTTTCTCAATGATGTAGACGACATCATGGTCTGGGATGGGGATCCCTCGGGTACCTACACACCAAAATATGGCTATCAATGGATCAGCGCAAACTTCTGGAACAGAGAACCGGTGTGGTGGTGGAAATCTATTTGGCGATTGCAGAGTCCACTCAAAGCGCGCATTTTCCTTTGGTGTATCTTAGCTAACAGAGTTCCTACTTGGGACTTCCTGCAAAAAAGGAAACTACACGGTCCTAGCAGGTGCTACCTGTGCTCTCATGATGAGGAAAATGTTTTACATCTTTTTCTCCACTGTAGCTTCATTAAGGAGGTCTGGAAGGTTGTGTCTCGGATCCTTAAAGTAAATTTTCTATGGGCAGGGCACTCTTTGGTAGAGGCCTGGCGCAGTTGGACTGAAAACTCAGCGTTTGCTCCTTACAAAGGCCTTCCCTCTATTGTTCTCTAGGGCACATGGTTATCCCGAAACAACTGCCTGTTCTCGGATAAAGTGGGTTTACCAGCTTTAGTGGCCATCAACAGCTGCGGCATTCACTTAGCTCTCCACCGTTGTAAACAGACCACCTCCATTAGGAACATACAACCATTGGACCTCGATCCATCACAGCCTTGGGGTTTCTTTGACGGGGCCTGCCAGAACAATTTTTGTGGGGGAGGAGCGCTCCTTTTTTTGTCCCCTACACACTTTTATGTGATGTCGTTTGGATTTGGGAGAGGAACTAACAACTGGGCTGAGATTCTCAGCCTCAAGCTCTTACTCTCATTTGCTATGGAACATGCTGTCAGAACTGTTACTGTTTATGGGGACTCATTGAATGTGATTAACTGGGTCAATGGACTGTATCAGTGCAACAATCGGAAATTAGCTGGGGTTTTGGAAAATTTTCAGAATGTTTCTCACACCTTTGATACTTTTAATTGCAGGCATGTTTACCGGGAAAACAACTCAGAGGCGGACAAAGCCTCGAAGGAAGGACTGCTATTAGCTCCAGGCTCTTGGAAAGTTACTGAACACTTGGATGGGGTCAGCAGAGATATACACCATAGGCCTTTCATCGACTGATCTATGTTTTGCTTTTTTCTGGAAGACCACTGTACTTCATTGTACACAGATATACACTACCTTATGTATATATTAGCACGTTTTTGTAACTAAAGGATCCACATAGGTTGCAATACCTTTGATATTTATATTGCACTTTTTAACGGTTATTATCATATTTGATGTAATAGATGTTAATGCTCACGTGGTGAGAACGTCTCACACTTTTTAACAGTCATAGGCATTACTGGTTTTCAAAGACATCTCATACACTCAATCTGAGTGTTGACTCTCTATGTAATTTCGTACTCTTAAGGATGAAATGAAATTACGCTTTTTTTTCGTGGAAAAAAAAAACAAAGGCATCTACTACAAAATCACCTCACCAAAAGATAAGTAATACTAAAGTCTTTAAATGTTCCAATTTTATTTATGTTTGTATAATATCGAAGTTTTAAATGTTTCGATTTTATTTGTTGGTGTGTATATGTGTGTGTGTAATACTAAAGTTTTTAAATGTTTCAATTTTCAATTTTATTCATTGGTGTGTGTGCAATACTAAAGTTTTTAAAAGTTTCAATTTTTGTTTTTATTCGTGTGTGTGTAATACTAAAGTTTTTAAAAGTTTTGATTTTTTTATTGTATTGATCTGTGTGTGTGTGTGTGTGTGTGTGTGTGTGTGTTTAAACGTTTCGATTTTCGATTTTATTCACGTGTGTGTATGTGTTTTTCTTGTTTATATGTCTAACGAATTACACAAATTTAGTTACCCGAGGATTTCTAAAATCTGTGTGTGTATGTGTCTATTTTATTCATTGGTGTGTGTGTGTGTGTAATACTAAAATTTTAAATGTTTCAATTTTCAATGTTATTCATTGGTGTGTGATTGTGCAATACTAAAGTTTTTAAATGTTTCAATTTTTTATTTTATGTGTATGTTTTATTCGATGGTGGGTGTGGGTGTGGGTGTGTATGCATGTCTAACTAATTACACAAATTTAGTTACTCAAGGATTTATAAAATGTGTGTATGTGTGTGTGTTTCTTGTTTACATATCTAACCAATTACACGAATTTAGTTACCTAAGGATTTGTAATAATAACAAAGGCTCACACCACAAAAAGATAAGTAATAACTAAACATTTTCAATGTTTAGATTTTATTTGTTGGTGTGTGTGTGTTCATATTTATTGTTTATATGTCTAACCAATTACACAAATTTCATTACATCGAGGATTTGTAAAAGTTATGATTTGTGTGTGTGTGTGTGTTTTTGTTTATACTCAATTGATTGTTTTTAAATTTGATGAATACTTTCAAATACAATTTTCTTATGTGTGTGTGTGTTTATTTTTTTGTTTATACTCAAATGATTGCTTAAAAATTTGATGGATACTTTCAAATACAATGCTCTTCTACACTTTTTTAAAACCTACAATAGGCTTGAGGCTTGAGGGAGGGGTTCCCACTATCTTTGTTAGGTTAATATTGACTAAAGAGTCAAAGATGGGTTTACCATCGATGGTTTATAGGCCCATGGTTTTGGAAGTCCCATGGTATCACATGGGATGAAGCCTACTTAAAGGCCTGAGTAACTCCATTGTAGATTGTCTAAGGTCATTGCCTTGGAAAGAGTCAAAGATGGGTTTACAATCATTGGTTTATAGGCCCATGGTTTTGGGTATCCTATGGTATTTTCCCATGGTATCCAATGGGATGAAGCCTACTTAAAGGCCATGGTCAAGGGTAATAGATCTTTCTTGGTGTGTTTTTTTAGTTTGTATTCATTATGTGTGCTTGCTTATTATATGTATTATGTGTTTTATCATTAGATGTTAATTTGGGTTTCAAGGGTAAAGATCTTCTTCTTCATTATGTTTGCTTGGTTCTAGCTTCATGTGTTATTTTATTTGTATATTTAGGAGGGGAGCATGTTGTATACTTAAAGACTTGAATAACTCCAGTGTAGATTGTGAGTGGCCCAATGACCATGTCTTGGTTCGAGTGGTCAAGGGTAATAGATCTTTCTTGGTTTTTTTTTAGTTTTATTCATTGTGTGTGCTTTCTTATTATATGTATTACGTGTTTTGTCATTAGATGTTAATTTCCTAACATGTATCCATAATACTAATGTTTTTAAATGTTTCAATTTTATTGTGTGCATGTGTTAGATCTTTCTTGGATTTCCGATTTTAGTTATTATTCATTGTGTGTGCTTGCTTATTATATCTATTATGTGTTTTATCATTATATGTTAATTTCCTAACATATATCCATAATACTAATGTTTTTAAATGTTTCAATTTTATTGTGTGCATGTGTTAAATGTTTGGATTTTTTTGTGTGTATTAAATGTTTTGGTTTTTGTGTGTTGAGTGTTTCAATTTTTTTATTTTTTTATTTTTGTGTGCATTTCTTGTTTTTGAAGAAAAATATGACAAATTTGCTCACTGTTTACACACACACAATCTCATCAAATGCTTAAGGAACCCTCGATATTAGACTTCAACAATCACCCAATTAACCACACTTCTATGTGTTCTCAGTAAATGCATTTGTAATCTAATATATTGTTCATTAAAATATTATAGCAGTGGAAGAAACATCAAAACAACAAACTATCCAATAATCTTATGAACAGAAATTAAAAAATCAGCAAACTACAAGAAGGGAATAACACACAGTAGTTTTTGGTCAAGGACTCTGGAAAAACCCCAACCCCTGGGGAAAACCAGTGAAGAGAAATTTTATTTAGGAACAGCAAAAATTCTCAGTATAGGACAACAGAACTATATAGTCATTACATCACAGTACAAACTGGAAATTTTAGAGAAAATTTGAGTACAAGAATCACCTAGAAATCTGTTCATCCACTGTATGGAAAATCACACCCTACAGGTTGTCCAAACAGCATATATATACTACATAAATATTCTCTTGAAATTTGTGCCCAGACAAATCACAGGTACGGCCTCCACTCAGCAAATCTCTTGCTGCCTCGAAAAGAATGCCATTCTCCTTGTTTTCTATGCAAGCAAAGTCAATTGTATGGACCTCACAATCTAGCTGTACAGACTTCCCATTTAATGACTGTGAATTTTCTTGGGAATCATGCCACACACAGGAAATCATGGCCTCTTCTTGTGCTTCCCCCTTCTGTTGTTCTCACACAAAAAAAATCTCTTCTTCTCAGATAATCGAACTCATATCACCAAGCTGCCTCTTGGAATTCAAGCCACACAAGAGAACTCCCCTTCCTGGAATTCGAGCCACCACCAAACTTCTCTTGGGATGCGTGCAGCTCCTCTTCTTGATATGTGTGCCAAATGAATTCTCGTCACCTTTTATTTACCTCATTAGGGTAACTCTCATGACTCTTCAAATTCAATGGATGAGATTAGATCTTGGCCAAGAGATCTATGGCTAGGATCTAATCTCTCATTCACTTAAAACTCCCAAGTGAACTATATAACAAATTTTCTTTTCGAAAATTCGTATAACCCTAAATAAAATAAAAGTACACTTTATGACTTAAAGTCACTTTAAAAACGTAATAAAGTGAAACTCACTTTTAAATCATAAAGTCACATCAAAAAGGTACTTTAATAAATGCTCATTAATAAATTCACTTTAAGACATTAAATGAGACTTCACATCACCTCGGACTCCTGCACCTAGGAACCTGATGCAGGAGTACCTCCGAGCTACAAAAATGCTAACACTCCCTCTTCAGCTCCACCTGGATCTCTCTCTAGTCCTCTTCCTCCAACAACTGAAGCTCCCTCTGAATCTGAATGCCCCTCAGATACCTGCACGGGATCAACTGCTAAAGGTCTACACCTGACCACTCTGAACTGAGAGCACTGCTCACTCTCTTGCTCATCCTGAAAAACCATATCATACCAACTCGGTTTCCTCATAGAGATGGATGAATCCTCCACACTAACAGCCACCGCTGCTGCCACTGAGTCTGATCTCTCACCAAGCTCACCATCCACAGAATGCCCCAATACTCAGTATACCCTGCCATAATAGGTGCCAAGCAGACTCGCTGCAACCAAGCCCCCACTCACCGGATATATATAAACACGCCCTTCCACATGAAGGATCGCATATTCTTCATCCTCCAAAGCTGAAACTGAGAGCAAGTTCCTCTTCAGCTCTGAAACAAACAACACATCACCAACCTCCAAATAACTAGCAGACGTGAGTTGGAATAGGACTCTTCCAACTCCTTCTACTGCATGATGTTAATTTTTGAGCATTAATTCAATATACTCTAGGATCTTTACTGAGAGAATACATGTACAGCATATCAAGCATATCAATCACAACAAGCAATCACATGAGACAATAGACACACAGAGTTTCACTGGGGAAAACCATAAAGGTGAAAAACCCCACAACTTCCTCAGAGATATAAAGAGAAATGATACAACCCAAGTACAAGAGATAGTCCTCCTAGCAGCTACTCCTCCTTCCTCACTTGTGTGCCACTTTCTGATGAGTGTAGAAGTGAATAATGAAGTGATCAAATAGAGTGCCTCCCACACTCTATTTATACATGACCTGACCTGCCTAATAAACTAGTAGGGAGGACTTGTCTAACTCAGTCTAATAACCCATGGTAATACTAATCATGGCCGAACCCACACTTGGTGGTCTAATAACCCATCACATGCAAGTTGCGACACTTGCGACACTTGTCAATACAAATGACGACACTTTCGTATAGAGGAAATAATAACATCTCTATAGGAGTACAATATACATAGGTGAAATACATTCCGAAGTTACAAATACATCAACAATCCCTCTTAACTAGGAAGGTATTTCTCGACACAGATCTACTAGCACAAGTCTTCTTCTTTGGATCATCGTCATCGAATCATCGCCATCGTCACGGATGTTGCTATCTCAATCAATCTCTGATCTACTCGTCATAGGAAGTTCTACATAGCCAGTCCATTTTCATACTAGATGTAGGCCCACCACCTGCAAGTCTTCATCATCACTAGCCATACTGTGGAATCCTCAGGACTTATTACGTGCGTCACAAAACCTCGCAAGAGCATCCCAGGACTGATTACGGGCACACAGCCCAACCTATCGGATCTCCCAGGGAGCTATTACATGTGACCCCACCACAAAACCTTGAAAGAGAATTCTAGGACTAATTACAAGCACACTACTCAACCTATCGGATCTCCCAGGGCGCTATTATATGTGGTCACCACAAAACCTCGCAAGAACATCCCAAGACTGATTACGAGCACACAGCTCAACCTATCGGATCTCCCACGGCGCTATTATATGTGGTCATGGAAAAACCTCGAAAGAGCATCCTAGGACTGATTACGAGCACACAGCTCAACCTATCGGATCTCCCAAGGCGCTATTATATGCCATAGGACAAAAACTATGAAGAGCGTTTGCCATATATCCCAGGGCGCTATTATATGCCATAGGAAAAACATCGAAAGAGTATTTGCAAACCTCCCAGGGTGCTATTATATGTCCTCCCAAGCAAAACCTCGAAAGACCATTTGCCAGATATCCCAGGGTGCTATTATATTCCATAGGAAAAGCCTCGAAAGAGTATCTGCAAATCTCCCAAGGCGCTATTATATGCTTATCTGCACAACCTGTCCACGGCCACAGAGTATCCATCTGATACTCACCATACATCATCCTGATGTACATCATCACATGATCATCCTCATCATCATCATAGCATCATCCTGATGCATATCATCTGGAGCAACATCCTGAAGCTCATCATCCATGATTATCCTGATCATACAATGCATCCACCTGATGCATACCAAGTATCTACCTGATACATATCATCATACATGATCTACCTGATCATACAATGTATCCACCTGATACATATACAAATACATGATCCACCTGATCATACAATGTATCCACCTGGTACATATACAAATACATGATCCACCTGATCATACAATGTATCCACCTGATCATAACAAGCATCCAACATGATGCATATACATATACATGATCCAACTGATCATAACAAGCATCCAACATGATGCATATACATATACATGATCCAACTGATCATAGCAGGCATCCAACATGATGCATATAGAGCAGTAACTGGAGCATCGTCTCGATGCTCATCACACAGCGCTTATATCCACAGCCATGGGAAGGATCCTCCTCTCACCATGCTTGGAATGGCTCCAGCAAATGTGTCCATCACTTCTTCCTCGAAGTGTCGTCAATCTGAAGAACACCAAGCCTCTCTCTGAAGTACTCAAACTTCACTCTGGCTAGTGGTTTCGTCAATACATCTGCAACCTGCTCATCCGTCGCAACATACAGGAGCTTCATTGCTCCTCTCTACACCATATCCCTGATATAGTGATATTTGATCTCAATGTGCTTTGACCTATCGTGGAACACTAGATTCGCAGACAGCTTCACACAACTCTGGTTATCACAAAAGATACCAGTAGCCTCCAGTGGGAGATCAAATAACTCAGACAATAGCTTCTGGATCCATACTGCCTCACAACTAGCTACACAAGCTGCAACATACTCTGCCTCGGCTGTACTCAGTGCTATGCAGGACTGCTTCTTGCTAAACCAAGAGATCACACCTGATCCCATACTGAAGCAGCACCCAGAAGTGCTCTTCCTATCTGCAACACTGCCTGCCTAGTCCGAATCAACATAACCCTGCAGGTTATACTTTTGATTCGCATCATACTTGATCCCATAATCAATTGTACCCTTCAGGTACCTCAGAATATGCTTTACACCAACCAGGTGAACACCTCTGGGATCCGTCAGGAACTGGCTCAATGTGTTCACAGCAAAGCAAATATCTGCTCTCGTGTTCGTTAGGTACATCAAGGACCCAATCATCTGATGATACACCGTGACATAAACTGGCTCAAATGAAGCTTCACATAGAAGCTTCAGGTTCGATTGACCATGGCCTTGCAGTCCACCATCCCAAACCTCTTCAGGATCTCTACTACATACTTCCCTTGTCCAAGGAAGATCCCATCTGCACTCTGCCACACCTCCATGCCTAGAAAATAGTGCATCATCCCCAAGTCCTTCATCTCGAACTCAGCAGCAAGCTTCCTCTTGGTATCGGCAATCAAACCATCCTCACCTGTAACAAACAGGTCATCCACATACAAGACTAGTATCACAGGATTTCCTTCCTCAACCTTGTAGTAAAGGTTGGAATCCTCTTTACTCTTGTTAAAGCCCAAACTGGATAGAAAGTTGTCTATCCTACCATACCAAGCCCTAGGAGCTTGCTTCAATCCATACAAGGCTTTCTTCAACTTACACACATATGACTCCCTGTCATGTGTCTCAAAACCAAGTGGTTGCTCCACATACACTTCCTCTTCGACTACACCATTCAAGAAAGTTGTCTTCACATCCATCTGGTGTATCTTCCATTTCATCACTGCAGCCAGGGAAAGTACTGATCTGATGGAAGTGTACCTGGCTACAGGAGCAAAAGTCTCTTCATAGTCTATTCCCTCTTTCTGAGAGAAGCCACGAGCTACAAATCTCACTTTGTATTTTTCTATGCTACCATCTGCAGCATGTTTGATCTTGTAGATCCGTTTGGAAGTCAAAACAGACTTCCCTTGAGGCCTTGGGACTACATCCCAAACATCATTTTTCATGATCAATTGGTATTCCTCGACCATGGCATCCTTCCATTCTTTCTTTTCCACTGCTTCTTCATAACTGGAAGGTTATTTATTCATAATGTCACAGAGTAAGGAAACATAGCTGGTATGAGATCCAGTTCTCTTCTTTGCTCTGTGTTCTGTTAAGATTCAATATGCTAAGACAGAAAATATCAGCATTACATTCCATTTCACAACAATAGCATATACAGGATCACTGAAAGAACAACAAGAACAGCATAAACACAAGAGACACATATTTATCCTGGGAAACCCTCATGGGGTAGAAAACCCAGCAAAGCTTCCTCAATATATATGACCAGCAAATACAAAGATGTAAACCCTAGACATGAGCTCCTTCTCCTCCATAGCAGATATCTCCCTCACCTATGCGCCAATCAAAAGTGATTGCAATGTGTGTTAAATGAGGGAACACACCTCCTCTATTTATACACAACTCCGACTTGACTTTTACACTAACTAGGTCGGCCCCAACTTTAACCATTGGGTTAAACACCCCATTACAACTGACTCTGGGCCGACCCCACTAGGGAAGTCTAATAACCCAAGTTACCACATTCCGACGGAGGAATAAACATCTCCGGATATACAATAAGGTCTTCACGGTGGAATGAAACATCTCCGGAATAATAAAGTACAAATATAATATTCTTAGAAGTTACAATATTTCAACACTCCCCCTTAACGAGAAGGATATTATAACAACATCTGCAGGAGCAAGGACTCATCAACTACATCATACATGATACATCTATAGATCATTGGAAGCTTTCTCAACATCATCAGTAACTCAACCAGTTACTGGAATATCTTCAAGATCTTCAATACTGGAACATCAACATCTTCAGTACTGAGTCTTCATCTTCTGCAGCACTCGAATAGTTACAGTAACATCATCATCTGGATCACTCGATCAACAACCTCATCGTCTGGATCAACCGATCAACATCATCATATGGATCTCTCGATCAACATTATCTGGATCATCTCAATCTACAGCATCTGGATCATCTCGATCTACAGCATCTAGATCATCTCGATCTATAGCATCTGGATCATCTCGATTTATAGCATCGTCATAGCAGCATACTCTGCAATACACAAGATCCTATTATAGGATGATCAATACCTCTTACTTTAGGACATAGGTCCATGGACGATACAATCCATATCAAATTCCCAGGATGATCAATCCTTATCAATTTAAGACAAGTCCCATGTCTATGGACGACGCAATCCAGATCAAATTCCCAGGATGATCATTTTTTATCAATTTAAGACAAGTCCCATGTCTATGGACGATGCAATCTGGATCAAATTCCCAGGATCCCAATCCTTATCAATTTAATACAAGTCCCATGTCTATGGACAATGCAATCCAGATCAAATTCCCAGGACGATCAATCCTTATCAATTTAATACAAGTCCCATGTCTATGGACGATGCAATCAAGATCAAATTCCCAGGATGATCAATCCTTATCAATTTAAGACAAGTCCCATGTCTATGGACGATGCAATCCAAACACATCATTTTGAACTAAATGTTCAGGGACGATGCAGTCCTATCATCAATTTTCGGAGACAGATGTCTACGGATCAATTCAGGGGGCCGAAGTCCAGGGATGATGCAATCCCTCTCGTCCACTAGGGACCACTTCTCGGAGACATCTATATACGGATCAATTCAGGGGACCAAGTCCAGGGATGATGCAATCCCTCTCGTCCACTAGGGACCACTTCTCGGAGACATCTGTCTATGGATCAATTCAGGGAACCGAAGTCTAGGGATGATGCAATCCCTCTCGTCCACTAGGGACCACTTCTCGGAGACATCTGTCTACGGATCAATTCAGGGGACCGAAGTCTATGGATGATGCAATCCCTCTCGTCCACTAGGGACCACTTCTCGGAGACATCTGTCTACGGATCAATTCAGGGGACCGAAGTCCAGGGATGATGCAATCCCTCTCATCCACTAGGGACCACTTCTCGAAGACATCTATCTACGGATCAATTCAGGGGATCAAAGTTCAGGGATGATGCAATCCCTCTCATCCACTAGGGACCACTTCTCGGAGCCATCTGTCTACGGATCAATTCAGGGATCGAAGTCCAAGGATGATACAATCCCCACATTCTCAGAGACATCTGTCTATGGATCAATTATGGGACCGAAGTCCGGGGATGATACAATCCCCACATTCTCGGAGACATCTGTCTACGGATCAATTCTGGGACCGAAGTCAAGGGATGATACAATCCCCACATTCTCGGAGACATCTCTCTACGGATCAATTCTGGGACCGAGGTCCTGGGATGATACAATCCCCACATTCTCGAAGACATCTATCTACAGATCAATTCTGGGACCAAAGTTCGGGGATGATACAATCCCCTTGTCAACTTAGACCAATTCTAAAGACCATTCATCAACCTCATCATCGGTATCATCAATACATGTATCCTCATCATCAATACAAGTATCCACATCATTAATACAAGTATCCCCATCATCGATACAATATCCTCATCATCGATACAAGTATCCACATCATCAATACAAGTATCCTCGTCATCAATACAGTATCCTCATAATTGATACAAGTATCCACATCATCAATACAAGTATCCTTGTCATCGACCTTACCATCAATATAGACAATCTCATCATCAACCATATCACTCCCCCTTTCGAGGAGGGTCCTTTTGAACTACACCAAGCTTGTCTCGAAAATACTCAAACTTTACTCGAGACAAATTTTTGGTCAATATATCAGCAACTTGTTCGTCAGTGATCACATACTCAAGCTTGATAGCTCCTTTCTGCACCATATCCCATATATAGAAATATCGGATCTCTATGTGCTTTGACTTATCATGGAACACTCAATTCTCTGTCATCTTGATACAACTCTGGTTGTCATACAAGATCACAGTGGGGTCCATCTCTAAGTCAAACAATCCTGAAGCCATACCACTTCACCACTAGCAGAGAAAGCAACCATATATTCCACTTCAGCTGTGCTGAGAGCCACACTAGACTAATTCCTGCTAAACCACGAGATCATGGCAGATCCCAGACAATAACATCCTCCCGATGTGCTCTTCCTATCCGATACATTTCCTTCCCAATCAACATCGGTGTAGCCATGCAGTCTGAGGTCATGATCTCCAAGATAACATAGACCAAAGTCTATTGTACCCTTTAGGTACCTCATCACATGCTTTGCAGCTATCAGGTGAACATGCCTAGGTTCCACTAGATACTGTCTCAAGGTGTTTCACAACAAAGCATATATTTGGCTTGGTATTCGTCAGATACATCAATGACCCAATAATCTGTCTGTACAGAGTCATATCCACAAACTCTGATGAGTCATCAGCTAACATCTTCAACTTGGAATCCATGGGAGTGGCCATGGCTTTACATTCCAACACATCAAATCTTTTCAAGATTTCCACAGCAAACTTTCCCTAGTTGAGAAAGATTCCTTCTGAGCCTTGCCATACTTCCAGACCTAGGAAGTAATGCATTAATCCGAGATCTTTCATCTCAAATTCTGTAGCTAGCTTTTTCCATGATCTGTTTCTCACTCCTTGTCAGAAAGAGATCATCCACATACAATAATAGTATGATAGGTTCATCATCCATAACCTTAAGGTAAAGGTTAGGATAAGCTTTACTTTGGTAAAGCCCAATCTTGTCAAGAAGATATCAATTCTTCCTCTGTGACTGAACATCATTCACACTTTGCATTGAGTGATCTTCTGCATATCTATCTGTGCCATCTCTCGTCAGATGGGTCTACTGATATGTGCCTCAAGATCATTCGAACTCTGTGGTGAGTTCCTTCTTGAATGTCATCTGTATATAGATACCATCTTCAACCTTGTAGCAAAGGTTTAAATCCACATCACCCATGGTGATCATTAAGCTCATCAAATGACTATCGATCTTGGGTACCTGTTGAACCCATACAGAGCTTTCTTCAATTGAATCCTAGGATTTTTCTCGATTTGCACTTCTTCTTCAATTAGACCATTAAGAGAATGGTCTAGCCACTTGGAGAAAACATCTCGTCATGATCCTCTTCTTCTTTCTAAGAGAATCTTCTAGCCACGAGCCTTTTGATTTGTAAGTCTTCTTGTTGAATATCCATCACTTGTTCTATGTTCATCATCCTTCTTTTGTAGATCATATCACATGATCTTTCCTACAAATCAAAGTTAATTACATGATTAGTAATACTTCATAATCATCAAATCATGTTGACATGATAATCTATTATGCATACAGGTATGATTCACATAGTTATGCAACTATCTTGAACAATACTTTGGCACAACACTTTTCCATATCCTGTATGCATACAATGGCTATCTAGATGCCTTCCATCTCTACCAGAACATACTATCAAGAGCGTGCACAGCTCTCAGCATGTCAGCAAAGAGGTTTCATTCTAGACAAGCAACAATGGAATGTTTGTCCAACTTACCCATCATATGCATATTAGTAGTATATTGTTCAATGCCATATGAATGCTTACACTCAGCATGATATATTCTAAGAATGGATACAACTACTACGAGCAATATCATTTACTATTCAGAGATTCAAGAAGTAATTCAAATGACAACTTAAACACTTATCTTTTATGTTTGTGTGGTTTCCTCCCGCTTGATCTCTATTTTGAACTTCTATCCATCCTGGACCACTATGCATGCTTAAGTGTGCACTAGTGTCATCATCATGATCTCACACATAATCATACATTCATTAGTATAGTCTTAATACTATCAAAACATTATGTATGTTCATGATCATTTCATGCACATGTATACTTACCTAAGATCCTAACACAAAGTAGGATTCTAACTGATATAGGAAAACATACTTGGATTATCAAGCTTGGTTATGTCTTAACATACCCAAACAATATCTTCTTTGTTCTCTTCAATGATTTAGAGGCCTTGTGCTAGAACCTACATATCTCATGGGTTAAGCATAGTAGAACAAGGTCATACATACCTCATAACTAGATCTTCTATGTGGTCAAAGACCATGGATGAGTCTTTGTCCCTATGTCATCATGGTCATAGAACTTGATTTGTCTTTCTTGATGTACATGTATCTTGTTAGCAGACAACATCATCCTCATACAACACCACAAGTGCATTAGTACAATCATAAGTGTCATAACCTTAAACAATGAATTCCTTTTATCATTCACATGCATTCATTATTAAACAATCATAATTGTACTAATCTCAATAACATGAAGACAAACATATCATAAACTTAACCATGAACAGACTTCAACACATACCTGTATCTCCTCAAGTCGTACCTGTCAGGATTGCTTTTAACCCAATCCACTTTGATTTGTTGAGCCTGGATCTAGAGATGGATTAGGGTTTATCAGAGAAACCCTAAAAATTCAAACTTTGAATTTCAAACTCTTGAATGGATGGAAATATGCGCCTTGCTAAGCTGATCAAGCTAGCATACTTCAATTTTGAAATCTCCAAAATTTGACCCCTCAAAATTGCCTTTGAAACTTCTGGATCTTCTGGACAGGATCCCGAACTAGGGTTTGGTGAAGCCCACCCTTCTGCCCATCAAAAGTTTCTATCCAATTCTCTAAACTTCGATTTTTTTGAGGAGCTTCCAGCCATGGTCACAGACTTCAAAAATTCCAACTTTTGCAGAAGCCCTAATTTTCCACCTTTCCGATCAAAATCCCGAACTAGGGTTTGATCAAGCTCGGCCTTCTTCCCAACCAAAAAAATCGATCTTGGTCTCTACATTTCAATTTTGATGAGGAGCATTCAGCCGTGGATTCTGATTCCAAATATTTCAACTTTCTCTGAAGCCCTAAATTCCCGCAGCAGTGATAAGCCAAGAATGAAGGTGCTCAGAAAACAATTCTGTTTTGATAGAAATATGCACCTGATTGTTTCTGGTGCATCTCTGAAATTATGAATCCACAGGGTCTAAAAGTTTGTCCTGTGGTATCCTGCCCTGTCTTCTTTCCACCCCCATGGGTCTGACCTCAATTGAATTTTCTGAGAGAGAGTTATTCCAAGTGTCGCACCGTGACTTGTTTATGGGATAAAACTGGAGAGTAAACTTGTACGGCGTGCCACATGTCACTGGTTCACCTTCGGCCTCTGAAAATCATACTTTTGAAATTATAGTCTGTGCACTACCTGTCACTTTTTATGAAATTTCATTTGGATATTCCTAGCCCAAGTTGTGACCTTTTTTCCAAGGTCACATGTTTATGACTGAGATCTGGAAGGGGCAAAAACCCTAACTTGTACTGATCATAAATCACAAAGTACAATGAATTAGAGGCTATCCTTTGGACACATGGTACAGGGAGATGTTATATACGACCTGTGAATTTTTTAGATCCTGAACCTTAGCCAAAATGGATTTATATTGAAAGTTCCACGATTACTAGTGTTTTCTATACAAAACCCTAACTTGCAAATTGTCGCAAGTGAGACAAGTGTCGTAAGTGCCATGCATTGCCTTCCTTCAAGATAGCTCTGATACCATGTTAAGATTCAATATGCTAAGACAGAAAATATCAGCATTACATTCCATTTCACAACAATAGCATATACAGGATCACTGAAAGAACAACAAGCACAGCATAAACACAAGAGACACAGATTTATCCTGGGAAACCCTCATGGGGCAGAAAACCCAGCAAAGCTTCCTCAATATAGATGACCAGCAAATACAAAGATGTAAACCCTAGACATGAACTCCTTCTCCTCCATATTTTATCTCTCCCTCACCTATGCGCCAATCACAAGTGAGTGCAATGTGTGTTAAATGAGGAACACACCTCCTCTATTTATACACAACTCCGACTTGACTTTTACACTAACTAGGTCGGCCCCAACTTTAACCACTGGGTTAAACACCCCATTACAACTAACCCTGGGCTGACCCCACTAGGGAAGTACAATAACCCAAGTTACCACATTCCGACGGAGGAATAAACATCTCTGGATATACTATAAGGTCTTCACGGAGGAATGAAACATCTCCGGAATAATAAAGTACAAATATAATATTCTTAGAAGTTACAATATTTCAACATGTTCTTCTTCGGGAATGCCATATATTTGTGCATCTTGAATGAGCTCTCTAGCCCATCCAGGTTTCCTCTTATGAGAGTTCTTCTCACGAGGTGGATCTACAAGTTCTTTTGGATCTTCTATTTCACGATCTGCATCTGGAATTGCTTCAGTCATAGTGGCGTCTTGAAATCTGGTTTCCTTTGGTTCTTCATGATCTTCAACAGGTGTCTTCCTTGACTTGATGAAGGATGAGTTTTCAACAAATGTTACATCCCTGCTGACATCAATCTTCTTGAACCCTGGAAAGTATATTCTATAAGCTTTCGAGCTTTCACTGTACCCCACAAATATGCCCTTCTTTCCTGAAGGATCTAGCTTTGTCCTCTTTTCCTTTGGAACATGTGTATATACTGGACAACCAAATATTCTAAGATGGCTGACTTCAGTTTTCTTACCAGAGAATACCTCTTTTGGTGTCTTGTTGTCCAATATCTTGTGAGGTGTTCTGTTCTGCACATATACAGTTGTCCTAGCTGCTTCTTCCCATAGATGCATAGGCAGATCCTAGTCATGCAGCATTTCCCGTGTTGCTTCCATGATTGTTCTATTCTTTCTTTCTACAACCCCATTCTGTTGTGTATTGTAGGGAGCAGTCAACTCCCTCTTAATCCCTGAATCACTGCATAACTTCTTGAAATCACCTGAAGTGAATTCTCCGCCATTGTCGGATCTGAATGTCTTGATCTTCTTATCAGTTTGATTTTCCATCAAGATTTTGAATTCCTTGAACTTATCAAACACTTCATCCTTATTCTTGAAGAAATAAACCCAAGTCTTCCTAGAGAAATCATCAATGAAAGAGACATAGTATACATACCCACTCAGAGAACTGTCAGACATCGGACCGCATACATCGGAGTGGATAATCTCCAAGATTCCTTTTGCTTTGCTTTCACTGCTTGGAAATGCCTTCTTAATTTTCTTTCCTTTTGCACATCCTTTGCAAACACCTTCATGCTTTGTCTTGATTTCAGGAAGACCCTCTACAAATTTGCTTGCAATTGGTAGTGCCCTATAGTGTACATGCGCAAGCCTTCTATGCCAAAGTTCACTTGGCTCCATGGATTCATGTACCATGGCATGTTCAAGTTGTCCCTTCAGTTTTTACAATCCTCCCTCTTGCTCTCCAATCACTACTGCATCATCTATAGTTTTACCCTTAGGCCACATTAGGACTTGGTCATCCACAAATGCAATCCTCATGCCTTTTGCATCTAATGCAGATATGGAGAGTAGATTCTTCTTGAGTCCAGGTACAAATAAAACATCTTTCATCTTCAAAGACTTCCCAGAGTCTATATTGTAGGAGGCTTCACCACTTCCTTTCATAGGATATTGATAATCATCCCCAAGTTTCACCTTATGGGGTGATTCATGTTCAGATAGATTTACAAAGGATTCTTTAAACCCAGTCGTGTGTTTGGAAGCCCCACTGTCAATAAGCCAATCATTACATCCATGAGAGATAGTACCTGCGAGAGCAAAGATTAGAACATATTCATCTTCACTAGATGAGTCAACACTTTATGCTCTAGCCTTCTTCTTGGGAGGTTCATCATCCTCGGCAGCATGAGCATGATATCTCCTTTTGTTGTTCTTCTTCTTGTTGTTGAAGTTGTAGTTGTTGTCTTTCTTCTTCTTGGGACAATCTGCCAAAAAGTGTCCCTTCTCATTGCATGTGAAGCACATGAGATCTTTCTTATCTTTATGGTAATGGTGGTGTGAAGATCTCTTGTTATGAGATGGCTCTCTCTTGGGCTTTCCTTTCTTGGTGTGTGTTGTGAGAGCTTGATCTTCATTACCCATCTTCTCTTCTCGGGCTACAAGCATAGCCTCTTCTTGTGAACATTCCTCCCATGGTCTACTGAAAGATCAATTTTCTTCTTGCACAGATTCCTTGGATAAAGGAATCCCCTGACCTAGGTAGGCCATTCAAAGTGGTCATAACAATTTCACCATTCTCCACCACTTCATCCACAGCTTCAAGTTGTTCATTGATCTGAGAGACCTTAGAAAAATAAGATTGAATGGTCTCTCCATTCAGAAGTTTTACTCCTTTCAATTGATTCCACAGAGTCATCTTCTGATTTATGTTCTTCCCTTCAAATAGCTTGGTCAGGGAGTCAAACATCTCCTTGGGTGTCTTTAGAGATGACACATGTGGCATGAGATGGTCTTTGATAGAATCAACAATGATTCTCTTTGCCTTGACCAAGTTCTTCTTATGTAAGGCCTTATCCTCTTCTTCCTCTGGGACAGGGACCTCAGAACTTATGTAGGTGTCCAATTCATTTTCTTTCAGGATTAACCCAATCCTATACTTCCATGCTTGGAAGTTATCAGCCCCTTCAAGCTTATCCTCAAGCTTGGTGTGGTGAGACATCTTAAAGAGTACTTCAAATGGAAATAGAAAATATTTAGGTTTTACCACTTGATTTGTAGAAATCTGGATCTGGTGCTGGATTAGGGTTTGTTAGAGAAACCCTAAAAATTCAAAATGTGAATTTCAAATTTCTGAAAGGATAGAAAGATGTGACTTGATGAGCTGATCAGCCTGGTATACTCAGAAATTGAAAACTGCAAAGTTTCACCCTTCAAAAATGCTTTTCAATCTCTCGAATTCACTAGGGAGGACCCTGAATTAGGGTTTGAGTATCCCGGAGCTTCACCCAACCAAAAATTTCGATCCAAAGCTCTAAACTTTGATTTTTCCAAGGAGCTTCCAGCTATGGTCTCAGAATTCACAAATTCCTATTTTTGTGGAAACCCTAATTTTTAGGGCCAAAAATGAAAGTGCCTAGAATTGAATTATGATTGGACAGAAAGATGCACCTTGATGAGGAGAGTCAAAATACCCTACTGCCTTTCAATATCTGTGGAGAGAAACCCAATAAACAAGAAGCCCCAGCTTCCGCAACGGCACAGTGTCTTCTTCTCAGGTTAGCTCTAATACCATGTTAATTTTTGAGCATTAATTCAATATACTCTAGGATCTTTACTGAGAGAATAGCATGTACAACATATCAATCATATCAATCACAACAAGCAATCACACAAAACAATAGACACATAGAGTTTCACTGGGGAAAACCATAAAGGTGAAAAACCCCACAACTTCCTCAGAGATAGAAAGAGCAATGATACAACCCAAGTACAAGAGATAGTCCTCCTAGCAGCTACTCCTCCTTCCTCACTTGTGCGCCACTTTCCGATGAGTGTAGAAGTGAATAATGAAGTGATCAAATAGAGTGCCTCCCGCACTCTATTTATACATGACCTGACCTACCTAATAAACTAGCAGGGCCGACTTGTCTAACTCAATCTAATAAACAATGGTAATACTAATCAGGGCCAACCCCACACTTGGTGGTCTAATAACCCATCACATGCAAGTTGCGACACTTGTCAATACAAATGATGACACTTCCGTATAAAGGAAATAACATCTCTATAGGAGTACAATATACATAGGTGAAATACATTCCGAAGTTACAAATACATCAACACATGAGTGTTGGCATACCCATCCTTAGTCAGTATAACTCTGTTAATATCTGTCAAATCTCACAAAATTGCTCGTGTCCGCGTCATATGGCATGCTACTCCTCTATCTATGTACCATGCTCCAATACCCAAACTCTCTACTACATTGTTGTCTGAAAGAATTGAGATGAGCGAAAATTCCTTCTCGAATTTCTTCGCAAAATCTTCCTCTTTTGTTGGAGAGGCCGCCTCGGGCTCTACTTTCTTCTTGTTCTTATTCTTGTTGGGACACTGCCCAGCATAGTGACCATAACTCTAGTGAGCAAAGCATCTCACTTTGCTCATATCTTTCTCAAATTTGGCTCCACTACTCGAGCCACCTTTCTTCTTCCTGCCTTTTGCTACAAGAGCCACATTCTCTTCATCAGCTTCTTTATGCTGACCTATGGAAGTGGAGCTAAATCTCAGCTCCTCCTGAGTGAAGTCATCCTAAAGTCTATCCCATGAAGGAATATTCTCTATGGCTATAAATACACGTACAAAATCATGCCACGGTTTTGAGAATCCATTCAAGGCTACTCTCACCAACTCTCCATCCTCCACCTTCTTGCCAACAGCTCCCAACTCATCACGAATCTGTGACATGCGGGTCAGGTAAGAAGAAACACTTTCAATCTTGGTCATTTTGGTGTCTCTCAATTTCTGCGTCAAAACCATCTTTCGGTTCTCATTTGAAATCTCGTACAAGCTAGTCAAGGCATCCCACATCTTAAATGCATGGTCTTTGCCTGAGATATGTGGAATAATGTGGTTCTTTACTGCATCAAGGATGATTCGCCTGGCCTTGATGTCCTTTTTGTTCAAGGTTGATAATGCTTGTGCATTGGTGGAAGCAAGAACTTGAATTGGATTTTCCTGCGTGTTATACAGCACTTCATCCCACAGTTCATTCTCCTCTAAAACAAGCACTATCCTAGATTTCCATGGAACAAAGTTCTCTACTCCATCTATCCTATCTTCCAACCTTAAACTAGTGTCCATTTCTCTGAGAGTATGTAATACACAAAACTACTCACACACAAAACAACCTATGCTCACCTGTAAAAAGAAACTTCACTTCTCAGTTGTCACACCCAGCAAATCTCTTGCATATGCATATGTACTGAATCAACACTTCTCATGCAAATTACTTGAAAATCACTAGCACTTCTTTGTTGCTCCAACATTCCATTGAAACTCAGAGCCCTAGCCCTACCATGAAGAAAAAGATGACAAATCTACTCATTGTTTACAAACACAGAATCTCATCAAATACTTAAGGAACCCTCGATATTAGACTTCAACAAGCACCCAATTAACCACACTTCTCTATGTTCTTAGCAAATGCATTTGTAATCCAATATATTGTTCATTAAACTATTATAGCAGTGGAAGAAACATCAAAACAACAAACTGTCCAATAATCTCATGAACATAAATTAAACAATCAGCAGACTGTAAGAAGGGAATAACACACAGTAATTTTTGGTCAAGGACCATGGAAAAACCCCAACCCCTGGGGAAAACCAGTGAAGAGACATTTTATTTAGGAACAGCAGAAATTCTCAGTATAGGACAGCAAAACTATACAGTCATTACATCACAGTACAAACTGGAAATTTTAGAGAAAATATGAGTACAAGAATCAACTAGAAATCTGTTCATCCACTGTTTGGAAAATCACACCCTATAGGTTATCCAAACAGCATATCTCTACTACAGAAATATTCTCTTTAAATTTGTGCCCAGACAAATCACAGGTATGGCCTCCACTCAGCAAATCTCTTGCTTCCTCGAAAACAGTGCCATTCTCCTTGTTTTCTGTGCAATCAAAGTCAGTTGTATGGCCCTCACAATCCAGCTGTACGAACTGCCCATTTAATGACTGTGCATTTTCTTGGGAATCGTGCCCTCTTCTTGTGCTGCCCCCTTCTATTGTTCTCACACAAAAAATATATTCTTCTCAGATAATCGAACTCATCTCACCAAGCTGCCTCTTGGAATTCGAGCCACCACCAAACTTCTCTCGGGATGTGTGTAGATCCTCTTCTTGAGATGTGTGCCAAATGAATTCTCGTCACCTTTTATTTACCTCTTTAGGTTAACTCCCATGACTCTTAAAATTCAATGGGTGAGATTAGATCTTGGCCAAGAGATCTATGGCTAGGAAATAATCTTTCATTCACTTAAAACTCCTAAGTGAACTATATAACAAATTTTCTTTTCGAAAAGTCACATAACCCTAAATAAAATAAAAGTACACTTTATGACTTAAAGTCACTTTAAAAACATAATAAAGTGAAACTCACTCTTAAATCATCAAGTCACATCAAAAAGGTACTTTAATAAATGCTCATTAATAAAGTCACTTTAAGACATTAAATGAGACTTCACATCACCTCGGACTCCTACACCTAGGCACCTAATGCAGTAGTACCTCCGAGCTACAAAAATGCTAACAGTTTTTACTCAAATGATTATGTGTGCTTTCTTATTATATATATTATGTGTTTTATAATTATGTGTTCATTTCCTAACATATATCCATAATGTTAATGTTTTTAAATGTTTCAATTTTATTACATGTGTTAAATGTTTTGGTTTTTTTGTGTATTAAATGTTTTGTTTTTTTGTGTTAAATGTTTCAATTTTTTTTGTGTTAAATGTTTCAATTTTTTTTGTGCATTTCTTGTTTATACTCAAATTATTGCTTTTGAATTTGACGGATACTTTTAAATGCAAGGCTCTTATACCTTTTTTCAAACCTACAAGATGCTTGAGGCAGGGGTGTGTTGGTTTATCCAGCAATACTGAGAGGGGGGGGGTGAATTAGTATTGCCTTATTTTTCCTTTATTAAAACAATTAGTATTAAAACAAGATAAACAATGAATCAAACAAGTAAGGACACATAATTTTATCATGGAAACCTCAAAGAGCAAACCACAAAATCAAACTCATTAATAAGATGATTTCTACAAAATTGTTTTTCTGCTACTATAGAAAGGATGCACCAACACCCCAATTTTCTATCTGCACCAATAGATAAGGATGCCACAAAGCCCCTGTTTTCCAGCCACTACTGAAAGGAGGCTAAAACCTCCTTAGCAGGCTTCAACCTGCCCCTAGCACCACCCAGCCTCCCTGATTTTGTCTTTTAAGAATCTTCAGAACTTCTTCAAGAACTATTGTTGCTATTCTCTGTCTTTGACCTTTGTTTCTTATCTGCTTATTGGAACCATAAAGACGCCTTTCATCAGATTGAAATCTATTTATATATTCATCATAATCACAAAGAACCATTGTTTCCTTTCATTCAAGCATCATAAGACTTCATTGTGTCTTTTCACCAACAAATTATATCTTTATTTGGTTTCTAATCATCATGTCTATTCATATCCAAAATAAAAGAAACCTTTCAAACTTATATTTGATTAAATACTAACACACACAGAATTTAATTAATGTGTTATTCTTCAACCAGCAGCGTGGATTTCCTTCAATATGGATATCCTACAAGCTCAATCACCTGCGGGCATATCCTCATTCACCTGCGGGCATAGCCTCATTCAACTGCGGGCATAGCCTCATTCACCTACGCATATCCTACAAGCTCATTCACCTGTGGGAATATCCTCATTCACCTGTAGGCATAGCTTCATTCACCTGTGGGCATATTTCCTGAGCCTGTGGGAATATACTTATGCGTTATGCGGGCATATCCTTATGCCTTATGCGGGCATATCATTATGCCTTATGCGGGCATATTTCCTTAGCCTACGGGCATATCCTTATGCATTATGCGGGCATATTACATCTTCTCCTTCATCTTCTTCATATTCTTCTTGTTGACATCAATGCCAACACATTAATCAACATTCTCCCCCTTTGGCATTGTTGGAAACACCAAAAATAGTCTCCCCCTTTGAAAACAATGACAAAGGGTAACCTTTTCTGCCTGTAGTTTCCCAATCTTCCTTTTAACAGCTCCCTCTGTCAACATGTCTCCCCCTGTCATCATGCATTTTCTCCTTTTTATTTACTGTAGGGAGATTACTCCCAACTTGTGTCTAAGATGCACAAATGCTTCTTTGGGTAGTGGCTTAGTGAATATATCAGCTATATGTTCCTTTGTATCAACATATTCCAGTTTGACAACCTTTTGTGACACTTGGTCTCTTAGAAAGTGATATTTTATTGGAATGTGCTTTGTCTTGGAGTGCATAACAAGATTTTTTTATATGTTTATGGCATTGGTATTGTCACAATTTATCACTATTGGATGTTCATACTTCACAAGTAAGTCTTCCAATGTCTGCTGCATCCAAATGACTTGAGTACAACATAATGCAACAGCAATATATTCAGCTTCTATTGTAGATAGTGCAATGGAGGGTTGTTTCTTGCTTAGCCATGATACCAAACAATATCCCAAGTAGAATGTTGCTCCACTGGTACTCTTTTGGTCATCAACACTTCCGGCCCAATCTCCATCAGTAAATGCTTTTAAAGTGAAGTCTTGACCTTTTGGGTACCATAAACCATACTCCATAGTACCTTTCAAATATCTGAGAATTCATTTTACTGTTGTTACAAGTGTTTCTTTGGGAGATGATTGGAATCTAGCAACCAATCCTACAACTTGCACCACATTCGGTCTTGTATCTATCACATATAGTAGGCTACCTATCATAGATCCATACATAGCATTATCCACTTCCAAAGACTCATCATCCTTGCTTAACTTACAACCAGTGATCATGGGGGTACTAACAGGCTTGGAGTCTTCCATCTTAAATTTTTTTAGCATCTCTTTACTGTACTTGGTTTGAGAAATGAAGATCCCTTTGTCTGATTGAGTGACTTGTATTCCTAAGAAGAATGTTAGTTCTCCCAACAAATACATTTCAAATTCTTTCTTCATATCTGAGGAAAATTTTACACTCGGGATTTGTAGATCACTTCCAAATATGATATCATATACATAGACAACAACAATGATCATATTCTTATTTTCAAACTTTATGTAGAGATTACTGTCAGTAGCCCCTCTTATGTATCCTTGTTTCTTCAAGTAGTTGTCAAGTCTTGAGAACCATTCCCATGGAGCTTGTTTGAGACCATAGAGTGCCCTCTTCAGTTTGCAAACATAATCTATGTTTTATAATAAGAGAAAACCTTGGGGTTGTTCAACATAGACTTCTTCTTCAAGATTTCCATTCATAAATGCATATTTAACATCCATTTGATATACTTTGAAGTTTTTGTAGCATGCAAAATCCAAGAACATCTTGATTGCTTCAAGTCTTGCTACAGGGGAAAATTTTTCTTCAAATTCAATACCTTCCACTTGAGCATATTCCTTGCATACCAGTCTGGCATTGTTTCTTATTACTTCACCATCTTCATTTAACTTGTTCTTGAAGATCCATTTGGTCCCAATAACATTCTTTCCTTTATGTCTTGGGACAATTTCCCAAGTTTGGTTCTTCTCTATTTGGTCCAGGTCATCATTTATAGCTTTGATCCAATCATCACTTTTGCTAGCTTCTACAAATGTTTTAGGCTCTACTAACGAAAGTAGTGCTTGTTCTTGATCATATAATAACCTTCTTCTTGTTTTAACTCCAGTACTTATGTCACCAATAACTTGACTTTCAGGATGATCTCTTTGAACTCTTCTTGATGGTGCTTTTGTATCATATCTTGGAGAATTTTCTTTGTCACTTTCTTGAGATTACTCATCTTCTTTTTATTCTTGTTCAATTTCTTCTTCATCTTGTAAATCCTCTTTCCTTTGTGAGTCTTCCTCTTCCTTATCATTATTTGTTATCTCATCATCTTGAGTTCTAATTCTTCTTGGCTTCATGTCATCTACTCTTACATCTACACTCTTTATGATATTGTGTATTCTTTGATTGTAACATCTATATGCTTTCTTGGTAGATGAATATCCTAGAAATATTCCCTCGTTGGTTCTAGAGTCAAACTTACCAAGATCATCCTCATTCCTCTTTATGTAGCATTTGCTACCAAACACTCTGAAATATTTGGCAGGGGCAGGTCTTCCATACCATAATCCATAAGGAGTCTAGTCATTATTTACTCTGAGTTGTCCTCTATTGAGTATATAAACAGTTGTGTATACTGCTTCTCTCCAATATGCATCTGAAATTTTTGCTTCATTAAGCATAGTTCTAGTTGCTTCTTGGACTGTCTTATTCTTTCTTTCCATAACGCCATTTTGCTCAAGAGTACTTGGAGATGAAAATTGTCTTTTAATTCCATGGTTTGCACAAAACTCATTGAATTCGTTTGAGGTAAACTCTCCTCCATTATCTTACCTTAAACATTTGATTTTCAAATTTGTCTCATTTTCAACCATTGCTTTAAAAAATCTAAACTTCTCAAAAGCTTATGATTTCTAGTTGAGGAATGTCACCCAAGTCATCATTGTATAATCATCAATGAACAGCATGAAATAATACTCTCCTTGAAAAAATTTGGTTCTTGTTGGTCCACAAAGATCAATGTGAACTATTTTCAATGGTTGTGAGGTTGTATGTTCTTTGACTCTGAAGCTGGCTTTAGTCTGCTTCTCATGTTGACAATGTTTACAGACTGAATTTAGAGGCTTCACAATCTTTGGCAAGTCTATTACAGCTTCCTTCTTACTCACCTTCATAAGATTTTCAAAGTTCAAGTGTCCCATCCTTCTATTCCATAGCCAACTTTCATCAATCAGACTCATGTAGCATTGTTCTTCATTTTCTAGGATGTATACATTGCTTGAATTCCTTATAGCAATCCCAACAAGTTTTCCTAATTTTTTCCTTCTGATTTCACATTTCTCGGAATCAAATATGCAAATGTGCCCTTGATCACATGTTTGACTCACACTGAGGAGATTAGGCTTTAAATATTCTACTAGCAACACATTTTCAACTCTGATTTTGTTTGTTCTGATAGCAACTGTACCTTTTCGAATTATCTTGAAAGATATATTATCTCCAGAAGTGACTTTTCCCTTTTGATCTCTTCTTAGGATTATCGGAACTTGTTTGGGTCTCCTGTCATGTGTTTTGAACATCCACTATCAACATGCCATATATTTTGTTTTTCTGTCACACATAGAGCTATCATGGATTATGTCCTTTCCACCACTTCCTTTTCCTTCCAAACCTTTCTTTGTTCTTTGTCTTGAGACTTTGTTGCAGCATTCTTTTCTGTAGGAGTCATCAGTTTACATTCTCTAGCTATATGTCCATGGTTAATGCATTTGTAACATTCTATATCATAGCTTTGTAGAGGTGCAAAGGAGTTATGGTTTCCTTTTCTTTCTTTTGGATAGTTACTAGATGTATTCTTCTTATGGAAATGAACCTTTCCATATGGTTTGCAATTTAGGGATTTATGTCCAAAATTATTACACGAGTAGCAATGACCGAAAAAAATATGCTAGTACCTGCTTGTCATTGATCTTCTAGGCACCATATTTTTTCTATGTAAATGAGGAGTAGATTTCTGACTATCCCTTTTTTCAATTGGACTCTTAAGTGTAGCAACATAACTCTTTTTGTTATATCCTATCCCATTTTTGTCACTTGATGGTCTTTGGTCACTTACGATGTCATCTAGAGTCTTCAAGCTATTCTCAAACTTTGTTTTAAAATATTTTTCATAAATTCTCTTTTTAAGTTGAATAATTTATGCTTCAAGTCTTTCAGATTCTTGCATTCTTTCTTTGAGCTGCAATTCTAGGTTCTCTACAATCTTCTTAGCCTCTTGAAGCTAGATCTTTAGATCAACAATGATTTTGCTTGACTTTTTATCTCTTGCCTTTTGTCCTTCTTCATAATCAGCTAGTTGTGTTCTTAAATGTTTATTCTTCCTTTTACTTTTTCTCAATTCTTCAAGAGAACTTATGAGTTCGGCCTTTAGGTCCACCTCTCCTTCCATATCTGATTCATCAGGAGCTTGAGTTTCCATGCCCATGAATAGAATTTATGTTTCCTCGTCTTCTTCTTCTTCATCTTCACTATCTTCCATAGTGTAAAGGATCTTCTTCTTCCCATTAAACTTCTTCTTGTTTGTTGCTTTTCTCTTCTTGAATTTCTTAGAGGTTTCTCTATCATCACTATCATCTTGTTTAGGATAGAGATATTTTGAGGCAAAATTCCCAATTATTCCACAGTTAAAGCACTTCAGGGGTAGCTTTCCTTCGTACTTTCCAGTACCTTTCTTAAGTTTCTTGATGAAAAGAGCTTCTTCATCATCTGAGTTCTCTGAGTGGTTTTTGGGTAATGCTTCATATTTCTTTGAATCTTTTGTGGCTTTAAATGCTGCCTCTTTTCTTGATGGTCTGTTTTGTTCTGTTCTCATCTCATAGGCAGTGAATATCCCATGTAAATCATCCACTATCAAAAATTCAAGATCATCTCGATCTTCTACAGTAGACACTTTTGAGTCATACTTCGTTGGTATGGTTCTTAGTACCTTTTCAACAACTTCTTTCTCATGTATCTCTCCTCCAGGGCTCTAATAGCATTGAAAATTTCATCTACTCTTAGAAGATATTCTGCAATAATTTCTTCCTCTTTCATTTTTAAACTTTTGAACTGTCCTTTGTATGTTTGAAGTTTGGATTGTTTGACTTTGGTAGCTCCTTCATAAACATTTTTTAATTTATCCCAAGCATTTTTTGTTGTCTTACATTGCATGACTTTAACAAACACTGAATTTGATAATCCATTCAAATATTTTGCATTGGATTCATATTTATCTTGTTCATCTCATTTGTAGGTGGGTTGTCTGGTATTTTATAACATTTTTCAACAGCATTCCAAACTTTGCTTCCAAGAGACATTAGATCGCATCTCATTCTTACACTCCAATATGCATAATTATCTCATGTGAATAATGGAGGTCTGTTAGTAGCTAAACCTTCTTATTGATCCATAATGGTTTTAATAGGATCTTCCTTCCAGTGATTAAACTGTAATGAAGGATCCTGCTTTGATACCAATTGTTGGTTTATCCAGCAATACTGAGAGGGGGGGTGAATCAGTATTGCCTTATTTTTCCTTTATTAAAACAATTAGTATTAAAACAAGATAAACAATGAATCAAACAAGTAAGGACACATAATTTTATTGTGGAAACCTCAAAGAGAAAACCACCGAAATCAAACTAATTAATAAGATGATTTCTACAAAATTGTTTTTTCTGCTACTACAGAAAGGATGCACCAACACCCCAATTTTCTATCTGCACCAACAGATAAGGATGCCACAACACCCTTTTTTTTCCAGCCACTACTGGAAGGAGGCTACAACCTCCTTAGCAGGATTCAACCTGCCCCTAGCACCACCCAGCCTCCCTGATTTTGTCTTTTAAGAATCTTCAGAACTTCTTCAAGAACTATTGTTGTTATTCTCTTTCTTTGACTTTTGTTTTTTATCTTCTTGTTGGAACCATAGAGACGCCTTTCATCATATTGAAATTTGTTTATATATTCATCATAATCACAAAGAACCATCGTGTCCTTTCATTCAAGCATCATAAGACTTCATTGTGTCTTTTCACCAACTAATTATATCTTTATTTTGTTATCAGCTAATCATCATGCCTCTTCATATCCAGAATAAAATAAACCTTTCAAACTTATATTAGATCAAATACTAAAACACACACAATTTAATTAACGTGTTATTCTTCAAATAGCAGCATGGATTTCCTTCAATATGGATACCCTACAATCTCATTCACATGCGGGCATAGCCTCATTCACCTACGGGCATATCCTCATTCACCTATGGGGATATCCTACAAGCTCATTCACCTGCAGGCATATCCTCATTCACCTGCGGGCATAACTTCATTCACCTGTGGGCATATTTCCTGAGCCTGCGGGCATATCCTTATGCGTTATGCAGGCATATCCTTATGCCTTATGTGGGCATATTCTTATGCCTTATGCAAGCATATCATTATGCCTTATGCGGGCATATTTCCTGATCCTGCAGGCATATCCTTATGCGTTATGTGGGCATATTACATCTTCTCCTCTGTCTTCTTCATATTCTTCTTGTTGACATCAATGCCAACACATTATTCAACAGGGTGCCCAATGTGTTCATATTTATTTATTCTAGTGGTTGAGAGATTGAACAAATCTATTATTGAAGTTAAAAGAACAAGGAACATTCATGGTATTTGGATCAGATGTAATGAATCGATCACTCATATATTATTAGTTTTGTAATGGAATTATGGAAGGGAGAAGGAATATCAAGGAGATATTACAATTATACATGAATGTTACTAACATGGAAATTAACATGCAAAATTATGTTTTGATATTTAATGAGATAACTGAGGAAACTAGACAAGTTCTAAAGTATTATCTCCCCTTCATTGTTTCATATTTCAATGACGGATTAAGTACTTGGGTTTCAATTTGAAACCCGATGGATATAACAAGAGAGATTGGTTGTGGCTTCTTGAAAAGATTGAGAAAAGGGTAAACTTTTGGTTTAAAAGGTGGCTTTCTAGAGTGGGTGGAATGGTGTTAGTCAAATCAACTTTAGAAGCCATCCCCATCTACTAGCATGCCTTGGCTCATATCCCTAGAGTCATACTACAAAGAATCAAAAGGATTAGTTTTGATTTCCTTTGTAAAGGTGGTACAAACAGTATTGGTACTCATCTTGCTAAATGGCAAACTATTTCCATATATAAGAATGAGGGAGGATGGGGACTAAGAATTTACATACATTTGGACTTTCACTTGCTGCAAAATCTATGTGGAACTTGATCACTAAATAGAGCATTTGGAATAGAATTATCACACAAAAATGTATTTCTCTAGGCACATTATTGGATTAGATTAAGAATGGTAAGAAAAGTATCACTAATGTTTCCAATCAATGGAAGGCATTAACTCTTGTTTTTCCATTTATAGTGTCCCTGGAAAACAAGCCATAGATGGAGTAGATGACATTATGGGATGTAAAAATGAGGTATTCATCCCTGATGATATGATACAATATCTTAAAAACATAGGAAGATGCACACTTAATTTGATAAGTACACTATGACAATAGACATCTGGCAACAAGGATGGATAAATGATCAAGATATAAGGCTCACATGTACAATATTGGAATGTTTTCCACAATGGATTGCATAGAGCTCACATTAGACTTAAGGATGAAGATGATTTCTTGGTGTGAGAAACAAATTTCACAGACAAAATTTTGCTAAACTATGATGCAAGGCACTTTAGGAGGATGTAGATCTGGATGTAAAATGGTGGTGGGATAAAATATGGAAGAAAAAAGCACCCATGAAGACCAAAATCTTTAGTGGGCAGCATTAAGTAACAAGATCCTTACCTATAAAATGCTACAAAAAATAAATGAGGGCCCTAATATATGTATTTTGTGCAAACATGGTGGAGAAACTAATACTCACCTATTCAAAGATTGCATATTTTCCCAAAAGGATTGGAGAGATATGGTCCATTGGATGGGTTTCAACAATATATGGACTAAGACAACTATGGAATAATGCCTTAAGAAATGGTATGAGAGGCGAGAATTGAAGATACTTAGAATTATTCTTTTCTTAGTCTTGTGGGGCATTTGGATCACCCGCAATGACATACTTTTTTAGGATAGGACTATACCTACCTTTCAAATCACTACCCAAGTATGTGTTATTTATCAATAATGCAAAGTTATTTCGAAGGTCAAAATTCCCCACAAGACAATACATTGGGGATTTTTTCACAAGGCCTATCAAGGTCGCAATTTAACTAGTATCATGGGGAGGAACTGTATATCACTAAAAATCATTACATACAGTTCAAAGCAAATCTAGGGCAACATACAAATAATTATGGGAGTTCATGGCACTAAAGCAACTAATAATGATTGCACAAGATAAGGGATGTCATCATCTATAAGTATTGGGTCACTCATTAAAGGTTATTAATTGGATGAAGAATCAACTACAGGTATAGAATATTTTGTTTCTCCCTATTGCAAAACAATTCAAGGAAAATATCCTACTTTTTAACTAGATATCCTTCACCCATGTATATCGTGAACTAAACACTATTGTTGATGCTTTATCTAAAGCTTGATTGTTGGTTCCTAAGAGACAAATGCTTTTGGAGGAAACACTAGATGGCTCTACTTATAAAACTAGGCTTGATATATAGCCTTGAAGAACAACCTATACAAGCTATGAAATCCGTTGAATTTTGAAAACAAAATTAGTGTTGGATGGTTCTAGTAGGTATTTATGCGATCTTTGATTTCCATGAGGATATCTTAACAAAATAGGTACATATTACACACACACATTAGAGTTGACACAATGTTGCAACATTGAAGGTATGGCATGATTCCAAAATTCAATTAGATCCAACGAGGAGAAGAACGGTTAAAAATAAAGATGGCCTTCCATACAACAGGAACCAACAAGGTGAAGTGAAATTGGCATATATTTCCTATAATCTAAATGTGAAAGTTGAAGAGTGATGCAATGCTTGAAATGGTTGCAACAAGTTGGAGTCGACACTAAGGTAAGTGCTTCTTAGGAGTAAGGAATGTAATACCTCATTTTGACACTAGTATATGACATTGAACATGCATATATTAATGTTTTGTATTAATGTATTTAAATGCTTGGGAATCGAAGTGTAAAGGCCCCATTATTAAAGAGGTTATAGTTTGTGCACAAATAATGTAATGTTTTTTCAAAGAATAAAAGTTCTTACACATAATAATAAAATAAAAACCAACTTATTGCATAAGGAAGTTAAAAAGAGACAATGTATAACAAATGTTGAAGCTCCCATGGTATACTTCCTTTTTAAAACCTTGGAAATACCTATAAATAGTGATGAGGGACATCATTTATTACATCTTGGTTTCCTCTTACACCATCTTTACATTCCTCTCAATCCATGCTCCATGCTTTATTGCATTTGGCAACCTTGTGCTCTAACATAGTTGAGTTGCAAACACTCTGGGAGAAGTTTGCATACATCAACATGAGTATTCTAAACTATTAGTAGTACCATTCATGCAAGGGACGAACGGTGGTGAAACAAAACAATCCTATATGCATCCTAGGAGATAATGAAATATCGATCCTCTTAAGTTTATCTCCCACTACTTTTTATGAAAGAAAATGTACAATGGACCATAGTAACTTGTGCACTAAATATCATGTATGATAGTAATGACTATCTCGATGTTCCTTTGTTCTCATTTTGTAGTTGCCTTATTTTTTTTGTACTAAGACCTTTTCTTAGTAATGTTCTACCATACACTGGAATTTGAGCATAATCGTTGTATAATTTTGAAGGACTTGCCTTTGTTTCCATTATTAAAGATAAATTCTACAGGGGATTCGTAAATGAAAGGGAATGACTCACATTTTCTAAGTGCTTCACCATCATAATCGAGTTAAGCTTTCAAGCTTCGTGATCTTAGTACCAACCATGTAAAAGAGAGGTAATTTTTAGCTTTAACAAATGTATTTGGTTTTGCTCAAGATAGAAATGGGTTGGGGTGAAAGATAGGAAGTGGATTTTAATATAGGGGTTAAGGTTTTGAACAATTTGGAGTTTGAAGGAGAGAAAGTGGATTGCACTACAAATCCATTTGAAGGGTTCTCCACTTTTGCAATGGTTGATCTTGTGGATAGACCTCCTAACTAGGACCTAGGTATTGATACCTTGGGAACTTGAGAGGACCTCTTTCTATCACAATTCGTTATAGAAGTTTTTAACACGAGGGAAAAGGTATGGCAACGAGTAGTTTGTACATTGATAGAGTTGAAAAATGGCATACCAGTGGAAAAGGTGTTAGGCAGCTGTGTTAGCAAAAAGGGGACTCGTAAGGATATTAATACCAAGTCCTTAGTATCTCCACCAAAAAACCCTTGGTGGTAAAGGAAACAGTCACTAGCCTTAATAAAAGGTCAAATATCTAATATTTGTTTTTTAGAAGAGGAAGGGGAGAAGAAGGAAAAAGGGAGGAAGTTTCAACCACAAATCGTCTTCTCAATCAATGTGTTTTAAACTTCCAAGTAAACTTCCACTATAACTCTAGTCGTTAAAAGTGTCTCCATGATTATCTTGTCTCTAAATGTTAAGAGGGTTGGGAAACCCAACAAAATTAATTCTCTGGATAATTTGCTCAACCTGCACAAGCCTAATGTGATTCCTATTCAAGAGACAATGAGGGAGCGAATAAGGCAATAGGGAAAATTTTAAAAATTCTAGAAGAGTAGGATTTTCTTGTAATTCGTTCTATTGGGAGATTCAGGGAGGGGGGGGCATTGATAAATAGTTAAAGACAAAAATATATGAGACTCCTCAACTATGATGTGTTTGTGTTAACGATTTGAGCTCAACACTTTTCCATGAACGCGGGGAATTTTTTTCCAATTGTTAATATTTATGGGCCGCATAAGGAGAGGGCTCCTTACTAGGTGGATTCAATACTATCTCAAAATTCCATGAAAATTGATAATGTAATTTGGGTGGTGATTTGAATTTCATACAAAGAGAGTAGAGTTTTGGGACATTGTTGCTATGATGGACCATTTATCTGATTTCTTCATTAAAAAGATAGATTAAGCAAGACTGATAGATATTGAACCAATCAAGTTGGTCCCTACTTGGAGGAACCAAAGAACAAGAGATTAAAAAAATTTCCAAGGGGTTGGATAGGTTCCTTGGGTTTGAACCTATAGTGTCTACTTCTTCGAAAATTAGGACATGGGGGGAAGTAGGAGGGGATTCTAATCATTTTCCTATATTATTGCAAATTGAAGAGGAGGATAGGAAACCTCCTAGTCCTTTCATGTTCAATTCTTCTTAGATAGAGGAGGAGAATTTTATAGCCTCAATCAAATCAAAATGGAAGAAACATGATGGGTTTCTTAGAGAAGCTACTATTATCCAATTTGTTGCTAACATAAAGAATGTCAAGGTTGTGAGATTCCCTTGGGCTTACAACAAAAGAAGAAACAATGAGCAAGCCCTCCAATAAATGGAAAACTAAATAGTTGATATTTGCAATCTAGATTTTGAGGGGATTTGTTTACAGTAGGACTAAAGATAGACTTAAAGTACCAAAAGGAAGATGTTGGCAAAAAAGTGTTAGGGGAGAGGAAATCTCCAATGTGACACTTGAGCTCCACATAACCATCACATCACACACCATCTTTACTTCATGTCACAATGATGTGTGTTTCCACAACATACCCTAAAAGTCCTTCACCTCTATTATATAGCTAGATGTATGGATGAATAACATTGCATAATACATGCAAGATAGATGCTTTACCACTTCTCTTATATAAAGAATGGTAATAAGAGAATATATTACATGATGCTTGCGGGACAAACATTTTATAATATTAGAGTTATTTATGCCTTCTTTAATAGATATGATCATTACACACTCAACAACACCACACATATGTTAATCTTTTAGTATTAATATAACAAAAATTCAAAGGATTTTGAAAGTCTTCCTTATATTGTTTCGTGGAAAATAAGATTGGCTAGGAAATTTGATATATTTAGTAAGAACTATATCCCTCCACTTCAAGTCTCTTTACAATGCATATCAATCTTTTGATAATATTAAACTTCCTTTTCACAAGAATATTCTAGGACAATGAGCCCAAGAGGAAATAGATAAGTTATAAAGGTGGGGATATTTTCATGGGGCAAGGGGTATTGTATTTGCTAATGACTCTATAGTTCAAGTTCATAGTAGGTCTAGGAGATGGAGCAAACAATTTCTCTAAACCAATGGCATTGTAGTTACTCCTTAAGTTAGTGACCAAAAAGAGTGTGGATAAAATATAGATTTGGGAGGATTCACTTAGAGTTGTCAAGTGAAAGACAAGAAAATATAAAATGGAAAATATGCTCTTGATCCTAAGTTTTGAGCAAGTAAAACTTGTGATAACAATGTTCCGTTGTGTGTCATTTTCCCACATTTACAAATAACTCAATGTGGAGGCAAATTTCCTATCTAAAGGTCTCCAATTGAATGTGAATTTGTGGGTTATATAGGAGGTGAAGGAGGGTGTGATTCGCATTGAAGATATATTTTTAGTTCTGGAAAAATGGATGAAGTTTGCATTGACCCTTGGGTCCTCTCTAGCAAATTAGGGATGCTTCTCAAACCTTGGATCTAAAGTTCTATTTTCTTTTTTCAAGACAATTCTATAAATGTCTTCATTTCCTATTAGTAAACCTCTATAAAGTTCTGCTTTCTTTTTTCGACACAATTATATAAATTTATGCATTTCTTGTCAATAAACCTCTATGGAATTCAAACAAGTTATACAACTTGGTGAGAACTTTATACTCAAAACGAGAAATCTAGTAATAAAAGCTCATATTTTTGTGTTAAAAACAACAAAAACAACTCTGGATTTGAGAAGTGGTGCTACTAGTAGCACTTTTTTTTTCGGAGCTAAAATTACAACTTTTTTGAAAACCCGACCGATGCGATTACAATCAAAACCTTAAATCAACCCCTCAATCAAAAAGTGGTGCTACCAATAGCACCCTTTTTTTCTGAAGATAAAATTACATCTTTTTTGAAACCACGATCGATGCGATTACAATCAAAACACTAAATCAACCCCTCAATCAAAAAGAGGTGCTCCCAAAATCATCATTTTTGGGGGTTAAAATTACGCATTGTTCCAAACTGTAACCCTAAAAACCGACATCATTAAATTGACACTCGTAAAAATAAACAAAACAAAAAAATCAAAAAAACATAAACCACATTTAAAAACAATTAAATAACAAAATATATTAAAAAAACATTACAATACTAAAAAAAATTTAAAACATTTACACAATTCTTAAAGCGATCGAAAAAATTAATAACAAACAAATAATATAGCCAATAAATAAAAAAATGACGACAAAACAATAAAAGAATCAAATTATAAAAATAAAAACTATAGAAAAACATTAAAAAACAAATAATAAGAAAATAAGACACCACAACAATAAAAAGAACTTATAAATAATTCTGAAAGCCATAAAAAAAACAAATAATATGGCCAATAATAAATAAAAACATAAACATGACAACAAAACAATAAAAGACACAAAATTATAAAAATAAAAAATATGAAAAAACATTAAAAAAAACAAATAATAAGAAAATAAGACAACGCAACAATAAAAACAAATTATAAAAATGAAAAATGTTGTAAAAAATATTACAAAACATTGAAAAAATAAAAAAATAAAAACCAAACCGTATTATAACAAAACCAAATAAAAATTTGTGTTAATAGTAATAAAAATCATAACCAAATGGAACTTCCTTTAAATATTTCAATGGTATTTTGTGACTTGAATTTTGAAGTCTCGTGAGCTTACATGGATATGGGGAGAGGTATTGGGGGCAGTTGCCACTTGGACGGGTGGTTAGGGGGGTGGGGAGACCCTATACCTCTCCCCATATCTATGAAAATATAAGAAATTACAAACCTATGTTTATGATATTTATTATATTTAAACCATGTTAATATATATTTAAACTATTTTCATATATCTTTAAACCATTTTGATATTTTTTAAACCATTTTCATATATTTTTATGTTATTATGTAATAATTTTAAATCATATATTTTTATATTTGTTTTTTTTTAATATTTTATTGATTTGATATGGTTTTTAAAGTTTATTAAGAGCAAAGAAAAGAGTCAAGCTGTAGAAAATGTTGATTTGGATGATATTTTTTATTAGTTTCATATCGTTATGAAAATGTCAAATTTGATAATTTTGTATAGATATTTTTGTAATGTTTTGACTTTAAGAATCTATTTTGAGAATAAATATTATGGTTTTAATATGTTATTTACAAATATATGGATACTTTTTGTTAAGTTTTAATACATAAAATCTCTGAAAATATGTTAAAAATGGTTTAAAATGTTTTTATTTTCTAAAAAAAAATTTAAATTTACTCATAAAAATCAATTATGTAAGTTAAAAGTTTAAAGAAAAAACTTCAAAATTGTATATATTTTTTATTCTAACTAGCTTCTAAATGTTTAAAAAAAAATGTATATATTTTTTCATTATAACTAGCTAATAAATGTATTTTTTTTGTAAAATTTGAAAAAAACAATTTGAAAAATTTGAAAAAAACAATTGTAAATAAAAATTATAGTTTTTTTATGACGAAAAAGTTTTAAAATCACAAAAAATGGCTCAAAAAAAAACATTGCTACTAGAGTACACACTTTCTGAAACAGAGCTAAAAACAGCGACTAAAATTGAACCCCAAAAAACGAGAACAATGTCGAATTCTAGTCAAAGTTGTATAACCTGTTTTCATTATTGCTTCTATTTGATTATGATATGCAATTTATTTTTAAGTTCAAGAACAATGTAAAAAGAGATGTGTTTGCATACCTTTAATTCTACCAATGGAAGTTTCTTACATATCCCAAGGATTTTATGAAGGTCCAAGAGCATATGCATATGTAACTTTTTATATACATAATTAAAAAAAAAATTCCAAGGTAATAAAAGGGATGAGTTGTGCAAAATGGGAGTAGAGGCTTCGTTACAGCAATATCATTACCTTGAATCTTTGGTAGTCCAATGTTTTTGTATACTTGAGTTGTAGATATTATGGATTACTCTATTTATGTTTAACTTAATAAAGAGTAAACAAGCATTAATCAAGTAGTGGTTATCAAGTACTGCTTAATATTGTTGGCAGGAATGTCCTATCATTGATTACTCTACTTTGTTTTGATTGGAACCAACACATGTCCTATCATTGATTACTCTACTTTGATTTGATTGGAACCGACATAGCTCTTTGGTTTACCTTGCCCCTTTCCTAGATTTGATCTATATGTGCCCATTCTTCTGATTATGTGTCTTTCACTTCTTGTGTCTAATAAACAACTTGGTGATCTTGAGATTCTCCCTTTGCACACTACATGCCTTCATAGGTAGCCCATTTTGAGGAAGGCATTATGACTAGGCCACGAACCTTTCTCAAGTATCGGTTGACTTCTTTCTTCAAGATAGCTTTTCTATTTCACTTTGTAGTTATGTTTTGAATCTTAATGTCAAACCTATGGCTTTCATTTACATGTGATTTTTTAACCTCAGATTTACGTATCAGTTGGCTTTTTTCTTCAAGATAGCTTTTCTATTTCACCTTGTAATTATGTTTTGAATCTTAATGTCAAACCTATGGCTTTCATTTACATGTGATTTTTTTTAACCTCATAGATCTACATAAGGATCATATGTTTCAACCATTTCTAGTAATAAGAAATTTTCCACCTAAGTTAATTGCATTGTGGCAATGGAATTCGAAAAAGAAAATATCAAATCTATGCCCTATCAAAGGAAGGCTAGTGAGTGGTTTCTTCTATCAACTATTATGTAAGTACAATGCACAACTTTAAAAATGCTCTAAACCTTAAGGTCGGGTGTTCAAAGGTCCACTTCCATGTAAATGTCCACCCCTTTAAGGCTTATCTTTTAAGGGTCTAAATTGTCTAGTTTTTTTATCATGCCAAAAATCTTTTGCGTCTAATATTTATTGGTTGTACTCTATCTCCTCTTGGGCTCACTGTCCTAGAATCTTCATGTGAAAAGGAAGTTTAATATTATCAAAGATTGATATGCATTGTAAAGAGACTTGAAGTGGAGGGATATAGTTCTTGAATATATCAACTTTCCTAGCCAATCTTCTTTGCCACGAAACAATATAAGATGACTTCCAAAATCTTTTGAATCCTTTTATTAACACGAATTTTGAAACAATATTAATTCCAATATATAGAGCACAACCAATATATATTCTAGCACTTGTTTAACACATATATTAGTTGTGCTCTATATATCCAAATATGATTCTACTCACCACCACTTTCACTCTCTAGAAGGAACTCAACCAACAAATGGATAAAGTAGCGGAGCATTTCATTCTATGGGATTTGGATAATGGGGAAAGTGGCAAGCCCTTTCGATATGCTCCTAATAATTAAGCTAAAACTCTAAAATCATAACACAAGAAATAAAGTCCAATATGGAAGATAAGGCAATACCCCAATTACTTGAGTCAAAAGAACCTACGCATTCAGAGAGTAATGAGGCTCACCATAAAAGTGTATGAGGCCAAAAATAAAACCCACCCTAACCAAAACCTTGAAACCTCAATATCCTAACACACCAAGAAAAAGATACCTCTAAAGGAAGAAGATAAAGGCAAGAGCCCTATCTATCAACCCAGAAGATGTTCTCATTATTCAAAGAGCAATAAAGCTCACCAACAAGTGTACGAGGCTCAATGTTCTCTAGTAGTAAGAGGATGAGGACTTGAGATGCTAACGCATAAGAGTGGGACGTGGATGGGAGGTCATCCTACTAAAGGTCTGTTCATCTTCTTCCCCCTAAAATCATGTAAAAACAAAGGTTGTTCTATATTTTAAACCTTTATAGATGCTCAATGGTCTACCTATGATATGATCATGGAACTTATAAAGAGAACACTCGACAACAAGACGATTATGTTGGTTATGGGAAGCAGCAACGACTATACTCTCTTTTCTCATGTCAATAGAAAATGTCATGTCAATAGAAAATGTCTTTGCCGATAATCACTTCATGACTAAATACATGTGGTCTCATTAAAGGCAAGCTAACATCGCATAGATGACCTACAAATTTGGCGTCCATGTGTAGCAACAATTTGTAACCAAGAGCATCCAATGCACAACAATTAATTCCACCTATGGGAGATCAATTTCATTATTCTCTAACCAGTATAGAACCATCTTAAAACCGGATCTATCAAGCATCGAGAAGGATACAATTTCTCGAGGTGTAAATTTTTTTATCTTAAAATGTTTGCACATTCAGAAAACACCTCAAGATATTTGATTGCATGCTTGATATGTGTTAAGTTTAAGATGAAATCAATATAATGTTTTTTTAAACTGACACCATTTGCAACGGCATGTTACATAAAATTTAATTCTTTTTTTATGAGAACGGCATGTTACATAAGGTTACACAATGTTATGCATTGCAACATCTACCCCATACTGGGCTGTAGAGCACCTCACTCCTCTCGGTACAATAATTTCTGGAAACATTGGCATAAACAATGTTATGATGAATAGAAAGTCCTCAAGTATTGTTTTTAACAGGGGGTCAGAGTTTAGTTTTGCATACGATACTCTCTTTTTTTAAAGAAGTGGGCAGTGCCAAATACAATGTTGATATATTTAATATGGATGGTTCCAATCTCAAAGAAGTTTATAATAATAATAATAATCTATTTTTAAGGTCACTGCAAAGTGAGACACCAATTTGGTGTATATCCGCGTAAATCATGTTAAATCTCTATAGATTTGGTCCTTCAAGGCAATCAAGTCATATTTTGCTCGATCAATTTGGGACTTTCCACGTAATTCATGTTAAATCTCTATAAATTTGGTCCTTCAAGGCAATCAAGTTATATTTTGCTCAATCAAATTGGGACCCAAGAACTAGACTAGAGAGCCCAAATCATGAAATAGTATCAAATTTGAGAAATGAAGTTTTCATCTATTTAAGATGAACTTCATTAATATGCAACTTCAAATAACTCCACACCTAATGTGTGACTCAAAACTAACCACCTTAAAACTCCAGGCATCCTCTCAATGCAATAGTATCGAGATGTTGAACGGTTGAATGAAAATTGACCACCACATGCACTATTTTTGCAGTGCTCGTCGTCAAAAGACATTGAGTTCAAACATTGAATGTTCAAAGAATATATAAAACCATACACATGCATAATTATATTGAATGTTGACAAACATTTATTATCAATGTGGATAATAAACACTTAATAGATTGATAGCGAAGAACATATTTAGCCATCATCTACCTTTTTTAATAAATGTAGTGTATGATATGAAATTTAAAGTCTGCACAGAGAATGCTATTGACTTTAGAGCATTTTTAATCCTATGCATCAAATCTGTAATCAGTTATTGTCTTCGAACATATTTTGTGTTTTCTTTGGTTTGTAACCATAAAACCTTTCAACAAATACTAGTTCTACTTTGCTCTTTTGGAAACTTCTGTAAATGACTGATCTTATCGATGTACTTGGATTACCTTCTGCAATTTCTTTTTGATTGTCTTTGATGTTTGGATGATCTTTGATAAGTGATTGGTTCTTCCTTTTAAACAAAATTATTATTAAGATGCTGAAGTGCATAAGATTTTTTATTTAGGGGAGGGGGATAAATGCGACATAGACTATATTTACAAAATTATACAAAGAACAAAAAGGAAGCGCCCTCAACTCATAACTACAAGGTAATTAGTTCAAAATAATACTTTGGGTCTGACTGAGCCACATCCTGTGGGAACACCAACAGACTTGGTCCAAAGCATCAATGATGATGCTTGCTTTAGGCAAACGATCCCTGAAACTATTTTTACAAAATTGTGATCCTGTAATACGTTACTACATCTCATTTCCCAAAGCATATTCAGCCAGACCACCTTAGCAAAGGTAGATTTTCCATAAGGTTTTCACCGTTTTGACCAAACCAACCACTTCCCACAAGAAATTTTCCAGGCTTTTGTCCGAACTTAACAATCGATGGAATTGAACGGTTATTTTCTCTTTTCTCTTTAAAACAGTCTATGTGAGCAATCACCTCTAAACCATCACGGGGATGTTGTTTATTCGAGTACAAAGTCAGATTGAAGTTTTCCATCAAGATCGGGATATGTTTTGCATATAGCCTCTCAGACTAACAAATGTTTGACAATCAATAAAAAAGTGTTCAGACTTTTGTCCCAGCCTACACCCCTAAAAAAAAGTTTTCAGAGTTTTGTCCCAACCTACCAGTCTATAGATTTGAATAGTTATTTTCTCTTCACTTCGTCTTTTAAACGGTCTATCTGAGAAATCAAATCTAAACCATCATGAGGATGTTGTTTATTAGACTACAAATCAGATTGAATTTTTCCATCAGGATGGAGACACCATTTACATATAGCCTCTCCAACTTTAACAAATGTTTGACAATCAATCATTTGACTGATTTTACCTATTGGAGGGGATCATTGATAAGTCCATGTTATCATAAGTGTGATCATTTATAATTCCAACATGCCACATATCTACTCAAACACTATGGGTTTACAAGTAGTCGAATCAAATTTAAAAGCTATGCTTCCTGTGTAGATTAAAATCTTATAAAGTACGTCCTATGAACCTGCATATGAACCCCACATCACACTCTAACACCATTGGCCTCAAGAATTGTTCTCAGGAACAACCAGGATATGCACTGCCAATAGGCAAAATGGCTTGGGCCATGTCTGAGCGACTTCGTCAATGAACTTGCTTGACAATTTTGTACCACCAATTATCCATGGCACTTACTTGTAAGTACAAGTAGAAAGTCTGCATGGGCTATTAAGCATTGCATATTGAATTTATGGAAACAAGAGAATTATCTGAACATTTAGCAGTATGTTACTCTTTCCCTTTTCTCCATAGAACCCTCACAGTTTCTCAACATTTCCCCTATATGAAATGAGTATCTTTGTTATATGCTAATTTTCAAATCAAGATAGAAATCATCAATGCCTATTTATGGAAGCCAAAAGCTCATCAAATCTCAAGCAATTGATTCACCATACAAACAAAAAAAGCATCTAGACGCACAACCCAGGACTGTACTATACATATCAGTTAGATATTTTGGTAACTCAGCTGCACGACAGACCTGATACATAAAATTCAGATGATGCCTCGTCTAACTCCAAGCATGCCAAAGTGCAATGATTATTCTAAACATTCAACTGAATTGAATCCAAAATGACCCTTTAATTAACCGAACCCTCGAACTTTTCTACTTGCTACATATTCTTACTTTTATGTCGAGATAATTACATATTCTACCTTTATGTTTGAGATATGATTGACATGTTCCTCATTTCATAGTTGTATGTTCAAGAACACTTTCAAGCAGTTCTGTAAAGGCATCTCCTATGTACACAAACATCCCAACCCTAGATATATGACAAGCGGATGATCAATCTAAAGCCCAATCTTATAGGACCGATGCCTGGTACATCATGTAGCTAGTGCCAGAAATCCTTGACATTAAAAATATACCTACAAACAGTATACAACTTGAAAAAATTAAGTAAAACAAGTTTATAAGATGATCAGTTCACTGATTAATTATCTGTTTACTTGTGCTTACCCCTTTTTAAGAAGTGAAGCCTACTTAACCTGATTTTTTCATGAAGTCAAAAGCATAACACTCTTGTGATCTACTAGTGAAGCATAAGGTATCTTTTCACGTGTGATATTCACCCAGACATATGTATTGCAGGTTCAGATCCCATAAGGGCCTAGAAGGCTAGAGGTTAAGTGGAGAAGCCTTGAAGGAGAAATCTCAGGGGGATCATACTGCTATGGTTCCTTTTTTCCACACCAATAATCAAACCATAACAGTAGCCAGACTGTTATAAAAGCTAGGATACAGGCACACTAAAAAATTAACATTCATATTAAAATAAACAGACATTCTAGAGCACTTTCATGAAATATGTAAAAATGCATTCATATTAAATTTAGAACAAATATGGTAACTACAGGACGTGGAATTACAGTATCCATAGAAGTATAATGCTACGTATTTTGGTCTCGGTTAAGTGCAGAGAAAACTTATCCAATACAAGGATACAGAAAACCTCAAGCTCACGAATACATGCCACTCCACCATCACACCCAAGAATAAGCATGACACCACAAGGTAAAACTTCAATTGATCTAGTTGAGATCCAAAATATTGTAAAAGAGTTAATATACACGCCGCTATATTTTTATTCCTCTTAACCACTTTGGTAATGAAATCACAAAACTTGCAAACTATTATGTAAGGTAGAAACATTCAAATACTACGACTGTGATCTGGAACAATTTCACAGAACATGTTAAAGTACATCAACAGTTTCAGTGGGCCTAATGGTTAAGAACATGTGTTTTGCTCCCTGAAGGTCACAGTTTCACACCTCTGTAGACTAAGCAGTAAGATTGCAGAGTGGAAGGGATCTCTTGTCCCACAAACAAGGTGGTCTTATATGCCAATACTCTTACATTCGATACAAATTGTGCAACTGCATGAGTTCATATTCAATCTAAGAACACTCGCATATATTTCAAACTTACAAAGTTATGCAAGTGTACAACTCCTTCCACAAACCAACATAAACAGCAGTCAAAGAAAAATTTTCATTATTCATACAATTGACCTACCAAACATAAAACTCCTAAGCAATTAATAAGTACACGCAAAAGACACTGCCCATCTATTTCTGATCCGGTATCAATTGGATAATAATCATAAAATTTCCCAGCCAGTCACTAAAACTACAAACAGGTGACAAATGTATTAACATTGATCCAGAGCAGATTAAAAAACCATTTAAAAATGTACGACATAATCTAGGGCCATTTCATTGACTATGATATAGCTAACTACCATAAAGCAATCCTGTCCTTGCTGAGTATTTACTGCTTGACCTTGCTCCTAATTGTATTGTTCAAGCAGTGAGCAGCCACTCTCCCCCCTATAGGGTGATTGTGAACCCATAATGGCTCAGAAAGGGCCCAGTATTGCAAATGCTACTGCTTCTGGTAAGGCATCTGCTAGCTCTGTAAATTCGTCTATTGCAGAGGCATCCAACAATGGTGCTGACCAACAAGAGCCCGGTAACATAAATGTTAATGCTTCTGCTAATGCATCTGCCAGCTCTGTAATTTCGTCTATCACAGGCATCCAACAATGGTGCTGCCAGAAGAACCCCAGAAATTCATCCTGGAGGTCTTCCACCAGGTAATGAGCCAGACCCTGTTATCCCCGTTACTATTTATGTTTCTGAATAAAGGAATTATTTGCAATAAGTACAAACAGCAAACACTACTTGGCTATTTAATTGGCTGCACCCGTCCACAGGCCATTATAAACACATGCATGAAGGCAGGCTGAGAGCCACATGGTTGGAACTGCCAGACTAACTGAAACCTTACGAAATGCTTCTTTCTGTTTACACTTTCAGAATCAAGTGGCATGTGATGAAATTGTGTCACGGAGGCCATTGGTTTGCAATAACACCCTTATTGTTTTCTACCGTGGGATTGAGAACCCACTGAGAAGACTGCTCAGATGTGTTGTCCCATGTAGGATGAATTCCCTAGTCTCACCATGGTATGGGCCTGTTTGGATCATATTTCCATGCACGTTAGCAGTTTTATCTGCTAATTGAGCTTGAGTGCTTTAATCCACACCCTAAATAAAAAGTTTCTTAAAGAGTCAATTTATCCAAGGACCTCAAGGAATATGGTTACATCAGTGTGGGTAACAAGATATTTAGGCACGCAATTCATTACCTTAACCTGACTAGTACTTACTCCAAATGGTCAAAGACTCAAATGTCCTGATAACAGAGCTTAAGACTATCCCTTGATGGCCAGTCTTGAAGTTCTCCAACCTCAAGCCCCAAGCCCCCCATGCTCCTCCAGCTGCTCTCACCACTAAAACTAATTCAAACTAATTCTGAAGTCAATGAAGGCTAGACACAGGTGGTTAGAATGAATCCTCAGGAAAATAAGGGAACCTTTGTGGCCCGAAGCATACGGAAGACTTCCGAAGCAATCAAACCATATTTGAATTGGAACGGCCAAAGTTTCCACTTCATCCTTACTTTTAATGAGCATTCAGGTAGACTGTCACTATCCTTTTGAATGAAGGGGAAGCATATGGAAAAATCACCATGGTTCTTTGCTTTACATTTCTTTGGAAAGAGGATTATGACTAAACTCGGTTTTATTTGATTCCCAAACCAACGATCAGTTACCTCAACTGAAGTGGAAGGAAAGATTTCAATTGTCCAAACCTTGACAGAATAGTATTGGATCACATAAAGGAACTTGTCCCAGATTCATTGTTGGGCAAACTGAGTATCCAACCTGGTGAAATGACTAGAAGTGGAATTGCTCAAAAGATTTCATGAAATATAAGCCATTTTATGAGTCATGACTCATAACTATCACTCATCAGCAAACAATCTTTTGTTTTTTCCTGAACTAATAAGCTTTGGGGTCTTAAATCAAACATACACCATGGATCTTTCAGTGCAGAAATCTCAAGAAACCGTTGAGTGAACCAAAGAAGGCCTTCTTTACCCAATAGCAAGGAGACTACAGAAGACAATAGGAGAAGGACAAGTGTCTTCAGAAATAAATGCAAGTGTAAAGGCAAGGTATATAAAGTTATAAAAATTATAATTGACAGCAACCCTTTAGATAATTTATTAAAAAAGAAATGGTTCAGAATTTATACCTAACTTAGTTTTAAACCCAATGCTTGTAAAATTTCATGGTTTAAAAAAGACGAAAGAGCTGATGTATATAAACCATGTCTTGTTTCACTTGATATTGGACCATAGGAAGATAAGCTAAATTTAAAATGTTTGATGCAGTGCCTACAAATGCTTGTCATTTGTTATTTGGTATGCAACAAGATAGGAATTTCATCCATAATGTCAAAGAAAACATTTATGATATGCATTTAGATGATGAGACATATATTGAAGCCTTTGAAAGAGGAGCAATCTGATATAGTTGCATTATCCCTCCTTACAATGGGCTGGAAAGAGTTTCTCAGGGATGTTAAAGGACAGGTTTGTTATCTGTTGTACCCAAGAGAGAAGAGGGTCTCCAAAAACAAGAAATCCCAATGGAGGCTCATGAGTTTTTGAAAGAATATGCAGATTAGACATCAGCAAAGTGGCCACCAATCTTACCTCCCCCATGGGATATCACACATCAAATTGATATGATGATTTATCCAAGCCTCCAGGTGCCAGGCATCCAAACCAAGCTGCCTGCAGATTGGATCCCTAAGAGAATGAGAAGATGAGAAGATAAATCATTGAATTGCTGAACAAGGACTTTATGTTACAATAACTATTATAGTATAGAGGACAATTGCTGGACAAGGACTTTCTGGAGGTTGTATGTTCATTCTTGACTCTAGGGCCCTTACCAAATTCCAATGAAGAACCAATATCCATTGCCAAGAATGGATGATATTTTAAATCGTCTAGCAGGGATATTTTAAATTTCATCTAGCAGGAGCCAAAGTCTTCTCAAAGATAAATTTAACGAGTGACAATCATCATATCCATATTTAGGAAGGAGATGAGTGCAAGGCAGGTTTCAAAACGAAGGATGGCTTCTACAAAGGGCTGGTGATGCCATTTTGATTGTCTAATGCCTCCAGTGCTTTCAGACCGTAAACCAAGTACTTAGAAAATGCATCTGCATAGCCTAGCCTACGTTTATGAAATTTGATTTATAGTAGAAACATAAAGGAGCATTTGGAACCTCTGAAGGTAGTGTTTGACACAATTAAGACTTGAAAGGCTATTAAAAAACCTTGATAAGAGTACTTTTTGTTGAGCCAAACTTGTGTTCCTTGGAAATATAAATCAAGCAGGTAGGTTTGGGTAAACCAAGAAATTTAGGCACTCACATCCCTAGTAGAAAGAGACTAGATGACTACATTCCACCTAGGAGACCAACTAACCCTAAGGGAGAGGGACAAAAAAGGTATGGGCTGCAAGCCAACTCACTACCAAAATTGTGCTTACCAAGCTGGGATGGGTAGACTTGGTAGGGTGGAGTCAACACCCAGTTTTGGGAAACACTGGCAAAACAAGGGAAGGGAGGAATGAAAAGGTTCACCACATAGATTAATGTTTAGTTCTATTTATGAACCTATGGTTGTAGGGAGGATGCATCCTTGCTTGGTTCCTAGCTAACCTAGCTAATCTAGAAATCTGAAAATGAAAGTAGAGAACAGAAATGTAACCTTTCTCTTTCAACCCAAATGCAAACAGCGAACTGCAAGAATTAAAGGTTTCCAATTTACTTTTGGTGATCAGGGAAAGAGAAGCAAGAGGGGGGACTGAAGTGATTCCCTAATTGGGTGAAAATCCTTGACTATGTGAATCTATATAAAGAGCAATACTACTTGGAAGAGGAAGAAGCGAAGAGAAAGCAGAAAAATCACATAGATAAGCCTCCTTGGCACACCTGAAAATGGCCTGGACTCCTACAAAATGCCAATGATTTTCGGTTTTCCTAATCTACACACAGGCGCTCACACATAACAAAAAGAAACAAGCAATGTGCAATGAATAAATCCACACTAAATGCGAGTAAATGTAGAAGATGTTCTTGTGCCCTTAGTAGAAGGATGATATTCGTACCCCACAAACTGATGCTGGAACCTTCCTTTGTGGTGGGAAATGAGAAAAAGATCAATACAAGTGTGGAGAAAGGAAAGCTCTACAACCATAGTACCACCACAAGATGCAATCTCCAAGCCCAAAACTAAGGCTCAAACCAGTAAGCAAGAGCAAAGGGCAGCAGCTATAGCACCTCCTTGAGCAAGGATGATGATGGAGATGGGAACCCAAGCAAGCTCCAACAGCATATGAGATTAATGTATAAATAATCAATAATGACAACCAATTGTTGAATGAAAACTCTAAAATAGATGGGCGGACTTATTTATACACAGCTAGCTGTTAGGGAACATTCACTCGTTGATCCATAAACTAAGGATAAGAAACTCCCTCTCTTCCAATCTATCCACAGGTTTTGACCAACAAACCATAGATATTGGAGGCTAATCATGTGCAAGCAGCAGCAGGGCAGATAAATGGGTCTCTGTTCCACGGGAAATTGGATCAGACAGTTAAACCACTACACACAAGGCACAGTAAGGACAGAAGCACTCGCACTACACAGGGCTCCAAAAGAGCAGTGAAAACGAGATTAAACTTTGACCAATTTGACCAATAAATAGAGTGTGCACACCAAAGATGGGAGCACCCATGATCCCAAAACAGGTCTCTAACCATTTGAAGTAGTATTTAGCGTCATAATGAATGCTATGCTGCCCAACAATGACCATGTCAGCTAGATAAGATAAGATAAGATAATTATATTAATGTCCAACTAATGACCACAAAGTAGGTCAAAGGGACTGCTGATTACAATGATGTCCGTACAAAGCGGGAGAACCAAACGGTCTCCTATAAAAAGATACAATGCACGAAGAAAGAAAGAAAAGAGTGAACAAAAGTGAACAGGGCTGATGTATGAGAGAGCTTTGACTGTAGACACGAATCCAGAAAACCCGCAATGGGGCGGAGATGTCCTAGCGGAAAAGATCCAGGAGCGAAAAGGTCTGATGATCCGACCCATCTCTCCTAACATCTGAGGCTGAAAGAAGAGGACTGAAGAAAACTCAACAAAGTCTGTTGTCCTAACGAAGGGCTAGTAGAGAGTGCAAACTGCCCACAAACTAATTGCCTGGAGGGGTTCGTACATTGCTGAGGTCTAGAGGACCTAGCCCGTCTCTCAAGACGGAGTCTACGATGAATCTGCTGCTGAGATCTCGTGGGTCGGGGTGAGGTCCCACAGATCCTCACTGATCTAGAGCCTGGATATGTACTGATATCAGTCGGTCTCTTGGTGCCCCTGTCTGAAGGTAATACCCTGAAAAATGACGTGATCTTCTGCGTGGGGTCCAATCTGATGGGAAGGGGGGGTTATGTGGCCAAAAGGTGAACAAATATGGGGTAACAAGGAAGCAACAAAGTGACAGACCAAGGGATAAATCCACCTATAGGCGAAAGACTAATCGAACTAGACCTGAACAAATATGGGGTAAAAAGGAAGCAACAAAGTGACAGACCAAAGGATAAATCCACCTATAGGCTCAGGACTAATCGAACTAGACCTGAGACTGGGTTGAGGACCCAAAATCATTTAATATTTTTATGTATAGAAGGGACATGTAGAAGAAGAGGCTTGAGCACTTATTATCACACCATATAGCCCTATAGGAGTCCATCTTGTCATCCTAGGATGAGTCCCTATATAAAATGTGCAAAACTACAACTTCAGTATCACTACATTTTCCCCCATCGCAAGAGTAGTGATCCAGCGAAGCAAGGGAACTGTGGCTTGACATGAAGTGTAACTAAAGCCTCGCAAGCAGGAAGCAAACAAAATACGCTAGTTAAAAGCAAGTCAGGGGAAACATTATTTGTCACAAAATGAAAATTAATCTAGGAAACGAGAAAACATCAACAACATGCAAGAGGGGGAGCAGAGAAAGGGGAATAATTGGGATGTTTCCCATGTGGCAAATGCAAAGACCCAGAATGCCCTGATGTAAGGACAAAATCCTCATAGAACAAAGCTATGTCCATTGTGCAACAAGACAGCTTCCTAGTTCGGGCCTCTAGGTACCACCTCAAATGCAATCTTGTAGTGTAGGTCTTCTCCTATCAGTTTTTCTTGTCGTCCTTGTTATGCTTGAAGCTCCCAATATCCAGCTAGCCATGCGTCACCAACCTCATGGTAGTTCCATACATCCATTACTAACCAACAATTTGCCATATTCTAGGGTATGACTTCTCTAGTTTAGCCCTTAGCTTTTTTCTAAACCAGAGGCGCTACCTACATGGCCTTTTCCATGATCAATCACATCGAGGACTTGTGTGTCCAACACCTTTGGCTTTTTTCTAACAACTGTCCGAGAAGGTTAGACCTCTCCCAAAAGGGGGTGTGATCAAGCACCCCCTTGTCCGAGAAGGTTAGACCTCTCCCAAAAGGGGGTGCTTGATCACTTGTGATTGCATCACATAGCCCTGTAAGAGTCCATCTTGTCATCCTAGGATGAGTGTCCCTATATAAAATGTGCAAAACTACAAATTCGTTATCACTACCATTTGCCCCTATGGCAAGAGTAGTGATCCAAAGAAACACAAGAACTATGGCTTGACATGAAGTGTAACTAAATCCTCGCAAGCAGGAAGCAAACAAAACATGCTAGTCAAAAGAAAATAAGGGGCAACAATATTAGTCAAAAAATGTAAAAAGATCTAGGAAAATAGAAAACGTCAACAACACACAAAAGGGGAGGGGGATTAGAGAAAGAGACCTTGTTGAAATATTGCCCATGTGGCAAACACAAAGACCCATAATAACCTAATGTAAGGATATAATCATGATACAATAAAGCTATGTCCATTGAGCAACAAGACAACCTACTAGTCTAATCCTTTAGATACTACCTCAATTACAATCTTGTTGTGTAGGTCTTCTCCTCTAGACAATCCTTGTCGTCCTTGTTATGCTTGAAGCTCCCATTATGTAGAAAACCAAGTATAACCGACCTCATGCGAGTTCCACAGATCCATTACTAACCAACAACTTGCCATATTGTAGGGTAAGACTTCTCTAGTTTAGCCCTTAAATTTTTTTTCTTAACCACACGCATTACTTGCATGGCCTTCTCTATGATCAATCGCGTCGAGGACCTTGTGTGTCCGACGCCTCTGGCTATTTTTTGACATGTGTCCTAGAAGGTTAGTCCCCTCCTCTCCATTTCAAAGCATGTAATGAGCGCAGCACTTGCGAGTACTATCATGATCTAGAAATGTGGATCTTACTCTTCACCACTTACTCTACAACAAATTTACAACAACACAAGCTCCACCATGCTCACAACTTGTATTGGGTCACAACTCTTCTCTTATTCACTTCATCGATCCACTTAAACCTAAGTTGCACTGAAATGGGTATGGGAACGGATATGGATACAGGGAGGAAACGGATACGACAAATTTTCAAAAAAGTCGAATACGATACGGCAAGGAAACTACAGTGTATATATATATATATATATTCACTCACTCGACCCATATTGGTTTATATTAATTCTTCAACTCAATCAACCTATATCATGTACAATATTCATCACAGGGTTTATATTATTTCTTCTAACTCAATTGACCCATATTGTGTACATTATTCATCAAAAATTGGGCATACCTGTATTGTGTACATTATTCATCGACCTATATTTTGTACATTGTATATATATATATATATATATATATATACAATGTACAAAATATAGGTCGATGAATAATGTACACAATATATATATGGGGGTTATGCGGTTCGAGGGCTCTGCGGTTCAGTCGTATGAGGGTTTAATGGAGGCGTGGAGATAAGGGGCTGTAGATGCAGCCCCGACACAATCTCTCTTACTCACTCTGTATTCCAGCTGGTAGCCAATCCATGCCAGACTTTTTCGGGGGTCTTTTTCTTTCCTCATGGACTACTCGGATGTGGATATCGTCGTTTACTCCCCGTACCCCTATGAATGTCAATCAATTTCTGTAACTTTCTCCAGCGGGCAAACGGTGGAACCTTTAGCAGTTCAGGCCGACAGCGAGGTTGGGGGGGTCCTCGGAGTGACAGTTGGGGTTTCCATGCAAACTTCATCGGAAATGGAGAGCGGTTTTGATGTGCCTATGACAGGAACCGAGTTTGGACCTGTCTCTAAAACCACTACAGTTCCCTTATCAGCTAGGGTTTTATTAAGGGACATTGGGGGAAATCCCTTTTCCCTCTTCAATGATTGTTCATTCAGGCCTGGATATAGGGTTTTTGTCTTTCCCCTCTATTTACGAAGGTTTCAAACCAGCTCCTGATTGTGAACTTCTGGAAGCTGGATGGCCCCTAATAGGACTCGCAAGGCTCAAGCCCCATCAGGTAGACTTTCCAACTGAAGAGGATCCTCTTCAAGGTTCGGAGGGTTTCATCGCATCTTTTCTATGGCTCATTGATCAGTGTGGTGATCTAATGGAGTCAGCATCGGATAGGAAGGAAGGAAGGAAGGGTGAGACTACAACAAAAGAGAGTCATGGAACTAGCACTGGGTCGACCCAGAAGCATCGGAAGACCAAATGTGCAAAATCTTCTGGGGATCCTCTCGGGTTGGTGTGTGGTGTAGACGTCTCAGTTTCCCAATGAACGAATATGGCAGATTCTCTAGAAGAATGGTGGGAAAACTGTTGGTATGAATTGCTAAATTATGTTATGGAGGCCAAGGTGTTATCAAAAGGGTGGTTTGTATTTAAGTTTGAAAACAAGGAGGATGCAGATCACATTTCGAAACGGTATTGGAACATTGATTCCACTCTCGTCCTGTTTAAAAGATGGACGCCCATGTTTGATGCAGACAGTGAAAGGATGGATGTGGTCCCGGTTTGGGTAAAGTTGTCAGGGTCACCAATGGAATTCAGTAACATGGATTCCTTCAGAGACTTTGGGAATACCCTAGGGGCATTCATCGATGCAGATATGTCTTAAGCTAACATGGGGGAGGGAGGTTCGTCGTCAGAAGCTGGATTACAAGGGCATCCCCTTCAGATGCCACAGATGTCATGTATATGGGCATATTGCCAGGCAATGTCCTCTTCCTTTCAGCAGGTCCTCAAGGACCAAAAAGCGTATAGAAATGGGATCGAAAATGAAGGAGTTCATGGGAAAGTTGGTAGGAATATGTGCAAAATAATATGCATAAGCCTTTGTCCCCAGTGGCCAATAGAAGGGCGTCCCCGGGAGGAAGGAACGCGCAAGATGCAGAAGAAGGTCGATCAACCGAGATCCAAATGCAAGATGATAAAACAGATAATCCACGAATGGCTCCACAACTCTCTGAAAGGATTGCGATAGAGACTCCAGGTAAGCATTTAGTCCCTTCCTCTCATATTGGTTCTCTAGCAAATTATTTCAATTTGATGGGAAGTGATTGGAAGGAGATTAACAAAAACACTGAAAACCCTAACTCCCCAAAATCCTCTTTTACTTCCTCCCCTTTGGTGATCTCATCTGCCCCGATCCCGACCACTTTGACCATCACCTCTTTGACAGCACCCCAAACAAACTCGACTGATGTCCTTTCCTTAATGAGCTCTGGCAAAATTCCTATTCATTTCCACCTCAAATTCCTGATCTCTTCAAACTTCTATCGAGTCATCTTGGGTTGGGTAAAAACCCCTCTACATCCTCGAAAGACCCACATACCTCTCTTCTGCACAAGAACGGGCTTGCAAGGAACATGCCGATGGTAGATAACAATCCATAATTGGGGCGCTTCAAGCAAAGAAAGCCCCAGAGGAGGTTCCCCGATGAAATCTTTATCATTTAACTGTCAGGGTTTGGCAGGCCCTGGAAAAAAACTTGCCCTCAAACAGCTGGTGTTTAGTAACCAGACGGAGATCATACTTCTTCAAGAAACCATGGGCAATGGTGAAGTTGTTACAAATGTCTTGAAATCTATCCTAAAGGAAATGGATTTTATTGCACAAGATGCAGAAGGCCTTTTTGGAGGTCTAGCTATTGGATGGAACCCAAGATCTATAATAGTTCAGAACTCATGGGGTTTTGAGTCTGGTTTAGGGATGGAAGTCTTCTCGACTAAACTGGACAAAAATTTCAACATTCTAAACATCTATGGGCCCTATGAAGAAAGAGACCCTTTTTGGGACACTGTCCTCCAAAAATCCTTCTTAAAATCTGAAATTGTGATCATTGGGGGCGATATAAATTTTACAATGGGTGCTCAGGAAATTTGGGGCTCCAGGGAAAGGACTGATCCACTTGCTGCTCACTTTGAACAAAAATTGAATGAAGAAGGGCTTCTGGATGTTGAGCTAGTAAAACTGAAACCCACATGGTCAAATAAAAAGTTGGAGATAATAGGATAGCCAAAAGCCTGGATCGTTTCCTGGTTGCAGAAAATCTCTTGGAACAGAATATCTTGTTCAGGCAGTGGATAGACACGGGTGGGGAACTGGATCACTCTCTGATCTTCCTGGAATTACAAGGGGAACAAAAAACCCTGCTAGCCCTTTTAAGTTTGTGCAGGCTGGTTAAAGGATGAAGGTTTTCTACATATGCTTCAAAACTCCTGGGTCCCCCTTTAATCCAGATGAAGGGGGACATGCTGCTCTTCACTTCGCCCAAAACCTGACAAAGATAAAGAAGGAAGTGCAAGAGTGGGCAAAGAACAAAAAAATAAATGAAGAATAGGAGCTAAGACAGATAGAGAATGATCTCAAAGATCTCTATGACTTGGAGGGAGGGGGCTATTCCTCTCAAGAATCCAAAGAGCAGTTGTGTGAACTAGAGACCGAAAGAGGAAGATTTAAAACAATCGGGAGGAGATTTGGAGATTAAAAAGGAAGGCCTATGGTTGGAGTGTGGTGACGAAAACACAAAAAATTTCCAAGCTTTTGCCAAAGGCAGAAAATTGCAGAATACTATATGGAACCTAAAGGACCTGAACAATGAGGTGGTATCCTCTTTTGAAGGTCTAGCCAGGATGGGCAAATAGCATTTCCAGAATCTCTTCAAAGCTGATGATCGTGTCTCCATTGCAGAGGTGATCCGAATGTCTCAATTCTTCCTCTGCTTTGTAACCCTGGAAGATAATAGTGAGCTAATGGAGGAAATTACAGATGAGGAACTAAAGAAGGTTTTGCATAGTTTTCAGAAAGATAAAAGCCTGGGACTAGATGGCTCTATGCATCCTCCTCTGCATCCTTATTTCTGCAGTACTTTTACTGTGTCTATCTACAATTGTTAAATTGTTGCTTCAAACCCTAACACAGTGAATTTTTGTTTTAATTTTTACTAAATTTGAAAGAGATGAAAATTATATAAAATTCAACAGGAAAAACTAATCTGCAGATATACAGGGCTGATTTTGGAGAGAAAACTTCCAAACGAAGACTACAGGCAGAGTAGCTCTATACATAGCTGATTTAAGGGGAAAAATTACCAAACAGAGAGTAGAGTCAAAGCAGCTCTGCATCAGTTTTCATGAGCTGAAAAATCTATAAGATTGCTTTGTATGAATTTATGAATGCAAATTATTGTAAGTTCAAAAAGTGGAGCTCAATGTTGCCCACATGCACCGACTTCTAGATTACTGGGGAGGTGTTCCTTGCATTATGAGTTGCAAGCTACAAGCCCCCTGCTGAGTCATCTGTGTAATTTGATAGATCAAGGCAATCCTAGGTCTCAAATAGCTGGTCTCGCCAGTCAGTTGGCCAAGACATGAGGTAACAGATAAAGCACCAGCACAATTGGCCACCCAACTCTCCTCCAGTAGTCATTAAATGATAAATTCCCTACTATTCCATCAGTTATCTCAGAGGATGATAAACAGTTGCAAGCTCACAATGGCTGGAAAGTTAATGTCCCTGAGCAGGAGCCATAGAATAATAACATTAAGGATGGTCTACCAGTCTCTCTTATGATCCAGGTTGATGCTTAAAGATTTGCTTTGGTTTTCTGCTGTGTGGTTGTTCATGCCCCTGTGGGCCTTCATTTTGGTTGGTGCAAACAATTTAGTCTTTTATCAGGTGGCAAGTCTTATCCATTCTAGTATTTTGTCGAGTGGCAAGTCTTATCTGTGCATGATCCAGGGCATTTAATTTTTGAACTAGTGACTTTAGTTACACAGGTTGCTTGTGTTAGTGGTGGCAACCCTCATGGTCCTTTTTTGTTTGAAAAAAAATCTGTCACTTAATGGTTATATTAATAGAAAATTAGAAATATGGAAGCATTTTTGCAAAATAAAATTACCACCAAATGATACATCAAGAGATCATGTTGTCATGAAAAAGCAATAGCACTAAAATGACCTAGCAAGAAATCATGTATTCATGAAGTAGCAGTAGCACTAATATGTTCAGCATTATTGACTAAGTGAAGAATAGACAAATCACATCCACTGATTTATGAGATTCCACTGTTATTCCGAAGAAACAAAATAACACCCGAACCTCTAGAAAAGGATACAAAAAATAATAAATTTAAAGATCCAAAGAATACCAAGCAGCTAATAAAGTACAAGTTAAAGTAAAAATACCCTACCATATCATTGTGCCAGATCCCATCAGAAAACCTGTCTAATCAATTAAAGGGCAATGTGAACCATAAACAACGACTTATTTGAGCTTGAAACCCTCTTATACCACAGTCATTACTGTACAAGCTAACAACCATATCATCCAATAGACAATAACAGGTATCAACTTGGAATGTTTCTTTAGGGTTTCCTAAACTGAACCCCTCATACTCTGCCTGCTTAAACTTGACTCACAAATTCTGCCTCCATTTATAGGGACATCACATGAGATAGTGTGGTGGATGCACGTACGATTTTATGCTAACCCTCTGTAGGAGGCTGATCATAGCTATATCCATCATTGTAGGAATGCTCACCATATCCTTGTGTAGATCCCTCGTAATTTTTCTGATTGGCTTCGTGTTGCCCATACCCAGGCTGGGAGGATACATTTTGCCCATATCCAGGCTGAGATGATACAGTTTGCCCATAGCCAACTTGAGAAGACTCTTGCTTTACTGGGCCGGGCTGAGATAAGCCCTCTTGCTCATAATAACCTGATTGAGATGTTTCCTTCTGCACAATGCCGGGATGAGTTGTTCCCTGTTGCCCATAACCTGGCTCTGTGGAAACCTGGCTGTAGCCTGACTGGTTTAAACCCTGCTGTTTATATCCTGGCTGAGATGATGCATGCTGCAGATAACCTGGTTGAGAGGGCAACTGTTGTCCATAGGAAGGCTGAGCTGATGAAGGTTGCCCATAGCCAGACTGAGTTCCCTGCTGTCCATAACCAGGGGTAGCAGGTGATTGTTGAGCATATCCTTCGCGAGAAGCTCCTGGCCCCCCATACACTTGTTCGGGGTATCCTTGCATAGAGGAATTTGGTGGTCCCTCCGCTTCTGTTGCAGGAGGATTTTGTGACACAGTTCCTGTTTCAGTTGTTCCCGGTGGTCCATAAATGGGTTTGTTGGCATAAACTTGTTGCCCATACCCTTGTTGAGGATTCCCTTGCTGTCCAGTAACCTGCTGGGATGGTTCTTGGCCATAACCTTGATCATAGCCCTGTTGAGAGAAACCTTGTTGCGCATAAGTGCCTGGCTGTCCATATCCTCCATCTTGTGGCTGCCCATAACCATAACTCCCATCTGTAGATGTTGTCCCTGTTTGGCCCTGTTGTCCATAGTAGCCATATTCTCCAGCTTGTTGTGGAGCTTGACCAGGTACAGGAGGCCGTTGATCCCATCCAGAAGCATAACCACCAGGAGCCTGTTGAGGGTAATCACCATATGGCTGAGACTGATACTGCGAAGGTCCTGGAAATGGTGAAGGTGTCTGTTGCTGATATCCATAACCCGGATATTGCATTGGTGGTGGCCCTCTAGGACCCCACTGTGGTACAGGTCCACGTGGGCGATAACCTTGCTGATTGTAACCCCCCATCATAGGTGTACTTCTAGGACGGTTCTGCAAATGAAATTTTTAAGTTATAATGCCATTATCCTCACACACAAGAATGCACAATATAAAAGCAACCCAGTGTACAATGTTTTGCCAAAAGTTCTGGGTAAGAGAATGTGAAGATTTGCAGCAATATCTTATATCAGGTAAGGAAGATGAGAAAACACACACAATAACAAATGTCATATTTATGACCCTACCATCAATCCACATTTGGATTTGAGGCTAAACTGCAGAAACTGAGTTTCCATTTGCTGGACAAAGAAGCAAAAGCACTGGTGACTGAGCTAACACAACACTCACCTTGTTTGCAGAACTGTGACCTTGCAGACAGTCAGCA